>CM037782.1:28594697-28644697 GCA_021229015.1 Solen grandis | reverse complement strand
AGATGCCACTGACAGACATTCATAAGTCATAATAGCTCACTTTGTGCTCAGGTGAGCTAACAAAAAACAGAGTCCTTATACTGGAAACTTTGACAACAGACAAACTGTGTAAAAAACAACAACTAGAGATGTGTCCTCTTTACAGCCCCTCCATAATGGGCCATAACTTAGGTGTATCAAAACTAAATCCTAGGCGCATAACTTCCAATGCTGGTAAAGCATTACAGAAAAGTGTTATAACTCTTGCTCAAATATACTACTCAAAGTTTGGCTTAGCAACACATATCCGGTATCAATGTGAAATTCCTGCATCAAATTTGTCTTGAAATTTGTCAATCGAAAGTTTGGTAAATTACAAATGTTTCGGTATACTAACCATTACCCAAAAGCATACCGGTGATTTTGTACAATGTTTCAAACTTTGTGAATCGCTGGTTTTCTTTTTGATTGATCGCGAGCCTGAAAATCTCATAGAATCTATGCTCATTGGCTGATCACCAGACCACATAAGACATAAGCCAATGAAAAAGTTTATTGTAAGGAGTACATTCAAATTATGACATCAGTTCCAGAAGCGAAAAATGATATTTAGTATATATATGGAAATTAGCTGATCCCCTGTGTGCCTCATTTTTCAAGGGATCAACTTTATCTTAGCAATTACGGTAGGCAACCATGAGATGACCATATATGCCAAAAGAGATTCAAACCAAGTTTCATAGAAGATTTTTGAAATCTTCTATATGAGTATATAAGTAAACTAGCTGACCCCCTAGGGGCTTCTTTTAGCAATTATTGTAGACAGGCATGAGGTAACCATTTGTTCCAAATGAAATTTAAGCCTGACCATTGGTTCCACATAAAAAGAATTTTGAATTTACCATATTTAGTATGAAAGGAAACTAGCCAACATCCAAGGGGCCCCATTTTTCACGGGATCAACTTAATTTTTGCAATTATGAAAACTGTCTATTTTAGTACAAAATAATACTCTTTGAGGATTGGAAAGTTTTGGTTGAGTACCTGGTAAGAAGAATGCATGGAATAAAAGATGCACCTGTGTGCAGATTATCTATGAAGTCCCGAGGTCCAATTCATAGCCGATTAACGAGGTGTTGGGTCATATTTCACGCCTACCAGAGCAACATAAGTTGCTTCAACATATCAGCCATTATGGGGAGTAACTTGCCAATCAGTATGGCACCGTTGACATGTGTGACACGGTGACATGCAAGTTTGTATTGCTTTTGTGTTTTTGTTATATCGCATATACTTTATGCATGTACAGTTTATCAAAAATGTAAAAAATTATAAAACAAAACAAAACATCACTTATTCTTTATACACACAAAAACACATTATGACACTAATTTATAATGGCATTGTCGGTTTACTGGTATACATATCGTCCATTGAAAGCCAGAAGGGGCTATCAGCTTTCTTTTTACATATGCTGATAGCCCCTTCTGGCTTTCAATGGACGATATGTTAATGGTATTACAATGGATGCATAATTTGATCATCATGCTTATGAATAAAAATGAATGAACAAATGAAAAAAAATGGTTTTTGCACATCGGAAATTTAAAAAAAAAAATTGTATGAAAAGAAATTATTTCAATACAGAATGTATCAATAAATGTATGTTAAAAAAGCAATATTCAGACTAGCTGATGTAAACATATCTCATCATTTATATGTGTACAAAATATACAATATGTATTTCATAGAATTTTACTTCATTGCATGTGTCATTTTTTTTTTAACCCCATCAACTGTATTTCGGTTATTTTTGGTGTTACACCATGGACAAGTGACATGATACCACACACCCAGTCACATTATCCCAACACCAAGCCAGCCTGTATGATACCACATCCACATTATCCCAACACTGATCCAGCCTGTATGATACCATACCCACCTGTATGATACAACACCCACATCCCAATACAGAGCATGATACCACACCCACCATTATCCCCAACACAGGGCCAACCTGTATGACACACACACACACACACACACATTATCCCAAACCACCTCTAACTGGTATGATACCACACATTATCCCAATAATGAGCCAACCTGTATGATACCACACCAACATTATCCTTAAACTAAGTCAACCAGACCTGGAACTATCTTTATAATTATGTCTTATAATTCATTCCAATGTCACATCTCATGTTTATCATGCATGATGTCTCACATTGGCTGCCGTTTTTTTTTTCCTTTCTGGAGTTTCTTATCACTGCAACAATATTTCAGTCAAACATTCACTAACTAAAACCAGTCTGTCTCTCTCTGGTATGAAAATACTTAACTCTTCCAAGTTAAATTGATCAGGGGAAGACATACACAGACATACACAGATTCATACCTCACCTCTCACAGCAAGGCAAACCATTCTCCTGGAATGTTTATATACTTAGAGTCCCCTCCCTATCTTCTCTGACAAACATGAGTTTTCCTCTACTAATTATTTATTTTTCCCTCCACTAAATTTTCCCCCTTTTTTTCTCTGACATATGCCTAAGTTTTTCCCATATATTCTCTGGCATAGACCCTAATGCCAATCCTTTCTGATATATACTAAATTTTTCTCCCATCTTCTCTGGCATATACTAAATTTTTCTCCCATCTTCTCTGGCATATACTAAAGTTATCTCGCCCATCTTTTCTTACATATACTTAAGTTGTCTCCCATTTTATCTGGCATATACTTAAGTTTTACCCATATCTTCTCAAGCATAAACTTGAGTTCTCCCCCACCCCCACAACAATCTTCTCTGGCATATACTTGAGTTCTCCCCCCACCCCAATCTTCTCTGGCATATACTTGAGTTCTCCCCCCACCCCAATCTTCTCTGGCATATACCTGAGTTCTCCCCCCCCCCCCCATCCCAATCTTCTCTGACATATTCTCCCCCCCCATATACTTCATTATACCTACAATTTGTCTTAACGGCTTGTATACAATTTACAGTCAATGTGTATTTTTAAATTTCATCAATAGTAATTTGTGACTTAACGGCTTGTATACAATTTACAGTCAATGTGTATCAAACCATACACTTGTGTTAAAAATCACATAGGCTATTTGCATCTGACACATCTCAGAATTGATGTGCTTTTTTGGAGGATTGAAAAATCGCAAGTTCTTAAGGTCCTATTTTTCCAATACTGCTGTTGCCATTGGTAACCAACAGACGTCATAATCCAGAGGCTGTGTAATAGTCTGGGTACACCCTGCAGTAGCTACGGTCATGGACTTCTGGAATGAAGGTCAGTATCATCATTAAAAATTTAAATTACGATTTAAATGCAACCAGTAGCAGAAAAACAACACATTTTACATAGTTACCATCATACAGGTACTTTTCTTTTTTACATGAAACATTTTTATTTCTTGATTTATTCTAATACATAAGGTATCATTTTGATGGTAATGTTATGTTCTGTGATAAGAAATAATTTACTTTCATATATCCTCAGTAGAAATGGAGATATTTGAAAATGTGACTTTGTAAATAGGACAATTTGTTATGTGCTTTTGTGACATATAGATTTGTTGTCAATCTTTGTTTGATAGGTCTTTGGGTTACGTGACACAAGACAAGACTTTGAATGCACTATCATCAACTTACCCGCTGCGTCTGTAGTTTCCTCATGGCCTCCTTCAATTTCTCCAGAATCTCAAAGTTCTTCATCTTGCTGACGGCCTCCTGGTTCCCCGTTACTTCCTCTTCCTGTACACACAATAGCATGTTACCATAGCAACCATGTTTATTCAGAAGATAAATCAACACAGTGTACATGGATGAAGAGTTAACACCTATTCCCAGAATGGGACTCATATTTTTATCTTGTTTGTTTCATTGTTATTCTTTTGTATATAAACATGTTGCAACATTTGCTTCATTTATGTGGAGCACACGGAAGATTGTTTTATTCCAAAATCATTATCCAATTTACTTACTTATTCCTGCTAGACAAAGCCTGGAGGGAACAACATGAGATTGTGTGCTTATTTGCTTAGATTTGGAGTGCCATTAACAATTTTACAGTCATTTGATGACTTTTGTTTACATAAGGCAGGTATAGTACTGCCTCACTTCATATTACAGAATATACCACATCCAGACACCAGGCAACTGGAACTACCCTCATATCATAGAAGGAGACTCGTATGATTGCTCATAATATATAGCTCAGATTCTTCACAGTATGTGCTGCAAAGATAATCCCATAGTCTCATATACCATTTAATCTTCAGTACATGAATATTCATGAAGTCAAAGATTGTGGCCTCAGCACAAAAGGGTTTTAACTTATATGTATTACAGAACAAATTGAGACCCTTTTGCACTGAGTCCTCGAAATGTGTATATGAATATTCATGAGGTAAAATGTTAAATTGCATAGTCACAGAAATTTACTGTCAACAAGAGTGTTCTCTGGAACACATGTGTCACCTGCTGAAGCGTGACGGAAAAAGTGCGACAGACAGATAGACAGACAGATGAACAGACAGACGACAGAAAAGTGATCCCTATGTGTCACCTTTGCTTACAGCAGGTGACACGAAATCATCGATTATACTGAAAGTTGACTTACCCTCTCTTTGAAGCCGTGTACGTTAGTCTTGCTGTAGAGTCGGAGAATGGCTGCCCAGTTCTTCAGGTTGGGGTGGAGGAGCTGAAGCATGGCCTGGGCCGCCCGCTGCTTCCCTTCCCGCTTATTCTTACACACAACCTGTCACGTAACAAACATACACTGAACATCTCAAACGGATGAACTTAAAAAAAAAATCTTGCAAAAGCGTCAAAATTGAAGTAATATAGGAATTTAGACGTTATAGTTGAAAGAAATTCCAATTGCCTGATTTTTTGGGAATTAGAAAATCATTCACTTTAAGCCTCAGCTTCATTACTCATTTGAGCTGTCCACAACCTGGGTCCTTGTGTGACAAAAATTGACTTTTACATATATGTTCTCTACTGTTATCGGCGACCAGTGCGATAATATTTGGTATATTGGGTATTCGTGCAAGAGCTTGGAAGGTTTTAACTCTGAGTTCAAAATTTCTGAGCCCTCGTATGATTTTCAACAGTTTTTGAGGTTATAAGAAGATTGTGTAAAAGTCACAAGGAGACTGTGAGGATAGGGAATCATACAACCAGTCATGAGTCTCATTTGAGACTAGTGTGACATTACGAGTGATTTAGAAATAATACAAGCCTCGTAAGAATTGCCTACAGGAATTATTCAAGTCCTTTTTTGCAATTTCTTTGCAACATATAAATGATTCCTGTTTTAACAATCATACAAGCCCCATATATCTAATGTTACAACACACAATAATAATGAGAACTTGTACGGATTTTGCAAATGTCTGGGAGCACCCATAATCGTACAATTTCATTATTTCTACATTATATCGAATTGGTAATGTAACTGAGGTATGAATTAAAAAATTCCAGATTGGGAACAAGAATTCCCAGAATGAGCTGTCAAATTTAGAAGTTCTTTCACGATTTAAAATTTTCATTATGAATTGGAAATGGTTAATTATATTTTACCCATAGGGCACTACGGTTTAGACCTGTCCACATTTCATGATAAAATCTATGTGTATAAAGTAAGAGAAATTTTCTACATGCTCTTGTTGATTTTTTGTTTGTTGGTTGGCTTAGCCAGTATCACTTGTGCTCAACCCTTTCCCTCATATAGACTCATTTTGACGCACTCAATAGGTACCACATAAAGCCTGATCTGCAGAAAACCACAGTTAAACCTTACCAAATTTAATTATAAAGTCCTCATTTCCAGACCACTGAGGAGCAGCAAACAACATAAAACCAGATCAGCCTGCGAGTTACTCGCAGGCTGATCTGGTTTTATGTTGTTTGCATAGGTCTTTTCATGGTTTCCTCTATGAGGGAAAGGGTTAAGAACAAAACAACAACAACAAAAACCCTTACACATTAAGCCAAGACTAACTGGGCCCCTTCATGCCTAGCTTAAAACTATGTCATGTATGATTCCTATGTAAAAAGTGAACTATTTTATTCTTTTTTTCATTTTTAAACCATATGTCAATCCATACACACCATTCTTAAATTACAGGAAACAGAAATCATTCATATCAAAACAATGTGTTTCTAGCCAATTTGACCTATATCATTGCTTAGAGGTGAGATCTATATGACATTGTACATGGGTGACTTATGGTTAGGGTTTTCATAGATAGGAATTTTGTATTGATATATCAAAACACAAATATTAACAAATATCTGGTGTTGCACACAACACATGAGTCCCCTACTGGTGAGGTGTATAAAATTTCTGTTTCCATAGCGACCAGAATTTTAGTCTGAGAAAAAAAATGCAGAATCTCCATACTGCAATCTATTCATATACCAATTTTCAAAATATTATCTTAAACGTTTTTTAAGTTACCCAGATTTCCGGATATTGGGACAGACAGACAGACGGACAGACAGGTGGAGGGCAAACCTATATTCTCCTCCGGTATAAACACTGGTAGGGGACTAATAATACATTGATAATTTTTTTATTCATTTTCATTTTCAAGTTATCATGTGCATCAAGGTATCATTCCTTTGGAATGCCAATCATTTATTTCAAACCATATGCAAGTGTTATTCAAATTTCTTTTACTTTTTTTTTTTATTAAAGAGCATGCATTATCTTTTTCATAGATATCTATCGAGGGGAGATAACTCTTACAGTCAAGATACTATCTGTCTTAAACTTTAACTTAAGAAAGTGTACTGATATATGAATTGATATCAATACGAAATCTGAAGCAAATATCGACAATGCATTGATATCAAAGGTATTGGTAATAGCCCTACTTACCGTAGCCGTGCGTTTCCCCACCGTGAGACTAAACTCAGTCTTCTGGTTAGAAATTAGTTTCTTTTCTATCTGGATGTTGGTGTCCCCCATACCAAAATTCCTGTCATTACAAAAACATGATAATGAGAATAAACTAGCAGAAATAGTTACCTGCACAAATCAGAAAATACTTTAGTTGCACACAGCCTGATAACTTGGTCCAAGCGTGACATTTTATCATCAAATATTTACAAGTACACTGATATGGCAAGACTGGTTTTCATTTTAGCTAAAATTTCCATGTAGTGTGCTACAAGGGATTACAATCTTGACTAGTGTATTCAAGATAACTTCATGCTTCTTAAATCCTGAACTCTTTACTTGATATAGACTTATTTTTACACATTGACAAACAGAGCAGACACAGATCCTTTAGGAGCTACATGTATATAATCAGGGTCTCCTTCATTTGCTCAAACAAAATTGTAGAAAAATCCATTGTTCCATACACCATTTAAAGTTCAATCAATTAATATTCATCAAGTCAAAAATTTGTACAAGATGACTTGACTTGACTATTTGAGTTTACCGTTGCTTCGACAGTATTTCAGTCATATAGCGACGTCCAGCTAATTACAGGTGGAGGAAGACCCCAAATGCACGGAGGCATCCGGGTAGAACCACCGACCTACCGCAAGCCAGCTGGAAGGCTTCCTCACATGAAAATCCGAATGACCCTGTCGGGATTCGAACCTACGCAGTGAGGGGCTGAGTTAGTGTTAAAGTCAGCGACTTTACCCTCTCGGCCATGGAGGCTCCTGTACAAGATAAGTCAAACTTGATGGTCTGTTGCCCGTTAATACCTTTATGAAGTTTCAGGTCAATTTCAGAACAGATAGCTAAGATACAAGCATGACAACATCTAACATGCAAAAATTAAGAAAAATTAATTAAATTAATTATCTAACTTATTTGTTGGATAACTGGTTACTTAGAGATATGCATGTAATGTCTGATGCTGACGCCAGGTTGAACAGAACAGTTTGACACACTGTATAAAGAAGCTTAAGATTGGTTACAAGAGGTCCACCTTTGCCATCTGCTCATTTTTATGTGGTAGAAGTGTGAAACCATGGAAACTTTGTCTATAAAAGACAGATATAGAACAGCCATAGCATGATAGCAGACCTAATCCCATTATCCTGACAATGGACCTACATGTATTAGTCTTGGATACCAGACCTAATCCCATTATCCTGACAATAGACCTACTAGTCTTGGATACCACATTAATCCCATTATCCTGACAATAGACCTACTATTCTTGGATACCAGGCCCAATCCCATAATCCCAACAATAGACCCACCAGTCTTGAATACCAAACATAATCCCATTATCCTGACAATAGACCCACCAGTCTTGAATACCAAACATAATCCCATTATCCTGACAATGGACCTACTAGTCTTGGATACCAGACATAATCCCAATATTCTGACAATAGACCCTCCAGTCTTTGATACCAAACATAATCCCATTATCCTGACAATAGACCCACCAGTCTTGGATACAAAACATTATCCCATTATTCTGACAATGGACCTACCAGTCTTGGATACCAAACATAATCCCATTATTCTGACAATAGACCCTCAAGTCTTGGATACCAAACATAATCCCATTATCCTGACAATGGACCTACTAGTTTTGGATACCAAACATAATCCCATTATCCCAACAATAGACCCACCAGTCTTGAATACCAAACATAATCCCATTATCCTGACAATAGACCCACCAGTCTTGGATACCAAACATTATCCCATTATCCTGACAATAGACCCACCAGTCTTGGATACCAAACATTATCCCATTATCCTGACAATAGACCCACCAGTCTTGAATACCAAACATAATCCCATTATCCTGACAATGGACCTACTAGTTTTGGATACCAAACATTATCTCATTATCCTGACAATAGACCCACCAGTCTTGGACACCAAACATTATCCCATTATCCTGACAATAGACCCACCAGTCTTGGATACCAAACATAATCCCATTATCCCAACAATAGACCCACCAGTCTTGGATACCAAACATAATCCCATTATCCTGACAATGGACCTACTAGTTTTGGATACCAAATCTTATCCTATTCTCCTGACAATGACCTTCTAGTCTTGTGTACCCTGAGTGCCAAGCAAGGCAAACCTACACTCTCTCTGTTCAAGGGCACATACCATACTGAAGATGTTTCATTCTTGTTGGAAAAAAAGTGAGCCAGACAGAAGGACGTACCTGCGTAGACATTCCTGAAGGACCTGGACTGGTTTGGGAAGGGCAGCCTTGTCACATAAGTCAGTTACACGGGGATCTTCTATCAACACTTCCTCAAAATACTGCGGACAAAAGTTCAGTTAGAAGTCACCTAACTCATGTAAATTAGTCAACCAGTTTCAAACAGCTAGTAATCAAACTTTTAAAATGACAATATGATATATATTTGAATTCATTTTTTTTTTCAGTCACATTCTAAGTAAAGTATGTTTTCTTGTTTGTTTGTTTGCTGGGTTTAACTTCCTACTAACAGTATTTCAGTCATTTGGAGACTATGTCTACTTGAGACAGATATAGTGCTGCCACACTTTAGTATCATACTGTAGACATCTGGCATGATACCATAACCAGTCACATTATACTGACACCAGGCCAACCAGTCCTGTAACTACTTTATATGCTGAGCGCCAAACTGGGAGCTACAAGTAACATTCATAATGACCTTGGTATGTCACAGTCAGGTATCAAACCAACGACTTCATGCTCCAGAGGTAGATGCTCTAACCACTTTAACACTGGAGACAGTTTGTTTTTCTGTGTTTTAAAGTCCCATTGAGAGTCATTTGGGAACCATTCTGCTCATCCAAGGCAGCTATATATTCTCAATGCCTTTTTATATTACATGAAGAGGAGGCATGAATATTACATTTTATAATAAGAATAATTTCATTCCCAATCAAACGCTTACCGACAAGTCTGCATTCATTTCATCCCTGTACTTGGTAGAAGCTTCCGTCTCGGTGTCCTTCCACTCAGCCGCCAGAGATGGCAGAAACATCGCAAGTGTTGCTTTAGCTGAAGTTGTTAAAAAACATTTGTGAAAATATGAAAGGTAACTTCTAATATCACTCAGAAAAACAATAAAAACAACAACCCCGAAACACTTAAATATTCAAGTCTTTGTTTACTTAGCCTTAGGGTAATCTATTCATCATTATTCATAATCATGTTCCGTCAAATATTAAGACTTCAGTGCAAATGCAAGCTTTCTCTGACCAGGGAATAATAGGCTCTTTTGATCAAAGTCTATAAAGGCTTGCATTTACAGGCATCTATGCCCCTTGTAACTTCTTGTTTACATAAATTCACCCTGGTTCTTCTTCAAAAATCTGGGAAATAAAACTTTCTCTGACTCCATTGGCTACATTGAGATATTAAGTATAGTCAATGGTTAACTTGGTAAACACAAAAGAACAAATTGGGTTGGTTTGCTTGTTTGTGACCAGTTGAAATAAATGATCCTGTAATGATGTTTGTCTGTTTGTTTATTGGATTTAATGTCCCACTAACAGTATTTCAGTCACTTGGAGACGATGTCTACTCGAGACAAATATAATACTGTCACACTGCAGTATCACGCCGTAGACATGTGGCATGATACAACACCCGGTCACATTATCCTGACACCGAGCCTCCCAAATTCCGAGACATGTGCTCTAACCATTCGGCCACCAGGACGGGTCATTAATGATAGCTGAAGGCAGTGCAAAACATTTCATCTGCAAAAATTGGAAATGTCCATTAAGGCACCTTCCGTTTAATGTGAGAAAAAAATGTTGGGATAACCAACCTGCCTCAGCCTTGGCCAGACGTTTAGCGCTCGCAACGCCTGATCCGTACTGTATGCCGTTAATCACAACTGAAGCCTTGAATGGCGTCTCCGCATTCTCTGAAAACAGAACACCAAAATCATCCTTTGTGATTAAATGATAGATGCGGACCATAAATGACCCACTAAATTTACCATTTCATAGGACTTAGCACATGATTCATGCATTTAACAGGGACAAGGACATTGTTTTAACAGAAAGACAAACAAAACATTTAGTTTTCTATCACTGACCTATTTCCTTGAAGACATAGGACGGTTGAACCCTCAGCACATGCTGCGTATATTCATGTAATATACATACAGGGGTCTTTCCTACAGGATTCAGTATAAACTCTGAAATAATCACAAATATATACATGTACAACGTAATGGCAAACACAGTAACTAAACAAAATTTTATTTTATACATTATAATAATGCAAAAGAATTAGGAGTGACTTAATCTTGCACAATTAAACCAAACAGAAAATCATTAATTTTTGTTGACATTAAATTTCATTGTCTATGTACTTGAAGAACTGTCATGGACACATACGTTCATGGATTTATGTTCTAGAAAACATGAGATCTATGAAATGAACTGTTTTCATGGGAATTAAAATTGATGCATAAAACCTTCCATGAAATCAATGGAAATTAATGTCCCACTAAAATTCATGACGTCATCGTACCTTTTTTCTTTTGACTAGTGGCATTCTTTACCCCGTCTGCTGGAAGCGGACACGTGATTAACTTGGTATCCGATGGCTGAAATGTATCACAATACATAACATTATACAGCATACTCCTGTGTAGCACTAAACGCTCTCATGCAATTGCCAATATAACACAATCGGCCAATAGACCTGTAAGCTAGATCTGTCCCAAGACAGCACACTCCACTTTTCTGAGGGCTGGACTGTAAAATGTTTGCTGTTACTATTTTTAGTGATGACATAAAAAGCATGTGGCATAAGATATTGAGCCCAAAAATGTTTAAAAAATTTTTCTAAATTCAAAAAGGGCAATAAATATGCAAATATTTAGAAGAGTTCCTGTTCCTGTTTCAACTGGTTGGTCTAATGATGATAAAAACATATGTTTGAAGTTTGAGGAACATCCATTGAGTAATTGTGGAGATAAAAGCAATGTTAAACAAAACCTTAACAATTCTTTGGACACAGACGCCAACAAGGGTGACTACAATAGTTCATCCAATTCTTCGAATAGTCAAGCTAAAAATGAACTTACAAGACTGGGTAGATTTTTCTCCTTCTCTTTCCGCTCTTTCTTCCTCTCTTCAACTAGATGTTCTCTTTTCTCCTTCCATGTCCTGAAATTATTGAAAAAGAACAGTCAAACCTTGTTTAAGCAGCCTGTCAAGGGATGTGGCCATTTTGGCCATTAAAGGCAGGTGACTGTCTAACAATCCATGAGTCTCATTACTAATGAACTTTATGTTTACTGCATCTACAGATGAGACTCCTTAAGTTGACATCGCCAGGGAGACCATTGATACCAGAGCATGCTTAAGGCATGTTACACTGTACATCTTTACGTCAGTTTCCATAGAAAAAAAGATTTCAATTATAAAAAGAACTATTATTAAAGATGATTAATACCCCAAGACACTGCTTTGTCACGGTTACTGTTACCATGTAAATGATAGTTTGGACACAGACGGAGGATGAAATTGAAAACACACAAAGATCAGGTAGAGCTCTAATACACTTATTATCGCAGACAAAATATATTCAATAAAAATAACATAGGGTAATAACTCAATTAAAATTAAGGCGATTATGACTTGCACAACTAGGCTTGGTACTAACCAGTCTTTTAAAGGTTAATCAAAATCCAACCAAAAATAGCTGAAAAATAGCTATTTGTATCTGGGGTATGACTCATTGTCATTGGTCATTCACTGATAGGTCTGAGGCTGGAGATGACATTAAAGTAATCTATCCATCATCTAATTGTGATCATGGTCCATCAAGTGATTGAGGTAGTTTGGTTTGTTTGGTTTAACGTCCCACCAACAGTATTTCAGTCATTTGGAGGCTATGTCTACTTGAGACAGATATAGTGCTGCCACACTGCAGTATCACGCCGTAGACATGTGGCATGATACCACACCCAGTCACATTATCCTAACACTAAGCCAGCCATTCCTGGAACAACCCTTATATGCTGAGCTCCAAGCAAGAGAGCTATACCAGTACCATTTTTTACTACTGATGGTGAGCATTCTAGGGCCATGATTGGCCTTCTTGTTCTAAAAATTTGTAGTAATGTCAGCTTTTGCTTTTGTAACTTCAATGAAGATAATTCAAAATACTATGCATGGTTTCATTATTGGTCAGCAAGTAGCTGAATATTCATGAAAACAAAGTTTTACCAGCTGAAAATCCCATGGTATATATGGTAGTGAAAGCAGAGTATATACAAGGATCCAACAAGGAATGAATCATAGATCTTCAAACTTCACACATACTTACTTAAATTTCTTTACTGTAACTGTTTTGAACTGGAATAACTTCTCACAGTAATCATGAAGTTCATCAGGCTCTGAAACACATACATTCATAAATACATGAAGATTCATAAAAATGAAGATTCATAAATACATGAAGATTCATAAATACATGAAGATTCATAAATACGTGAAGATTCATAAATACATGAAGATTCATAAATACATGAAGATTAATAAATACATGAAGATTCATAAATACATGAGATTCATAAATAAATGAAGATTCATAAATACATGAAGATTCATAAATACATGAAGATTCATAAATACATGAAGATTCATAAATACAGTCAACATCTTACATGCGACCACCTGTATTGAACGACTTTTTTATTAAATGACCATTATTAATCACACCCGAACATTTTTATTATATCAAATTATCCCATTAAGCGACTTTTTTTAGTATGCGACCAGTTTTGCCTTCATTAACATCAGGTTTCAGTTAGATATGCCTTCATTTAGATTAGGTTTCTATCAGATCTGCCTTCATTTACTTCTGTCTTCATTTAGATCAGGTTTCAGTTAGATATGCCTTCATTTAGATTAGGTTTCTATCAGATCTGCCTTCATTTACTTCTGTCTTCATTTAGATCAGGTTTCAGTTAAATATGCCTTCATTTAGATTAGGTTTCTATCTGATCTGCCTTCATTTAGTTCAGGTTTCAGTTAGAGATTAGGTTTCATTTAGATCTCCCAAATTTTAAGCCTTTGAGATACATCTTTTTTATCCACTCTCTTCTTCCAATCTTTCAGGCATTGCAAACTAGAATCTTTATGTGTAGACAAGAAATAAAACCTACCTAATAAAACCATTTTTACCATCTTTTCTGCACTCTGGAGAACTGGTGTCGGAAGATTTTTATCTGAAATATTGAAATAATATATAGATATACATGTTTTTAAGTTTATGGGTTTGAACCAAGTCTGGAGCAAGAATTTTATATACCTACTGGACTAACACAGAACTGGCAAGAAGAAATAACTTAACAAAACAAACTTGTTTCAGAATCTACATAAATAGATTTTTTTTTTTCAAAAGAATTAAAATGTACCATTCCAGTTTCTTAGCAGTAAATATTTAACCCCAGAATTTCCCATTCATATCCAGGTCAACTGTTTGAAAACAGTATCACAAACAAAACCAGGTGTTCTTTTTGTAAACCAAATCAACCATTGACTACCTATTGTAACAGTACAGCTATAGTATAGCCTGTAAGTCAATTGAATACATCTTTCAGTAAACATTGGAAGTGTCTATTCAGTTTTTATTGATAAGACAATAGCTAAAGGAGACCTATGATCATCACTGACTCATAAGAAGAAAACTAATCCTGGTTTACCCCTTTACTTAGTATGTACTTGTTTTGACACATTTGCAAACAAAGCAGAGCCAAATCAGACAGCTCCTATCAAGATCTGTCGAATCAGGGTCTCCTGTTTCCTCATCTGATATTGAATTCCACCAACAATGACTTGACTATTTGAGTTTACTGTTGCTTCGACAGTATTTCAGTCAGATAGCGAAGTCCTGCTAATTACAGGTAGAGGAAGACCCCAAATGCACAGAGGCATCTGGGTAGAACCACCGACCTACCGCAAGCCAGCTGGAAGGCTTCCTCACATGAAAATCCGAATGACCCTGTCGGGATTCCAACCCACATGATGAGGGGCTGAGTGAGGGTTAAAGACAGCGACATAACCCACTCGGCCACAGAGGCCCCCTCCACCAACTATCGTTTGCGCTAAGACTCTTTAAGTTATACTTGAATACTTATGGTGAATCTCACTATTCTTGTTTCTCTTTTAAAAATACCTAAATATTTCATTTCTTAACATATATTGTTACTTTTAAAGTAATTATTGATATCGGCTTAAGTCATTTACTTGAATATTTCATAAAAAGCAATGGTGGAATGTGCATCTACAGTTTAAAATTTGAGTATTACTTAGGGCTAAGTATTGTTGGTGAAATTCGAGCCAGATTTAAGACAATCTTCAATCTGCATTGCTATGAAAAATTCATTGTTTCTTTTACCATTTTATGATTTACAGTTAAGTAAATGAATATCATCAAGTCATAAATTTGTACATAAATATTCATGAGACAGACTAAAACAGGTACCATTAACCCTTACTGTGCTAAATTTCTAGTTTGAACCTGTCCATTCTTCATTTTGGACTTTACTATTAGTTGTGAATATGGCCAACTGCTGAAACATTTTTTTCATTGCTGAAAATTTATTTACTGAGTAGCAAACAGTGCAAACTTTAACAGACTACACGGATATGCAGGATGATCTTAGTCTGCACAGCATTGTTAGGGTTAAATGTTTGTCGAGTGGAATGTCGGGTCTCACCTGCCTGACTAGTGGCTCCTTCAGTGGCCTGTTGCCTGGCAACTGAACCATCTTGCTCCTCCTTCACCTCAGTTTCTTCCTTCTCCAACGCTCTCCGATAGTGAAGGCACGGAACTGCACTTAATAATACTGTATGTTTCTAAAATAAGGAAATATGATTTTATGTTTGTTTGTTTGTTGGGTTTAACCCTTTCCCTCATATAGACTCATTTTGACGCACTCAGCAGGTATCACATAAAGCCTGATCTGCAGGAAACCACAATTAAACCTTAGCAAATTTAATTACAAAATTCTCATTTTCAGACCACTGTGGAGCAGCGAACAGCATAAAACCTGATCTGGTTTTATGTTGTTCGCATAGGTCTTTTCATGGTTTCCTCAATGAGGGAAAGGGTTAAGGTCCCCCAAGTCATTTGGAGGAGATGTCTACCCAAGACAGATATGGTGCTGCCACACTGCAGTTTCACGCCATAGACATGTGGCATGATACCACACCCAGTCACATTATCCTGACACCGGGCAAACCAGTCCTGGAACTACTCACATATGCTGAGCGCCAAGCAAAGGAAATATTCCAGTACCACTTTTTATGATTTTGGTATATTGCGGCTGGGGATCAAACCCACAACCTCCTGCTCCCGAGGCAGATGATCTAATCACTCGGACAGTGCAAATATGATTCCATTTATTTAAAAAGGCAAATGAAACTAGTAAATATTGAAAGTTTAAGCCAGAAAAAAAATATCTTAACAAAGGTCATTCTATCTAATGTCTAGATATTCAATAACTCCTTAGGTTTTGAATTAAAAGACAAAATTTAACCAAATTCTCTAAGTCAAGTTTGCAATCAAATCAGGCAAAATTTATAGACCAAATGTCAAAATTATGGTATATATTATATACTATCCATAGGTAGGGCTGAATCAGATTGAGACTGTACAACTGTATCGAAACACATCGTCTTGCAGTTTGGTACCCGGTATATTTCTTTGAAGTTTGAAGTTTCAGTACGTACTGAATACAAAACTGCATAAGTAGATGAGTTTGTAGAATCTTATCTGTAAATGGCCGCTGTGTATCAAATAAAATGCAATGCTCTGTCTTGACTTTAGTTATTTCTCGATACAAATGAAAGCCAATATGCAGATAGTGTTAGAATTAAAGACGCTTATCCATTTTGCAGGTCGGAAGTTTGGAAGTATTTCGGCTTTGGATTGAGAGGGCACCAAAAGATATTATAGTTAGCAATCAAGCTTTGCCGACATGCAAATCTTAAAAAAAATTAAAACTTGGAAAATCACCTAGAATAGTAATCCCGAACAACATGTATCGTGTACCAAACTACACCACTTCATAAGTGAAATTTCATTCAAACAAGACCTTAAGTTGCATGAAATGAAACATGCCTGAAAACTTAACTACACTTTGTGACCTTGACCTTGGAGATATTGGGTTCAAAACTTTCTGTGGGTTCACTTCATGGTGTATCATTCTTATAGAAGCAGGCTGGCAAACATTAATCAAAACCAAGGCTAACTTCCTTGTATAGTCAAGCAAAAACAGGATCCAAAAGGTTCATTTAAAGCGAAAACAACAAACAAAAGCCACAAATAGCAGATTTAATACACACATGGCTTAAGCTGAGTTGACAGATGGACGTCAAAAGTTTTTTTGGGGGTAGCATTTGACTGAAAAATAAACCTTTCCAGAATTTATCGGTAAAAATGCAAGCCCTGCTTTTCCAATCCATGGCTAAGTCATTTTCTCACAAACAATATCATAAACAAAACCAGGTCTTCTTTTGTGTAAACCAAATCAACCATTAATTACCAATTATCCCTGTGTAGCTATTGGATAGCCATTTTGAATTTTATGAGACATTTTGAATATGCCTGTAAAAGATATGGAGGGTTGACCACAAAGTTGTTCTAAGTGTATATAGAAATAGAGGAAGATGGTCGAGTTTCAGAGCCAGCCCTCGGTGTGGGTATGGTGAAATGATAGCCGTGTTTTTTTTCTTACCCTGACACTGCCTGTACCTATGAAGTAAGGTTTGGACAGCGTGATGACCCGCGACTGCTTGTGGAGGTAGACTGGCATCCCGCTGTTGTGGGTCACCATCACCCAACCCTCAGGGTAGCACCTCAAAGGGGTTATCTCCCTTGGCTGTGACGAAAAAAGATTAAATATCAGATTTGGATGAAATAACGATTTTTAAAGGCCATTCATCTTTTTTTTTTTTTGAGGGAGGAGGGATATTTTATGTAATCAGTGAAAACGCCCCAAGTCAATTTTTTAACTCCACTTAATTTTTTTTCCTTGTTAATAGAAGCATGATGATCTTCAAAATGATTGACGATAAAGAAATAACTTAAGAAGTTTTGTAAGTGAAATATACCCATTATTAGACATCTATCTTCATGTTTAAATTTATAAATGTAATAAAACTAATCAATGAGTTGTCTTTTGTTATGATCTGTTTTCAAAGCATTACGTCACAACAGTTTTGTGAACAAAGATAAAGAAATCTAACTTGTAGAGTATGCAGTTATTTCAACAACAGAAAATACCAGAAAATACACATTAACTCCTCACCCGCCCTGCCTAACCTCTCCAAAATTGGAGATAGTAAAGTTGAGAAAATTACAAAGAAATGTTTTGATGTTCTTCTTGCCCTGCCTTAATTTTTACTGGCCAAGGTGAGCAAGTTCAGCATTTCAGCAGGTAGGTAAAAGAACTACAAACAACAAACAAACAATCTTTTAAGGATGGCCTTGTGCAATAGACCATTTTTCACTCCAAAATGAGATGTAAATTAATAGGCACTTTCCTAACACCTAATTTCCTTACTGGTGTAAAATTCCACACATTGTTCAATTTGGAATAAACAACCACTTGAGATTTTTCCCTAGTCACAGACTGGTCAGTTTAATTCAGTGAATTATACCAAGTACTGCCGATCCCCTAGTAAAATGGTCTATTATTAATTATATTCCAATTCCTTTAAATAGATTTTTAAGCAGAAAACTGTCATATAATAAGCTACAAACCTGTCAAACCTGAGGTCAAGATAGAGAAAAGAAAAAAAGAAGATAAAATAAAAAAACAAAGTGAGACAGTCATAGGTGAAACTGATCTACCTTCCAAGACTTTCTTTTCTCTACTTGTGAACTCCCCATCTTTAAGCTCTCTGGTCTCATCTTTGTCTTCTTTTAATTCTTTCTTCTCTACTCCCTCTTCCAGCCATGCATAAATTTCATTATCGTCCATGTCACTGTCTTCATAATCATCACCTAGGTCCTCTCCCTGCTCTGTGTCTTCATTATCCGGATCTTCCGTCTCCTCATTGTTCTCTACAACTGTTGTATCTTCTCCCTCGTCATCCTGCATCTCACTGCCAGTGTCCTCAGTGGCAATCTCAGATGCTTCATTCGGAACAGAAACATTTTCACTAACATCAGAAGTCTCTCCTTCTTCTGAATACATACAGAAACCAGTTTTTTCTAACTCATCTCCTGTACCATTTTTATCAGTACTAGTTTTATCATCACTTTCAACATTCACACTTAAACTATTTGTGTCATCAAAACATGGGCTGGAAAGATTATTGAATTCTTGCTTTATTTGATCAACTTGTTCTAGACCTTCACTTTTACGACTCTTAATACAATCTCCTATATTTTTTTCATTAAACGAGTTTTCAACATTTATATCACTTAAACATGGACTGTCTACGTTATTATCATCATTATTATCAAATGTCCCCAGTCTTTCTCCAAATCCTCCATTCTCTGTTTTAAGAAATTTCCTTTCTGGTTCACCTATAGCATCTTTATTTTCGCCATCTTCAGTTGATTTTCTTTTCTCTGGCTTTGAACCTAGAAGAACTGAATCTTTGGAGTCTACAGAAAGTTGTTTTCCAATCCTTTTCTGTGCAAGATTCTTCTCCCTTTTAGCTTTAAGTTCTTTCACATTTATTTTTGCAAAACCAACCTGTAAGCTATTTTCTTCCACAACTTCATGTCCTTCCTCAACATCGTTAGTTCCAGGGTCTCTCTCTCTCACATCTTGCTGCAGTGCTTCAAGATTCTCAGCATCATAGTTTGTCGCTTTCTCATCCTCTGTGCCTGTATCACCACCATTATTAAAGCCCAAGTCCTCTCTAACATTTTCCTGAGTGGACATTAGAGCTTCGGACGAGGGTGGTGTAAAGTTACCAGCCGGATCTTTCATGTAATCTGCCACTATTAGACCCTCCAGGGTACTATCAAAACTGAGAGCCTCAGTGTTAAACAGGTCATCACCATCCTCGTCCACTTCCATTTCTGTCTTAAGCTGTAACCTTACTCAACTATACCAGCTCTCCTAAACCCTTGCTACTTGTGACAGAGTGTTTTTAAAATGCATTGGGTTTCAACTTTCAATCTTCTATTAAAGTCAGTCCAGGTAAGAGCTTTGTTACTCAAACCTGCAACATAAAATCAACTGAAATAACACCAATAACACTAAAATAACCATCTAAAAATCATAAAAAACACCTTCCTTGTTTTCACATCTATACCTGGATGCTAGAATGCATGACTGATGATTAAAAGGCTGATTCAACAGGATTCAATCCAGGCTCTGTTACAGATGAGATTCATTCATTGTCTGCCAACTAAGCTAGAAATGGACATAGTAATTTATATCACATTTTCTAGTTAGTACAAGAAACAATGAACGCTTTCATAGCCTCTTTTTTGGAATATCCATGTGTTTCAACTAGAATCAAAATGCACAGTCAATAATCATCTGTAATATTTTCCTTGTACAGTAAAGTTGATGCATTCCATGCTAAAAATAAGCTAATAAAACTACCTAGCTTAGTAACATATAAAATCATTCTTTTTTTATAAATAACAAGGCCGAGGCTATTGGACAACAGCCCTGTCAATAACTTTCCTTATCCACGGCCGTTGTGCTGAAAGTGTTGCTTATCAGCATGATCGAAATATGTTTCTCAACTAGACTAATTCTGCAGTCAGAGGGGGAAGAAGTTTACTCATTATAGCAGAACAGGGGATTATGGAAATTTAATAGTCTTTAGTATATGTATTAGTATACCATTGGCAAAATTTACAAGATATTTTTCTTACATATGGCCCAGACATTGTCAAGGCATGAGCAATATATACACTTATAGATTCTAAAACCAGACATTCATAAATACAATCATTTAGAATGATTAATAATAGATTAAAGATTGGATTTTGATATATTTATCATAACAAAACAAAATAAGGAATAAAATAATGATAATATTAAAGCAGCTCATTCACAGATGGTCATTATCAATAGTACATCCATGTACAGATAATACTACTGGAAAGATATTTGTATAACTATATCCATTTTATGCAGAACATCAAAATATAGCCTTGCATGGAAAAGTTTAACCTTATATATTGTTAACCTTTCAAACAAGAGAGAACTATGTCAACTGCATGGTTAAAATATCTAATTAGATCTTATTAACAGTGATGAAAGTTCATTTTCAAAGACAGTGACCTTGACCAATGACCCATCACACAAACAGCTCTCGAAATCTTTATCTTTACACAAGCTATATATATTGAAAGTTGATGTGATATTTCATTCCTGACAAAAGTTATTATGAAAGATCCAGTTTGGGGGCAGTAAGCAGTAGCAAAAAAAATATTTTCAGTAACAATGACCTTGACCTATTAGACCACAAACTGGTTATCAAAGCCTTATTTTCAAATAGTAAGCTATACATGTTCCAAACTCGATTATGATATCTAATTCCTGAAAAAAGTAAATTCAGTTTTGGGGAAAATCTATTTTTAGTATTAATGAGCTTGACATATAAGACCCAAACAGCATGCTATATCTCCACACTTAAGGATACAAATACAAAACTTGGGTTATATTTCAATTCTGACAAAATCAATTTTGGAGACAGTAAGCAGTAACAAAGGTCCATTTTAGTAATAGTGGCATTGACCTTAACCTATCAGACCCAAAAAGGACATCAAAACTTTATCTCCACACAAGATATACATGTTCCAAATTTGGAAAAGATGTGTTACTTCTGACAAAAGTTATTAAACAAATTCCTTTTAATGTGGGGACAGAATGACACAGACCTGTGAACCTACACGATCCGGTCGTGTATTACACGATTTTGACCCACTGTCCCCCTTGACACGATCGTGTTGTGCAATGTACACGATTCCTCCCTCCGGCGGCAATTTATTTTTGATGATCAGTAATTTTATGACCCGGTTACGTAAGTGATAACAAACATGGATTAATTGACATGCGCCAGAGGATCTCCCAGATTTGGCACATTACGTCACTGGTACATCCCCGTATCAACCAATCGCAGTGCGTGTTTGAAGTCAAGCGTCTGCTGCAGATGTACAGCTCGCAGAAAGGGATGTCTGATTGTTTCACACATTTTTAATAGCATAATTAGCACTCGACTGATGATCGGGCAATTATAAGCAGTAAGTTAATGATTGTTTCTACTCTGTAACCTCTTGTTTTGTTTGCTATTAGATATTTGGCCATTTAATGACTTAGTCTATTCATTCAATGTTCGAAAACTTTGTGACAGTTTGTCAGGTGTTATTTTTTGGAAATTTCTTGTATGGTATAAATTCACAAAAATGTTAGAAACAATCATAAATCATCTACATGTCATAGGGAAAACGCCGAAGTATGAAACGTTTCCTAAATTCGCGGGGTTCCCCACCTGCTAAGAAACAAGAGGCCCATGATGGCCCTAAATCGCTCA
Organism: Solen grandis; assembly: GCA_021229015.1. NCBI lineage: Eukaryota > Metazoa > Mollusca > Bivalvia > Adapedonta > Solenidae > Solen > Solen grandis. The sequence goes on along the minus strand of CM037782.1, from coordinate 28,622,200 downwards.
CCTGAGATAAATAGGTTGACCCAAGGAACATCTGTACCAATTTATTTTAAAATCTGGCCAGGAGTTTTGAAGAAGATGATTTTTAAAGTTTTCATACTTTTTTTTCTTTTTGTTGCCATGGCAACCAGAGTTCTATATGGATGAAGTTTATTTTAGCAACTTTTGTGAAGGTTGACCCAAGGATCATTCCTGCCAAATTTAATCAAATTCTGTCCAGTGGTTTCAGAGGAAATGTTGATTAAAGTTTTCCCTATATACATATAAGGCAAATAAGCCCCGCCCCTGGCGGCCATGTTTTTTTACGGATCGGAATAATTTTAACAACTTTGGTAGAGGTTGACCCAAGGAACATCTGTACCAATTTATTTTAAAATCTGGCCAGTAGTTTTGAAGAAGATGATTTTTAAAGTTTTCATTTTTTTTCCCCTTTTTGTTGCCATGGCAACCAGAGTTCTATATGGATGAAGTTTATTTTAGCAACTTTTGTGAAGGTTAACCCAAGGATCATCCCAGCCAAGTTTAATCAAATTCTGTCCAGTGGATTCAGAGGAGATGTTGTTTAAAGGTTTCTCTATATACATATAAGGCAAATAAGCCCCGCCCCTGGCGGCCATGTTTTTTTACGGATCGGAATAATTTTAGCAACTTTGGTAGAGGTTAACCCAAGGAACATCTGTACCAAATTATTTTGAAATCTGGCCAAAAGTTTTGAAGGAGATGATTTTTAAAGTTTTCATTTTTTTTCCCCTTTTTGTTGCCATGGCAACCAGAGTTCTTCATGGATCAACTTTATTTTAGCAACTTTTGTAGAGCCTCACCCAAGGAACATTCCTGCCAAGTTTCATTAAATTCTGTCCAGCGGTTTCAGAGGAGATGTCGTTTAAAGCAAATTGTTGACGACGGACGACGCACGACGGTTGCCGGACGAAGGGCGATCACAAAGCTCACCTTGAGCACTTTGTGCTCAGGTGAGCTAAAAATGCATCAACAACTGTGAGTTCAAAATTGAATGGGCTTCTTGGTTTCCAGGGATAGCAAAAAGTGACACTGATGGATATGCTTTCTGCACATTTTGCAATTCTTAGTTTGGTGTTATTAATGGTGGTCAGTACGACGTTGAAAGGCACTGTAAGACCAAGGCACATGAGAAAAATTGTTTGACTTTTTTTTCTCTTCAGATCTGCAACATGTATTTGATTTATCCTTTGTAACATGTATTTAAAAACAAGAGGCCCATAATGGCCCTAAATCGCTCACCTGAGATAAATAGGTTGACCCAAGGAACATCTGTACCAATTTATTTTAAAATCTGGACAGTTGTTTTGAAGAAGATGATTTTTAAAGTTTTCATTTTTTTTTCTTTTTGTTGCCATGGCAACCAGAGTTCTACATGGATCAAGTTTATTTTAGGAACTTTTGTGAAGGTTGACCCAAGGATCATCCCTGCCAAGTTTAATCAAATTCTGTCCAGTGGTTTCAGAGGAGATGTTGTTTAAAGTTTTCCCTATATACATATAAGGCAAATAAGCCCCGCCCCTGGCGGCCATGTTTTTTTATGGATCAGAATAATTTTAGCAACTTTGGTAGAGGTTGGCCCAAGGAATATCTGTACCAATTTATTTTAAAATCTGGCCAGTAGTTTTGAAGAAGATGATTTTTAAAGTTTTCATTTTTTTTCCCCTTTTTGTTGCCATGGCAACCAGAGTTCTATATGGATGAAGTTTATTTTAGCAACTTTTGTGAAGGTTAACCCAAGGATCATCCCAGCCAAGTTTAATCAAATTCTGTCCAGTGGATTCAGAGGAGATGTTGTTTAAAGGTTTCTCTATATACATATAAGGCAAATAAGCCCCGCCCCTGGCGGCCATGTTTTTTTACGGATCGGAATAATTTTAGCAACTTTGGTAGAGGTTGACCCAAGGAACAGCTGTACCAAATTATATTGAAATCTGGCCAGTAGTTTTGAAGGAGATGATTTTTAAAGTTTTCAAATTATTTTTCTTTTTGTTGCCATTGCAACCAGAGTTCTACATGGATCAAGTTTATTTTCGCAACTTTTGTGAAGGTTGACCCAAGGATCATCCCTGCCAAGTTTAATCAAATTCTGTCCAGTGGTTTCAGAGGAGATGTTGTTTAAAGGTTTCTCTATATACATATAAGGCAAATAAGCCCCGCCCCTGGCGGCCATGTTTTTTTATGGATCGGAATAATTTTAGCAACTTTGGTAGAGGTTGACCCAAGGAACATCTGTATCAAATTATTTTGAAATCTGGCCAGTAGTTTTGAAGGAGATGATTTTTAAAGTTTTCAAATTATTTTTCTTTTTGTTGCCATGGCAACCAGAGTTCTTCATGGATCAACTTTATTTTAGCAACTTTTGTGAAGGTTGACCCAAGGATCATCCCTGCCAAGTTTAATCAAATTCTGTCCAGTGGTTTCAGAGGAGATGTTGTTTAAAGGTTTCTCTATATACATATAAGGCAAATAAGCCCCGCCCCTGGCGGCCATGTTTTTTTACGGATCGGAATAATTTTAGCAACTTTGGTAGAGGTTGACCCAAGGAACATCTGTATCAAATTATTTTGAAATCTGGCCAGTAGTTTTGAAGGAGATGATTTTTAAAGTTTTCAAATTATTTTTCTTTTTGTTGCCATGGCAACAAGAGTTCTTCATGGATCAACTTTATTTTAGCAACTTTTGTAGAGCCTCACCCAAGGAACATTCCTGCCAAGTTTCATTAAATTCTGTCCAGCGGTTTCAGAGGAGATGTCGTTTAAAGCAAATTGTTGACGCCGGACGACGGACGACTGACGACGGACGCCGGACGAAGGGCGATCACAAAAGCTCACCTTGAGCACTTTGTGCTCAGGTGAGCTAAAAAGCTATGTATTATTTTGATTATGTTTTATTGTACTTTCTTCCATTTTCCAATTTAAGATAAAAATCCAATACAGCTTAATACAACTTTTCAAAATCCAATTTTTAAGTATGATTTGTTTTTATTCATATTAAAAATTCTATAGCATAATCTTCATTGAAAAGGATTAACTGTTATTTATGTGTGTTGTTTATTGTTGTTTAAAGAATAGAATTATGAAATAAAATCTAAAATCAAAATTGCAGCGTTGTTGATTTATCTTTTGATAGTGTTACGTGCTACAAAAATCCCCCTTGAAGCCTCCAATTTCCGCCTTTCGAGTGTTCATGTCCCCCCTGACACATGAAAAAGGTTCACAGGTCTGATGACACAGTGATGCCAGTATAGTAAGTATACCCCCTCAAACATTCATTTGCAAGAGTATAATGTAAATAATCATATTTATTTGTGCAAATGCCGTATACAATACATATACATACAAATACATCTGTTCAAAATATCAAAACTGCACACATATAGGGTGGTTTCCGGTGGTATCGCGGGTTCTCTGGTATTTTGTTAGGAAAGACTTTGCTGATCGCCACCTAGTAACACCATTTTGTAAACAGGAAGTTATGATTTTAATTGAAATAAAAAGTAATATGTCTCCGTAACTGATAAGAAAAATATGAATTTCTTGCAGTATACAGGCTTTCAACTATTACACGTATGCTTATCACCCCATGTCCGCCCAAAAATGTTTTATAGCATAACTAATGAATTGTCAGACTCAACAAATACTGGATCGTCGGCTGCTGCATTGCTTTAAAAATGATGGTTTTGATCACATAGCAACACCTGTAGGTAGAGCCAGCGGTCTGTTTTTTTTTTAAAACAAACACCACAATACCAGAGAATCATGGGATTTCTTTCTATGTAGGACAAACATGGCAAACAATATCATGTTTAATATGTCAGAGTTCATTCTAGGATTGCCATGCAAAGGGCCAGTGGCCCCTTCCAATTTTGAAAGAGGGCCACCTGTAATTTGCATTGAGCCATACTAATGTTTTTGGTAAACAAAGAAGAGAAAAATATTGTGTACTTACTACATGTGTATTATTTTCTAAATCTCTATTCTGCTTTCAGTCATAATCACATGAAGGATGCAGGTCCACCAGAAAGATGACAGGACATAGTCAATAGAATTTAACATTACAGTTTAATATAAAGACCTTTATGTAAATATGAAAAGTCCAAAATCAACTGGCTTATTAAAATAGTATCTCAAAATCAACAACTGTCTATGAGTCATATCTTAATAAAATTACCAACTTGTTGCAGTTTTTCAGTTAAATTTAAAATTTAAGTGACTTATTTTCTCCCAGAATGACATGCTGGATTGAACAGTCTTCTAGATTTTGCATCCCTCCAATTGGTAATGGCTGATTGAAAGTCAAAGTCTTTGATTTCTGGTCCCTCTGTGAGAATGGTGAGAAGGTTTTGCAGCCTTGAAGATGAAAGTCTGTTTCTTCTGGCTGATTTAACATAGTTCTGATGACTAAAACCCCCCTCACAATCAGCAGTATGCACAGGTAATACCAAGGCAATAGCTGCCAGTTTCAGCAAATTGGGAAACAAGTCCTTATGGTAGGTGTTGATAATGCCCCAAAGAATTGACAATTTATCTCTAGGATATGCAGCTTCAACAACCAGTGGTTTGATCTTTGACCATTCTGTTTTAGCAGCAGCTGGATCAATAAGTGGCACTGACACATGCTCCTTGTGTGATAGCTCCTTACCAAAATGATCAAGTAATGTCTCTAACTTCTCATTTCCCCACACAGATAACTCTTCACTTGACAAAAAGCTGATAGGTCTCATTCCTAAAACACTGAATGCAGACAACAAAGATCTTTGATCTTGTGGAAATCTTGTTTGAATATTTTCCTGTAGCTTTCCAATAAAATCATTAACAATATTTGAAAAGTGTTTTTGACAGTTAGTATGGCCTGGAATGTACAAACCTTTCAAATCATAGCCTTTGCCTTTCCTTACTAGATCAACTTCAAGTTGTTTAAGATAGGTATTTTCTATCAAACCTGATTTAAGCTTGTCCAGATCTGTGAGACAACTATTCACACTGACATCAACAACAGTCACATCAAGATCTTTCTTTTGAAAAATCATGCTCAAAGCTGTAACAATGGGTAAAACTGTCATCATCAAATATGTACAGGCTATAAATTCATATTTCTCAATCCTTTTGCACAGCCCAATGCCTTTTGGGTTTTTCTCCTGTCCAAAGAATGTAATGAGAGAATTCAATGTCCTAAATATGGTCTCAATAGCCTTATAAAAGCTTAGCCAACGAACTTCATGTACCTCTGTGTATCTCAGCACTGGATCTTCCAGCAAAAGTTGAATCTCTTTCATCTTCTCTACTCTTATAGAGGAGTGTTTAAAGTAGTAAAAGATGCTTGTCACAGTTTCCTGGAACTCTTTCAAATATGAAACACTATTTGCTGCTTGAGAGGTACAAAGAGCAAGGCGATGTGCAATACAATGAATGTTTATCAAAGCTGGATTGCTCTCCATCAAGATTCCTGTTACACCATTGCCTTGACCAGTCATGACGGCTGCACCATCACTACCAAAACCACTAAATTTGTGAATATTGACTTCTTTTGACTGCAGGTATGACAATATTTCATTGGCAATTGTCCTTCCAGTGCCATCAGGTATTTGAATGTTAGTAAGGTACACTGTTGATGGTGTGAATTTTTTTTCATCTAAGATCCTTGCATACAGAACCAATTTTTTATCAACTGTAATGTCAGTAGATTCATCTGCCAGTATGCTATATGATGGTGAAAGCCTAAGTTTAGATACAGTCTGTGTTTCAATTACTTTGGCCATTGATTCAATCATTTCATTTACAGCAGTGTCAGAAGTATACGAGGCATTCCCAGACACAGATAGCTTGTCAATATCAGGACAATTTAATGTTTGTAATAGCTGAACTAATGAACTAAACTTGCTCACTGCGATACCTTCTTTCACAAGCCAGTAAGCTGAAGTCATTGCATTTTTTAATGCTTTATCCTGGTCTGCAAAACTTGACTGAACAGCGCCCCTGAAGTCAGCTTGCATGACTATATCTTGTAATGAATGCTTATGGTCGAAACTTTCAGCGTGTCGGTCAAGAGTGCTCGTGCGAAAATTGTTAGTGCCGTGCGTCATAGTGTTGGTTTTCTTATGTTTGATACACAAAGAACACTTCATGAGATCGTTCTTTTTGTCGTATTCTAGCCAGTGATACTGCGATTTTGATAACCATTCACTTTGAAACTTTTTCTTATAGGTTTTTGATTTATCATTACTGAATTCATTCGGGACTTCAGCAGAATTGGAAGTGGATGGGGTATTTTCAATTGCACTTTCATTGCAATTACCACTGGACTGATCTTTTTCTATCACATTATCCACACCAGGACCGCTTTCTCTGCTTGATTCCACAATAGCATGGTCCGGCTCAGCAATCTTCGATTTTTTACCGAAGAAGTCCCCGATAATCGTCTGCTTTCTTTTCGACATGTTTTCATCGGGTGCATTCGTTTTGTTATGCACGTGGCAGTTCTTTCTCTTCGCAATTTATAAAATGACATAACTTACTTATCCTTATTTGTTTGTGTGTAAGGTACAGAAAATTTTATCAATGAAAATGTCAATTTATATTATGTTATAAGTTAGTGCACACTAATTTTCGTGCAGTTTTATCAGAATTGGCAGAACAAAATTACTAAGCCGTAATGGAGTATACAAACGAGTTCCCTCTACGTTTGTATAACTCGGCAATGTTCGGTATATATCTGAAATCTGGTGACCGTGAAATTGTGGAATCGAGCATTTATCGAGTTTTCCGATGTGAAAGTCGGTATAATTTGTTGAGAATTAATTGTCACGTCTTAGTTTATGTATATTTTTATCTATAATTTCTTGAAAAAAAAAAAAGATTGGCGCACATAGTATTTAAAATAGCGCCGTCGGTAAAACCTGTGCGCCAGATGGGCGCGTGCACTTTTTTGAAAGGGGCCATTTAAAAATTTAGTGGGCCACTGGCGCAAAAACGCAGCCTAGAATGAACTCTGATATGTTATTAGAAAGGCTGAAAAAAAAATGTTTTCACATTATGGTATAAAGGTGGAATTTCATTGACATACAGAAATTAATAGATGATAAGACTCAACTGATAATTTATTTCCGTTCCAGACTAAGTACCGCGATATCAGGGAACACCATATTGCAGATTAAATGATAACCATGGTACAAATAAACAAAATGAATTGATGCAGCAGATATTGCCGTTAATGAAGAATTAACACTTAATATTTATAGTAATTGAAATACTGATTTTAATTCACATGCTTCAGTAAAATGGAAAGCGATAAGGACACAAACTTAAATGTATCCGAAAATGCCATCCGAATTATCAACCTTTGTTTGCTACGCATACACCGTCTTGAGCAATTTTACCTGCGATTAAACAACACTGTGAGAGGATTACTTTTGGATTTAAGTAACTAAATGTGAAGAATGATGTTAACATACAAAAGTCACTATCGCCCAATAATGTTTCATCTGAATTTGAAAATAAAAGGACAGGCTTTCGTTCTCTGGATTGTGTAAAGATGATGGACAACTTCAAAGTTATCCGATTGTTGTGTAAGGCAAATGAGTCCATCGTTAAAAAAAACGGGGTTATTCTCCGGGCTAAGAAGTACTACAAGGTACCATTCTTTAAAGAAAAAATGAATCGATAAATACTTCATCACATGATCATCATAGTCAGAGATTTACATTAAACAGCTTCATGTCATCATCATCATCTTCAGTAAATTAGGGGTGTCGTTAATACTTTATATAGAGACCCTGAGTGAACGCCTCACTTTAATAAATATATATTCGCGACTGACAAAGACTCTGCATGCGTAGCTGAGGGGGTGCATGTATAGAGAAAGCAAAAAATGCAGATTTATACAATAGTTAAAAATATAATATATAATTAATATCAGCCAGAACAGCCTTAGAACCATCAAATGTGGTTTGGCAGATGGCATTCTGTGGTAAGTGGTTCCAAGCAGGGTCTCTGTATATATAGAGTAGGATGGTGTTCCCTCATATCGCGGTACTAACGACATGAACGGGAATAAAATATCAGTGAAGTCTTATCTGAAATTTATTTCTGTATGTCGCTGTTATTCTACTTTTGTGCCATAATGTGAAAACAATTTATTTATTTCAGCCTTTCTGATAACGTTTTAAAACATGTTATTGTTCGCCATGTTTGTCCTAATTAAAAGATCCCATGATTCTCTGGTATCGCGGTATTTCTTTAAAAAGGCCGCTGGATCCACCTACAGATGTCGCTACATGATCAAAAGAATCATCATTCATAAAACGACGAAGATCTAGCATTTGTCGAGTCTTTCAATACATCATTTATGCTATAAAACCGTTTTTAACAGACATGGGGTGGTACACATAAGGGTAATGGTTGAAAGTCGGAATACTGCAAGAAATTTTCATTTTTCTTACCATTTACGGAGACAAATTACTTTTTGTTTATTTCAATTAAAATCGTAACTTCCTGTTAACAAAATGCTGTCACTAGGTGGCGATCGGCAAAATCTTTCTAAACAAAATGACAATACCGCGATACCAGAGAACCCGCGATACCGCCGGAAACCACCTATAAAGAGACAATATTAATGCTAGCTGGAAACACGAAGCTATATTAAACGGAGTGGAAACTGGTATTTACATCTCTACTTGAAAGAAGCTGTTTACTACAAGGTAATGAAGGTATTTGAATAAATTGTTGATTATGGGGTCTAGTGGATCTGGAATGTAGTATAGTGGGGGATCTTGGATGATATCATCAAGGTTCAGCTCATCCTGACACCACAAGACATCACCGTCGGGCTAGATGATAGTGAACATGTAGATGCCATACCCCTTGACTTCAGTAAGGCATTCGACAAAGTGTCCCACGAAAGACTAACGTTATCAAGTTGTGAAACTACGGCGTCAGGGGACCAGTTTGAAATGGACCCAGAGCTTCCTAACGGACAGGATCCATGCAACTGGTCTTAGTTGAAGGTCACAGGTAGCCCCCAGCCCCAGTAACCTCCGGCGTCTCCCAGGACGTGCAGTCCTCGGCCCACTTCTCTTCCTCCTATACATCAACGATCTTCCGGACAGAGTGAGCTACACATCTCGCCGCTTTGCAGACGGCAGTCTCCTCTACCGGATCACCAAGAGTCCTGAAGACACAATCAAGTTGCAGGAGAACATTGACAAGCTACCGGAATGGAAGAACGATTGGCTGATCGTCCTTAAACCTATCAAAATGCGAAGTCATTTGCATCATAGAGATGCAAATAGCTTCGTGCATAGACTAAGCCAAGTGTGCGCCAATCATTGCGTGCGCACATGGTGATTTCGTGTGCGCAGGATGTAACTGCAGGACCTTTATGTTAACAGAATATCTCCTTGTATCTGTTATTATGGTTATCAAAGCGTCGTATTTGTCAGCATGCGTCGTTGCTTAGCTTCTGAATAGACCGTGGGTTAATTTAATAAGCAGTCATGAATTATTAACGCGCGGTTTCATTGGTCAGCAAGTGGCTAATAACTGGTTTTGCCATTTGAAAATCGTGGGATGTGGCATGTCATCAATGCAAGATCAATCTGTCCAAAATACAACGTTTACCTGTAGATGACCATCATCACGTTTATTTTTAAATTCGTGCCTCGTGGTGGGAATGCGACCTTAATACCACAATTGTGTGGTAACACATTTTCTCGAATTTAGACAATGACTGAATCTTGGATAGAAAGTAAATTTGTAGAAAACTGCATGAAATAAAAAAAAAAATCAACAAGTAATTCAGTTCTTACATAGGAAGACGCCTACAAATGGCCCCTGAAAAAAAATCCCTGAAGGAGTAAAATAAAATTATAAATTGAACAGTAGCAACGGGATATGAAGAGCAAGTTATTGTTTTCTAAGTCAACTTAAAACCGACCTATTAAATAATAGAAATTATAAAATAAGCATGCGCCTGCTGTGTATAAAAAAGACTACATATGTACCAGTTTTTTTTATATGGTACCGCGTTTTAAACCACTAGAACGTGAGCCCGTTTTATGACCAAGGGGCGCCTAACACAGACGAGGAAAGATGTTGCTCCGACAGATAGCAAACCTCACACGGCAACAGCGTCGTCCATGCTCCGACCTCGCTAATAAATACTATGACTTTCAGTCAGGTGAGATTAATACCTACATTAGCATTTGAGCTTATGATGAACAAGTTTTAGTCCACTCCAGGCGGAGACGAAAATGTTGACCTTCAACCACATTGATATGGACAGTGGGTGGGGAGTGATTGAATTTGATCACGTAGTCATAGCTTTAATAAATTATGACATTTATCTTTTAATTATTTTATTATTACATTAAGTGACACAGCTCTCTTTTGTCAATTTAGTAATTTGGTTAATTTCTAAATTTTATTGGTAAAACTTAAAAAAACACACACACACTGTTAAATTCTGCAACAATGACAATCATGGTGAAAGTCATGTAGTGATCGTTTGATTTTAATTAAAACATTTTTATGCCATGCGCTAACTAAAATGACTATCCCATACATCTTTGATTTTCAATAATGCTACTGAATTGTCCAGTTGATCATAATTATTACAAAGGATGCCAGCAGCCCATCCATGGAATGACCCTATATCTGACATTGATAACTCCCAGGTCATAAAAATCAATTTCAGAGGGCTTAAGTTTGCAAATTCTGTGCATGAAAATCATGGAAGAAAGATTTGGAACAGGACTCGTGCTGTCATACACATTTGGGTCTAAATATCTCAGAGATACACTTTTATTTTGCTTTAATTTTTTACACATCTCCATGGTACATTTTTTTTTTTAATTTTGTAGGTCAAACTGTTTATGAGTTTGGCTTGTAAATCATTTAATGTACTGGATAAAAAAAGTTGGTATTTGATCATACATGGTTTTCACATGTGTATTTTACAGTTACATCTGTCAACACTTTAAATGGGAAGAGTATACATATTGTCATTTTCCTATTTAAGATTAAAAAAAAAATGGCTCATTGAAAAAAAATATTGTTTCAATTTCAACTATGTCATAAAGAATTTTCAGTGTAAGCCCTGCTAGAGCAAATCTGCTAACATATAGTAAGTATGCTGGCTTCTCTGCTTGTTAATGTTTGTGAAGTCTTTGTTTTCTGACAAATAAACTCAGCAGTTGTTGTTTATTTACACGGGAAAATGGTATTGAAAACAACTTCTGCGAAATTAAGTTATTTTATAGAATATGGTATTCCTTAAGCAGGTGCTTGCATTGCCATGTGATGCATCATGCAACATGGCGACTTCAGGAGTCTGAATGACATGGCAAGGACTCCTAATTTTCGGAAGGGGCCCCTGAATTTCAAAGCAGGTATTCCAACAGGATACCAAGCCAAAAAGTTAGTGTCAAACACTGCATTTAATGTTCATCAATTCAGGGGGACCTCTGTGGCCGAGAGGGTAAAGTCACTGACTTTAACACTCACTCAGCCCCTCACTGCATTGGTTCGAAACCAGGCAGGGTCATTCGAATTTTCATGTGAGGAAGCCTTCCAGCTCGCTTGCGGTAGGTCGGTGGTTCTACCCGGATGCCTCCGTGCATTCAGGTTCTCCTCAGCCTGTAATTAGCTGGATGTCGCTATATGATGTCATATGCTGTCAAAGCGAAGATTAACTCAAATAGTCAAGTCAAGTCATCAATTCAGAAATTCATATATATGAATATTAATGATGCAAAGGGTTAACTTAAGCAAAGGTTAGTGTCAAAAGCTTTCCAGAGCTTATTTTGTGAATTTTAGCTTTTATACAGGTCATCTGACTGAAAATCATTTCAGTTTGCATTGTTAGAGTGCATTTTTTTTAACAGAAAATATTGTAATATATTGCTTTTCTGTTTTCAGACAAGGGGAGGGATGTATGGAAAAAACTCAGTTTCTTAGTGGCGTTCCCAGGTGTAGCAATTTGCTATATCAATGCCTATTACATCTGCCCTGATGAGCATGACCGGCCAGAATTCCAGCCATACCCCCATATACGTAGAATTACAAAGGTGGGTTTTGGTTTCCGGACTTTTTTTTTCTCCCCCTTCTTTATATATAGTTCCCATGTGCTGTCATAGGCACTGATAAGACACATTTTGGCAGCCATCTTGATAGGTTTAAGTTAATGTCTATTTTACTGAAATTCATGTCAAAATGAACAGCTTTAATCATTTTGAATATGAAAATAATATATCCATACTTTATTTTTATACTGTGCTGTTATTTTTTGTGCATATATACGTATAAGAAATATTTTATTCTAAAAATATGAATTTCATGAGCTTTTTAATGATGCATACATTTTGATTTTTGTAGCAGAAATAATGAAGTTATAAATGAGATTGCTATTATGTAATTCATATAAATTAATAAATTAATGAATTAACCTTTCAAGATGGTTGCCAAGAGTAGGTAAATTCACTGATGTGGGAACTATGTAATCAAGGGCCTTTCTCACGTGTCTCCTGCTCAGAAATCTATTAAATCCATGCAGTTTTCTCCCAAAATTGCCATTTACCCAAGGATTATTTTTATTTTTAACCCCCTTTTTCAATGATTATTATTTTTATATCTATTAAATAATCAACTGTTCCATATTCCAATAATCTTTGGTGAGGAGGGGGTGAACCCATTTGAAATGATGGGACCCCTTTTATAAACTATTTAACTTTGGAGGACCCCCAACTTGTTCCCTTGATGCAAAATCAGGGTTTTTATTTTCCTACCTATATGGGAAAGGGGCACAAGACCTCAATTTGGAATAAATGTCAGCATTATATATCTAATGGGGAATTTAAAGAAGCAGAGGAGCAACTTACATATTGTTATAAAAAATTTGTATGGTTCAAGTGTCTTGGTAAAACTATTTACATGGAAAAAAGAGACATCTTCTTTCATAAAGACATTAAAAAAAAATGCCATTTGTAAAATATTACCTTTTTCCATTTGTGCTGCAAATGGGCAAAAAAAAAAAAAAAAAAAAAAAACCCTGGAAGGTTTTTATGATATCTACAATGCTCAATGTATTGCCTTGACTAATTTTATTTGCTGTACTTCATGTAGTCTGTAATAAATTTGACTTTACAAAAACTGAGAATGTCACATATTATGTCAAAGTGAATTAACACCATACCTGGTGGCCTAGTGGTTAGAGCATCCCCCTCGGGAGTGGGAGGTTGTGGGTTTGATCCCTGGATGCAACATACTAAAAGTCTTGAAAAATGGTACTGGTATAGCTCCCTTTCTTGGCACTCAGGGTAGATCAAGGTCTGGTTGGCCCAGTGTCGGGATAATGCGACTGGGTGTGGTATGAAGGCACATGTTTATGGCGCGATACTGCAGTGTGGCAGCACTATATCTGTCTGACTGAAATACTGTTGGTGGGATGTTAAACCCAACATACAAATAAACAAATCACATTGTTGAGTCATTACAGTGTAGCATTGGTATTTATCACCTTTAGTGATATCTCTTTAGTTTTCCATCATTTGTTCTTATTACGAAAAGAAAATCCTCATTTACTGTTTGACCTCAAATATATTTACAGAGGTTCCCCTGGGGAGATGGGAAACACCCGTTCTTGTTCAACAAACACACAGTGGCCACCCAGGACGGTTACGAGACAGAGGATCCCCATCATCACTAGACCAGCACCTTTTTTTCGAAATATATTCTGTAAACTGTTTGAAGATTGTAAGCTGTTAATTTTTACAACATCTAAAATCCTCAGGAAGATGTATTTTGCAGGAGACATTTTGGTTTAACAATAAGGTGCGGAACATCTGTTTAGTGAATTGTTTTGAAACTTGTGCAGTTGATGTGAGATGTTTGATTATATGATATACAATAAAATTTCAGTAGAAATGTTGATTGTCTTTTATATTCATTGGATGACTGACTGTTTTGTAAATGAGAAGTTAGGTTTATAAAGGTGGAGGAAGCAGACATTGGTTCAGATCTTAATAATTTTTTTTAGCTCATCAGAGCACAACATGCTCAAGGTGAGCTATTAGGATCACCCTGCATCCATCGTCATATATGTTGTCCCTAGTCAACAATTTTTTTTAAATGACATCTTCTCTGAAGTTGCTGGATAGAAATTGATGAAACTTGGCATGAATGTTCCTTAGATGGCCCTCCACGAAAGTTGTTAAAATAAACTTGATTCATGTGGAACTCTGGTTGCTATGGCAACCAAAAGAATAATACTTAAAAAACCTTTTCTGAAACCAATGGTCATAATTTTATTTCATTTGGCACAATCGGTCACCCATAATTGCTTAAATAAAGTTGGCCTCACGAAAAATGAGGTCCCAAGGGGTTCAGCTAGTTTCCTGATATACAATATATTGAGAAAAAAAAAAAATTTATATATGAATTTAATTTCTTTGGTCTGTATAGTCACCTCATGGGTGTCTACCATAATTGTTAAAATAATGTTGATCCAATGGAAAAAATGAGGCCCCTATGCAGTCAGTAGAGTCCTTATATACTCTATAGATAATTAAAAAAAATCTATGAAATCAATGTTTAGAATTAAATATTGATTTGCATTCTTAGTCCTTTATTGTAGTTTAATGAGACCTCCAGATGGTCTGCTAGTTTTTTGAACATGTATTTTCAATATAGAAGCTTAATAGAATTCTTTGTATCCAAAAATTGAATCTGGTTGCTGTTGTAAGTAACCAGGTAAAATCAAGTTACCTGAATTGATGGTACTCTGGCACGTCGTTCAGGGCCATCATGGCTGTTTTTCAAAGTTTGTTAGAAATACTATAAATATGAATGCAAAGATTCTCGTCTAATCTATATAGCCATGCCAGGTGTATAACCAGAGTATTTAAAATTTATTTTATATTGATTTTATAGATATTTATATATATATAGACAATTAGTTTTAACTTCTCTAGCTGAAAGTACCTTTTCTTGAAACTGTTTAAAAAAAAGAAGACTAAACTAGTTAATTCCTCTGGGCTTATTTCGTGTTGTTAAAAACTAGGGATTGGCCATTTTGAAATTCCAAGCTACCAGCTTTTACTGGTGTGTGTATGCTGACTGAATTATTAGTCTCTAGGATAAATTTAATGAGGAATCCAGTAGCCTGACACTGTTGGTTATAATTAGGTCAATATCGATTGTAAAATGGACAGCAACTTTTTATGAGGGTATAAATTTTAATTGGAATGTTATGAAACTTGCATTATATGAAAGGAGTATGATTTAAGGCCCAGAATTGAGAAACACTTAAATCCCTATTGAAACTTATGGGCATTGTTTGAGTCTGAGACAGAAAGAATGCTACCCCCCCCCCCCCCCCCCCCCCCCCCCGACATATGGCATGATAACACTACCCTGTATATATGCTGATCATCAGGTGGGGAACAACCAGTACCATGGTTCACACGGGTCTTGAAAAACCCTTGAATATGATGTCAGTCTTGAAAAACCCTTGAAAATCACATTTTGCCCAAAGAACCCTTGAAAAACCCTAAAAAGTGAACTGAAAGGTCTTGAAATACCCTTTGAATTTGAAATTTCACATTGATCAGGGGAAAAAAGTGTTTACAAAGTTGTTAAAAATCAAAGGAAGCGTGTTTATATTGACGTAAAAGCATCAGTTTCAGTTCATGTAAGTCCTTAATTTTGAAATTTTAAGGCCTTAAAAATACCATTGAAAAAACCCTTAAGTTTTGCTTCAGAAAATTTGTATGAACCATGAGTAGCATTTTAAGCTCATCTGATTTTAAAAAAAAAAAGTCAAGGTATTGCCATCACTCTGTTGTTAGCATCATTGTTGTGAAAACCTTGGCCTTAACTTCTAAACTATTAAGGCTTCTGTCATCAAACTTCATACTCTTACTCACTAGATCACAAGGTCTACAATTACATCAAGGGCCATAACTCTTGGGTCCATTTTGACATAATTTATCTCCCATAAAGACAAAAAAAAACAAAAACATGCAAGTATTAGTATCTGGATGTTGTTCTTAATAGACGTCTTTTACAGTAATGTTTTGAGGACACACAGTAACTGACACAGCGTGATTAGAATAACTGATCTCAGAAAAATATCAATGGAAAACTAAGGCAAAACATTTTGCAACATGCCCCTGCCTAAAGTGAAAAAGGTGAATTGCACACATAACGTAAATAGTTTCAATATGTCTCATTGTCTGGTTCCCAGTCTTCCTCAAGATTACAGATAACATAGTGTAAGGGTAAGATACTCCAAGGTATAGCCTTTCACCTCATGATTATTCATATACAAATGTACTTACCATGAATATAAATTTCCAGAACATTAAATGGTAAATGAAATGAAAGATGTTTCTTTGGCCATGCAGACTATGTTTAGCACATAGACGAGGTATCGTCCGAGAATCTCGCTGATGTCATTACTATGTTGAAATTGAGCTACAAAATTGAAAGCTATTTGCTCTGTCAAGGCTTAAGAGGTAGAGGGTTTAACAAAAGATATTGAACAATGTTTGTTTAGGTTTAACATCTCACCAAAAGTAGTCATTTCATTACCTTTTTCTACATGAGAGATTGCCTCACTGGAAAATCACACCAAAGACAAGTGGCATGTTACCACACCATGTCCCACTTTATCCTATCTCCAGACTCACATTGTGGTATAAACTGCCTATCGAATTAACATAGCGTTTTATTCCTTCATGATATTTTAATACTCTGATGTCATCCATGACTACTTTCTTGTTTGACTGGTCCCTGTGGCCAAGTGGTTAGAGCGTTTGCCCCGGAATCGGGAGATCGTGGGTTCGATCCCTGGGCCACGACATACCAAAGTCATAAAATATGGTTCTGGTATAGCTCCCTTGCTTGGCGCTTAGCATATAAGGGTAGTTCCACGACCGGTGTCAGGATAATGTGACTGGGTATGGTATCATGCCACATGTCTACAGTGTGATACTGCAGTGTGGCAGCACTAGATCTGTCTCATGTAGACATCGTCTCTAAATGACTGAAAGACTGTCGGTGGGATGTTAAACAAATAAACTTTCTTGTTTACTGAATGTATGACATCACAGATTTTATGTTTTTTTCTGTTCATTTTTCCTGTGTATTGCTTTGAAATGATAGGATAAATAGAATACTAAGGTAAGTGTTGAATAAAGATAAGTTTCTCCTGCTTGACTTGGAAAATATATTTTTCTAAGCCCTACAGGATAAACTTACCTTTATACAGCACTAGCCTTGTATTCTCTATATCCCAACACTAGGCTCACTCAGCCCTACCCTCATGTCTTTGAAATATACCAGGACCATTTCAAGGATCAAGACTCTGTTGAATCTGAATTTTGAAAGGAGCCGTCTGCTCTGCCATTTTAAGCAAGGAAAATATGAATATCATCAGTTCCATTACCCTCCAGTCATCAATCATGGGTTTTTTTATGCAATGAGCATGAATATATTTAAGCCAATCAAAATGTTTACATTTTGGATACTCTCCATATGGAGATAAGAACATCATTAGTGGGAGGATATATTGTAAAGGATATTATGATACAGTGTGCAGATTGGTAGTTCCAGGTTATCCTGCATCCAGTCTGCTTACTTACCTCGATCTAAAACGACAGCGCTACTGAAAAAACAAGAGGGCCATGATGGCCCTATATCGCTCACCTGAGAACTACTGTTCTAAAGGAGCAATCTTGGTAGAGGGTTATCCATAGAACATCTGTGCCAAAACATTTTAAAATCTGGCTAGTAGTTTTCGAACAGAAGTCTTTTAAAGTTTTCACAATATACATTTAAGGCAAATTAGTCCTGGCCCTGGCGGCCAATTTTTTATACGCTGCCGGAGGCGGTCGTATATTGGCGTCATCTTCTCCGTCTGTCCGTCCGTACGTACGTTCGTACGTCCGTACGTCCATATCTTGTGAACGCAACTCCTCCTACGTTTCTGAATGAATCTTTTCAAAACTTGGTCAATGTCATTACTATAATGGGTAGATGTGCATGAAATGGCAATTTTCCGGTTCATTGATTTTTACAAGATTTGTGTCCCTTTGAAACTTAGTCTCTGTAGCTGAATGATATTGCAGCCTTGTGAACGCAACTCCTCCTACATTTCTGAATGAATCTTTTCAAAACTTGGTCAATATCATTACTATAATGGGTAGATGTGCATGAAGTGGTGATTTTATGGTTCATTGATTTTTACATGATTTGTGTCCCTTGAAACTTAGTCTCTGTAGTTGAATGATATTGCAGCCTTGTGAATGCAACTCCTCCTACATTTCTGAATGAATCTTTTCAAAACTTGGTCAATATCATTACTATAATGGGTAGATGTGCATGAAGTGGTGATTTTATGGTTCATTGATTTTTACATGATTTGTGTCCCTTGAAACTTAGTCTCTGTAGCTGTTTGATATTGCAGCCTTGTAACGAACTCCTCTACATTTCTGAATGAATCTTTTCAAAACTTGGTCAATATCATTACTATAATGGGTAGATGTGCATGAAGTGGTGATTTTCCGGTTCATTGATTTTTACAAGGTTTGTGTCCCTTGAAACTTAGTCTCTGTAGCTGAATGATATTCCAGCCTTGTAAACGTAACTCCTCTTACATTTCTGAATGAATCTTTTCAAAACTTGGTCAATGTCATTACTATAATGGGTAGATGTGCATGAAATGGCAATTTTCCGGTTCATTGATTTTTACAAGATTTGTGTCCCTTTGAAACTTAGTCTCTGTAGCTGAATGATATTGCAGCCTTGTGAACGCAACTCCTCCTACATTTCTGAATGAATCTTTTTATAACTTGGTCAATGTCATTACTTTAATGGGTAAATGTGCATGAAGTGGCGATTTTATGGTTCATTGATTTTTACAAGATTTGTGTACCTTGAAACTTAGTCTCTGTAGCTGATTGATATTGCAGCCTTGTGAACGCAACTCCTCCTACATTTCTGAATGAATCTTTTCAAAACTTGGTCAATATCATTACTATAATGGGTAGATGTGCATGAAGTGGTGATTTTCCGGTACATTAATTTTTGCAAGATTTATGTACCCTGAAACTTAGTCTTTTTAGCTGATTGATATTTCAGCTTTGGGAATGCAATTTCTTGTATGTTTCTGACCTAATCTTTTCAAAACTTGGGCAATGTCATTACTATACTGGGTAGATATGCACAAAGCAGGGGCTTTGATGTTCATCAATATTTGCAATAGTTATGCCTTTCTAAACATGGTCTCTTTAAAACACAACTCAAGTTTCTAAACAGGTAAAAGTGCATAAGGCAAGGATTTTCTGGTACAGTGATTTTTGCGAGTTATGGGGAGAAGGAAAAATGGATTCAAATTGATACTGCTATTTGACCTACTGTCATATTGGAAGCATTTTTAGGGTTCTATCTCTGTTCAGCTAAATTAATTGGTCTTACAGACTTCATTATGAGGTTATGCTTACAGAAATGTTAAAAGCAATAATTAAAAGACCCCTCTTGGTCTTTATATTTTGTGGCGGCGTATATTGTGGCATCACTGGCACTCTTGTTTACGGATCGGAATAATTTTAGCAATCTTGGTAGAGGGTTACCAAAGGAACATCTGTACTAAAATGTCAAATGTACCAAAACATTTTGAAATTTAGTAAGTAGTTTTGAAGGAGATGTTTTTTTTTAAGTTTTCTTAATTTTTGTTCTTTCCATTGCCATGGCAACCAGAGTTTTACATGGATCAAGTTCATTTTAGCAACTTTAGTGAAAGTTCACCCAAGGGTCATCCCTGCCTAGTTTTATCAAATCCTGTTCAGTGGTTTCAGAGGATATGTCATTTACAGTTTTCACTATGTATATTTAAGGCAAATTAGCCCCGCCCCTGGCAAACATGTTTTTTTAAGGATCGGAATAATTTTAGCAATCTTGGTTGAGGGTTACTTTAGGAATATCTGTACCAAAACATTTTGAAATCTGGCCAGTAGTTTTGAAGGTGATGATTTTTTAAGTTTTCATACCAGGTAATTTTTTTTCTTTCCATTGCCATGGCAACCAGAGTTCTACATGGATCAAGTTTGTTTTAGCAACTTTTGTGAAGGTTCACCCAAGGGTCATCCCTTCCAAGTTTTATTAAATTCAGTCCAGCAGCTTCAGAGGAGATGTCATTGATAGTTTTCACTATATATATTAAAGGCAAATTAGCTCCCCCCCCCCTGGCAGCCATGTTTATTTAAGGATCAGAATAATTTTAGCAATCTGGTAGATGGTTACCCAAGGAATGTGCGTTCCCAAACATTTTAAAATCTGGCCAGTAGTTTGAAGGTGATGATTTTTTATATTTTTTTTCTTTGCGTTGCCATGGCAACCAGTTCTACTTGGATCAAGTTTATTTAAGCAACTTTTGTGAAGGTTCACCAAAGAATCATCCCTGCTAAGTTTAATCAAACTCTTTCTAGTGGTTTCAGAGATGTCAATTAAAGCAAATTGTTGACAACGCACAACACCTGATAGATGATGGACGCAAGGTGATCACAAAAGCTCACCTTGAGCACGTTGTGCTCAGGTGAGCTTAAAAAACATGTTTGCATAATGAGCAGACATGGGTTATCCAACGATGCATTTTAAACAACTGGTGTTGCACACAACACAGGAGTCCCTACCAGTAAGGTGAGGTGCATAATTTTCTCGTTACCATAGCAACCGGAATTTTGGTCCGAGAAAAAGAAAACAAAGTGATGTGCAGAATATCCATACTGCCATCTATTCATATACCAAATTTCATAATATTATCTTAAACATTTATTAAATCGCTGGATCGAGATTTCCAGACATACAGATGGACAAAACGGACGAACAGAGGGGCAAACGGATAAACAGACGGAGGGCAAATCTACAGTCCCCTCCAGTGCAAAACAGCAGTACGGGACTAATAAAAGATTTTTTTCTGAAGGGAAGACACTGATAAGGAAAAAACAGGAATAAGTTTCATAATATTATCTTAAATGGTTTATTAGTTATCACTGGATCCAGATTTCCAGACAGAGGGCAAACCGATAGTCCCCTCTGGTGTAAATACTGGTAGGGGACTAATAACCAGAATAAGACCTTTGAGAGCAGCTTAATCTTAAGACAAGAGCTGTCTGGAAGATGGTGGCTCGACTATTCTGTCACTTTTTTTACAGGTAGTTAAACTAAATCAAGTTGCACACAAAACTTTAAACCAAAATTTCCAAGTTCAAAAGGGGCCATAATTTTACCTGTGCCTGAACAGAAGTCAATCCCGTAACTGATTGCTGAGATAAAAACATAATAGTATGTTGCATGCAAATTTAACGTACACCAAAATTTCCAGTCCAAAAAAGGGCCATAATTTACATTAACCCTTTCCCTCATATAGACTCATTTTGACGCACTCAATAGGTACCACATAAAGCCTGAAACCTTACCAAATTTAATTATAAAGTCCTCATTTCCAGACCACTGAGGAGCAGCGAACAGCATAAAACCTGATCAGCTTGCGAGTTACTCGCAGGCTGATCTGGTTTTATGTTGTTCGCATAGGTTTTTTCATGGTTACCTCTATGAGGGAAAAGGTTAAATTTGGTCAAGAGTTATTCTAATATATCTGTTGAATACCTATAGAGACCAAGTAAAATATTGTCTCAATAAGCCTCTGGCTACTAAAAGATATACACATGTACATGATAGTAAATTGCACGTTAAACTTAACCAAAGCATTACAGCAGTGCTCAGGTATAATTTAGGATAACTCAGATGGTTTGCAAAAAAGAACAAAATGAGTCTAGCGTCAATTTTATTGATATTTACGATTTCTAATGAAAACCATTCATACAATATAATAAACATCAAGATGAAAAGCTAGTAGATCTGATTCAAAAGTCAGGGATTGAAAATAATTGCTGAAACTTCTGCTATTTTGCAGTCAACTGGAATCAATTAACTTTGATTTGGTTTAAAATCTTAACGACATGTACACTGTATTGGATTGCTCTGAATTTTGCTTTCACCAAAAAAGCTGCCAGTCAAAACGTTTTCATTTCATTTGTAAACAGTTGACACCAACTCCCATCTTCTTGCTCCTTCAAACATTACATGGTATATGCATTTCTACAAGATATGTCAAAAGTCAATTGTCATACTTTAAAGTAAAAACAAGTCTGCATCTTTCCAAATTACTCGTAATTTTCCTTTTAAAGTATCAGCAAGTCAGCTCATCCCAAGATTGGATTGTCTCCAATTTCTGATCCCCCCCTCTCTTGCAAGATGATCAAAGCTAAATTCAGAGCACTGACTGCCTGTGGTTTCAACAAGATGTTGTACGACTTTTTTTCTGAAGAAAATCCACATCAAACACTATTTGACAATTAGAAATACATGTACACGACAACTTGATTACCGGTAGATTAAAATCTGTCCATAAAGGAGCATTTAATATACGTGCAATCAGACATCACTTAACAAGGGATGACATAGTCTCCTAAATATTAAGAGACAGTGAGGTGAAAACTTCCAAGTTTTAGAGTCACAAAATGATTTCAATTGTTTTGCAAATATGTTGACTCGACACATACATTCACTCAACTAGATACCTTTCTACTTGATGAGAAATTCTGACAAAATTCAAAAAAGGGCAAAATGCCTGATAATATTTTTACTTTTGAAATAGTCTTCAAATGTAACATTACACATTAAAGTGTTACATTACGCATTAAAAAAATACGGATAGGGAAGTAAGCTTAATAAATGGTTGAATTCTTTTCAGATCTGGTGTCAGCAGTAACCTGTGAACTGACCAGGTTTTATAAATGTCACTATTCTCTCCATGTGGTTTAGTACTGAAGTAGAATTCAGCTTTGATTACAGCCAAAACAGTATCATTTTCAGCTATGATAAAGACTGTATCTCTTTATACATCTTGGATACATCATTTTCACAAATGTAAGATTTTCACAAAATGTTTGATTCTGATCCTAGAAACTGCAGCTATGTCTCAATGACTAAGAAAACTGAAGCGATGTCATGAAAATGTCCTCATATCATTAAAAAGTCATATGCAATACTCATTTTCACTATATCTATTTTTTTCTCTCACTAAATGCTTACATAAACTACTAGGTGAAAATGTATCTGTTAACATTACCTATGATTCCTACAGCAGAGTGCAGGGTGAAACAAATAATCAACAAAAGACTTGTGTTTCCTGTCATAATTTGGCATAAATTATTTTAATTTAAAATGCATCAGACTCAGAGTCATAAACATCATATTACCATATTGTGCAATGCCCTTCATTAACACATGAATCCACATTTGTCAATTAACCCTTTCCCTCATATAGACTCATTTTGACGCACTCAATAGGTACCACATAAAGCCTGATCTGCAGAAAACCAGAGTTAAACCTTACCAAACTTAATTACAAAATCCTCATTTCCAGATCACTGAGGAGCAGCGAACAGCATAAAACCTGATCTGGTTTTATGCTGTTCACATAGGTCTTTTCATGGTTTCCTCAATGAGGGAAAGGGTTAATACATTTTATAAGTTCTAAGTGCTACAACTGATGTCCTCTCTGAATGGCCCAACACTCACTTTCATACATACTCTTTTACACATCTAATGAAAAACACCAACATTCTGCACAATCTAAGCCACAGTACTGTTTGGATGAAAACAATTCACATTAAAACTATAATTCTTAATCCTATCAGAGAGGCATCAACAACACAAAACAAGCAACAAGATTAAATCCAAATCAGCGTGCTAAAGACTTCTAACTTAATCTAGTTTTTAACGGTTTACTATACATCAATGACACCGGAGTCCATTGATTTTTTTCATCACTTCAGAAAAAGAGGCTTCCTTAATTTGGAAAAAATTAGAAATCTCATGAAATATCAAATTAAAGAATCTGTAAAATACCCGGTAACATTAAAATTCATCTAAGATTATGAAAAGTGCATTCATATCAAATTGGATTTTTCCGTCATCAAACTTAAGAAATTAAAGAGTTTTTTTGTGGGGTTTTTTCATTTAGAAAAGGGCCTTTTTAGAAATAACAAAGGAAAAAAATATTGGTGTCACAAATGAACAGAGGTGTTTAAAACACGATGAAACTTGGATTTAAAAAAAGTTCTTGAAACATGAACCATAGTATTTTTATGGTGTCAAGGTTATACAGTGCAATCCTAGAACAGACAGACATTATGCTTAAACAAGAGGGCCATGATGGCCCTGAAACGCTCACCTGAGTACCATTGCTACAACTGATTACAAGGTTTTTAAACAGACAAGAATTCTGATATAACTCAATCTTAAACATTTTAGCCCGGACAATATTATACACCAAATATATAAGCACTGGGCCTTATGGTTTCAGAGGAGAAGACTTAGTGCGGGGTCATTTATCTCCAAAGGGCCACCATTTTGAAAATCTTGATAATGAACCATTAGATGATACTACATACCAAAAATCTAAGCTCTAGGCCTTATGGATTCATAGTAGAAGATTTTTTTAAAGATTTTCCTATATAACTCTATGTAAAACAAGTGACCCCTGGTGCAGGGGCATTTATCACCATAAGGTCATGATTTGTACAATCTTGGTAATGAACCTTAAGATGATGCTACATACCAAATATCTAATCTCTAGGCCTTATGGATTCATAGAAGAAGATTTTTAAAGATTTTCCTATATAACTCTATGTAAAACAAGTGACCCCTATTGCAGGGGCATTTATCACTGTTTGGCTATGATTTGAACAATCTTGGTAATGAACCATTAGATGATGCTACATACCAAATATCTAATCTCTAGGCCTTATGGATACATAGAAGAAGATTTTTAAAGTTTTTCCTATATAAATCTATGTAAAACAAGTGACCCCTGGTCCGGGGGCATTTATCACCATAGGGCTATGATTTGAACAATCTTGGAAATGAACCATTAGATGATGCTACATACCAAATATCTAAGCTCTAGGCCTAATGGTTTTAAAGATTTTCCTATATAACTCTATGTAAAACAAGTGACCCATGGTGCGGGGGCATTTATCACTGTTTGGCTAAGATTTGAACAATCTTGGTAATTACAATAGGGTCATGATTTGTACAATCTTGGTAATGAACCATAAGATGATGCTACATACCAAATATTACATACCAAAGAAGATTTTTAAAGATTTTCCTATATAACTCTATGTAAAACAAGTGACCCATGGTGCGGGGGCATTTATCACTGTTTGGCTATGATTTGAACAATCTTGGTAATTACAATAGGGTCATGATTTGTACAATCTTGGTAATGAACCATAAGATGATGCTACATACCAAATATCTAATCTCTAGGCCTTATGGATTCATAGAAGAAGATTTTTAAAGATTTTCCTATATAACTCTATGTAAAACAAGTGACCCCTGGGGGGGCATTTATCACGTAGGGCTATGATTTGAACAATCTTGGTAATGAACCATTAGATGATGCTACATACCAAATATCTAAGCTCTAGGCCTAATGGATTCATAGAAGAAGATTTTTAAAGATTTTCCTATATAACTCTATGTAAAACAAGTGACCCCTGGTGCGGGGACATTTATCATCGTAGGGCTATGATTTGTACAATCTTGGTAATGGCCCATAAGATGATGCTACATACCAAATATCTAAGCTCTAGGCCTTGCAGTTTTGCAGAAGAAGATTTTCAAAGTTTGCATTTTTAAAATCTATTTTTAGCTCCTGTGACCTACTTTTTCATCCAATCTGAATAATTTGTACAACTTTGATAGAGGGCATCATAAGGATGATTCCTGTGAAGTTTGGTCAAAATCCCTTCAGCGGTTCATGAGGAGATGTTGTTTAAAGCAAATTGTTGACGACGGACGGACGCACGCACGCACGCACGGACGACGGACAAAAGGCGATCACAATAGCTCACCATGAGCACGTTGTGCTCAGGTGAGCTAAAAAGTCAAAACACAGACCAACATTAACATTTCCTTGTGTCCCTCTACAATCTTTGTCTTCATGCTTCTTTTCTGATATTCAATCTTTTACACTTGTTGTTCATGGAGATCTTGATCAACCTAACAGCTCGTCATATCTATTGCAAACTGTAACTACTACTAAGGTTAAACAATACCCAAAGTTACCTCACCCTGCCTAAAAAATAAACCTCAAAAATGAAAATGCTTAGGGTGCAAACTTTTGTTTGTTTATTGGGTTTAGAGTCTGACTATTAGTGGTTTTGTTAATCTACTTGAGAAAGTACTAACTTTCATCAAATGTGCATTCATGCAAGAAAAAGTTGTGAGCCCTGCAATGGAGTGCTTCTCCAGATATGGAATATAATAGCAAAATTTCTAAGATAGCAAAATTTCTAAGTTAAAAGGGGCTGTGACTCCTGAAAAACTTCAAAGAGAGAGCTGGACTTTCAGCCAATGTATGTGTGTACAACATTTATTTGCCATTCCTCAAAGGCTCCTGAAATATTGATATACATATTTTCTTTTAAACAGGATAAGATGCAATTTCTTCACACTTCTGTAAAATGTGAATCAAGGTTAAACCATATCCTTAATATAAAACCTTTTTATATTTGTATATTTACAACACACACAAAATTGTTTGACAATCTTAGCATTAAAGCAATCAAAACAGTTTCAACATGATGCGTTTCAAAGCTAAATATCTGTACTTCACATCCTTTCAGTTTTTTAAGAATACTGTAAAATTCATGAGGTCAACCTTGTTTTTTCTAGCATGGATAACAAATTGAAGGAGTTGTCAGAGTCTATTCCCTTTAGATTCCGGCTTGCTAACAGAAAATAAATCAGTTCTAGATTAACAAGCATTCTGAAAGTATTGCTTAGGCAATACTAAATCCCCTAGAAAACTATGAACTCCCGCCCCTCTTCACGCTGCAACTCGGAACTTGATCTGTAACTCATGGTGGTAGACTCACATAGATCAATATTCAAAAAGAAAGTCTGGAAAACTTAAGAAATTTCTAGGTCCAAGGCCTTATTTCGTCAAAAATCTGTGGACCGGAACGAAACTCGAACTTGACCTGTACCCATGGTGATTGACTCACATACCAAATATTAGATCAATATCAGCAAGCATTTAGAAAAAAGTAAAAAAAAAAAATGTGTGTGACTGACTGATGGACTGATAGAGTGCAAACATATAGTCCCCTTTGGCGATGCCGATAGGGGACTAAAAAAAAGAAGAAACATGAAACAAAAACCCGGCCTACTAGAAATATACTTATAAAAAATAATATAAAATGACTATACAATAAAAAAAATCCTATAAGTACAATTTTCATGGCCATACTTTGAGAATGAAAATCACACTTACCGGTAAGTACAATTTTTGTGGCCATACTTTGAGAATGAAAATCACATTTAAGTACAATTTTTGTGGTTATACTTTGAGAATGA
>CM037782.1:28544597-28594597 GCA_021229015.1 Solen grandis | reverse complement strand
AGACAGGTTTATGCGTATGAAATATTTAGGTAACGAACGCTTACTATTATAGCTGAAATCTTTACAACATTTAAACATACACACACGGAAATTAGAATAACTCACCAACTGGCGTATAATAGCACAAGCTGAGTTTCTGGTGTACCCCTTCGTCAGTAAAAACATTATATTGTCCTTCGGTTGCAAACCCGCCATCGTCATCAACAAATCGGAATACTTCTTCCACTACAGTCATATTTTCCACGTCCGAGCAGTTGCTGGAATTTGGCTTCAATAAAAATCATAGAATTAACAATAACGTTGTTTGTGTGGGTAGTTAGATTCAATAATATATTCTGATGACTGTTCCTACTTTTCTTATTACAATTACCTACTTTTAATCTTATCTTATTCTGTCAAATAAATATAAACAATAAACAAATAAACAATACATTTTTAATCTTATATTCTTATATATAGATTACGTTTGTATGTATTTTTTTAATGTTAACAGTGCCATGTAATTACAGACAAAACACATTTTATCATTTCACCGCGAATTGCAAAATAAGCAATTACCATGTACATTAAAAATATAAGTTAGTCAAATATATTCAAAATCGGATACGAGTCGGAATGTGCATTAATACATAGTAGAGTAACACGTACCGGGTAAATATCATTTTAAAAATAGAAAAACAAAATAATTTTATCCCCCGCCGAAGGCGGCGGGGGATATGGTAATAGTCTCCGTCCGTCCCTCCGTCTGTCCGTCCTTCCGTCCCACATATTTGTTCAGAGCATAACTCGAAAAGTATTTGAGGTATCAACTTGATACTTCATAGGTGAAGAGCAGTGCACAAGAATGATAACTCTACCTTTCATATTTTCTAGTAATTGCCCTTTGTTATTTTTCAGACTTAATTTTTGTCCAGAGCATAACTCCATAGTTAGGGGCCGCTGTGGCCGAGCGGTTACAGTCGTGGACTACAAATCTCTCAGCCCCTCACCGCTGTGGGTTCGAATCCTGGTAGGGACTTCGGATTTTTCATGTGAGGAAGCCTTCCAGCTGGCTTGCGGTAGGTCGGTGATTCTACCCGGGTACCTCTGTGTACTCGGGGTCTTCCTCCACCTGTAATTAGCTGGACGTCGCTATATGATTGAAATACTATCGCAGCGACGGAAAACCCCAATACAACAACAACAACTCCATAGTTATGTGCACAAGAATGATAACTCTACCTTTCGTAATTATATTAGTTATTGCCCTTTGTTATTTTTCAGACTTACTTTTTATCCGGAGCAAAACCCGAAAAGTAATTTGAGGTATCAACTTGATACTTCATAAGTGAATAGATCCCTTTGAGGAGGAGTGCAGCGCACAAGAATGATAACTCTACCTTTCATATTTTTAGTTACTGCCCTTTGTCATTTTTCTGACTTAATTTATGTCCGGAGCATAACTCAAAAGTATTTGAGGTATCAACTTGGAACTTCATAGGTGAATAGATCTCATTAAGGAGGAGTGCGAGCACAAGAATGATAACTCTACCGTTCATAATTTTTTATAGATCTTATTGGGGAGAAGTGTAGTGTACAAAAATGATAACTCTACGTTCCGCAATTTTTGAGTTATTGCCCTTTGTTATTTTTTTTTTACTTAAGTTTTGTCCGGAGCATAACTCGGAAAGCATTTGAGGTATCAACTTGGAACTTCATAGGTGGATAGATCTTATTGAGGAGGAGTTCAGTGCACAAGAATGATTAATCTACCTTTCATAATTTTTGAGTTACTGCCCTTTGTTATTTTTCAGGCTTAATTTTTGTCACAGTGACCCTGACATTTTACCTGTAGACCTAAAAATTGGGGAATTAGTAGGTCTTTACATGGGTTTCAAAACTATAATCACTTCATCAGTCTTCATTACCAAAAAATTTCTTTTAAAAATGAAATAATCTACTCTCCAACACATCTTCTAAAGAGCAAGCATTCGGCGGGAGATGGCCATGTCAACATGGCTCTTGTTTAACTTTAAAAGTAGTGTTTTTATAAGCGCACACAATTATGCAATAGAAGTTTAATTACAGAAGCCAATTTTATAACTTATTTCCGTTAAGAATCAGATCCATGTGGTTAATGAAAGACGTGGCTTGTCTACCTTGAGAAGCAGCATTGAAAAGTTGCTTGGCAGATGCATAGACTTCGGCGCATTATTTATCTCATCTTCGCGACAACAAAACCACAGCGTAACACCGGAAGTGAGGTCAATATTTGGTAGCACACCATCTGTATCTGACCACGTGGCTTTGTAGTTTCTCATATTCACAGAGCTGGGGCTGAAACCTGGATAAAAAAATGTTTATAAAATTTAAACCCAATTATATGTCATTATAAATTAATGGTACATCTATATAAAATAAAATATAATTGGCAGTCGGTGGGTCTGTGGAAACTATTCATTTAAAATGTAGATAATAAACTATAAATAAACCTTGTACAGAAATCAACCAAACTTTCTGTAAGATATGTGTAACGATAATATAAAACAAATTCCGTGAAAGCATCGCATGTCGAACAAAGAGTCTCATTTTCTACTGAGACAACAATACACATGATGCATTTTCAAATTTCGACAAGGTTACTTATATGAAAAGAGACTATGAACCCTTATTGAAGAGATGTTTTAAGAATTTTTTTAAGAAAGAGATACAGAATCAGACATAGACTTTTTTATCATACCACAAAAAAAAACATATGAAAGATTAAAACATGCGTTTATCTTTAAAGCTCTTCATAGATGGATTCATGAGATTGAATTATTCTATTCAGATATAAACAGATTAATTATGAATAAACGGTCAAATGTCAAAAAAGTTTGATTGTCAAAAACGGTGTTCAACAAATGTGTCCATTATCGCCAGTGTTATTTGCTATTGTCATAGAAATATATTCTCAAAGTATATAGAACATGGTACAAATATTAAGGAGATAAATGTTAATGATAAAGATATTAAATTTTATTCGCTGATGATACATTATTTAGTGTTTCCCCTCCCGTCCCCCCACCCCCACCCCAACACACACAAACTTGCATTACCCTCTGGGCACTTCTCTCCGACTTGCAGAAGACAATACTTTCCCTCCGGCCATTCCGCGATATCTTGGTCACTGTCAGTCTCGCGCGCGTGATCAAGTCTCGTGCAGAAATTGAGCATCAGAGAACGGAAGTGGTATGGTCCCCGGATATGTGGGTCTCCCGAAACTTCCGGCCACCCGTCATTCCTTGGTAGCTTCCATTCCTGCACGTGCTCAGAGTCACGTGGTAGAGACATGTTGATATAACCGCTATGTAGTAAAGAGGTACACTTTAATTACTTATAATGTGACAGTTAATAAATTTATACAAAATTAAAAAAAAACGTTACAATGACGACAAAAATGCATTTCAAACATTCATAATCAATTGATTTCTTACATGTTAAACACTCATGAAGCACAAATCTGTATATTTGATCAAAAATGTAATAAGGTAAATAGTGAATGTATCAAAGCTTATTGAAAGATTTTATACATATCAATCATACATTGTGGTTATAACGACCAGAAATGAAAATGCAAATTTTGAAAATGCACTTCTAAACTTAAGCCACTATTACAAACTTTTAAGTCATCCTACCAATCAAATTCTTTCTCCAATCACCGGAATCCTCTGTTTGATGAATTGATAAAGTTCGTTTGTAATATAGTGCAAGATATCAGATTGAATTCATTTGCAATGATTATCAACATGTGATTGAACAGCAATTCCAATATTTTGTTTTAGTAAAGCTGATGTGATTTCCAGAAAGAATAGCATCAACCTGATTTGTGTGCCCAGGGATTCTATAAAAACAGTTTATAGAATCCCTGCCGTGCCTTAAAAAATTGATTTTTAAATGGTTATATTCCGTAATGATAGATTTGGATGATTGAATGCGTAAAATATGAATTTATTGAGCACCACAAAATGAAGATCGATCTAGGGGTACTGTGTGTTTATATGAGATTTATAGAAATGTGAATGTCTTTGATACGTTAATAAGCAATAGTTTACATGTTTTAGATATATAGTTTTAGATTACTTACGCACAGTGCATACGTAAATCTATAACACAGTTGATATCAATAAATAAATACGTAAAATATCAAATATCTATGGTACCAAAAAAATATATGACAAGTTTAAGATAACCATAACATTAACATAACATTATGGTAGTATCCTGCTGGGGTAAAAGGCAGGTGCTTACCTTCAGATTCAGTGTAGTCCACGTTCAACTCCCTAGGTAAAGAAGGGGTGAAGGAAAATAGAATCCCTGTAAGAGATACTACAAAGTCGGCAGAGAAGGAATCCTACTGACTTTTAGAAGACAAGAGACAATGGAACATTTCCAGCAGGAGTCCATCGTTCGGAAAAAGGAAAGGGAGAGAACCCTAATTGCTTTCACTGCAAATAAAGGTATGAAGCTAGAATTAGGCGACAAACGCCAAATAAATCACGAAGCATTTGCTTACATGTGCCAGTCGTAGGTTTTCTCGTCTTCTGGACAGCCAAATATAGCAGATAAGAGGGAGTAGTTGCCGGGCGGCCATCTGGACTTTTCGAGCTCTGAAATATTAGATACATTAATATTACAGAGTGGCATTAGGAGATTTTAAAATTAAGAATATTTACATATAACCGTCATATAACCGTCAAATATAATTACATATTCTTAATGAAATCTGCATGGATGGCAATGATCAAGTAACAAGAAATATCTTTAAAAAAGATACTCGGCCGTGGCAACCAGCTTGATGATTAGTGTATGAATGGTTTAACATGTAATAGATTTTGTTGTTGGTTTAATAGTTGTGTAACTCGTGTGACAGTGCAGCTCTTTGAAATACCACGGATCCAAATAATTTGTACAATCTTGGTCAACACTTACAGCTTTAAAACATCTGCGCATTAGACTTCGTATCGCGGGCTACAAAACGAAACCGGATGTTACCTTTTTGTTGAATATAGGATCTGTCAGGGTTGAACAATCAATTCCGAAATCTATGTGTTTCCTATTTTTTAGCGTTCTACTCTTTCAGTTTACCTTAAAAAAAGGTGCAGTGTCTTACTATTCGGGAAAAATCGTTTGCAGGGGAAGAAAACTTCAACTTTTAAAACAAATAGAGATCTAAAGAACTCGTTTCCGCAACTCCTTTCTTTTCTTTTGATTAATTTTACAATGACCAATGGGAATTTAGCAAAGTATGTAATAACCAGTGAAAAGCCTAATTTTATTCCGCTCCATTACTGTGTGTTTCACAGGAAGTCAGGGTGAAAATAAACGGTCTAACGGCCGGAAAAAAATCAAATCAACATTGATGAAAGTTACACGTCAGCGCAATATTTGTACCGAATTTATGTTTACTTTTTCGCTTACTAGCGAGATGCGCATGCGCCACCGATAATGTGACGTCTCCATTTTATACGACGGCAACATGATTTTATCATAAGCAATATTCTCCTCAAATTTGAATGTCATATTTACAGCAGTGGCTGTGTTTTCCTAAAACCTGTGACCTTTTTACACGGAAAGCACCTTACATGTACATTGTTATGAAGATGGATGACAATTACAACCGCTCTTTATCCTTCATGTCCATTTAATATACACACCGATTCAAATATATCGACAGATATAGAAATTATCAACATTTTTCTCTTTTTTTCCGGCGAAGCTGTCTAACATCATTTAAAACCGATTTACGGATGATGATGCAAGATAAGACTAAACGAATATTTGAACGATTTTCATTGGTAGAAAATGCCTATTCTTAGACGCATGGTCGCTTGTTGAGATGACAACTTAAAGTTTGTGCTGCGTGTTCTTTATTTAAGTAAGATGACCTGATAAAGTCTACATTTTTCTACATTATAAGAATGATAACTTTGCCAATAGCGATGGTGTGAGTGCCCATCTCTGTTTAAACAAAATGCTTCATACATCACATTACGGTATCTTCCATTACTTAAATCCACATCAATGCCGCATTTTTTTTAAAAAAAATACACTTCCTGTTTAATTTAAGTACATGAAAATGGTATTTGAGGTTAACAGATACATACTAAATCATATAGAATTTTAGACACCTATACACGTCCATAGACTCATGTTACAATTTAATCATAAATTCTTGAAGGCAAGAAAAAAGAACATAATTTATCACTCTGACTTAAACGAATTACACGACGTTATCTTTTCGACGTAGCTTTTTTCTCTTCGGGTAAACGTTTCCCGTTTAATCTTATTGTAGTAATACATATATATTCGAAACTTACTACTTTCACAGAAATGACCCGTGTACCCGTCTGAACAAGAACAAACGCAGGTTTTGATGTTGATAGTCCCGTTGTTGGAACACACCACGCCGGGACAGTCTGTATAAAGAGAACCTTGTATATATCATATCAATAGTGTTA
Organism: Solen grandis; assembly: GCA_021229015.1. Lineage (NCBI taxonomy): Eukaryota > Metazoa > Mollusca > Bivalvia > Adapedonta > Solenidae > Solen > Solen grandis. Next base: position 28,588,118 of record CM037782.1, on the reverse strand, counting down.
ACATTTCTACATTAGTTCACAAAATAAATGTTAGATTTGGCTGAACAAAATCCTGACAATGAAGAAGAGAGTTGAAATCATTTGAATATATTTAGAATATTAAATGCCTTTGAATAATTAATTTATATTTAATGAAACCAAAGATGTAGATTGATACTGCAATGTATGTAATTGCAGTGACTGGACAGAATGTCACATCTTTTAATATGGCTTAGATAAGATCAGGATATTGATCATTGATTTCCATACGTCTTCTTAAAAAAAAAAAAAAAAAAAAAAAAAAAAGTTCTCAAAAGTGAAAGCAATGCAAAATATTAATTTGTTGAGTGGTATTTTGAAAAGGCTACAAGACTGGTGTTAACCAAGTTCGATAACAATATAACAGGGGCAACTAAATGATGTAGCCGTAAAGTGTCAGAACATCGGTGCGATGTCTTTCTTCTGCAACTTTAGTTGTCGACATATTTTCATGACAAAGCGATTAATCCAGCCGGCTTGAGGTATGTCGGTGGTTCTACCCGGGTACCTCTGTGTACTCGGGGTCTTCCTCCAACTGTAATTAGCTGGACGTCGTAATATGATTGAAATACTATCGCAGCGACGGTAAACCCCAATACAACAACAACAACAAAGCGATTAAATAAGTTTAGTAAATAGATAAGAGAAGAAAAAAGGAATATAATGTTACTGTAGTTTTGGTAGGTGGAGTAATTTTGCAAAGTACAATCAGTTCTTTAAAGAATTACAATTAATTCAAATATACATATAAATACATGTATATATTTTTAACGTCGATTGGTAAAATATACAACTACGTGTATTGTAATCGAGTACTGTAATCGTGTATTGTAATCGATTGCTGGGTTGCATCCGCATGAGCAAAGTATGTCTCTCCCCCCACCCCACCTCACAAGAAAAGGGATTCGAACCCACAAACAACCTTCGGATCTAGCATGCATATAATCCTTGGCCCACCGTGCCCTCTTAGATTATAATATGTATACAAAATAGGGAGATTATGATAAAGAGCAAGCGAAAAAAATGATAAGATTAAATGAAGAAAATTATAAACCGGGCTCATTCGCAGATCTCCTGATATACCCAAAACTTGGCACAGCACATGATAAGATCGTGACGTATGTAACGATCCTGCTCAGTGGGGACCGTGCTCGAGACCTGGAAGCAAAAAAGTTGATCTACCTTGTATCATGTAAGTCACAATAATGAATAAATTGTGCGTAATATACATAAACGAATAAGAAACACGGGGAAAATGTTTATGTTGGTCTTAAGGAATGTACTGTGAAATCATTAATTTTCGTAGGTTTTATTCAGGAATATTAATCCCCGCGAAAAGTTGTCTCTTACATAGACCTCACCTTTTCTAGAATATAGATCCACGAATAAACGTGCTCACGAAATTCCCTTAGGTACATAAAATTAATTCAATGTCAACGAAAATTAATGATTTTACAGTATTATATACTAAATGTGTTTAGAAGATTGGCCCATTTTCAAATTAGATGGGTTGGGTCATGTGTGGTAAAATATTAACTTTAAAATCTTGAAATTACATATACATGTATATCGAATTTGGATGATATACTAGAAAGGGATAAGGAAGAAACCAGAGAAAATTCAGACGACATAGAAGATGAGTGTCAATTTGTTTTAACAAAATACTGCATTGAAAATATTACTTTCATAAATCAAGCATTTTTTAAGTTAATGAGTTTAGGCAGTATAATAATTAATTAAGATAAATTGGGAATTATATAGTAAAGGCAAGCCTTTATATATTTTGCTCTAAAGAGAGCCTATTACTTCAAGTCAATGGATGCCTGCATCGACACATAAATCTTTATAAGCATTTTAAAGGATCATGGTTAAAAATTAATGATGGGTGGAATATCTTATTTAAAATATCATTAATTTAATTCAGTTTATGTATTCATAAAGTAATAAACCAGGGAAAATAGCTAAACAGTTTTCTTAAATTCAATAGAATCATGTATTACCTGAAACATTAAGTTCTTAAACTAGACATCTAATTAAGGTAATTCAGCAATCATTACACTGCCGTCATGGTCCTTCAAGTGCTTAACCCTTTCCCTCATAGAGGACACCATGAAAAGACCTATGCGAACAGCATAAAACCAGATCAGCCTGCGAGTAACTCGCAGGCTGATCAGGTTTTATGATGTTCGCTGCTCCTCAGTGGTCTGGAAATGAGGACTTTATTTATAAATTTGGTAAGGTTTAACTGTGGTTTTCTGCAGATCAGGCTTTATGTGGTACCTATTGAGTGCGTCAAAATGAGTCTATATGAGGGAAAGGGTTAAAAAGACATCAAAAGATGCATACGGTAGACGCTTTGGAAAACTCCTGCTGATAAATAGATCAAATAAATAAAAGTAGTTACCTTTCTCTTAGAAGCTTACACATCTTATTCCCGATTACGAACTTAACAGAATGACTTGACTTAAATATTGCAAGCTGATGGAAGTTCGTGGAAACAAATAATTCATATCAAATTACAGATCAGTATCACGTTTGAGGCTGTCTTGGGAAATTTAGGGGGGAAATATTTAAAAAAGTTTTCGGCGATTATTTGAACTAATCTCTGCAAATATTGGCTGTAGTCTTTTTACCCACCATTTCACTGGATTTCAATTAATATCACTACATCTATTTTTTTTTCTCAAAGTTTTCAACCAAATAACGTCAATCCATTTGTCCCCGTTTGCCCAAAGGCTCTGCTTTATGACTATCACTTTTTGTTTTAATAAAGCTTCTGTTTGGTTGGTTGGTTTTACATTCTATCGAGATTATTTATAATTATTATAATTATGATGCTGCCTCACTGCCAGATCATGTCATAGAGAGGATGAATAGGGAGCTACCAGTATCATAAATCGTTTTTCCAACATTATAAAAAAGATAGGAAAAAATAAAAACTGATAGAGTTTTATCGGAACAAAGCCAAATGAATTACTCGGAATCACATCTGTGAATTTGATTAAAATATCATAAAACGTTTTATGAAATTACATAAAACAATGATGGCATATAAAATGAACTTTCATCTCTATGAAGTATTGCTGTCAAAAGTCGTCAAAAGTTATTCAAATTTAATTGTTCTATGTAAGGCACAATATTCCTCTGTATGTCCATATTAGACAAAAAAATAAATAAAGGTTAGTTTCTCAGGCACCGCCGCATTCGTTTTTAATGACCCGCTTCGTTTACAAAAAGTCCGGATTTTTTTTATTTTGATTTGTTTTTCCAAAATATCGTCGAATCCGGGATCAACCGCTGTGGAAACAGCTACTGTTTATCTGTGCATGCTATACCGCATGCATAACGATGCCGAGTACCAGGCACACATGTCAAGAGCGTCTTTGTCATCCAGATTCCGATTGATTTTTACTGATTTTTTAAATGCGCTTCTACGACGCATGTTTAGGGGATGGCAAATGCTTTTTTCTTTCTTTTGAAACGTGTCAGAGAAATCGCATTTTATTATTTTTGATATCTACAGGATAGAGGCTATGTAGCATGAAACTCCCGCTCTGGTCTTCTGTCTGCCTGAATATTTTTAAAAGTAATTGATAGCACCGACCGCCAACTCTGGTAAACTTTTCCACTCGTTTCAAGTAATACACTCATTCCAAAGGAATACTTCCTGGTGGTCAGGCGACTGTGTTTCTAAGCCAACTTCTTGCTGTGACCTTAAGTCCTGTTTGCAATGGCAAATGGCAGTAATTTCTCCTGTTCCACTCTGTCCGTCCCTGTCATGATCCTGTATGTCTGAATCATATCGCCCCTATTTTGTCTGTAGTATAACTAAAATGGATACAGTATCCACTTAAGTCATGTCAAAATAATACAGAGACTGATCCTATGGGCGCTGCATTAATGTGACAATTACATGTATGTTTTATTAAAAAAAAACCTTTAATAGTGACCAAAATTGAGCAAGTTTTCTTTTCCAAATTCTTTTATTTATAGGGAGGGCTTATTTTTAAAGAGGGGCATATCTATTAATAGAGAAACTATTAAAGACGGTAGAAGATCCATGATCAATAGCCATCCTCATTAAAACAACATAGTTGTAAAGTTTCATCTGGAAATGATATCAGAACGAGGACTTTTAAGTAATGTAACTCATATATTGTACTGACAAGTTAGAAGCTTCAATGTTTCTATTAATAATGTCATTAATAATGGTATCTGATGCATAACAAATAACAAGTCCTTTGTAAAATTAAGATGTTTAATAGATTTGTAACTTTACATTGTCAGTTGCACGTGGAAGCCTCTTTACATAAATGTTTTTATTATATACCTATACATTTTCTGGCCCTAAAACACGCAAAATACGAGACGCAAATTAAAAATCCGTATTATATCAGCGTCTAATACATAGTATGACGTCACACTGTGCGGACTATTTTCGGCATGGTTCCCGCTGTAAGTGGGCGCTACGTAGTAAATAGAGACGAGAACCAATACTACTGGGAGAACCAGTTTCTATTTTTATCAAAGAAATCCTCTCGTCAAATTTATTTAATAAACGATAAAAAGGGATGTTCTTGTTTGTTTTTTTAATTATTATCAAAGAAACATTGTTTTTATTTTTTCTTTATATTTCTTTACAAACTTATCACAAATAACAGACACGTTTTCGAGAATCACCGTTATTTCATTGTTGTCGGCTGCAGCAATTGTTTACATTTCAGGATAGGTCTAAAACGCTGACTATCTCTTTCTTCAATTAAGTGCTCACAGAAATGTCCAAAGCATCAATAATTATGCCAATGCATCTCTAGAAATGCAAGAACAAATGTCAGACATACTGTCTCTAAACCCAAATCCTTCTCATGTGGCTAAAGCTTAATCAGCCTATGAGCAAATATCAACATACTTCCAGTTCCACTTCCTGTCATCCCCGTCCAGCCCTTGAACCCGTTCCTTCAACATCTAAGTCTGTGGTGTCATCAAATATCCACAGCATGTCAGAAATAGAATGTGTCTCAAAGCACGCTGGTCAGATCTTTCAAAATGCAACGCTGATGAACTGTCCTATCACAATCATAAACAACACCTCGAAAACTGACGACACTTCTCCTACCTTGCCCAAACGCCGGAAAAGAATCTGTCCAGTTATCACGTCTGACACTGACAGTGATTGAAAAACGAAAGGTTTTCCAGCAGACATGTTTTATTCCAAATTCAGTGTTCACATGTTAGTGTTTTTCATTTTGTTAAAATCCACTTATAGCATTACAGTTAGCGTGTTGGCCGCCATTTTTCTTAAATACATGAGAAGAGGTGGGGGCGTGGCTTAAATTCCATAGTAAAATTCATCCGCCATTGATGATTTTTTTTTTTTTTTTTTTTAAAGAAAAAAGTAATAAAGCCATCAAAACCCTAAAAACTGACTTCTACTGTTTTGAAAATGTAAAGGTATATAATAAAAGGAAAATTATGTTGCAGTAGCTTTCCGTGGCTTCGTATTTTGCTTCTCGCAGCGTAGGAAGAAAGATATCTCGCTCGACCTTCGGTCTCGCGAGATATCTTTCTTCCCACGCTGCTCGGAGCAAAATACAAAGTCACGGAAAGCTACTGCAACATAATATTCCCTATGTATTTTCATAATGATTCTTCCAATAAAAAAAGAGATTCATATTATAGACAGCTGTTTGATGTAAACTTATATTTAACTCATTAGCTGAGACGCATTTTGACTCATGTACGAAATTCTATATTTGAAAACCTATTTAAAAAATTAAAGAAAAACAAAAAACTTTTGAAATAGTTCAAAAAAGTGAGTCATTAACCAAAAATGATGTAATGATATGAGGTAAGGGGTTAAACTTAACGCAAATTAATGCAACACAACCATGCTGCATAATAGAGCAACACTACCATGCTGCATTATAGAGCAACACTACCATGCTGCATTATAGAGCAACACTACCATGCTGCATTATAGAGCAACACTACCATGCTGCATTATAGAGCAACACCACCATGCTGCATTATAGAGCAACACCACCATGCTGCATTATAGAGCAACACCACCATGCTGCATTATAAATCAAGCTGTTAAAAACTAATTGAACATTGCAGAGATGCCTTCCACTGAAAATAAGTTGAGAAATTAAAGAATTCTCGGGGAAATATCTGACTGAATCGATTTTGTAGCAACCTAATCATATATAGTAGTGTGTGTGTGTGTGTGTGTGTGTGTGTGTGTGTGTGTTAAATTGTTCCTTAACCGGTCAAGAATGTATTTTCCAGTACGTATTAGGCAGTGTCCATTTGGACTTCAAGATTAAGAAACTTGAGAGAAACATAAAATAAATAAAAAATCGGGAGCAATAAAAAAAATCCGCCCTCTCTCATTCGTTTTAAAAAAAAAAGTGCCTGAGAAATTAACCTTTATGTTGTTTTTTAGTCGGGTTTTTTTGTGTTTTTTTTTATTATTTTTTTTTTTTTATTTTGTTTTTTTTTTTCCTAAGTGTCCCAACTCTCTTTAAGTCTTTCCAGAATGAAACAGTAATAAAGGATGGAATGTTTGTTTGATTGTTTATTAATGTTTAACGTCCCACCAAAACTATTTCCGTTTGTATGGGACTTAAGTCAACATGAGGTAGATAAAGTGTTGTCTCACAGTGACATAATGCCCTATCCCTTTCCCTCATATAGACTCATTTTGACGCATTTTGGTACCACATAAAGCCTGATCTGCAGAAAACCACAGTTAAATCTTACCAAATTTAATTGTAAAATCCTCATTTTCAGACCACTGAGGAGCAGCGAACAGCATAAAACCTGATCAGCCTGCGAGTTACTCGCAGGCTGATCTGGTTTTATGCTGTTCGCATAGGTCTTTTTATGGTTTCCTCTATGAGGGAAAGGGCTATACTAGTGGCAGTGGTTGCTGTCATTTCGTAACCAAACCAATTCGTATTCTCTATTTAGGTCGATTCGTACCGTTTTCAGGTCAATTCGTAACCAATTTCAAATCACTGGTCAATTCATAACCTTTTTGGTTAACCAAATTACCATTGCTATATTAGGTAGGATTTAATTGTTTGCTGTGAAATCTAATGAATACGGTATTGAATAATAAATATCATAAATAATGTTGCAAGAGATATGTTTCAGTTTGATGTACATATTAGATCTAGATGAAACTGAGTACAATCACGTAATGAAGCCGCTGGAAACATTTCCTGACCGCAAAATGGAGTTTATTTCTACTGTATGACAAATTTAACCTTTTTTAAATAATATTTTATATTGCTATAAAACAAAATGATCTTATTGATAAACAGAAGTTGATAAAAGAAAAAAAGTATGTTTTATAATTTACATGAAATTGAATATATGTAAATCACGGCACGTATCAGTTAGAGTTCACTGCGTGATTCGCGATATGGAGTTCATTTTTATAACAGATTTACGTTATTTTTTATTTTATTTTTTTGTGATAATGTTAATATTATTAGAGGACATTGGTATATAACTAAATGAAATCAAATCCGTATGTGTGATAAGGCAGATGTTCATTTATTCAACGTTGTCACGTGCCAGGTCTGGTGTGCCGTTGAAAGTGCCACGCGACGTTAATGTCGGGTGTACTCGTTGATTGAAAGTGTTTATGTCACAATAGGTGCATGCAAATGCAATCATTGATGATACCGCATATGGAATGGCATTGTACTATTTCAATTTTTTTTTATCACTGTGTTACGCCGTAGAAAGGGTTCTGCCTCGGGTTGTGAAAAGGAAGAGCGCCAATGAAGAAAATAAAGAAATTATAATGTCCTTTGACAATTTCATCGTGATCTCCATCAAAGTGCGCCGGTGCATAGTTTTCAGGTGCAGAGATCTCTACCGGTTTAGTATCAAATAAAATGATTGGTTAAATGAAGATGTTATGGTATGAGTGAATATGTATGAATGAAAGTCGAAACAAAACAATAGACTGGACAAAATTAATGTCTCTCATAAATATATAAATTAAAACCAATAGAGTGATCGGCAAGTGTCTCAAATATTATAAAAAATATTTTATTTAATGTTTTTCGCTGGATTATAGGGAAGTATCAGTGAATTAAAAATGGTAATTTCACTGAAATAGTGAATAATAGGTAAAAGGCAATGCCTCGAAGCGAGCGCAGGTTATATTCCGTCTTAACTTGGCATGGGTTTATAACTGCCTTTAGTAGTCTCTTTTAATAGTGCGACTGGACTTTCCTAGAGTATCCAGTTCTCACCACCACAAGAAGACGAGACTACAATCCTCACCTTTAGATTAAATATATTCCCGAATGCATCAATACATTCACTTCAAATGTAATAAGTTGTAAATGGTAACTGAAAACAATTTTTAAAAAATAACTGTCCAAAACCAACAACAGTTGATTAGTATTTCCAAACATTTCGGGAATATATTATTAGCGAAATGCTATACGTGTTAGCAAACAAAATTTCATAAACTCGAAAGGTTTTCCCGACTGTTAGGAAAAACTGTACATCTAACAAAAGAATCAATGGAAATTATGTGTAGGGCACGATATTCCGCTTCGCATGCGCTCTATTCTTTTAAAATTGGTGAAGAAATAAAATATTTACAGCTGTTTTCTTTTTCGAATCGATGCAAAATATGCTTTACCCGTTAGCTCGTCATATACCACGTGGTATGGCCACACTGTATATGGAATATTGGTGGGAAGCTATGTTCTATGTACATCTTTTTTATTGAACCTGACCACCCCCCCCCCCAAAAAAAAAGCAAGCTATATAGAGATTAAGTTTCTATAAGTCTTTTTTCTACATCAGTTAAAATCATTGGAAGTACACGTTACAACAGTAATCTTCTGTTCACAAATTATTCTTAATGATTTTCGAAAATTTTCCTTTAATTTCAAGTTCTACGTCTAGGAATGTCCTAAAAGAAAATATTGTTTTGTTCTTTGAAGGAATATTGGAAAATGGAAAATTGACTCAAAACGATGAACATTACGTCACAAGGGTCCCCATTTGTAGCCTGAATCCATTAATTAAATGTGTATAAAAATACCCAGTTTCCACTTAATGTCTCTCTCATTCTCTCTCTCTCTCTCTCTCTCTCTCTAAACATATTTACATATACTGTTCAAACTTTGCATATTTTGTTTGTCAGATAATAGTTACAACAAACAACTTTTTTTACGACTCTTGAATAGAACATTATGTAATAATTATAAGGAAGCGGTGCAGAAGTGCAATTAAAATTGCTGATTATGTAATATGATCTACATAAAACTTCTCTGCAGGACAAGAAATGCACTTTCTGCATCTCTGCAATTCAGACAACGTCAGTGATTGGTATCATTATTTTCTATATAAAAGCTACTTTTACGATGCAAAAACTAAAATTCATTAGCCAGTACAGGAGAAAAATCGTATAAGTTAAACTCACTCTTAACAAAGATATTCATGTCTTAAAAAAGTAAGCAAATCGATGCGAGAGGTTTTTAAAACGAATATTTTCACGAGTTGGTTATTTTAACAGTTCTCCATAACGTACTTCGATCATTGTACTTAGCTGATAATAAAGTTTTGTTCTGTTCTGTTCTCTGCTCCATAAATACTAAAATTACTTACTTAACCGTGAACAATACATAAGTGTTTCTGTTGAAATAATTACACACTGAATTGATTTAATTTAGAGAGAGAAAAAAAAACACATAAAAAATATTTACTCCAAAGCATACTCACAAAATAGTCTTTACTATGTATATACGCGTATACTTTAGGACGCTTTGGATAAGTGTGTTATAACAACGAAATCACTTACTGTATGGTTATGTACGTACGCTTTTCAACATCTTGTAATAAATTAAGTTGTTGAGATTTAATAATGTTAATATATGATATACATTTGATGGAATCCTTCGTATTTCGTGTAAAAAAAACAACCAGGCGTGCGTTTTCAAAGTCCTTATGTATACATGTATTATAAAATAAACTGTTATCAGTCCACTCAAGTATTAATTGATGACAATATTCATAAATTATTCGAGCATCAAACAAATATTAGAACACAGATACAAAGACAATGCGCCTTACCAGTTTTTTTGTTTTGGTTTTTTTTTTTTTTTTTTTTTTTAGCAGTAAAAATCTAAGCGTGGTTTTCGGATAATAGTATTATATACGCAAGGAAAAAAAAATGCAAAATATGTACCCCAGTAGCTCATCTAACTTTGTTGTTAACCACACATGATCAACCAAACTCATTTCGAATAAATATTTTTATTCTTTTTAATAAAGCATAGCTTGTTCACTGGCAATAAACTTGGAGAACGAAATTTTTTTTAAATCGTATATATCTTTGATATTAATCAATATTCCATAGTGTGTGGCAATTCCTGTGGTTCTAGCGCCAGTAAGCTTGTTGTCTGTATATACTTTTACCAACATTACATGAATTCATTAAATATATCCCCTCCCAATCGACACAAAAAATGCCCTGCGTTTCATTTTTTCTGTATATCTTCTTTGGAAAAAAGAAAGACAGACATATTGACAAACAGAAAAAGAATGAGACAAAGATATTACAGAATGCGATTTTCTGATTAACTCCATTCAATCCAAAACTGTTAATATATGTGGCAGGCGTGGAAGTAACACAAGCGCCCGTGAAGCAGACGACATCATTGGTTGTTAGAGAGGCATGCGCAGTCGTTGCCAGAGTGTAATAAGCAAAATGTAAGTGAAAAATAATTTATCATTTAATGATTTTTTCAAATTTAATTTGATGAGTAGAACAATAAGATGTTATCAATTGATTTCTATATTATCCAAGCAGACAGGTTTTCGAATCGTTGATAAGGAAAGCTCTAACATAAAATGTCTTAAGAAATTACACATTCAGAATCACTTATAAATTGCTATTACCAGCATCAATCTGTTCATCTTGTCAGTTATTTCCCAATGAAATTCAAATTTTATTTACCAAATGTAAGCAGCGGAAGTTGTTTTATCTTAAATTTAAAGCTCTCAAATTATTGTACGTACATGTACCAAAAAAGTAAGATTGACGCGTTGTCGTTTAGACAGACGTTCCAAAATAAGGCTAAATTGCGTTCTAGCGCGAGACACTATACCACAAACGAGAAACACTGAGATAAATTGTTTGTATGTACTTCTAGATGCATCAGATCATAATTGAGTGATATATGATTATTTATTGAGGGTGGGTGGGTTTGGCTGTTGTTGTTGGTATTTTGTGACTACATTAGCATGCGGATTATATGTACCGTTTTTTTGTCGAAATTATGAAAAAAGATTAAAATCTCTTCGACAGTCGGCATTTCATTTTGGGCATTTTCGGTCCTTTTCGTATCTTAGCTGTAATTGTTGTACACTAGCGCATTCCCGCATTCCAGATAACACAGAAAATTGGCAAGGGATTCCTTCCGTCGGGACTCTTGATTTTTCAAGAGAAACATAATTATTAAATGAAAGCAATTGTAGTGTGACGTAAAATGTGTCAATACATCGTAATCTTTCAAAAATTGAAACCTGAAATAAAAAGTTAATTTCAAAGTGAAATTAAAAGTTGATTTTGCGGGTCTGTTTATGAATACGAAATGAATAGCCTAAACGGCACAAATATTTGTAATACTTCAAATTTGGCATTCAACCTTGACACAATATTATTCTTTCATAATATTTATAATAAATATTCATTTTAAATGCCTTTGGTAGTTCTAATAGCATGTGAAAAGCTATTTGAATATAACTTTGTTTACTTCCGGTATGATCGTAGAAAAAAAGCATTAACTGATAACTATTGTTTACGGCAATGAAATGGTCTAAAAGCTTTGGTAATGTTTTAAAACATGAATGTTTGATATGAAATATAGATTTTACAACATTATCTGAAACTAGAAGTCGTTTGTTTAAGATACAAACGAAGCGGCTTTCCGTTTGCTTATTTCAAAGGTATTGAATATATGAGTTAATACAAAAAAAAAAAGCAATAATGATGCATAATAATGTATGATTTAATGCGGAAATCATTTTTATCATAAATATATACTTATGTTCAAAAATAAGCTTTAAATCTTTTTTTTTTTTTTTTTCTTTTTTTCATTTTCATCTTCTTAAGAAGATATTGAGAATGCATAAATATAGATCTTATTTGATTACGCATCCGTTTACTATCATGCAGAAAAAATACAAAAAAAAAACAGGAACATTTTAAGATGATAATACTTTCCTCAAGAATTTTTTTCTCACGTTATTCAATCGATTTTTAATGTTTTTATTTTTTATTTAATATCTATTTCTTCGTAAGTATATGACTTAACAAATATTCATTGCAATTTGATCCACATAATTAAATTAAAAAAAAAAATTTTGAAATCATGACTTTAACTTTAAATTGATTGAGATTTACATTTGCAAAGATAGATGGAAACAAGGGCAGAGGTGTAAGCAAAATCGTGAAAATAATTTCTTATTTCTATGTAATTAACGTTATTAACGTCTAGAAACTTTCAACAACTCATTTGCTTTATATATTTGCTTATTTTTACAGATTTAGAAAAAGAAACCATAAAAAACATTTAGAAAACATAAAAAATCGATAGGTAGATATATATGTATTTGTCATTTCCTTCAGGCTTGCGTAAGGCCGTGATAGTAAATGCAATAAGTTTTCCGTATAGGTTTTCTGGCTCTAGTATAACTTTACTAATTCATCGTAAATGCGACTCATTTACTCAAAAACGTATCACAATTCAATATTCAACGCAGGCACTCTTTCCCGCAAAAGGACAATCGGATCTTGCTCAACCAACCCAATGACCGCTTTCATTTCTTTCTTCAAATTAATAGATTTTCTTGATTTAGCCCTTTTACGAAAAACATGAATGAGTTTTGATAACGTAATCACTTGAAATTTTCTGGACTTTTTGCGCATGTTAAGGTACGGCAATATTTCTCATTTAAAGTAAATATATCCAATCTTATGATCTTTTTAATATATCACAAATCAATGTTGTCATAAACAAGTGACACAACATAAATTCCTTAAGGTAAGTTTAAGATTGGCATTAATACTCATGACGCTGGAGCGCGAATACAAATTGAAATGAATGATTTTTACTAAAAAATATCTTTTTTGCAATGACATATTCATTCAAACGTTCTATTAATCCAGAAAAAAAATATCTTCAACAATGCGAACAGGTTTGTTTTCACATTTTCAAGTAGGCATTCCATCAAACATGAATAACTGCCATGTTTGATGACGTAATCACTTGAAATTTTCAAGACCTTATGACGTACTAAGTTTCGAATTTTTTTAAAATTTTAAGTTCATTGGTGTAATTGGCGATTTTATATGATTTTTTAAAATAATTCTTGCTTAAGAATGCATGACGTCATAACCACGAGACAAAACAAACATTTCTTGCAGTATGCATCATTTCAATTTTAACTCTATCAATTCTAAAGATATAATTCAGATCGACTCAAAATTCATGATACCAGAACGAGATAAATCTTTAAAAAGAAATGCATTTTGTCTTTTTGATGACGTCATAACCACGTCACTTAAGAGAAAATCATTCAAAAAATAGAATGTAAACCTCTATGCCGATATACTGCCTAATTTACATGCTTCTAACACATCAGGGGGCTTTGTAACATTTAAACTTAATTTTTGGACCAAAGTTCGAAACTCGGTATTGCCATGAAATCTTATATTTTTTTCGAATTTGGAAATTTGAATGCCAAGGTGCACATCTACATCCTAAAATACATCTTCTGTAAAAATATCAAGATAATCAGACCAGAATTGAAGGCTCTAGAGCGCAAACAAACTTTTGAAGCTGACGTCAATCTGTCGTCATATGACGCCATTGAAAATTGAAAATGATCGAATGTATAAAAAGATAACAAAATCCCGATATATATCTTCTTTGAAAATTGAAGAAGATCCGCCTGTTATGAGATTGAGTGATTTTAATTTAGTTAATTATGACCCCTTTTGAACTTAAGTATTTTGATTAAAGTAAAGCGTCAATAATAAGCTTTGGAATAGTCTAGTGTGCTGTCTTACGGACAACTCCTGTTGTTCTTTGCAAATATTATTTATATTCATAATTCCTTGATTACTTACCCGCATCATTTGGCTTTTCATGTATTAGTAGCATGACACGTTATCATCACTCCAATTGTATATCAGGTTATATGAAGCACTATAACCTTTCGTAGCTCACCTGAGCACAACATGCTCAGTGTGAGCTTTTGTGGTCACCTTGCGTCGTCATCAATTTACTTTTAAGACATATCCTCTGAAACCACAGGGTAGAAATTGATGAAACTTAGCATGAATGATCCTTGATATGCCTTTCACCAAAGACGTTAAAATGAATTTCATCCATTTAGAACTCTTGTTGCCATGGCAACCAACAGAATTTGATCTTATAAACTTAAAAGTGTTTCTCCTCTAAAACTAAGAATAGTAAGAATTTAATGTCGTTTGGCACAAATGGTTTCATTATAGTGCTCTACCATAAGCTAAAATAAAATTGATCCCTTGAAAAATGAGGACTGTAGGGGCTCGATCCATTTCCTTTTATACTCTGTACAGAACATTTCAAATATTTTTTCTATCAACCCAAAAGTCAGAACTTCATGTCAATTGTTACAAATGGTCAACCCAATGTGCTCTACCATAATTGCTTATCCCTTGGAAAATGAGACTTCTCTATATAGAAAATTTCAAATTTGTTCTCCTAACATTGCTTAAATAAAGTTGATTCCTTGAAATATGCGGTCTGCAGAATGATGATTGACTAGTATTTTTGAGAATTATGTATATGAAATTTGAAGCAAAGCTGCTGAAGCTTACAAGCTAAAATCAAATGACCTGAATTGTTTTAATTTGGCTAATGATACTCTAGCAACATGGCCCTCTTCTTTTATGGTCAGATATAACAAAGACAAGGTGAGAATCGGGGGTATTAGTTGCCTTTAGTGATAACTCTAGCTATCGTCAGACATTATTTTGACCTAGCGATTGGTGCACGTTTGCAAAACAAAATCTCATGTTACCGGAATGATTATACTTGTAAAGGTTTAGTGATATTTCAGAAATCAGGGCTTTTATTTATAAACAATTTCATGACATGGCGTTAACTTATGCAGACGCTTGCAAAACAAAACTCTCATATTACATAAATACTTTTACGGGTCAGGGTACTTTTCTATGTGTCTCAATGCTTCCCTGCCCAAAGGAGATTGAAATACTCTGGTATTGTAATGTCAATATAACCCACACATACTACATGCTCATGTAAACTTCCTGTTCATTTAGAGTTATATATCTTAGGTAACATTTTACTGGCTCGTGATAGCATCCCAATCTTGAAATTTGGTTCATCTGTAAAATGTAAAAAACAAAACAAAAACAAAAAAACCCGCATTGTATTGTATTGTTCTATGTGGTGGTTAATGGTTATATTGTTGTAAAATTCTGGTAACAATAAATTCCTTTTGTACCATCAGTGCACTAAAAGAATACATTGTATTGTATTTTTTTTTCAATATTACTTTTTAGTCATTAACGGAACGATGATGTTCTATCAGTGCATGTCTTACTGGCATCCTTGGGTGTAAATACAATGTACATACATTCTGCCATTTTGAAATGTATGTCCTTGCTCGCCGCAAACATACGTGTGTATTTATTTCATGATTTGTATTGTACGTATGCATTTGTTTCCACCCCAGAGACCCCTGGAGATTATGTACAATCAAGTTTGCACTATATGAATACATTGACACTGTAACGTATCCTCGCTGTGTATTATCAAATTACACGTAATCATGACTGCACGTTTTAAAGGAATGTGAAAACAATGCACGCATCACGGTCATATGGGCCACAAAAAATTTCACTTGTGAAATAGTACAAGAAATGAGTCAACGTCGCCGAGAAAAATATGTCAAGGAGAAATATGCAAACTGGTGTCGATTTTAAAGGTTTTTTTATTCTTTATTTAATATCTTTTTCTTCGTAAGCATATTACTTAACAAATATTCATTGCAATTTGACCCACAATTGAAATTGTAAAGAAGAAAAAAAAAGTTTGAAATCCATGACTTTCAACCTTTAAATTGAGTTTTACATTTGGAAAAATACATGGAAAGAAAGGCATAGGTTTAAGCAAAATCATAAAAATACTTTCTTATTTCTATGTAATTAACGTTTTAAACGTCTTGAAACTTTCAACAATTCATTTGCTTACAGATTTAGAAAAAGAAACCGTTATACATTTAGAAAACATAAAAAATCGGTAGGTAGAATTACATGTATTTGTCATTTTCTTCAGGTTTTCGGAAAGCCGTGATAACAAATGCAGTAAGATATCCGTATAGGTTTTCTGGCTCTAGTATAATTATACTAATTCATCGTAAATGCGACTTATCTACTCAAAAACGTATCACAATTCACTATTCAACGCAGGCACTCATTCCTGCAAAAAAACAATGGGATCTTGCTCAATCAAACCAATGACCACTCTCATTTCTTTCTTCAAATTAATATATTTACATGAATAAGCCCTTTTACGAAAAACATGAATAAGTCATGTTTGATAACGTAATCACTTGAAATTTTCTGGACTTTTTGCGCATGTTAAGGTACGGCAATTTTACTTATCTAATGTTAATATATCCAATCTTTTGATCTTTTTTAACATATGTTGCTTACAAAACAAGTGACACAACATAAATTCCTTAAGGTATGCTTAAGATTGTCATCAATACTCATGACGCTAGAGCGCGAATACATATTGAAATGAATGATTTTTTATATTTCAACGACGTCAAAATCAAGTGACTAAGGAAAAATATCATTTTTTGCAAGGACATGTTCAGCTAACGTTATATTAATCCAGAAAAAAAAAATATCTTCGAGAATGCGAACAGGTTTGTTTTCAAGTAGGCATTCCATCAAACACGAATATCCGACATGTTTGATGACGTAATTACTTGAAATTTTGAAGACCTTATGAACGTACTAAGTTTCGACATTTTTGAAAATTATAAATTCATTGGTCTAATTGGCTATTTTATATGATTTTTTAAAATAATCGTTGCTTTAGTATGCATGACGTCATAACCACGTGACAAAATATTTTTTTGCAGTATGCATCACTTCAATCTTAACTCTATCAATTCTGAAGTTTTAATTAAGACTGACTCAAAATTCATGATACTAGAACGAGAGAAATCTTTCAAAAATGCTTTTTATCTTTTTGATGACGTCATAACCACGTGACTCAAAATAAATAATGCAGAAAATAGAATGTAAACCTCTATGCCGATATGCTGTCCAATTTCCATGCTTCTAACATATCGGGGGGGCTTTGTAACAGTTAAATTTAGTTTTTGGACCAAAGTTCGAAACTCGGTATTGCCATAAAATCTTAATCTTTTCGAATTTGGCAATTTAAATGCCAAGGTGCACATCTACACCCTAAAATACATCTTCTGTAAAAGATATCAAGATAATCGGACCAGAATTGAAGGCTCTAGAGCGCGAACAAACTTTTAAAGCTGACGTCAAATATGACGTCATATGACGCCAATGAAAATTGAAAATGATAGAATGTATAAAAAGATACTTTTTTTTTTCGCTGCAATTTCAATTTCATTAAAATTGACTCGAAATGTATGATGCCAGAGCGAGAGACATCTTTGAAAATATAGGATTTTGCCCTTTAAATGACGTCATAACAACATGACTTAAAAGGTTATCTTTCAGTAAAAAGAAAGTTGACCTCTGGGCCGATTAGCTGTTCAATTTTTATGCTTTTAACTCATCAGTAGCCTTTTAACATTAAATGATAGTTTTAGGATCAAAGTTCGAAACTCGGTTTTGCCATAAATTCTTAAATTTTTCGAATCTGAACATTTGAAAGACAATATGCACATCTACATCATAACATACTTCTTCTGTGAAAATATCAAGATAAAACGACATAAAATAAAGGCTCCAGAGCGAGAACAAACTTTTGATGCTGACGTCAAATCTGACGTCATTTGACGTCATTGAAAATTAAAAATGATAGAATTTAAAAATATGAACATTTTTGTCCAGGCAGTTTAATTTTCATGTTGCTCAGACACTGGCAACATACTGAAATTAACTCTTAGATTTGGTTGGAAAATGAGGAATAATAATAACTAGAAGTCGTTTGTTTAAGAAACAAACGAAGCGGCTTTCCGTTTGCTTATTTCAAAGGTATTAAATAAATAATTTAATACAAAAAAATGGAATAATGATGCATAATAATGTATGATTTAATACGTAAATTATCATTATATTAAATATATACTTACGATTATGTTCAAAAATAAGCTTTAGATCTTTTTTTTTTCATTTTCATCTTCTAAGGAAGATATTGAGAAAGCAAAAATATGGATCTTAATTGATTATGCACCCGTTTTCTATCATTCAAAAAAAAAAAAAAAAAAACAAAAAAAAAAACAGGAAAATTTTAAGATAATAATAGATAATAATATCCCCAAGAATTGTTTTCTTACGTTTCTCAATCGATTTAATTTTTTTTATTCTTTATTTAATATCTTTCTCTTTGTAAGCATATGACTTTGCAATTTGACCCACAATTGAAATTGTAAAAAGAAAAAAAATACTTTGAAATCCATGACTTCAACCTTTAAATTGATTGAGTTTACATATGCAAAATTAGATGGAAACAAAAGCAGAGGTGTAAGCAAAATTATGAAAATACTTTCTCATTTCTATGTAATTAACGTTATAAACATCTTGAAACTTTCAACTATTCATTTGCTTTATAATTTGCTTATTTTTACAGATTTAGAAAAAGAAACCGTTAAACATTTGGAAAACGGAAAAAAAAATAGTAGAATAACATGTATTTGTCATTTTCTTCAGGTTTGCAGAAAGCTGTGATAACAAATGCAATATTATATCCATAGTTTTCTGGCTCTAATACTAATATCAGTAGGCTTTGTAACATTAAAATGTAACTTAAGAACCAAAGTTCGAAACTCGGTATCGCCATGAATCTTAATCTTTTCAAATTTAGAATTTTGAATGTCAAGGTGCACATCTACATCTTAAAATACATCTTCTGTGAAATATCAAGATAATCCGACCAGAATTGAAGGCGGTAGAGCGCGAACAAACTTTTGAAGCTGACGTCATATCTGACGTCATTTGACGACATTGTAAATTAAAAATAAAGGAATTTATAATTTTAAACTTTTTAATCGCTGCAATACAATTTTCAAAAAGATTGAGTTAAAAGTAATGATACCAGAGCGAAAGAATTTTTTTAAAAATATTCTTTTTTGTCTATTGTATGACGTCAAAACCACGTGACTTGAGATAAAATCTTTTACGAAATAGAAAGCAGACCTCTTGGCCAATATGCTGTCCAAATTTCATGCTTCTAGCGCATTAGGTGGCCTTGTAACATTAAAAACCAATTTTTGGACCTAAGTTCGAAACTCGGTTTTGCCATAAAATTTCGAATTTGGAAATTTGAAAGCCAGGGTGCACATCTACATTCTGAAATACATTTTCTGTAAAAATATTAAGATAATCGGACCAGAATTGAAGGCTCTAGAGTGCGAACAAACTTTTTAAGCTGACGTCAAATTTGACGTCATTTGACGTCATTGAAAATTGAAAACACTTGATTTTAAAAATTTATACTTTTTTGTCGAAGCATTTTAATTTTCATGTTGCTTTGCCATTGGCAACATATATAAATTAACTCTTGATTTAGGTTGGAAGAAGAAGAAAATAAAAAGAACTAGATTTCATTCGTTGATACGAATGATAGGACTTTCTGCAACATTTTGAAATGTAAAGATTAATACGAAGTCCCTACCGGAATTCGAACCCACAGCGGTGAGGGGCTGAGAGATTCCAAGTTTAGTATTCTAGGTACCAAAATAAATGTCCTGAAAATCCCTACAATTCAATTGTAGCAAATTTGGGTCTAGTTTTATAGGTTTTCAAAATATAAGCAATTAAACTTAAACCTTTTAATTCTGTATATCAAAATTCTTTTTTTTTTTTTTAATTTCGTGTACAGTCGCGGGAATAAAACCGTAAATGCTACCATGCAATAGATTCGTCGACGCGTGTAGCCTCGTGAGTTCAATTTCAATAATGCTTGTACATACGATGGAGACGACTGTATTCGTTATAGTTAGTGTTTATTAAGAGAGAATTTAACAGTTAAGAAGCCAGAACGAGCGTAGCGAGTGTCTCCATTTAATTCATTTAATCGGCATCAACTTGTCACTAAACACTATTCCGCTAAATCAACTGATCAATTTAAAACCAGCTTCAAGCACCTTCACTGCGCATGTGCGTCAAGATTTGTCGAGAAGCGGAGCTTTATGTGTTCACCAAAATAGACTAAGACCACAATTACCTGCCATTGGTTACCGGATGTGCCTACACAGAAAAAAGTGACCCTATTAAATGCTGAATTAAGGTGAGATTTTGACTGAAAGACATGCAATAAAGGATTGAATTCTATAGAACAGTTAAAATAGTCATAAAATGCCCAATTTGGAGGCCTTATTGCACAACAATCTTAATAGTTTAGCATTACTAAGGGGGAATTTTTGAGAAAATTGGCGTGAAATGGCCGACCGGTGCACTAAATTCATACGCATGTTATTTGGCCTTAAATAGGTCAAAAAGTAGTCAGGTGACTCCATGTTTAAAATGTACAGAATTATTTCTCTTGAATAGATCTTTCTAATGAGGGTAAGTTTGGATGCCAATGTCCCTTACAGAAATTGTCATTTGTATATATGCTTATATAGAACATATAGTAAATTTAAATTGTGGTCTTAGTCCACGCATGTGTAACGTGTTACAGGGATTTTTGATGTGAACGCATGAACATCGACAAAAAATAATACACAGCAACCATAGAGAACAAACATTTACTCACCAGGATTCTGATTAATCCAAAATAACAAAAGAACTCTACCCTTCCGCTTAGTTTAGTTTAAACATGTATTATTGCCTAAGTAATGATGATACAACATTGAAGATTTTAAAAAATTAGTAAGAGGGTTTGACTACAAGTTCTAACAACATTAGTATCGGTCATCGCTTTAAAGACACTTGTGTAATTTCAATGTCTACACATGTTAACACAGAATGGGCAATATATAACTAATTACTAAACAAAGCGATTAAGTAAATATCCGATTAAATAAATTCAAATTGAAAAATGTATATAAATAATGAGAAGAGAAGAAGAAAAAAACACACTTACAAACAAGGGTTACTTAAATAAAAAAAAATAATGTCCAAAACACAACATATATAGGTGCAGATATATGAACCTTTCTAAACAGTATCTTTTATTCAAATTTCAATCACCACTTTTTTGCTGAAGAGATCAAAGTCGGCTTCCGGTTCAATGCTCATTTGGAGCGTAGATCTACACAGCTAGAGCGACGCATTGACCTTTGACATAACATGTTACATGTCACGTGATGTAATTCACGCCGGGAACAGGTTGATAGGGCGGAGTCTAAAAAATCAATACTATATTTGGTATGTGCGACTGCGTTAAATTTCAAAACATAATTTCGAACACTAAGGTTAGTGTTATTTAGTAAGCATTAAGTCCATTAAATCGGTCGTGCGGCTTTGCTGCGCCACACCGATTTAATTTCATTAATGCTTACTAAAAAAACACTAACCTATACTTAATTAACACTGACTAACTTAGAGTTTGCCCCGCCCTATTACTACGTTATGCTGCTATATTAGAAGATGGCGCCATATAAGTGTTACGTCAGCGTGTTGTTAAAGTATTCACACACGTGCACGTGCTTTCCAAATATGGATGTAACACATAAATTTCGCGCATTTTTTGACCGTCGGCTCATTTCTTTTCAGATTTCAATCAATTTATGTGATGGCTGTTTTTTTTATTTATTTATCTTGTTTGAATTAGTTGAGAAATCAGAAAATATCAACTGATTGACATTAAGGAAAGAACGAAATATGTAAAAAAATAATCGTTTTAAAAAGTCGGTGTCAGCGGAAGATATCAAGGCTAGGTATACCCCGGAAATACCAAATCAAACGAGATAACACATGATCTGTAAGTTGTTTAAAAACGTTATATCAATTATTCAATTCTTGTATTTACCAAATTCGTAAACATAGGTACTGGTATAGCTCCCTTGGTTGGCGCTCAGCTTAATAAGGGTAGTTCTAGGACTGATGGCCCGGTGTCCGGATAATGTGACTGGGTGTGGTATCATGCCAACTGTCTACGACGTGATACTGTGCAGTGTGACAACACTACATTTGTCTCAAGGAGACATTGTCTCCAAAAGACTTAAATACTGTCGGTGGGACGTTAAACCTTATAAACTATACTTGTATTTTAGTATTTTAATTTAGCACCTTTTTCTTTCCTTAGGAGTCCCTTTGCAAAAAATATTTCCGAAACTCCTCATTCTTATGTAAATGTTTATCTATAAACATGATTATTTAAGCAAGTTTAATAAATGATTACAAAAGACGTCAACATGCGCCAGTGTGCACACCTCGTGTGTAGGGATCGGTGTAGTAAACACTGCTATATATGATATCAGTTTGTTTGTTGGGTTTAAGGTCCCACCGACAGTAATTAAGCCAGTCTCGATGTCTACTTCATGCGGGTATAGGACTAAAACACTGCAGTATCACGCCGTAGACATGTGGCATGATACCACACCCAGTCACATCATCCTGATACCGCGCTAACCAGTCCTGCAAATACCCTTATATGTTGAGCGCCAAACAAGGGAGCTATAACAGTACCATTTTTTACGACTTTGGTATGTCGGGTCGGGGATCGAACCCACTACTTTCCGCTCCCGAGGCGGACTCTCTTACCACTCGGCCACCGGAAAGGGTACGCTTGTTTAGCTAGTAATATCAATATGATATAAGTGAAAAGTTTTTTGCAATTTATATAACTAATACATAGCTGTAAACTTACATATTTTCAGAAAATGCTTCAATTAACGTGAAAGCGAAAGTAGGATATTTCTCGAAACGAGAGTCTGCCTGTGCTTCAAAAGTGATGTGCAGAGAGACCTCCCGTGCAACGACAAAACCGAAAGTAGGGGGTTTTCAGGAAATTTACATTAAAATCGGCCAATTTGTCGGTATCTTCTTGAAGAATATACTTAAAAGAATACATTCGATGGTCATATTATAGACATAATCAAAGCAATAACCTGCTGAAGCCTGTAGAAAGTGCCGAGGTTGTGTTTATGTTGGTACATCACTAAACTGTTCGGCCAAGTTTCAGGTCGCAGTCGCTGATAATTGAAAAGTTTACACGCATATACATAGCTAAGATACTCTAATTTTTATGATTATTTTTCAAGTTTACATAGTGATATTTCCACGGTACTTAATGAAGAGTGTGAAGAATTTGTTCATTTGCACGATTTTGATAATAATGATTGTAAATTCGAGGAATTAGATTTGCCTATATGCGCATCCGAGATAGAAAGAGTTGTTAAATGTCTAAAAAGGAATAAGTCTTTAGGAGAAGATGAATTGTTTAAATGAATATTTTATTGAGTCATTTGATATTATATCAGCACATTTAGTGGATCTATTCAATGCTATTTTGAGTTCAGGTTATTTTCCAGAACAGTGGTCAAGAGGAATTATTGCCCCTGTGTTTAAAAAGAATGACCCTTGTGATGTGAATAACTACAGAGGTATAACACTTGTCAGCTGTCTTTCGAAAATTTTACTGGGGTTTTGAATAATAGACATAATGATTGGATCGAAAGTAATAATATATTAAGTGATGCACAGTTTGGATTTCGTTAGGGTCGTTCTACTGTAGATGCTATGTTTGTTTTAAATGCATTAATTGAAAAACATTTAAATGAAAATAAAAAATTGTATTGTACATTTGTAGACTTAAAACGTGCTTTTGATAGTGTATATTTAAATGCGTTATGGCTTAAATTGTATAAACTAGGTGTTGATGGTAAAATGTTAAGAATATTTAAAGATATGTATGCTCAAGTAAAGTCATGTGTTAAAGGATGTAATTCTTTTTCAGAATATTTTGATTTTTCTATTGGCCTTAAGGTAGGCGAGGTCATTTCGCCAATATTATTCGCTCTTTTCATTGAAGATCTTGAATTATTTTTGCAGAATGATACTACTTGTCCTTTAACGATTGATGATGTAACAGTTATTTTGCTTTTATTTGCTGATGGTATTGGCTGAAAGCCCAGAGGAATTGCAATGTAGGTTAGGTCTTTTAAATGAATATTGTGTTAAATGGGGATTAAAAGTTAATTTAAAACTAAGGGTTCTATTTTACCTAATGAGAAATGGTTATATGATGGGTGTGAAATAGAAGTAGTAAATAATTTTAATTATTTGGGAACTGTTTTCAATTACAATGGAACGTTTGTATTAAATCAGGAAATTCTAGCGGGTAAAGGTCTAAAGGCATTAAATGTACTTTTAAATAATTTGAAAAAATATCAGTTAAAAACAAGTGTTAAATGTCAACTTTTTGATGCTTTTGTTGGTGCTATTCTGAACTTCAGTAGTGAAATATGGGGATTTGGTAAGTCTAAAACAATTGAGCGTGTTCATCTTAAATTTTGTAAAATGATACTAAAGGTAAAAACGTCAACAAGTAACATGGGAGTTTATGGTGAATTAGGTAGATACCCTTTATTTATTAATAGATATACACGTATAATAAAATTTTGGTGTAAGGTATTATCTTCAAAAAATATTCTTATTAACACTTTGTATAGAAGTCTTTCAGACTCAGCGAATAACAGTAGAAAAATTGGGTTTAATTGGTTCTTAAGAATTTCCATATTTCATTTAAATCTAGAATGATAGATGTATTTAGACAGAACTGGTATAACACTATGGTAAATTGTAATACTTTATGTACTTATAAATGTTTCAAAAAAGTCTTTGGAGCTGAACAATATTTGGATATTTTATCAAGTAAATTTAGAACAGTTTTAGCACAATTGAGATTATCTTCACATAAATTAAGAATTGAGACAGGACGATATGGCCAAAATAGAACAGAAAGAGCGCATCGATATTGTTCACTTTGTAATGCTAGGGATATTGAAGATGAATATCACTTTATTATGGTATGTCCTGAATATGTAAATCTTAGAAAAATGTACATTAAGAATTATTACATAAAACGTCCAAGTATGTTTAAATTTGTTCAATTAATGTCTTCATCTAATAGAAATGATATGTTTAAACTCAGTAAATTTGTCTTTGAAGCGATGCAGCATAGAAATACACTTATATAATTTTTTTGATAATTATGTGTACTTACAAAAGTATTTTTATTTGTTTTCATGTATTAATTTTAATCTTTTTCAAAGTCCATCCTCCATAATTGTATGTTAAAAAAAAAATATGACAAAAATAAGTGAATCATTGCATTATTTGTTTGATTTATGACAAAAATAAGTGAATCTTTGCATGATATATTTGATTTATTTACACTTGATCATTTGATTATTTATTTATATTTATACATATATACATGACAAGAAACTGTAAAGTTTACGTCAATAAAATATACTGTCTGTCTGTCTGTCTGTCTAATATTCCGTGCAATACTTAATATTGAGCAACTCACCTTTGAAAAGTGACCATTGGTCTGTTTCTTTTCCTTCCGTCCAGAGTTTGCTAGTTTTTATGGCAGAGAATGACCGGTGCGAACGCAGAGAGCCTGCCGATATAGCGATTTCCGCAGAGAGCCTGCCGATATGGTTATGCACCGTGTAAATGCTACCATGCAATAGAATCGTCGACGCGTGTAGCCTCGTGAGTTAAATTCCAATAACGCTTGTACATACGATCGAGACGACTGTATTACACAAAGTTACTCCATTTGGCCCTTTTAGCTAACGGACAAATTAGCTTGAAGCGTCTTGAACGGATGACATATGTTGATTATTTTGTTTCAAACGTCTACACTTATACACGCCCATTGTATCTCAAGCTGGCAATAAAATTACAATGTACTATAACATATATTTTCACATAGCTTATCATTTATCATAAATTTGGAATATAGATTGTACAACATTTATCGAATGATGCAACAGTTAAGTCGGGAAATTGCAATGTTTCAACAACGGTCTAAATGACATGTGTCAAAACGCTCAAAGGATTATGGGTAACGCAATGCTGCAAGTGATATGTATAAATAACGTAAATAAAATGATTTGACACAACATTAAATCATAATCAACACTTGTTAAGTTTGTTTGTTTGTTGGGTTTAACGTTCCACCGACAGTATTTCAGTCATTTGGAGACGATGTCTACTTCATGCGGGTATAGTGCTGCCACACTGCCGTATCACGCCGTAGACATATGGAATGATACCACAACCAGTCACATTATCCTGATACCGAGCTAACCAGTCCTGCAACTACCCTTATATGCTGAGCGTCAAGCAAGGGAGCTATAACAGTACCATTTTTACGACTTTGGTATGTCGTGGTCGGGGATCGAACCAACGACCTCCCGCTCCCGAGGCGGACGCTCTAACCACTCGGCCACGTGGAAAGGTACGCTTGTTTAGCTAGTAATATCAATATGATATAAGTAAACAGTTTTTTTTTACAATTTATATGACTAATACATAGCTGTAAACTTACATTTTCCTAAAATGCTTGAAATGACATGAAAGTGAAAGTAGGATATTTTCTGAAAATTCTTATTTTTTTTTATGTAACAACCTTATACTTTAATAAATTTTAAAACTCTAGGTACCAAAATAATCGTCTTAAAAATCTCTACATCTCACTTGCTTGATGTGTGGACTTATTTCGAATGGCTTTTAAGATTTTAGCCGTAAAACTCTGACAACACGGCAGAATCGCGGAAATTCTACATGTTTAAATTCTTATTTTTGATGTAACTTCCTTATATTTTGATCAATTTCAAAACTTAGTACCAAAATAATGTCGAAAATTCTCTACATTTCACACGCTTAATGTGTGGACTTACTTCCAATGAGTTTTGAGATATTAGCCGTAAAACTTTGACAACAAGGCAGAATCGCTGAAATTCTGCATGTTTAAATTCTTATTTTTGATGTAACTTCCTTATACTTTGATCAATTTCAAAACTTTAGTTACCAAAATAATTGTCTGAAAATTCTCTACA
Source organism: Solen grandis (assembly GCA_021229015.1). Lineage (NCBI taxonomy): Eukaryota > Metazoa > Mollusca > Bivalvia > Adapedonta > Solenidae > Solen > Solen grandis. Next base: position 28,560,806 of record CM037782.1, on the reverse strand, counting down.
TTTCACACGCTTTATGTTTCGGAATATTTTCAAACTTTTTGAGATAGAAGCTCTTAAACCTCCTGAAAAATGAAAAAATCACCAAACTGGGGGTTACCAAATATTCATTTTTCCGCCATAATTCAACCGATTCAGCCCCGATCATAAAAAAATAAATATCATCTGAAAGGTCTTTCTAAGCACTACAAATTATACGCTTAGTGTCTCGATAGAATATTTACCGTTTTTTGAGATATTTAAGGCCGAAGAAAAACCCGATAATTGATATATGACCTTGACCTTTGGGATTTTCCGGAAACGGAAATAACATGGCTCCATAGAATCTAATACTGCATCTTCAGACAAAATTTCAAGTAAATCATACAAAAAATAAAGCCTACAGAGCTTAAAGGAATACGCTCGGCTGAAATGAAAATTTAACCATCAATAAACCTTTTAGTGTAGATCACTTTGACATGACTTTCATTTTTATACACGCTATATTTTTGAAGATATAGCTGTTTAAAGTTAGTGATTTCGATCGGCTATGGCCGCCGCCATCTTTGTTCATGTTTACCTTTCTGTGACGTCACAAATACCCATTGAACCATATCCCGATCGATGAGTGCGATTAATAGGGGTTGTGATAAAAGCATTAAATGAATACGCTCGGCTGATTACAACTAGGTTTCAATTGAAAGATATTGATGTAAATAAACCAATTAAATTTCTCATTTCATTGAATCAATCGTAATAAGAAAGAAATTGTAAGTTAAAGACGTCTATCTAAACCAATTTGCTCCGCGATATTTTTTATTTCTATAATACATCTTTGTCATTTTTACCGTGAAATGCTTGCAACTGCGGTTATTGAAAAGTTGTGTGGTGTTAAACTGATTGGATAAGAAATCACTGGCAAGCCTTTGTAACAGAATAAGCGTCATATAAAATCGCACCTCAGGGCCATAAAACACGGTCATAAAACGAAGCGTGCGACCGAGTCACCATGTCAACAGACAATTGATGTGCACGTTTTACTGAAACGGACATGTAGAGTATAATCATCACCACAAACATACTAAATGCATTATATAAATATGAAAGAAAAGTGTTGAATCCACGTTTTATATTATAATAATCTATATTATGCTATTTTACGGAAAAAGTCTGTTTAAATAAATGTATATAAGTAAAAATATCGTATCGCAATGAGCTCACGTTATTGTGATATACAGAAAGTAGTTAGCATAATTTACATTATTTTGCTAAATTGCGAGTAATTAGGTGTGTTAATCATAATTACAGCACGGTGTCCCTTTGATTCGTCTCTATAGTATTTCACAGTTACCGTCATTGCAATTAGATTTCTACTTACATGATACCGCCCCTTTTATATATTTATATGTTTGATTAAAAAACTGTTTTAAAAATTGTAATGATTTGCGCAATTAAAATAGCGATGTTTGTGAGAATGTGCATGATTGCGTGACAAGGGGTATTGACTTTAGTTATGGTTCGATCACTATAGCAGGAAGTTTAATAAAGTTTTTGAGATATTTCTTAAAATGGAGTGTATAGTTCCTTACGACTTTGAGCCCGAATATACTGAGGAAGAGCTGCAACTGCTTCAAGACAATGATGTACGTGAGGAGGAATATTTATGTGCTGAGGACTTTTATCTGTGTGATAACTGTGTTATGATGCCATCCAATATGGAAAATGTATGTTGCAAATCGAGTGACTTGGTTGTTGGAAATTTATATGAACTTACGTGCATTACGAACCATACGGACTTGAATCACACCTTAGTTTTGAATGATTCTGTTTTAGAAGTTGCATTCATTACTATTCTGGCATACAAAGGTCATAGGACGAGGGCTCCAGACTCTCTCACTCACGAGTAAGAAAACAATAAAATGATCATAGTTTAATCTTTTAATAATATATTTTCATCATATTCAAATAATAAACATTTTTCAAACAATTTCTTCACAACACACGTAATTCCCTTCTATATTTCAATGTATTTACGCAACCGGAAGTGTGTCTGTGACGTCACTTTTGATGAAAAAAAAGTCTCGCGAGACCACGAGACGTAAACAATGTCTGCGCCCATGTCTCGGAGCAAATTGGTGTAAATAGACGTCTTTAACTTGCAATTTCTTTCATATTATTCAATAAAAATTTAAAGTTTTAATACGAAAGTTTTATTTTGTTTAAAGAAGACCTAGAGGCTAATATTCAGTCCAAATATCAGCTTTCTAGCTTTTCTGGAAGCGATTTTATATGCATTTGAAATTTGACGTCATTAGTTTGAATCTTGGATTCGCCATAAAACCTTTGCCTTTTCGAATTTGGAAACAAGGATACAGAAAGGCACAACTAGCCTAACATACACATTCTGTGAAAATTTGATGAAAATCGGTCCAGAAATAATGGCTGTAGACCGCGTACAAACTTTTTCACCTGACGTCAAATCTGACGTTATATGACGTCATATGAATATGAAATTCATTGCATTCGAAAGCTCATGGTTTGAAATATATGCCATAAATTTTTTATTGTTCTGGGCCATTGGTAACACATCGAAATAAACACAAATATAAGAGGAAGAAAAAAAGAATAAGAAGAATAAGAATAACTAGATGTCATTCGTTTAAACGAATGATAGGACTTTCTGCAACATCTGCTTTATATAGTATATATAGAAGATGACATAATAGATAATCTGTCCAAATTGCAACTTTATATCTCCTCTACTAGTATTTCTATATAAAATCGCACAAATAGAACACATTCTGTGAATTTTAATAAAAGTCCGCCCATATCTTGCACATGCAGTTTACATACAAAATTTATACTATGTCATATGACATGAAAGAAAAATGAAACGGTGTTCAAATGTAAGTTTCTAACTTTCATCACACATAGAATTTCATCCCTCCAGCTCAGTTGTAACCTTGTTTAATTTTAGCCTCAGTAGGAAGAAGTATTGAATATTTGTATAGTGCTATATCCTTTCGACACCTGTAACGTAGTTAAACGTATTTAGCGATTTTGGCGTGTTTGGGCTTCCGTAGTTTTGCCATAAATTCCTGGAATTTCGAACTATGGTGATATTTTGAAAGGTAACATCCCAGCCTACAAACTGATGCAATATGAATATCGTTAGCATAACAATGCAGTTTTTAGATGGTCTAAAATGTGGGACTGCGTGTGAATTTTTCAAGGCTTGCAAACTGCTCGCTAGCTACATAGTGTTGCAAATACGGATTTTTGTCTTGTGCCGTTGTACATGTATTAACAGTCAACATTCGACAAAAAAAAAAATCAAGATATAGCCTATCAATTGCAATTTGATATTTTTTTTTTTAAGTCGTTGCGCAAGTATTTAAGCTTGGTGACCTCTGCGCGTGACCTTTTCCATATTTTTATGATGCATGATTATGAAATATCTTATTTTCCATGTAACTTTCTTATATGAAGTCCAGTTTCAATAAACTTGGTACCGTTAGAAAGCTCTTAAAACATGCTACATTTTATACGCATAATGTATAAACTTATCTTCAGTCGTTTCTGAGATATTGACTGTTAAACCTCAAGAAAACAGCATATAATCAGCAAAATAAGCTTCATTTCATTTAGTTTTTTTGCTTATAACTTTGTATTGCGTAAACAATTTTAATAAACTAAATATCTTTGGAAACGTCAATTATTCAGCTATAATTCTTATTCATACATATATTTACAAAAATCGATATTTATTGAGATATGGCAACATATATGCAGTAGGGTGAAATCAAAATTTCCTCACGTGCCTAATAACCCATAAAAATTTCATCGTCCTAGGACTATTGCAACATATTAAAATAAGCGTTTAGTTAGGGAAAAAGAAAAGAAAATAATAATAAACAAATGACGTCACGTGACGTCATTTGACGTTTATTTTCACATAATTGTTAAGACACCCAGAGACCTACTAACTGACAAAATTTCAACTTTCTATCTCAAATAGGACAGTTTTTATAAGCATTTAAATATTGACGTCATTGGTTCGAATCTTGGATCCGCCATATATGCTTGGACTTTTCGAATTTTGAAAAACGGACACCGGTATACACAATAAGAACGTAATATACACATTCTGTGAAAATTTGATGAAAATCGGCCTATTAATAATGGCTGGACCGGTACAAACTTTTGTAGTCAATTTCAAATGTGACGTCATATGACGTCATAGGCTTCTGAAAATCATTGAAATCGAAATTTCAGCGTCTGAATCATTTGTCATTAAATTTTCATTGCCCTTCGACAATTTCAACATATAGAAATACTCTTGTTAATATTAAAAATACATTATCATATAATGACGTCACGTGACGTCATATGACGTTTCTTTTCACAAAATGTTAAACACTCTTAGAGACCTATATACTGACCAAATATCACTTTTCTATCTTAAATAGGACCGATTTTATAAGCATTTAAAAATTTACGACCTTGGTTCGAATCTTGAATTCGCTATAGAACCATGGACTTTTGAATTTTGAAAAACGGACACCGGAGCACAACTTTCATAGTCAATTTCAAATGTGACGTCATATGACGTCATAGGCTTCGAAAATTAAAAATTAAATTTTCATTGCCCTTCAAAAATTTCAACATATGAAATAATCTTGTTAGAATTAGAAATTCATTATCATATAATGACGTCACGTGACGTCATATGACATTTATTTTCACAAAATGTTTAAGACTCCCAGAGACCTATATACTGACCCAATATCATCTTTCTATCTCAAATAGGACCGATTTTATAAGAAGACCTTAGTTCGAATCTTGGAATCGCTATAGAACCTTGGACTTTCTAATTTTGAAAAACGGACACCGGGATGCACAACTAGAACTTAATATAGACATTCTGTGAAAATTTGATGAAAATCGGTTCATAAACAATGGCTCTGGACCGCGTACAAACTTTTGTTGCATATTTCAAATGTGACGTCATATGACGTCATAGGCATATGAAAATCATAGAAATCAAATTTTCAGCAATTGAAGCATGTGTCATTAAATTTTCCCATACTCTTGTTAATATTAGAAATACATTATCATATAATGACTTCACGTGACGTCATATGACATTTATTTTCACAAAATGTTTAAAACTTCTAGAGACCTATATACTGACTAAATATCAATTTTCTATCTTAAATAGGACAGATTTTATAAGCATTTAAAAAAATTACGACCTTGGTTCGAATCTTGGATTCGCTATAGAACCATGGACTTTTCGAATTTTGAAAAACAGACACCGGGATGCACAACTAGAACTTAATATACACAATCTGTGAAAATTTGATGAAAATCGGTTCACAAACAATGGCTGTAGACCGCGTACAAACTTTTGTAGCATATTTCAAATGTGACGTCATATATGGACAGGCTGATCAGGTTTTATGCTGTTCGCTGCTCCTCAGTGGTCTGGAAATGAGGATTTTGTAATTAAATTTGGTAAGGTTTAACTGTGGTTTTCTGCAGATCAGGCTTTATGTGATACCTATTGAGGCGTCAAAATGAGTCTATATGAGGGAAAGGGTTAATCTAATACATTGTATAAACATAATTAAAGTTTACTAAAAGTGCACTTTAATATTGTTTAAATATCCCAACAATCTTTTACTGAATATAACTTAACTTAAAAACAATTTAAGGGACTTCTTATTTAAGCAGAGACTTCTGATTTAAAACAATGCCCAGGATTCCTGGAAATGACATCAAAATTACATAATTAAAAATTTTTTAATTTTATTTTCTAGCTTCATAATGTCTATAGTTGATTTTGTGAACAACTAGAAGTTTCAACAATACATTAATCTGACAACAGAATATTGGGAAACACAAATATATAAATTCTGAAATAAATTGTATTGGATGTCATTCTTTTTATTTTCAGATACCTATAATTTATATAACTATTTCACATCAAAATTACTTGTTCAGCAAGCCAGACCTTAAAGTGCTCTGACATTACTGTCTTTTGTGACAGCCTCTTGTCCATTGTCTATTGTCTGTCTACTCAATGTCGGACATCTACTGAATTAAAGTCATTTAAATTAATTTAAGATTTTATAGCATCTTATAGACATATTAGCATACAATCTTGTGTGAAATTACATACTTACGTCACTTATTGCATTCATCCACCTGGAAAGCTTTTAAAAAAATTGATTGAAAAAAAAACCCTACCTACCAACCCTATTTTTTTCAGAGCCAGTAGCGGAAACAAGTCTTTTTTTTTTTTTTTTTTTTTTTTTTTTTTTTTTTAACATCAGCCTTTGAAAATGTTAAAAATTAATAGAGTGTGTTGCCGTGAGCAGTTCAGGTCAACCTTTTTGCTAACGGAATTCCCAGCCGCCTCATTTAGTCCCGCAAATGATAAGAGAGGTCCGAGAGTGAATTGTTTTAAGGTGTTTTATGGTGTGAGGTGTATTTTTTGTATTTCATTATAAATTAATTCGTCAAAACGTTTTGGTGTTGTTGCTTTTCAAAAGTAATATACATTATGTTTATTTTAAGAAAACAAAATGGATATCATTTGAGATTATGAAAAGTAATCATAAGTAAAAATGTGATTAAACACAGATTTTTCGGGCATAAATTATCAAAAAATAATTAAGTAAATAAAAAAAAAAAAAAAAAAGATGATACAAGCCTTATATTGCTCAAGTATCGATATATGTCGATGATATATTTTCATTGACCCCTTTTATTCAAATATGGCGTAACAGTGTAGTTCCTGTCTGAAATAACTGCTGGAACAAATAGGACAGAACTTGGTTTAAGACTTATTTCCCGCCTAAATATACATAAAAAAATATTGAGCAGTGTATTGTATATATAGAGACCCTGCTCTGTCTGAGCACTTTGAATATTGAGTTATCTTAACGACGAGCAGGTCCGGATCCAGAATTTTTCCGCTGGAGTGGGGGGGGGGGCAAAATTTGAATGTGATGTGAGTGCTAGGGGTCCGGGGTCATGCTCCCTGGAAAAAAGTTTTAGTGTGACGGAGATGCATTCTGAGGGGTATCGGGGGATAAAAGTGAAGTTTTTTTTCTGTTGTTTTTGTTTAAACTTGAAGACAATGGATCTATGCCTAGGTCTCAATGGAGAATGTGGAAATACACAGATTTTCTCCCGATGGCATCAGATATTTGAGCCAAAAAGACAGATCAGTCCCATGAGAAGCTTCGGGATTGGTCCGATGAAACGTTCACTGATGTTTCGGCTATGGTACAATGGCCTTGTATTATCGGGGATGGCTCCCGATGCTCGGGACATTTCTCCGATGATCGGGGAAGGTGCCGCGGAGCTTCACCGAATTTGAAACATCATCGGGGAAATATCCCCGTAGATAAGGCGACCTATTAGGGGATGTATCGTTGTGTCGAACCATCCTTGATGCCTCGGGGAAGATTATGAGAATTTGGTGATGAAATAAAGAGACAAAAGCAAGGGTAGACTTTTGGGGGTTTATAAGGATACCCCCAGCAATGTCCCATGATCTTTTTGACCGTCTAAGTCTAAGGTTGACCAAAAAGCAACCTATTTTAGAGTGCGCTTGCCGAATTTTTGCGAATATTCTGAGATTCTATCACAAGATCTGGAATGTGTCAAAGAAAGGTCGCTGAACCTCGAGACATCACCGAATCCTAGGGGATTCCTCGGAGGAAAAAAATATTTCTCGAAAGCTCCGTGAATGTTTACCATGAGCTTCCGGGAGGCTATGCGTATGTTTCCCCGGCCTTTTTCCCCGATAAAACATAATTATAGGGAAAATGTTCAATACAAGCAATGATGTTCTCCCGAGGGAGTACATCCCCAAGGCAAAAAATGCCAAGTGGTACTGAGCCTTGAGCGATATAATTTTATATTTTACCTTCGCAAAGCCATGTTTTTGAATAACAACTGTGAAATAGTATTTGACTACAGTTGTATTTAAAAATAAATGACGGAAGTAGGGGGTGGGGTGGGGGAGGCAGACTGGGACACTGATATTACTGAAAGGACATTTACTCCGGTATTGGGGGATAGCGTGAAGATATAGGTATCTCGTGCATTTTCAACCGCAAACTGGCATAAAAAATTTTTATGTGTTTTTTTACCCCCCCCCCCCCCCCACCCCCAAAAAAAAAAATTAAAAAAAATAGTAACTTGTGTACACTATCAATTAGTGAATGCTTTGAATAATCATCAGTTTTAGACTCAACAGTGTAAAAGACAGTTTGATTAAGTCTGAGGAAAAAAATCACTTTAAACATGTTTTGTCAAATATGTTGAAGGGAATACCGGGTATATGCTGTATTAGGTTCGAACTTGATAATCTTGACGATCTAATTGTCAATCTGGAAGCAGCCTTCACACACAGACTTCCAAGAAAAAAAATCAGGAGCACGTTTTAGGGTCGGACGGTTGCAGGAGGTTTGGGCCCCTTCTGCGTGTCGATTTTTGTACATTTTTTTTCTAAATGTTAAATCAGTGGCAAAACAAACAATATTCAGTAATAAAAGATGTTGATATTTAATATAAAACCTTTAATTTCCGTTTTATTTCGAACATTAATTGTGTTTTCAGTTCATCAGTATTTCGTATGCATCGACTTATCAGTAACATTGCTCAATGACTGATTACCTTGATTTGATTTGAATTAGTGATCATGTATAATCTACATATACATTGTCCCAAAATATGGATTGTCCTTAACTATGGCAGATTGAAATTTTCAAATTCTTTCATTTTTTTTTTTTTTTTTTTAATAAAATTTAAAATACACCAGGGTGTCTATATTAAGAGGTTGTGAATACACATACATGTAGATTATATTCGTAAATATTAAAAAAGTGAACATGATGATGTATCGGCCTATTGTTTGTATTTATTATTTTCAGGGAAAATATTTAGAGAAGTTAGTTTTATAAAAATAATACTTAAAAAATTCATGTAAAAATAGTAAAGCTGATGACATTTAGAAACACAACCCATTTCTGATTAAGTTGAATTTGCATGGCTAGCGATAGGTATGCATCTACTCTGCAGAATACCAAGTTCCTTTGCTAAAGAAGAAAAATAAAATACTTTTGTAACTTTTTCAAAAACGAAATCGGCAATTTTCGATTGAAAGTTCATCAATCTGCTGGCAGCTAATTAGCTGCAAGATTAATGCAAGATTTAAAACTTTATACATGTAGAGAAAAGTGAATTAAAAATTTCGTTGAGTAGATTTAGTCAAAGTAGTTTTTTTGTTTGTCTTTGTTTTTTGGTGGGGGTTTTTTTTTTGTTGTTTTATTCATTAATTCCTTTGGGCTCTAGTGAAATTGTGTCGATGCTAATTACATGTACATTTTAATGTCCAGCTTCGTTGTTATTTTAAGCGGCTAATTTTATGCTTAACTATTTTACACTATTTCTTTAACTGCTATTTATATATATATATATATAGTTGTAATTGATACAAACTTTTGGTACTTGCCTATTTTTCCCAATTGTTAGATCGCTCGGCAGACGACATGTAAATTTCTTTCAATCAGTGATCGTGTCCTAAACACATGCTTATCACACAGTCATGGACGACTGCCGATTCGGATTACCTACACATTAACAGCAGGGGGGCCAAAAGACAATATGGAGTCTGGCTGGTCAGGTGGTTATGCGGGTGGTTCAGATTGGGGGCCCACGATGGGGATTTCCTTTAGACAACACGACCATTATGTAACCAAGGGATTTTGTAGCCTAGAAAAATGTATGAACAGGGCAGCTGGTGGGAGGCCAAGCCCCCGCCCACCCCACGCTGGATCCGGACCTGGTTTTCATTACATTGTAGATGTGCGCTTCCGTATACTTTTTTCCAGACTTGGAAAGACCAGGGTTCTATGGTTGATCCAAGTTTCGAACTTTGGATCTGAAAAAGGATTTAAATCAGAATCAAGCTTTGGATCTGAAAATGAATTAAATTGTTGCGAAGTGTGTGTGTGTGTGTGTGTGTGTGTGTGTGTGTGTGTGTGTAAATTGTGGAGGTAGTTCTAAATCACTTAGGAATGTTTAAATTAAAATTTTGATAAAGCAGTCCCGCCGAACATAATCTATAAAGACATGTATAAAAGCTGTCCCAAGGTGAGAAATGGTGTCAGGACCAGTCAAAATAATGAAATGGTAGTTAAATTTTTAATTTATAATGATTAGAAGGAGTATGTTAAAATAAGTTTTGTGCTGTGCGTGTGTGTTATATATATCGTGTATTCAGATCTAATTCCCCATCACAGTTTCTTGCGACTTCGTTGTGTCACCTCTGCTTACAGCAGGTGACACATAGGGGTCCCTTTTCCGTTGTCCGTCCGTCCGTCTGTGACGGGTCTTTTTCCGTCACGCTTCAGCAAGTGGCACACGTATTCACACATCTGACTGACTGACTGATAACGTTGCTTAATTTAGGGTCCGTCTGCCTGCTCGGCTCTGTGGGCGGACCCGGAGTGTGACCCTTCACTCCTATAAAATTTATTTTTGGTTCCGAAATTGGGTCAAATTTAGAAGGAAAACCTGTAATTCACAGATTTATTATCTTTTTGCCTAAATTTGGTGTTTTAGTGTCTAAAGTATTTGGTAATTAACAAAGCTAATTTGAGCTGGAGGTGTTAATTACCATTACATTTGGATGTGGAAGGGTTTGCTTGTTGCTCATGTGGTCCGTGAAAATGGTCGGCATGTGGGTTGGAGGTGAACTGTGCCTTCCTTCTTCTTCTGTTTCGCCGGGAAAAACCGCGCACTTGAGGTGCCACGTTTATTCCCCTTGCGACCGTAGAACCGTCTCATCAGTGCCGACCAAATTAGACTTTGTTTCGTGAGTAGATTTGGGATGTTAGATGAGGAATAGAACTGCAAGGCCAGCAAACAAATAATCTCGTCACCCGTTCACTGCTAAAAAAACGGTTTCTATTAGGGTAAATTTTGAATTTAGATAGCCAATTTCGGCTAGCAAGGGTATTTTCAACCTAGTATAGATTTTGCGCCAAAAAAAAAAAAAAAAAGAGTTATTATTATTTATTGAAAGATTGCTGAATTAAGTATGATGCCAATTAGCCGAATGTATTTTTGCTGAAACTTGAATTTTATTTTTTTTTTGAAGAATCGGACCGGAAGCCTATCCTATAGGTTTTGAGAGACCGAGAGTATTAGTTATTCTGGAGAAGAATGAAAAATAAAAAATAAAAATTATTACTGTTTTTCTGTTCTTATGGTGATTGGGATAGGGCAGTTTCCGTCCTCATGTTGAGGCTCATAGGAGTCATTTTGTCTCTTGGTGATCTGTGGGATCACCTAGAGCTCATATTTGCTTATTTTTGTGTTCTTATGGTGATTGGGATAGGGCAGTTTCCGTCCTCATGTTGAGGCTCATAGGGGGTCCCTATTGTAGGGCTCATATGGGGCTCTTTTTTGTGGGTGTCCCTATTGTAGGGCTCATATGGGGCTACGACCTTATTGGCTTTAATGGGGTGTCCCTTTTTTTAAAGAGCTCATATGGGGCTGTACTCCTGGAGGCTCATAATTTGATGAGGTATATTAAGTTATGTTGTTGTTTGTCTCCCGTCATACCTCTTTTATTAGGTGTAATCCCACCTTTTTTTTTAGTGTTGTTTTAGTATTCTCGGTCTCCCTATCCTTCATCTACTTTATAATTAATTACGTTAATTTTGCAGTATGCTTTAAACTTATAACTAACAAGAACTACTCAGTTGCTACAGCTTTTACTATATTTATGCATAGAGTTATTCTAAATTTTGTATATTTATGTTGTTGTAGTTTTTTGTCTACTTTACATATACGTCTTGAGAGGCTTCTGTTTAACTATTGACTACTATCTATTCTACTGTGATATTTGATATTACCTACATTTATTTTACACACTAGTTCTATCTACTTTTTAATTATCTAGTTACCTATATATTGTACACTATTTTTCCTTATTTTATTCCTAATTTGCTTGATGTCCCTGTTTTGACATTGGTGTTATGTTAATGGGCCCTCCTGTTTATCTTCAGGATATCGGGTGCTAATGGGGAACCTCCTGCTCTTTGTTTTTGAGGTTCTGCATTTTTGCGTATTAATTAATATTCAGAGATTTTAGTGAGTTTCAGGCTTTGGTGGCATTAATTTTAAAAATTTTGTCATGAGTTTCATGGCTTGTGTTATGATTTTTGAGATAATTTCAAAATGTATAAAAGTGGATTCTGAGGTTCTGCATATCACTTATATGACATGTAGAGTTTTACTTTTCTATTTGTTTTGAGAATAATTCTCTTAATTTTCTTTTTAGGTTCTTTCTTTTTCTTTGAGAATCACCTAGCACGATTTTGGTTATGTGGTACATCTTGCACATCTACTCGCTCCGTGGGGTTTATGTAAACCCCACATGCTGCAGGCCAATGACACACCAAGCATTACGGCTGATGGGTCACGTGATAAGCACTACGTCACAAATTTGCAACAGACAAAATACCATGTAGATAAGCAGCTGATACTAGTGCACATGCATATCGAGAGACCAAAATTACTCATTTTGTTGCAGTATTATAACTGTTATTGTAGAATATAAGCATTTTGAACTACTTAAAAGTTTCGAAATTCCCTCTTTGAACTTTTTCAGAAACTTAATATTGTCTATCTGTAGATCCTACCTAAAAGCACTGATTTTTCAATTGATTCACGTCTTAGAATTTTTATGAACTATTCTTTCATTTTAATTTTTTAAAACTGATTTAACTGTCTGATTGGGTTTTATAGTGTACATTTGTCATTTGTTTACTATTTGTGCAAGTCATCCAAAAGATCTGAAAAAGGTTAACCATTATTTATTTTACATTGATTACAAAACAAGTTCTCACAACTTATATCAATCACTCGAGATGGCTCTGATGGTGGCGTATGTGGTCATAATTGTGAGGAAAAATCACGTGTCTGGACGAGCGACCACTGTATACTTAGTTTACCCTCTCACGTACCTGACAGGAATCGAACCAGGGACACATTAATGAGAAGCGTAGCACATTACCACTACGCTATCCAGGCACCCATGGGCGAAACAAAGAAAAGACACGTAGGGCAGATATGTGTTTTTCTAGGAAATATTGGATGAATTGAGGCATTTCTCAGACATAGAAATCATACAATAAGCATGAGGAATGCTTTGCCTTGTTGAGGTATTAGGCAGAGCAGGGTATCGCGATCTATATACTATCTGTATATAAAGAGACCCTGGGCAGAGATAAATGTTGGACTGAATACATCTTTAATGATGGAGGATAGACATTTGATATTAATTTAATGTGTTACAGTGTTATACTGCAGTGTAGCAGCACTTTATCTGTCTCAAGTAGACATAGTCTCAAAATGACTGAAATACTGTTTGTTGGACATTAAACCCAACAAACAAACAGTTAAAAGAATGGGACCCATCTGTGTTGCAGCAAGCAACTGAATTTACTAGTCACGTACGTGAAAGGATACACTGGTTGCCCAAGAGAATACAGAGGCTCGCTTAATAACATTTTCGTGAACTCGCTTAGTAAAATTTGATATGAAAGAACAATTCATGTCAGATCCTATATATATATTAGTTTTTGTTATATATGTTATGACTTAATTATCTTATACTGCCATGCATGTACTGATAATCTGATATGACAAGTAAAAGTGATCTATACAGACTCGAAATTCTCCACCAACAACTGTACATCTCCTTCTTCTGGATCCAATGGAACATGTAAAACAAGTTAAAATTGCGACATTTTATTCTTTTTTATTACTTAATTTAAGATAGAAAATGGAAATAATTAGTAATTGTAAATGATAAACAGATAGTCAAAAAGACATAGAAAGAGAGATTACTTACTGCTTGAGACACTTCCGGGATCTGAGCGTTATGTCAGATAAATGAAATACATCTCCCCCGCGATAGTCCGAGAAACAGATTTTTGCCGGCGTTGATCTCCGATTGGTGAATGTGAATGTAACTCGCACGTAACCCCTATGGTGATGCCATGCGATGGTGCCTTTTCTACAGCCGGCTTGTATAGCTATGGTGTACTCGGTGGTAATACCTCTGTAATATATAGAATAAACAAATGTGTGCCAGGTTCCAGGTTCCAGGTCACAGAGAGAACGAGCATCCCTAAAGGCGACACCGTAGACGTTAGTTCATGCCCTCCTTCGACGTTATGTCCAGGCCCAACCACGAATAACACATGTTCTGAAAGTTGCATAGCTTAAACACATTAAGATGAGAGAAAGAGAGAGAGAGAGTTGCAAAAGAATCATGTTATATCAACATCAGAGGTCGGTCGATACATGGCTTCTCTACCTTATAACCCATGTTGTTACAAGAAAGGCTTGTATTACAATGTATAAGGCAATTTTGTATTACATTCTGATATGACTTGACTTTTTGAGTTTACCGTCGCTTCGACAGTATTTCAGTCATATAGCGACGCCCAGCTAATAACAGGTGGGGGAAGACCTCGAATGCACGGAGGCATTCGGGTAGAACCACCGACCTACCGCAAGCCAGCTGGAAGGCTTCCTCACATGAAAATCCGAATGACCCTGCCGGATTCGAACCACGGGGTGAGGGGCTGAGTGAGCGTTAAAGTCAGCGACTTTACCCTCTAGGCCACGGAGGCCCCCTAAGTACCAAATGATACAATACAAATGAGAAGTGCAAGTATACATGCAGCATTTTGTACATTAAGTCCGGGGGCCGCCGTGGCCGAGCGGTTACAGTCATGGACTACAAATCTCTCAGCCCCTCACCGCTGTGGGTTCAAATCCCGAGAGAAAGAGAAATATCCAGGTGGGGCATTCGATGAGAAGGTGTTATTTAGTATTTCAATATGTTATTTAGTTTTAATTATGAAGCCAACGCTTTACGTAATTGCGTGGAATCGCGGATGATAATAATATCAACTATAGGACAGAAAGCATGTTTTGGTGGGTTTAATGCCCACCGACAGTATTTTAGTCATTTGGAGACCATGTCTACTTGAGACATTTATAGTGCTGCCACACTGCAGTATCACGCAGTGGACACGTGACATGATACCACATCTTGACACAGGGCCAACCAGTTCTAAAACTACCATGAATATATGCTGTGTGCCAAGCAGGGAGCTACAAGTACCATGTTTAACGCCTTTGGTATGTCGCGGTCGGTGATCGAACCCACGACCGGAAAGGAGGAAAACCCTAGCTCTTTTATTGATAGAACCAGTATAAAGTACTCCGAGTTCCGCAAGCAACTCCATATAGGCATGTTCCAGGCAACTGTGCATCTGGTACTAATTATATACGTCTTTTGTTTGACGCGGTCACCGGAGGAAAGTGCTCCTGTTTGGATTCGAACATCGGACCTCCCGAACGCAAAGCAGACACTCTATCACTGAGCTATTGCAATTTATTAGTGAATATGAAAGCGGGCTTTCTGTTTCTGAGCTATTGCGCTTTTAAGGGACTGCCTCCCATTTGCATTCAAACTCAAAATTCGGGCGTCAATGTTACTAATTTTGTTATTAAGTCTACCAACGGCCAGAAATGTACTGATTTCCGAATCATTAGCAAATAAAATCGTTTCCGATCTTACCCAATAAGGGAGTTTCCCGTTTATAAATATAAATTAGATTTCGTTATACGGCCACTATAATGCGATGTAAACAAAATGTCGGAGTCTTGAGCGTCAACTATCGAAGAGGTAAGTAGTTATGCTATACTGTAACAGGTGGTGAAGATAAATCTTGGCAAGACCGGGAATCGAACACAGGGCCTCAGGAATACCGTTCCTGAACTCTACCAACTGAGCTACCAAGCCACATGTTTTCTTGCCTTTTGATTTATCACCAACCCGACTACAATACGTCTAGCCTTCTATCATAGTGGTCAAATCTCTTAACTGTCGCCAAGTCGTTTCAAAGTATTAAACTGCTGTCGTCAGAAATATACATGCACATATTCGCACTGGCACTTGCGATGTCACATGATTTTTCAGAAATCTATCTTTTAAACGTATATGTTTTTGTAACGCATTTAAATTTGCGTTAGAAAATAAACCTGCGAAAACGGAAATATCTCTGGATTCTTAGGCAACGTAAGCTATCAGTGATCAAACTTCAATGCCTCACATACAACTAT
>CM037782.1:28494497-28544497 GCA_021229015.1 Solen grandis | reverse complement strand
TGAGGTAGATGCTGAGGTATGCCTTTAGTCTTTATTATGTTGGTCATATAGTACTGATTTGCTTTACCATTACTTAACCCTTTCCCTCATAGAGGACACCATGAAAAAGCCTATGCGAACAGCATAAAACCAGATCAGCCTGCGAGTAACTTGCAGGCTGATCAGGTTTTATGCTGTTAGCTGCTCCTCAGTAGTCTGGAAATGAGGATTTTGTAATTAAATTTGGTAAGGTTTAACTGTGGTTTTCTGCAGATTAGGCTTATGTGGTACCTATTGAGTGCATCAAAATGAGTCTATATGAGGGAAAGGGTTAACCATATATCCTGAGACTATTTCACTTTAGACATTTTTGTTTTTCTGTTGTATTATAAAGACTTCCTCAATATTCAGGAGAAAGTCTTTTGGATTCGAAATTTTTCCTGTGTTAATTTCAATATGTTGCTTATATCCCAGAAGCTTGAACATTTAATGGCTGCAGTGATTATAATTTTCCTATGAAGTCACTTCATCACAGACTTGCATCACTTACAAAAGTTTGTTTGTTCTTGTTGTTGATCAAGAATTGACTTTACTGCAGGAAATGGAAGACAACCCAGGGTCTGTATCCAAGATGTTTCAACAGAACAGAATAAGTTTACTGGGTGATAGTGGATTTGCCTCAGGTATATATATCTTTAAAAAATAACATCCTATATTGTCCTTACTCTGTCAGTCTGAAATGACTATAAACCTTGTCATAGACGCTCTGTGTAGGTCAGAATGATTTACATACCAGTACATTAAGAAGTATGCTATTATAAAAGCTGTGAATTCTGCTGCATTAATTTGATATTGATGCTATTGCTGGTAAGTACATGACTGTCAGATCCTTTTCCCTTTTTTCAGGTAGGTGCCTTTCCTTTGTCAAATCATTAAAAGTTTAAAGCAGTTTTCTTCAAAGTTGCTATTTTCCCCAAACATTTCTCTCCAAAATGATGGTAATTAGGCACCTTCCCTATCATCATATAAATTACAGAGCTCAAAATAGATTTCATGTTGAGTCTATGTGCAAAACCTTTGACGTAGAGGTCAGATCACAGTGGAAAAGAAAAAATACATAAAATGAGTCAGACAAGTTTCACTGGTGACCCTATCAATGTGCCCATCCTCTGTAAATATTAGGAACCTGAGATAAACCAGATAATAGTTGATTGTCTTATGAAATGGGGGACATGATGAGCGGTCAGTCTATAGTGTCTAAACATATTTTTCTTCTGGTTCATAGGTCCATCATCAGAAGTAAGACCAAGAGTTTCAGGGCTGAAGAGGAAATTCCCAATATCCTTTTATAAACATTTAGTGACCCATGGTTGATTATGCTGGTTTTTTTAATATACATTGTACACTGTAAACTCCTTATAATGCTCCTCGGAACAACGCTGTATCCAATGTAACGCGGATGTCCATGGACCCCTTTTTTTTTTGGAAAAAAATAGCAATTTTCGTATTTTTCGTATGTATCATTCTATTGTAGCCGCCATTTTTGTTCACAAACAGCAGTTTCCGGTTAACCTGATACGTGTTAGTTTCTCTCGCTGTAGGCTGAAAACCAGTCACACTAGTACACTTAGGTGCGTGAACAATGGTAAGCTGTCATAAGTCAAACAGTTAAAAAGCCAATATCGGCTATTTTTCCCCCGACTAATGACATGAACCTGTTATGTTTTCGCACTTCAGCACGTGTCAGCGTAATAATGATGGCAAACTGTCATGTGTAAAACAATTAAGAGCCCATTATCGTTTACTATACCGGCGACTTTTAAGTTACTTTTGCACATTTGTTTTTGAAAGGATATAATTAAAGGAGCCGAATTGTTTAAAGTATGATAAATACAAGATATTAATTTGAGAGAAATAAACTGATTTTACCAGTACAGTGTAAGCGGGTGGGTGGGGATGGCTTTACTCGATATAGCATACAGTATAAGTGGATTGGGGGGGGGGGTGATTTTAACCTGAAAAGCAAAACACGATTCACATAGAGCGCGGCCCCGGACCCCCAAACCCGCGTTATAAAGAGTTTACAGTGTATGTATTTTTCCTGAATAGTTATGCGGTATAAAGTTGTCTGATCAAGTAAACCTGGTTTTCTGTTTGCATCTAATATGTCCAGGTGTTCAGATATCACCTCTGTTTCACAAAAGTGTATCCTGGACACCTCTTATGAATTGGTAAAGTAGTTGCTTAATACAGTCAAACTTCTGTGACTCGAACAGTCTGGGGGAACAGCAATAAGTTCTAGTCATCTGTGGATCGACCCAACTGTGGTTAAAATGATGTACATGCATGTATTAAAAAAATATTATTTATTATTAGGCCTTCTTTTAGCACTGATCGATTGAAGTAAATAATTGTATTTGCCAATTTTCTTATTTGAACATCGCAAAATAATATTGTAATGCCCTGGCATTACTTACCGTGATTCAAACTACTTTATATGGTCTTATTCAGCATGTGTTTATTCATTGGATTTTGCAGCAAACACTGGTTACCAACACAAAGTCTGACAGTTGTACTGCTTGTTTTATCGGTACATGTCATTATAAGTTATGGGTGTACCTGGAAATTACCCCTAGCTTACGGTTCCACACAAGCACTCCATATTTCATTTAAATTAGATCAATTTCCAAACTAGAGCCAGTTATAGTAATTTATGTCCGATTGTCTGATTCTTAGCTTTAATTCCTATATTCCCATCAGCTGACATTGTTTAATTCCATGTAAAAAAACATCAATTTGTTGTTTAAATGTGGCCCTCCCTGTTGTGTTATTGGAGGCGGCCATATTGGATTATGATATTTCTGGTGGTTGCTATGGACCAGTTGTGTATAACTAACTGTCATCTTTAAAGTTGGTTTCAAGACATCTATTCTTTAACATGGCCAATGTTATAAAATGCAGAAAACTCTCCTAACAGGTGCATAGCATAAAATTTAAGACATGTGTTATTATATTTATGTAAATTTATAAAATTCTACTGTTTAACAGTATTTGCGCATTTGCCCACAGTTCTTGTGGTTAAACCACAATTGTGGAGCGTCTTGTGGGTCCACATTTCTTGTAGACCGAGTGTGGTTTTTGTGGTGTCCACATCTGTGGCATCGCATTTAGTGTAAATACCCGTGCACTGGTGGTGTTGGGACTTCAGCATTTCCTTTTGCCGGATAGGTTCTTTTAATGTATTTTTCTCAAATTTTTTTAAAGGTTGACTTAAAAGTAAAGATTAATTCCTTAATGGTTATGCACTTATAGTAAACAGTATAGATATCTTTTCTAAGTAATAAATTTTTTGGAAGGGGATTCTAAATACAATCCTTAAGTATTAGACTTGATCTAGACTCATCTGTAGTTTACATTTGCATTCAAGAGTTGACAGGGATACTTACTGCTATTGTTGTTGTTGTTAAATGGAATAGCAATATTTCTCATTAATTAAATTTATTAACTTTAAAAGGCATTATTGTTTTGTCTTATCGTCGTCCTTAGTCAAATTTAATAGTCCTTAGTTAGTCTGAAGTCCACTTCCTCGGAAAGTTAACCACTACCTTGAAGTGATATGGAGGCTGCCATTAATACCACCTTAGAGAACCTAGAGAGAGCCTCTCTATGCATTAGATCCATATGGGATCAGTTGGCTCGAGATTATAGGAAGCTGGCAAGTAGGCCTGACTGACAAAACCCTAAACATCGAATTGCAAAATTACTGTTACACTTATATACGCCTACGCCCCTTACCCCCATTGCATAACAATATCAAAGGTATCTTTAATAAAATAAACTTATCTTTCTCATTCTTTTATTCCTTAAATATAAATCCATAAAACAACGGCTGATAAAATCATTTATGAAGGCAAAGACTTCAACGATGATATTTTTTTCATTCACGTACATGTATACATACATTGGCCAATGTGCAAGTCCTAACATTTTCTGCATACTCCGTTTACTTTTTTTCTATTGCAGAAAACTATTGTAAATAATTCACAGATAACATAAATGTCAGCTCAAAAAAAGCAAAAAAACAACAACAAAAAACAAGTAACATTTAGCAAATTACTTTGATAAGAATAATTAATAAATGCCTGTGCCAATCTCACAATTAATGTGTGAAAAACACATGCCACAAGTTGCAATTAAATCACCAGCAAACATCATAATTATGTAGGGTGTTAATTGGTTCGACCAATACGTGTGAAGTACATATAGCACTTTAAACCTGGGGCCGGAAATTAAGTTCAAGAGTTCCAGCCATCAGTGTTCAACTCATCCCAGGTTGAACAATAAAGAGTAAAGAACAGTTTTGCCGGGACCTTGAAATGTGTTCGAGTAAAGTATGGTGTTTTTAGTGTTCAAGTCACCGAAGTTCGACTGTACATGTATACTTCTTCGGTAAATAATACTACTTACATACCATCCCAGTCATCAAGAGCATTTGAATAATTTTACAGTTGATGTAAAAAAGATCCAAGTTAAACTTTTGACAAGACATTTGGAATAAAATGCTTTAATTCCTAATGCAGGATTTGAAAGTGGGTACCTTGGGCCTGGGTACTCTCTGTTAAAATAGTTTATGCAATTAGCCATGACATCAGATATTGGCAATTAGAAAGTTTACATCACTGTACTGCAAAAATATTCAAAACAGCAAGAAAACTACACACAAATTTAGTATGCAAATTGACTGTCAAAAAATGATGTATGCTGATAAAAATGTTGATTTAAATAACCATTTATACCTCCCCCCACAAAAATTAAAAAAAATGGATGTCCCAAAAAGTAATTTCTATATAACTTTTGTCATAAGTAACATATCTTGACCAAATTTGGAACATGTATACCTTGTGTGAAGATAAGACTTTGTTATTTATTTATTTATTACACCACATTTATATAGCACTTTTTTTATATATGTTATACGTTCAAAAGTGCTTTACAATCTGTTGAAACACAAAAAAGAAAATAGGAGATGTAAAATACATGCAATGAAACCATCCACTGAAACTAAATACACCTAAAATTAGGTAAGAATATCATGCGTAGAGTGATTTAAAATATAAGTAACAACAGTGTCATAATATCAAATGGTATTAAAGTAAAGTAAAGGTTCCCTGATAAAATTTAATAAAGCAAACTGGGAAAATATCATTAAATAAACGTGTAGAAAACCAACATTAAAATGTTTAAAATCCACAGTTATTAAAAGTACAGTAATCGAGTAATTTTCCATTTTAATGATCGCTATAGAATCGAATAAAGAAGTATGTTTTTAAGAGTTTCTTAAATGAGATGAAACTGCTGGACTGGCGTATTAATACCGGCAACGAGTTCCAGAGTTTTGGAGCACTAAGAGTAAAGCATTTGTCCCCATATTTCGCTGTTTTGGTTCTAGGTTGGACTAGTGTCACTGAAACGTCCTGGGATCTAAGTACACGGCTGGGTCTGTAAATTTCTAACATTAATTGAATATACTCCGGTGATTGACCATGTAGTGCCTTGAACGTAAGAGTTAATATCTTAAACTGTATTCTGGTTTCTACAGGCAACCACTGCAGCTCTTTAAGGATGGGGGTTATATGACTGAAACGTGGGGTTTTTGTAATAATCCTAGCCGCTGTGTTCTGGACAGTCTGTAGCTTTTGGAGAGTGTTTTTTGGTGATCCATGTAACAGAGAATTACAGTAGTCCAATCGAGATGTAACAAGACCGTTAACAAGCGATTTTGTTGCGTCAGTGGTAAGATACTGCTGATGGATTGGTTGGCAATTCGGCAAAGTGCGACACATAAGTTTACTGATCTGTTACTGATCTCTAAGTCTAACTCCAGTTCTAACAAAAGCTCCGATTTCTAAAAGTGCAGGTTGTATTTTAGATTAATGATATCAACAGTTTTTCATGTCACCAAGAAGATTTTCATTTATTTGAGATTAAGTGTTATGTTCAGTCTATTGGTTAGTTGTTAAAAACTGTGGTTAAAGTCATTGTTACATGTTACCTAAAATTTTTCCTGCAAAATTTCTTTTCGCAATATTTTCAAAATTTCCATTTGTAGATGAGATATTTTATTGGTACCCATTAATTTGGTGGGGTAAGTTAAGTGCACTGTTGGTTTGATAGCAGTCCGTTGGATACAGAATAGAGTTGTCCAAAACTATTTTTCTTACGGAATTTTAAACTGTGTCAAGTTAAGATATGATTTAATTATATGTAGATTACATACTGAAGAAGACGTTGACAAGCTTTAGCTCTTGGTCAAGTTTTAATGAGTTATTCCATTTGTCTTATTTATGTTTATTGCAGCCCCCAATTGATCATATTTTATAATAACTTTGGAGAAATGTCATAAACTGAAATTATCGCTTGTGGGAAGTGAAGGCTTCGAAAGAGATTTGGATTGTTTTTAAAGGTTCCCCTTGTTAGATTTCTTATTTGATGTTTATTCGGAAAAAATTTCAAACAGGAATTATTACAGATAATTGTCATTTTGTAGAATGTAATAGACAAGGTTTTGCATAAGCAAGTTCTATTATTAATTTGCAAAGATCTCTCTGCCCTTTGTCATTTTGATATTGTGTTTGGTCCTGGAGTTAGCCCATATAAAATATGATAAATATTCATATGTACATTGATCTTGCACTGAGAATCATGTCATAACAAATCTCATGTCAATTTAATGAAATGTTATAGACATAATTTGGTCCAATTTGTTATTGTTGAATATTAGCATTTGGTCCCGGAGCATTGCCCATTCTATAAAAGATAGATTTAAACTTGTTGCTCTAGATTTCTTCGTTAAGAATCAGTGCATAAAACTAATCTACAATTTTTTAAATTAAGGTCAAGCTTGATTATATGTATGTCCAATTTATGTTGTCCTGGATAATGTACCCATAATTAACAATTATGTTTCACTGTTTATATTGAATCTTCACTCTAAGGATTTCATCAAGATCCATAATTGCATGTTTTGAAAGATTCTATTAGTTTGTTCAATTTTATCATACATTTTGTCAGGAGATAATGATCTCATGATTATTTTGTACAAATGATGTAATTTTGATTTGATAAGGAAGGCAGTTTATCCAAGTGAGCATATCTTGGCCCCTTGGTTTTTCATTATCAATAAAAATGAATATTAGACATATTACTGCATATTTTGATCTTTAGCTACTTTTCTTTAGAGAGCAAGATTTCTATTTCAGTTTTAGAATCTGATGAGAATGGAGGTATCTGTCCTGGCGCAAAACTTTTATTTAGATCCAAAACTTGAACATGCTTATTAATGATATATTACATAATGTAGATTTCCTACAGCAAATTTGACTTAAATTTCGTTGGTTCAGTTTTTGAATATTTTTTTTTTGGTATGCTTATAAGCCCAAATCCTATGTGTGAACATTCGTTTTATGTGTCATGTGAATACATCCTGTGTCAAAGATGGGGGTGGGGGTATGAATCACCTTCAGTGATAGTTCTAGTTTTATGTGGAGATAAAGCTTTTAAGTGCTGTTTGGGTTTGATAAGTCAGTCATTGATACTAGAAATAGATTGTTCCCAAAACTGAATTTACTTTTTATCAGGAATGAGATATTAACTGTGATCAAGTTAAGAATATATTTATATAATTATAGAGAGATAGACAATAACTGTAAAGATAAAACGTTGACAAGCTGTTGGGTCTCATTGGTCAAGTTCATGATCATTGTTACTAAAATAGACTTTTGTTGCTGTTTACTGCCAGCCCCCAAATTGGATTTTTTTTTAATAACTTTTTTCCAGGATGAAATGTCATCAGACTTGCAACATTAATCGCTTGTGGGAAGGTAAAGCTTTGAAGAGCTGTTTGGTTGTGATGGGTCAAGGTCACTGTTAGTGTTACAAAATATAGATGTTCATTATTGTAAAAAAATTCAAACAGGAATTATTACAGATATATTGGTCATTTTGTATGAATGGTAAATAGAATCAAAGGTTCTTGCATTGTATGCAAGGTTCTATTTTAATATTTATGGCCATAATCTCTCTGCCATGTTTGATTATGGCTGATATCAGCCAGTTAGGTCTGGAGTTATGGCCCTTGTAAAATAAAAAAAAATGCCAGATATTACTTGGTTTACACTTTAGCATCTTCATTTCTTTAACAATCATTTTGAAACTTAATGACAATTTTTATTCCCATAATCTCAAGGTCAAGGTTGATTATGGATGATATGAGCCAATTATGTCTGGAATAATGACCCTTTTAATGTTAAAAAATGCCAGTTTCCACTGTTTACACTCTAGAATCTTCATCTCTAATTTAATTCAAAGTTTCATGATAATGTTTACAGTCATCTCTCAGTCAAGTTTGTCTTCAAATTTTGACCACAGGTACACTTTGGTAGGTGGATTGAATTGATCTCATGGATTTTATTTTCTGTACAAAGATGCTGTAATTTAGTTATTTGTACAGGAAATGAAGGCAGTTTTTCTCAGGTGAGCATCATCTTGGCCCTCTTGTTTATTCATTTATTCTCAGTATAAAAAAATATTAGTTTCATTACTCAACTATATGTGATCATGTTAGACTTAACTTTTCCTAAGATATAGAGTTAGATTTACATCAAGATGTTCCAGTTTATGAAGAATCTGAAGAAGAGATGGAGAGATCTTACCTGGCACCAAAGAAACTATTTAAATTTGATCCCTCAGGTAGGTAGATGTATTTAGGTGAGGGATGTTAATTCATGTAGAAATTTCTAAAATAAATTTAGGCCTACAAAGTTTCAAAGGTTCTTACAGTGATTGGGAAACCAGTTTACTCTATGCTAATGACTCATAAAAATAAAAAAAGTCACATTTTTCTTCCAGTTTATGTCTTTTAGCTATATTAAATACATGCCTTATGATGGTTCTGATCACTAAAGTTTCTATAACAGCCATTGATAACTTTAAAACAGATGCATTAAGAAGCATCAATGATGGGCACTTTGGTTTAGTTTTAGTATCCATCGAATATCTTCTTTTCGTTTGTTATTCATTGAATATTATACTTAAGGTTGGGGGCTTGATCCTTACTGAGGGGTAAGGCTTTTCCAGGATCTTCCCAGATGTAAAATACTGGGCAAACCAAAGCACCATCAAAAAAATTTATTATCAATTGTTATTACTCATTTCACAGAAGATGTGCTTATTTTACAATTTAACTAGGATAAGTAAGAATTAAAAACTACCAAGTTTGTTTACTTATCATCATATTGTTCATTATTTTCTTTGTTGTTGTGTTGTAATTGCAACCATCATTGCGACAGTTTTTCATTCATGAGTTGTTTTGATATGGAGGAAGTGCCCAGAGGCAAGTCAGTTTTATTGCTTCCTCGCATGAATAATCCTAATGACTCTGCTGGATTCAAACCCACAGTGATGAAAGGCTGAGTGATATTAACCCTTTCCCTCATATAGACTCATTTTGACACACTCAATAGGTACCACATAAAGCCTGATCTGCAGAAACTCACAGTTAAACCTTACCAAATTTAATTACAAAATCCTCATTTCCAGACCACTGAGGATCTGGTTTTATGCTGTTCGCATAGGTCTTTTCATGGTGTCCTCTATGAGGGAAAGGGTTAAGCCAGTGTCATAGGTTCCTGTTTATGATTTGCAGAAATGATAATTGAAGCTTAGTGATTTATTATATGTATGGTAAGATGGTAATAGTTGGTTTCTACTTCTCAACAGTTACTTTTTTTTTTCTTTTTCATCTTTCTGTAGCCATGTTGCCAGAAATCACCAGTCCTGTAGGGACCAGCACATACAGTGACCTCACTCAAGGTGATAGTTTCCAGGGCAATTTTGGAATCTCAACCTTCATGTCTACTTTTGGAGCAGATATACAGAAACAGTTTCAGGTAGGGAAGTTCTGATGTACTGGTATTTTGAAAAGGGTGTATCAGCCATATTAGCTGTTTTATGTGTTCAAGAAATAATCAATGGTTTTAAGCAATTCAAAGTGCAGAAAACATTTAAAGTCTCCAAAGCTGTAAAAGAAAATGTTAATTTAGGCTTTAAAGATCTTTTGATTCCTTGATAGATATTATTAGCTATTGACTTGTTCCATTTTTTCTCTGAAAATGGTAGATTTGTGGTGTACTGTGTGGATGTAAAATTTCCTAAGCTACAAAAATGAAGCAAACAATGCAAATTCTTAACTAAACACATAGGATACCTGAACCTAGAGCTGTGTATTAACCAACTGCTTAAATAAATATTGCAATACAGGACAAGCAATATACAGTACAACAGAGCCGGATCCAGGAGTTCAGGTTGGGGGGCGCACTATAATTAAAAAATATGTAGGCAGTGATAGCTGCTTCGCCCAAGCTGTGAGAAAGGTGTAGTTTAGGTTGGACTGGGGATCCAGGGGAACTCCCCTGCGAAATATTTTGATTAAAAGCTGTGAAATAGTGCATTGTTTTGAGTTTTGTTGTTTTTTTTTAATGTGTGTCTACATTTAGGTATGGTCCGTGAATTTTAGAGGGCACATGCTGGGTGCACCCCAAAACCTTTTGAATCCACCAATGTTCAGTGTTATACATAAAAAATTGCTTGTAGCATCACATACATTGTTTGATATTTTTTAACAACAGCTGAATGTTTAACAAAGATTTTCTCAGTAAAGAACTTACATTGTTTGCTTCATCTTTTAGATCTGTTAAACTTAAAGCTTGTCTGTCTGTCCATTGATCTTGTAAGAGCAAATCCTTAACAGTCTGATGGATGTTATGAAAACTTTACATACATGAAGTACACCACATGGAGCTGGGCATGAGCCCAAGTGCAGATATGGAAATGTAGCCATATCTTGGAGTCCTAACATGCATTAGTTATACCCACTTCACAGAAGTCAGGGCTATATAGGAATCAAGTTTGTGACATCACATTCTGTCATGTCATGTCCCATCCAAAGCACTTATTACATGAAGAGAAGGTGTGATATGGGGGTTATGAATTGCCTCTAGTGAGTATAGTTCTAATTTGCATTTACCATGAAAATGAAAAGTATGGGAATATTCATGTATCACCCTCAGTGATACCTTTAGTTAATCTTAATTGTATACCAACCATAGTATGATCTGTAATATTTGTGTCAATATCTTTTTCAAACACATAGACAAAGAAGCATAAAATTGATCGGTTCATCAAGCAGTCACAGAGGGAGACGCAGAAGCACTTGAACAACATGATGATAGAGCAGCATCAGATCAAGTAATGGTTTAGCCATCTTATTTCCCTTTCTCCATTGGCATCATAACCGCAGAATTTCCAATTACATTGGAATCTTGATTAAAAAAAAAATATGTACAATTTGGAAAAACATTTCATTCTTCTGCACAGTATATTGAACATGGTAAGGAAGATTCTGACATTTATTGATTACAAAGGTCTTTACTTTGTGCAAATGTATGCTACCATCATATTCTATGCTTACATTTGTCAGTCTGATATTTAATTAACACACAGTATAAAGACTTGTTGTCAAAAGGCAACCTTAACAGAGTAATAACGTAAAATGCCAATAGTTTGTTCATTTAGGTAAGTCTGCTTTATTATGAACTTTGGTTTTTGTTCAGCCAATTTTGAATTGAGCAATGATTGGATGAAGGGAAATTTACATCAAATCGGAACACTTCTTTGATAAATGCTTCAAGATTCCTATGGAAATGGCAATTCTGCGGTTCTAGTGCCAGTGCCTTTCTTGTATTAAAATAGTATTTAGAGTTTGAGACTTAAATATAAATCTAGATATGTCATTTATTTAATGGAACCATAGTTTCTTTAAGGATAACGTGATGTTATTGTCAGAGCTCTTATTCATGTATATTACACATATTAAAGACTCAGAAGGTTGTGTGTTAGAACCCAGTCTGAGGAAGGATTTTTCGTAGTTTTCAAAGTACTGGTCCAACCCAAGAATTGTTGAGAGGGATTGGTACTGTAAGTTGTAAGAACTTGGTTCCCTATCAACATAAAATATGTTATTATGAAAGTTGATCTGTTTTGTCATTTTTATGCTCACCGAAGGTGACGCATATAGTCGCCACTTCGTCCGTCCGTCCGTCACACTTTCCTTGTCCAGACTATTTCTCAGGAACTAACGTCTTGAATTCAACTAAACTTTATGGGAAGCTTTATTACCAAGAGGAGATTTGTATATCATGGGGGTAACTTTGTCCCTCAATTTTTCACTGTTATGGCCCTTTGACTTTTATGCAAACGGTATGTCTAGTATGATTCTTGTCCGGGCTATTTCTCAGGAACTAATAGCTTGATTTCAACAAAACTTTATGTGAAGCTTTATTACAAAGAAGAGATGCGCATATCTTCGGCTTGACCCAGTTCTTACATCCTCCCACCCATTGACCAAGGTCTTATTTGTAACAATGACGTTCTTCGGGGAGCATCTGTCAGTTCTACTGACTTTCTTGTTGTGTTTGAAATTGAAAATGGTTATTAAAACATCTAAATAATAACATAAAATATATCAGTTAAAACCAAATTAACTATGAACAGTGGAAACATGATAATTAGAGAAATAAATTGATAACAAACGCGCACAGGTTAACTGATGAAATTGGCAAAGACTCTGACAGCCATTATTTCTTAAAGTTCTTTTATCCAGGTTTTCAATGAAAATCATTGCTATTAAAATGGGATAAGTCATTGGGCAGGTAGGCGGAATATGGTCAAACAGGTTGTTTCCATTGAATATCTCCTGTTAGAATAGAGATACAGTTTTCATACTTGGTAGGTATATTTCTTATGGGAAGAGGATTTAAGGGTAGAAGGGTCAAGGTCACTGTTATAAAAAATTGATTTCTTGTTTACCTCAAGTAACTTCTTTTAGGAGTGAGGTATGATGATCAGATTTAGCAGATAGTTACTTTATTGGAAGTGGAAGATTAGGATTGATTTTCAGGTCAGCAGGGTCAAGGTCACTGTTTCAAAATCAGTTTTGCTTGCCAGGGGTGAAAACCAGGTTTTGCGTCATTTGACATGTTTCTTGTTTTTAATCTTATAAAGAATCATTCATATATTGCATATGAAGGTCCAATATAACTGATGACTACCATGGAAAGATGATGATTGAGCTTTTAGCTCTGGAAAAAGATCTGGGACAACTGAGGGAGGCAGAGCAGAAGGCAGAGGTATATCCCTTTACCTCATACTTATATATTTGACACACTGTCAACAGAGCAGACCCAGATCAGACAGCTCCTGAAAGGAATGTCTTCTGTTTGCTCATACAAAATTGTAGCTCAGATTCTACACATTTTGTATTACAAAGCAAAATCTATTTTTTTATATACCATTTAAAGTAAATTTATATTCATCAAGTTATTTGTACATAAATATTCTTGATAAAGTTTAAACTATTGATTATTTCACCTTTTTTTTTATACTGATTTAGGGGTCAGTTTGTTAAGTTGATATCAAATTGCCATTGCTTATAATTGACTTCTAACTTTATAGGTACCTTTAGTTTTCAAGTTTGGTAACTCTTTTTTTTTTTTATCTTGATCAGTAATAAAGATGTTTCAGCAATTTTTTTTATTTTATTTTCTAGCAGACAGAATTTTTTATTGTATGTCACATAAGTACTTTAGACTAAAACTAAAATATATAAGAATTGAAAATCAGGGGTCACCATGCTCGTTTTAGAGATCTAGTTACGGTATATGTAGAAGATCACAGTTTGCTGAAATTTCTTGAAATAAAAAGTAGGCATTAAACAATTAGAAAGATTTTATTTCTAACTACTTCAAAAGAAAATCACATTTTCTAACTTATAATGTATTCTATAGATAAGGCGAAATACTGTCAAACATGCATGGAAAATACAAACGAATGTAAAATTTAAAAAAAAAAAATGTATACCTCACCATGCTTTTTTTTTTTTTTTTGGTTATTTTTTTTTAACTAAAACTGTCTTTTTTAATTTAACTTAAAACCAAATTTACTGGGTTTTTTTTTTTACACTGGAGGGGACTATAGGTTTTCCCTCTGTCTGTCTGTCCGTCCGTACATATGTCCAGAAATCTGGATCCCGGGATAACTTTAAATCTGTTTAAGATAATATTATGAAACTTGGTATATGAATAGATGGCAGTATGGAGATTCTGCACATCACTTTGTTGTTGTTTTTTTTCTCGGACCAAAATTCTGATTGCTATGGTAACAGAAAAATTATAACACCCTATCGGTAGGAACTTGTGTTGCGTGCAACACCAGTTACTTGTTTTTAAAGGCTTTACATAATCATTGCAGAACATTATTGATAATACCTGTGTTAAGGTTTTTTAAGAAACACAGTCAATTTCAAATGTATACATGTACCGGTATGTTATTTCTGTCAGCCAGGCTACTGGACACATTTGCTGACATTTGTATATTTACTCTGTCTCAACAGTTTCTTTTTGGATATGCACTGGTCCATCCACTCAGGAACAAAGTGTAAAAATGTACTTTGGTCATTGTTGCCATCAATTTTTGTTAAGCCATCAAGTTATTTTCAATTAGACACTGAAATAAGGTTTTTGGTAATCTGAAGAATCTGATACTTTACCGTATGTTTTAACAGGAAGACATTCTATGTGCCCTGCTCTTATATGTCCTGTTATTTAAATATTAACATATACATATAAGAAAATGCTTAGATAAACTGATCCTTTATGGAATTATTATATATATTTCACCAGGACTTCTTCAAGTGTCAGAAGGCAGTTCTTCATGACAACTATGAATCACAAAAAGCAAGGTAAAAAAGCATTAATATTCTTTTTCATCTCACCAAAACAATTGAATATAGAACAGAACTAAAATTATTCATAGACTTATGAATAGAGCATCTCAGGTCAAAAGAAATATACATACAGAACATGTTAAAATGTCACATGTACAAACAATATATTACAAATGAATACAATTCTTGTACATAATATATTTTGTTAGCTTTTGTTTGCATTAAAACTGGTGGTCAGATTTGAACCAGATTTAGAAGTTGTCCAATGGAAAATTACATAACTACAGATCCAGAGGTTTCAAACTTAATCGTGAGCTAGGATTCATCATTGTCTTCCCAGGTACTAGGTACTGGTCAAACCCAGGAACTGTTAAGAGGGATTGCTATTAGTTTGAAAACTTATGTCTAGACCAATCAACATAAAAATAGTGAAATTAAAACTTACAATGTTTTGGAAATTAGTTCACATTCAGTCTGTTACTTTATGTACACCTAAAGTATGGTATATAAGATGTTCAATTTGAAAACTTAAAGCTTTTTCTTGCAATTATGCAACCTTGATTTAAGCAAAAGAAAATTATCTGTCTTCAAAATGTTTTGAAAATCTGCTTGGCCATCTTTTAATCAGTTAAGGTTTTTCGTGGCCTTCTTACCTGCTAAGTACTGGTCCAACTCAAGAACCATTGAGAGGGATAAGTATAAATTTCTGATAATAACATTTATTTAAATTCCGTTCCTTACATTCTGTTTTCAGACTCAAAAGGATGAAGGCACTGGAACATGGTCATATGGACAAAAGTAGGAAAATGCGAAAGTTTAGTCGGGAACATCAGGTATTTAAACTACAATGTTGTGGCTAGGATTGTTGTTGAACTTTTTTTTCTTTTTTTCTTTTTTTTTTATTTTATTTTTTTTGCCAACTTTGTAATTCACTAAAAGATGAGATTTAAATGACTGATATTTTAGTGTGTGAACTTAATAAACAAAGAGGTGAAAACAAAATACATTAGCAGATATGGAAAATGGAAAAAAATCCATAAATTTGTCTAACTACATGTACATGTATATCTAAATCAGATAATAAAAAATCTTATTGTTCACATGAATCTAAATTTTACATCATCAGGGTTGAATTCCACCAACAATTCTTAGCTCTAAGATTAACTTAAATACTTAAGGGCAAATTTCATTAATCTTGTTTCGCAAATATAAATACCCAAATATTTAATTTCTTAAAATTTTATTATAATTTATTGTTGGTGGAATTTTAGCCAGTATTTGTCTATATTATTAATATTACATTATATGTGTTTGATCTATTTGTATTCAGTGCATACATGCACTTAAATATTTATGTATGTTTATGTTTATGTAAGACTACAGAATAGTAGTAAAACATATTTGTTATTGCCACCCTGTTTAACACTTCTGAAACAAGGTAGCAAGTCTTAATAAGTATAACTAACCCTGAAGACAACTTCCCTTTTAGACATTCTATTTTGTCCTTTACATTACCTTTTTCATCCCCCACTGAAGGGGGCGGGGGATATGGTAATAGTCACCATCCGTCTGTCCGTCCGTCCCACATTTTTGTTTGGAGCATAATTCAAAAAGGAACAACTTGATACTTCATAGGTGGATAGATCTCATTGAGGAGGCGTGCATTGCACAAGAATGATAACTCTACCTTTCATATTTTTTTAGTAATTGCCCTTTGTTATTTTTCAGACTTAATTTTTGTCCAGAGCATATCTGAAAAAGTATTTGAGGTATCAACTTGTTACTTCATAGGTGAATAGAAATCATTGAGGAGGAGTGCAGTGCACAAGAATGATAACTCTACCTTTCATAAGTTTTTAGTTATTGCCCTTTGTTATTTTTCAGGCTTAATTTTTGTCTGGAGCATTACCAGTAGTCGAAAAGTATTTGAAGTATAAACTTGATACTTCATAGGTGGATAGATCTCAGTGGGGAGAAATGCAATGCACAAGAATGTTACCTCTACCTTTCATAAGTTTTTAGTTATTGCCCTTTGTTATTTTTCAGGCTTAATTTTTGTCTGGAGCATAAGTAAAAAAAGTATTTGAGATATCGTCTTGAAACTTCATAGGTGGATAGATCTTAAAGAGGAGAAGTGCAGTGCACAAAAATGATAACTCTGCCTTTCATAACTGCATAAGAATGATAGCCCTACCCTTCATATTTTTTTTAGTTATTGCCCTTTGTTATTTTTCAGGGGAATTAGTAGGTTTTCACATAGGTTTCATATCTATAAACACTTCAAACATCAGTCTTCATTACCAAACATTTTCTTTAAAAATGAAATGTTCTACTCTCCAACACATCTTCTAATCAGCAAGCATTCAGTGGGGGATGGCCATGTCAACATGGCTCTAATGTTAATGCATTGTTATACCCTTAAGGAATACATTCTGATTTATGTTTGTGATTTCCAGAGAACAATGTTAGATAGGATGAAGAATGAAATGAAAACGCTCCAGAGAAAGCTTATGGCAGAGCATGTAAGTATTTGATAAAATGACATATAATACATAATAATTTATAATTTTCATTCAGTTGATTTGACATTTTTCTCAGTGCTTAGTAACATTGATCTGTCACCTAGCAAGAACTAAGTGAATACTACCAAACCTTATCATTATTTCAGCAAAGACAAGAGTATGAGAACATCAGGAGGGGACTTCAGAACTTGTTCTAGGCTTCTGGGTACCGACATGAACAATCATCATGATGTAATTGTGATATTTTTTCTTTTCACTCTTTATTTTAAATTTTATTGTGATTTTAGGTTTGTGTGTATTTGTTATGATTATGTATTTCTGCTGTTAGTTGACTCATTCTATGACTGATCAGATATTGTTACAGAACATATTGATGAACTGTTGTTAATTCATAATTTGTTAAATATATATTTATTTTTGCGATATTAATCTATTGTTGTTACATCAAGTTGTTTTGAAATAAACTTATTTAATCTACTATCATTTTAGTTAGTTGATTATGCAAAAAAAAAAACAACAGTTTGTTGTTTGTTTCCACTAACATACCCCCCCCCCCCCCCCTAAAAAAAAAAAAATAGAATTGGTAAAATGGCTTTTACTTTACTTTAACTTTTTTTATTTTTAACTTTTTTTCCATTTTTAATTTTTTTTTCTTTTGGAAGAATTGACCAAAAAAAACAGCATTTTTCAACCGTAAAAGTCTAAACGCTACGAAAAAAGTGGGGGGGAGTGGGTCGGTCAGGTTAGTGGATACCAAAACCATCTTTTTTTTTCTTTTTATTTTATGCTTTAAAGGCCAGGAATGATCTGTTATTCACAAAAGATGTCAAAATTGGCAGGATATCCTTGCGTGTGTGAACCAAGCACAATTGACGCTCCAATCAGTTTATAACGTAGGCTCGGGTTCAAGTACATTTCACTGTTCAAAACAGTGAAATTATCAGGATAAAATCCACTGTTATTTCTAGGTAATCCATTGAAAAGCATTAAATAAAATGGTAT
This sequence comes from Solen grandis, assembly GCA_021229015.1. Classification (NCBI taxonomy): domain Eukaryota; kingdom Metazoa; phylum Mollusca; class Bivalvia; order Adapedonta; family Solenidae; genus Solen; species Solen grandis. The sequence continues at coordinate 28,526,155 of CM037782.1, read as the reverse complement.
ATCCTCTTTTTATTTCACCAACAACTTAAATTTTGACTACCGTTTGATTCTTCATTGTATGCCATGTATACCAAACCGTTTTTTTTTTTTGTTGTTTTTTGTCAAATATTTACTCTTCAATATCACATGTTGAAAATAAATAATTACGCAAAAATAAGGGTGTGAACTAGAAAAAGTCCCGCGAAATCTCAGGAATATCTGTTCATCTGAATAGATACAAATTATATCACGACTGATTCCACGGAGCTATAGGTTTTCACATCTCTGCCGATGCCCAACCATAAGATATGGACCATTGGTTTCACATAATAAACCAGCCTTGGTGCCGCTTGGCTATATATTCATACACAGACATTATCATATATGGACTCAAACTCAAACTCAATTTATTTGGCATATCGGCAAATAACAATGCCATTCACCCAAACTCATACATAATACAATGTTTGCGCATGATACAATACAGACAATACATACTCATAAAATATACTGTTAATCTGAAAAATAATTATTTTAAGAGAGATACTCTGAAATCCATTGCTTTTTTAACATATTTTGCAAGATTCTGACACTTTTTTCTATAAAACAAAATATAAACATGGATTCGTATTGGTAAATCTACCAGACTCAATAGCTAAATTATGGGAACTTAATCGAAAACGTGTAAGTGATATTCTCAACAAATCATTCTTAATGTTATATAGATATGGTTCAAATTCAAAATCTCTTTTAAATCTAACGTAATATTCTAATTTTCTACAAGTAGATACTTGCGTTCTCCACAATTGAATAAACTGGTCTCTAACACATTCAAAAAGTTTTGGATAGAATTTAACATTAAGATTTTCTCTTAACCAAAGATTTGAAAAACCAAGGTTATCTAATGTATTTTTGATTTTACTCATTCAGCAACTATCATTTATTGGAAAATAATTATTCAACTGGCTGTTAAATGCTGCATGGATTAGGTTGTTATTGGAAGTAGAAATTTTTGACCAGTACTAAGACCATGGTTACCCTGCATCCGGATATGCCTACACAAAAAATAGTGACCCTATTTAATGCTGAATTATGGTGAATTTTTGACTGGCAGACATGCAATAAAAGATGAAATCCTATAGAACACAGTTAAAATAGTGATAAAATGCCCAATTTGGAGGTCTTGTTGCACAACAACCTTAAAAGATGAGCATTGCTGAGAGGGGGGGGGGGGGGGGATTGGTGTGAAATGGCCGACCGGTGCACTTAATTCATACGTATGTTATTTAATTGGCCTTATATAGGTCAAAAAGTAGTCGGGTGACCCCATGTTTAAAATGTACATAATTATTTCTCTTGAATAGATCTATCTAATGAGGGAAAGTTTGGATGTCAAATTCCCTTACAGAAATTGTCATTTATATATGTGCTTATATAGAACACATAGTAAAATTAATTGTGGTCTTAGTCCATATGCAGCACAGATATGAATCGTAGTGAAAACACGTTTTCTATCGTGGCATAAAACCAGGGACCCGTTTCACTGCTGGGTGTACGAAATTTGAATGAGTTCGCTGAGACGCTTTACATCTTGCAGACACTCATCGGACAGACGCTTTACAACATCACACATATAATTATGTGATCAAATTAAAAACACGCATACGTTAAGTTTCCTTTACGCATCTATATTCTTGTCCTCCTTAATCATAATTCCATTTCAAAAATCATTTTCTATCGTCAGTCCATAACTATTCATTCGTTTATAAATTGGTAAATATGTCTGGATTTTAACACAGACATATGCAGCAGGTGAATATGTCTGGATTTTAACACAGACACATGCAGCAGGTGAATATGTCTGGATTTTAATAACGTTACATTCGAATATCGTTATAAGCGATATTGCTCAATACGAAGATACTGTCCGAGTACTATTTCTATCTGAAATCATTGGTCTCTTATGCAAACCATAAAATACTCACTATGGATATTATTGACGGGCGTATAAAAGAGAGAGAAATATTCTGAGATGTACCTTTCTCCTTATTTTTTAAGCATTTTACAACTTCATTTGCATTTATGTCTTTACACGTGATATCAAAATTCATTTCAAAATAGTAACTGCACTGCAAAACGAAACAGGAGATGGTATAAAACGTCTAGTAACGAATATTCTCTAAAGTCTAAATGTGATGTGAGTGCTGGGGGGTCCGGGAGCATGCTCCCTCCGAAAAAAAAAAGGTTTTAGTGTGACGGAGATGCATTCTGAAAGGTATCTGGGGATAAAAGTAAAGGGTTTTTATGTTGTTGTTGTGTTTTTTTTTAAACTTGAAGACCACTGGAGAAAAATCATCGGCCATGTGGAAATACACAAATTCTCTCCCGATGGCATCAGATGTTTCAGCCAAAAGGACGGAGCAGTCCCATGAGAAGCTTCGGGATTGGTCCGTTGAAACGTTCACTGATGTTTTGGTTATGTAACAATGGCCTTGTATTAACGGGGATGGCTGCCGATGCTCGTGAAATTTTCCGATGATTGTGGAAGGTGCCCCGGGGCTTCACCGAATTTGAAACATCATCGGGGGAATATCCCCGTAGATTAGGGGATGTATCGTTGTATCGAACCATCCTAGATGCCTCGGGGAAGATTATGGAGATTATGAGAATTTGGTGATGGATAAAATCAAGGGTAAACTTTTGGAGGTTTATGAGGATGCCCCCAGCAATGCCCCATGACCATTTTGACCTCTCAGACTAAAGTTGACAAAAAAAGCAACAAATTTTAGAGTGCTATTGCCGATTTTTTTTATTGATTTTTTTTGTGCGAATATTCTGAGATTCTATCACAAGATCTGGAATGTGTCACATAAAGGTTGCCGAACCTTCGAGACATCACCGAAGCCTAGAGGTTCCTCGGAGGAAAAAATATTTCGCGGAAGCTCCGTGAATGCTTCTCAGGATTTTATATTTTACCTTCGCAAAGCCATGTTTTTGAATAACTACTTGGAAATAGTATTTGACTACAGTTGTATAAAAAAATGACGGTCTGCCCCCCCCCCCCCCCCCCCCCCCAAAAAAAAAGTGACTTGTGTGCACTGTCAAGTAGTGAATGTTTTGAATAGTCATCAGTGATAGACTCAACATTGTAAAGACAGTTTTGTTTAAATCTGAGGAAAAAAATCATTTTAACCCTTTCCCTCATATAGACTCATTTTGACACACTCAGTAGGTACCACATAAAGCCTGATCTGCAGAAAACCACAGTTAAACCTTATCAAATTTAATTATAAAGTACTCATTTCCAGACCACTGAGGAGCAGCGAACAGCATAAAACCTGATCAGCCTGCGAGTTACTCGCAGGCTGATTTGTTTTTATTCTGTTCGCATGTGTCTTTTCATGGCTTCCTCTATGAGGGAAAGGGTTAAGCATATTTTGTCAAATATATGGAAGGGAATACCGGGTATATGCTGTATTAGGTTCGAACTTGGTAATCTTGACTGGCTTATTGTCGATCTGGAAGCAGCCTTCACACACAGACTTTCCAGATAAAAAAAAATCAAAAAAAATTCAGGCGCACGTTTTAGGATCGGACGGTTGCAGAAGGTTTGGGCCCCTTCTGCGTGTCGATTTTTGGTACATTTTTTTTCTAAATGTTAAATCAGTGACAAAACAATATTCAGTAATAAAAGATGTTGATATTTAATATAAAATCTTTAATATCCGTTTTATTTCGCAAATAAATTGTGTTTTCTGTGCATTAGTATTTCGTATTCATCGACTTACCAGTAACATTTCTCAATGACTGATTACTTGGATTTGATTTGAATTCGTGATCATGCATTATCTACATATACATTGTCCCAAAATATGGATTGTCCCAAAAACCGGCAGATTGATATTTTCAAATTCTTTCATTTCATATTCATGATTTTATAAATTTAAAATACACCAAGGTCTATATTAAGAGACCACGAATACACATACATGAACATGTATATTATTATATTCGTAAATATTAAAAAGTGAACATGATGATGTATCGGCCTACTGTTTGTATTTATTCCTTTCAGGAAAAATATTTAGAGGAGTTAGTTTCATAAAAATAAAACTTAAAAAGTTATGTAAAAATAGTAAAGCTGATGACATTTTATATTTACTTTTATAATTAACTTTTATAAGATATATTTTTCAGTGAATAGCATATTTATTTCAGTTGTATGAAAGTTTTTTTTTCTTCAGGCAACTTATACGTTTTAAGTAATCTGTATAAATGTAAAATAAATGTATTATTTCATTTCATATAATACTAGTTGCAAAATGTGACTGCCAAATTAGGCAAATGTCTATGTTGCAAGCACATTACGGGCTTACTCTAACAGATTGCTGATTAAAAATATATTAACACATCTTTACACTAGACATTGCAGATTTAAGAGGAAAGGAACCTCAGGACCTTGAAATTAGTGAGCTGTAACCCAGCCATAGAATCCAGATCAATTCATTCCACATTTAATACTAGTAACCCCGCCAGTGAGAGACCAGATCCAGTATCATAAAATATAGTCACAAATGGCACTACTAGCTAGCTCCCACCAAGTCTGGAACAGCTTTAAATGACTCAATTGCATAAAAACAGCATTTTAAGCAGAAGGTGTGTGTTTTCCTGGCCTGCCTATAAGAAATAACAGTTGAACATGTATTAGAAGCCACCTGTACAAAGCGACCGTATGCATTAAGCAGTCAATTTGAATACAATGTTTTACAAAACTTAAGGATTTTGTCATATATTTGTACTTAATTTAGCGGTCACCTCTTTCTCTTATTCCTTTGAGTGATCATTGAAGACAGGTATAACTGTACATGATTCACAAATATAAGTCAGTTTATCTCGGACTCAGACAGATCATATTAACAGTCTTAATAAACCTGAGATAAAGAAATTTGAAGAAATAAAAATAAAATGAAATAAAACAAGATGGCCCTAGATCGCTCACCTGAGAAAAGTATCATTCATTGCCTGTACAAAACAGATTGCTTTAGAATTAAGATGATGAGGTGAAACAATGTTCAGGGATTTTCTGACCCCATCCACAAAAGATATCATCATGACAAACATTCTGCCAAAGTTTGAGGATGATTGGACCAAAAATGTTGCCCTCAGAGTATAAACAAGATTTTTCTAAGATTTGACCTACTGACCTACATTTCGGTCCGGCCCTGCCCATTTTCGAAAGGGTTCAAGATATTATCAAGACAAACATTCTGACCAAGTTTGAGGAAGATTGGATTAGAATTGTAGCCTCTAGTGTGTAAACAAGATTTTTCTAAGATTTGACCTACTGACCTACTTTTTGATCCAACCTGACCCATTTTCGAAAGGGTTCAAGATATCATCAAGACAAACATTCTGACCAAGTTTGAGGAAGATTGTCTCAAAATTGTGGCCTCTAGTGTGTAAACATCAAAATTGTTGACGGATGACAAGATTTTTCTAAGATTTGACCTACTGACCTACTTTTTGATCCAACCTGACCCATTTTCGAAAGGGTTCAAGATATCATCAAGACAAACATTCTGACCAAGTTTGAGGAAGATTGGATCAAAATTGTGGCCTCTAGTGTGTAAACATCAAATTGAGACGACGGACAATCAAGTCTCCCAAAAGCTCACCCTGAGCATAGCTCAGGTGAGCTAAAAAAATCAGGTCAGCTCCGGCACAAAGTCAGGAAGCACAGACTTACAGCATTAAACATGGGTAAAATAGCAAAATGCAGAAAAGATTATGATTGTCTCTACCTGCAACTAAAGAATAAAAGACATGTAACAACTGATGCCAATTAACGGGGATTAGTTTTTGAACGTAATGCTTATGCTTCTACAGAGGGAAATTCTTTGCATATGTATGCTTGGAGAATTGTTGGCAACCATAAGGTATATATAACCCATCAAGAAATCGGTCATTTGGACTTCTTGGATTCTCAAGTGTCCTCGGACTATCCTTGAAGACTTTAAAATAAAGAAACACTAAATACTACTGCATCAAGTGTTAACACTGTTGCTAAAATTATTTTTATTAGAAACACTTTCCTTCAATACAGTTTTTGTAATTTTATAAAATGCAAGTTGGACATAGTTTTCCATACATTGTTTATTTGACTATAATTCTGGACTTTTTTTAGTGTGCAAACTAGAGAATTTTGTAATACATCTGACATACACCCATTATATAAAGATAAACTTTATAATATTATATGCATCTCCAAGCATGTGAAACATTGCCTAATGATGATTTAATGTACATACACTTTTGTTATTAAAATATAAAATTAAGAGCATAAGACTAGAGAAGATGGTTGTTGTGTTTTTATTTCTATACAATCAATGAATACCCTTGTTCTTGAACATGGTGATTTAAACTCAGTTTACAGTGTCTCTGGACAGCCAGATATAGGATATATCTGCAACATATCTTCCATTAGAATTATAAACTGAAACACTGCAATGATAATGGGAAATTTATTTCAACAGTTAACGTGTGGATGTGCTTCCACCAGTGGACACCATAACTATCTGAATGGTTATCAGCTGTACTGGTGCGTACACTTGACCCATTTAAACCTCGTTCTGAGAAAAGAATCCCTGGTATGCATAAATTTTGAGAAGGGCCTATTATGATGTAATCAAGGGATTTTATAGCCTAGAAAAATGTATGACCAAGGCAGCTAGGGGCGGCACATCGTGCACGCCAGACTTCCGAGCGTTCGTATTTATAAGCGCCATACAACATAAAATCGACAGATAATGTTACGTGGCTGCGAGGCAAGTCGTGCTAGGTTCCCAAGAAAGGTAGACAGTTTTGACCAATACGAAGAACCTACTGTACGGTGTTCCCCAGAATTGTTACTATTTTTAGATTATCCAATTCCGATGGAAACGCCATGAATTCTCGCAAACTGCAATTTTATTCATTTTTAAACACAAATAACATAACTACTGAATAGTTACTGAATAACCGCCATACCCTGTATTATATACATAATGTTGATTCTTAACGGCGCCAAATCCGACACAAAAATCAGCTCTTCTTTTAGTAATCAGTCTTAATCTTTGATTATTATTATTATTATCGGAATGATATTTACAAATTGGAGTATGCAACTACAAAATTCAGAAACTCATTTTAGCTGTTATGGCTCAGTATATATATATATATATATATATACACGCCCGCAATTAGTCTAAATCTCACAAAAACGTAACAAAACGTCCAATTCTCGCAAAGTCACACTCTTTCAAATTTCTCCTATTATATCCAAGTCTGAAGATATATGAAAGTAAATTATATCATATATATGACACATCATTACCAACAAAATGATACCTATGTATTAAAGTAAGTCAAGAAATAAAATTGTTGCATATAAAAAAAGTACCTGCATGATGATAACTGCAAAATGTGTTGTTTTTCTTCTACACTGGTGCATTTAAATCCTAATCTAAAATGATTTTTAAAATAAATCAAACCGAAAATAATTCTTTGATGTACGGAAATGATTATTTGATAATATGGAAATACATTTTCCTCTGTGATTTGTCCATACTTTTTTTTCTAAATTAATGATTATTCCATAGGCTTTTACAGGAGTTTTCTGCCTCTGTTGAATATGTCTTTGATACACGTTACTTGTGCAGTTTTTCTGTATTGTTCCATACATAACGAAGTTGCACACACTCACACAAACTGAACTTCCCTAACGATGAATGAATCTGGTACGGACAGCAGTCATGCTATAGTTTGGCTGATAGTTTTATTCTGTTGTCAACAAGTTTTGATTATTTATCAAAACTGGGGTATTGGTAAATGAAACGCTTGATGGAACAGTTTGACTAAGCGATATGTCTTGACGATTCCAAACATTATTATTTATCTTTATTTCCGCCATAGGTTGACGATTACAAATACAATTAATATACAAAACGAAAGAACAAAATTGAATTATATACACACGAGCATACATATATACAAGCATATTAATGATGCAAAAACATACAAACTTTGATATTAACAAAGCATGTGAAATAATTTCATAGAAAGTATTTTAAACATGTTACTAAATTAACTTTAAGATATAGTAACCATCCCAAAAAGACCGTAACTCCATCGAAACGAAACATGGAGACACAGAGTAGGATGTAATCATGCACAGTAATTTGATATTTGCGATATGAACGTATACAGACAAAACAAAAAAAAAAAAAAAGAATAAGATGATAATAATTAAGAATAAATACTGAATTAATAAATTATTCCATTATACATCAATCAATTCGTGAAATGATAAACTAATCAACTTGGTCACACAAATACTATATCAAAACAATTAATGACTGACCGACCGACCGACGGACCAAATAAAAATACATGTTAAGTTTTAGAGTTTTTGTAATTCAGCCACATGAAATGAGCGTGGCGAAACATAAAACTTTTAAATTGGAAGTATCTGTCTTGTAATAGAACAGTAAGTATAGGACAATTCACACCCAAAATAGTATTGACAATGGAGCTCCTGTTCATGCTACCTAGAGCTACGATAACATTCTCGCCAAAGACATTGCATGTTTTATCTATTAGTCTAAGGCGTCGATAGTTTAACACAGGACAATCAAGAATAACATGATCCGTAAGGCTAACGTCATTTAACTCAACTCCACACTTTTGGCACTTACATCCAGTAAATGACAAATTGGCAATTAATTTTACAATAGTTTTACAGTGTTGTAACAGTTTTGGATTTTCATATGCATATTTCCATATTTCAATAGTTCCATACTGACAATGTATAGAACGTACCCTATCAAAGTCAGGTTTACAGTATCTTACAGACCACTCTCGTTTCACAACAAACCATATGCTATTTTTTACTAAGCCCTTCCACGTGTATTTGGACGGAAATATTCCTGTTTTAATAAATTCATGTAAGTACTTATTCAAATCATATTTTTTCAACACTTCCCAAATGTCTGGGAAGAAACCAAACATATAACTACTGAGCTGGCTGTACATTAAACGTAAAAGAAACAATCTCTTAATTGCACAATCGCGTTTAACACGACATAATTGTCCAAGAAATATAAGTTTACGTTTATCAATTTCACACAATAACGGAACAGCATTAATCATGCTTAAAGCAACGTCTGTCCGTGTACGTGTGCTTAAACCCTGAATATTTTTTACGCACATTCGATGTGATCTTTCAAGGGATTCAATTTCTCGTGTCGTTAATTTATAAAGAAATTCACAGCCGTACAGCGATTTAGGCAACACAATACCGTTATATATTCTATAACAAGTGAGCGGGTTTAGTTGCATTACTGTATCCCTGTCCAAGGTACTAAAAAACGTCTTACGAAGTTTGTCACAGTACTCCTTAACTCTGTTACGCTGTTTATAATCAGTATAGCAAGTGACGCCTAAATGCTTATAAGTATTTACTTCGCTAATTCTTTCACTGCCCAGAGACAAATTTCGGCGGGATCTTAAATAGTCACGCATACTTTCATTGAAAACCATGATTGCACATTTTGAGGGATTATACAGAAATCTCCATGTACAGGAATAACGGTGACAAATATCCATCATTGACTGTAAGCCTTTGATAGATAAAGATAACAATAACATGTCGTCAGCTACTGTCGGGGCACAATAGCTACCTCCATTTATACAAAAACCTAACCCCGAGCAGGTTAACTGATTAATAAGGTCGTTTATGTAACACAGATATAAATATGGAGACCAGGTGCCCCCTTGTCTCGTAGATTGTAATATCGGAAACCAATGTGATTTACGACCTTTATATAGAACACAACTAAACATATCATGATGCATGCTGACTACAGCTCGCCACAGTTGACCACTTATACCCATTTGCCTCAGTTTAAACAGGAGACCATTATGCCACACTCTGTCAAACGCTTGACGAGCGTCAAGGAAACAAGCATACAATTTACTGTTATTTTCCTTGCACAAGTATACACATTCCTGAAATAGAAAACTGGTCATATTTGTCCCTATACCCTCTTGAAAACCTCCCTGTAGTGGGTGTATAGGGATAAAAATCTTTTCTTTAAGTCGACCTAGCAGAATTCGCTCATATATTTTCAACAAACACGAAGACAAAGTTATTGCTCTGTAATTTTTTGGGTCATCTTTGCGTTTATTGCCCCCCTTGAATAGTGTAACAATACAACCCTCTTTAAGATGGCTTGGTACATAGGTTAATGACAACATTTTATTAAATAAAAGCAAAATGCAGTCGTGAAATTCAAGGCAGCCTAGAGTAATATGCTCATTATATATTCCATCAAGTCCGCACATTTTCCCCCTTTTAGTATCCTTTATAGCCAAGTATAATTCGTTGGCAGATATGTTTTCCTGGTCTCTTATATTTATATCGGATTTCTTCCAGGTATTAACCGATGTATTTACTTCCTCACGAAATGTATTATCATATGAGACACTCTCTGTATCGCTGTATAAAGACTTAAAATGATCACCCCAAGCTTGAGTAACCTCCTCAGGATCTCTAAGGATGCGGTCGTTGAATCTCAACTCACTACCTACAGATGCCTCATTAACCCCTCCTTTATACGTTCTATTATAAAGTTTCCAAAATAAGTCACAATTTACCAAACATGAAGCATCAATGTCTTCATGTATTTTATTTAAGTAATTTTTTACTACAGTCCTATGGTATGCTCTAAATAACCGTTTAGCCTCCTTATATGATTTGTACAATGTATGAGAACTATCGCGGGGTTTCCCAGCAACTAACCACTGACTTCGCTTATTGCGCATCGTTTCATGAAGTCTTTTCAAATTTGAATCCCAGTAAGGTTTAAGGTAGGGCCTATAATGTGAATGTGGTAGTGTTATGTTAGATGCACTCCTCACACAATCAACAATTATTTTATAGTGAGTATCAATGTCAATTTCGGTACATTCTTCAACATTACCAAAATTTATTTTTGACAACATTCTAGATAAAACAGAATTAAAACGTACCAACGCCTCTGAGCTTAATTTATGCCATTTGATTGGTTTAAACGGCAGTGGGAGGGCTGTCGTCCTAGTCATTTGCACAATTAAAGACATGACGATAGGGCGATGAGTTGACACATCGATACATTCATCATCGATAATCTGGCAGTTACTCACGAGGTCAATGGCCTCAACAGGTAACAACATATGGTCTATCAGTGATTCAAATTTACCATTATAAGAAACGAAAGTTGAATGTGCCCCACTACATAAGGGTAACGTATCGACTGCTGTGAGATTGTTATTTTTCAAAAGACAATTTAGCTCATAGCTTCGTGCATCACTTGGTTTAATAAAATATTTACTTTGCAAGTGAGCGTTAAAGTCTCCAATTACAACTATACGCCCTTTATCTGAATACGTACTTATAACATCCTGTAGGCTTTGGCTCTCTGTAACAATTCATATTATAATTTGTACTAGGAGAGTATACTTGTATCACATAAACAAAGACATCTGACCTGACCCTAACTTGTATACCAATAATTCTATCATTGTCAATCTGTAATGGCGTAACATGATCATTCCATTTCGTATGCCATAATATAGCTACCCCGCCCCTGACACGGTTAACACTTAAATTTTCAAATCTATTATTACTGGTTATATGTCCAATGCCAGTATATGAATGATGAATACTTTCAATGAATGACAAATTACTGCTAGACAACCAATGTTCAGATATGCCACATATGTCTATAGCATGAGTCTCTAGCAAACAACTGAGATAATATGCACTAGACATCAGTCCAGTAGCATTCCAGGTACAAAATGTGAGAGTTGAAGCCATAGAAAGTACAAATATGCAATACAAATATGACATAAACAGACACAAAGATAAAAACAGTTATCCAACAGTATACGTCTCTCTGCCTAGATAGGCATTGTCACGTGCGAATCGCCGGGCATGTGAATGGTAATGTCTACTGTCCGTGTAACGGTAGCGATCTTTACCGTCATGTGATCCGTAACTGTACTCAACACGTGCACCTACATTCTCGTCCTCTATGTCACGTGTATAACCATCCTTAACGTGATAACTGGAATAGTCTCCCTGGCCGTCCGTCTGATCACGTCGGTTACCATGGTACGGTCGATTACGCCTTGGTTTTGAACGCCACGGCCTGCATATTATTCCGTTAGGCCAGAATCCGTGTTCTGTCAATGCTTCATCGTGATTTGGAGTAACATTCAGTCTTATGACTGCGGTTTCACTCCTTTTCGGTCGAAAAATGGTTACTAAGGTTACGTTTATTCCCCTTTTACGCACGTATTCGGCAATCAATGTTTCATTAACTGACTGTAAAAATCCCCCTACAAAATAGCGATTGGTCTTTTTCTTGATATGCTGGGAGAATACTGTGTCTTCATCCTCGTAGTGTGGACTAGTATCTTGCGGCCGCGTGTCAAACACACCAACCTTTTTCGTATGTCAGGAATTCTTATGATGTAAATCAGTGGATCAAAAATAGTGTTACAAATGAAAACAATCCTTACAACCGCATAGATGATTCTAATGTCGCCATTCGGTATAGTCACTGTGTGAGAAATTAAGACCATCCATATCAGGGGCATCTGGCCTCCTATGTACGTGACGAGAATCAGTAAAAAGGTTATCGCCGATTTCTTGAGGCTCTTTACATGACCCGATGGCGAATGTCTGAACATCTTTCTTATCTTGCAGAATATGATTATATATAGCACAAGGAAAACGAAGAAATGGAGCTCAAATATACATTCCGATATAAACATGAAACCATCAAAGTCCGTCAATACTCTAACCGCGGTGACTCCCAGTCCTACCAGAATCCAAGTCAGGGTCACCAATGTTTTGTATCGTGCACGGGACGTAAGTCTTTGATAATGCAGGGGTTTGGTCACCCTGAGCAGAAGGTCAACCGCTAAGGACACCATGGTCACAAGAGCTGCCCAACGGGCCACAGAATGCGTAGACGATAGAATGCACTTAAGAATAAAATACAACTTATTATGGCTTGTGGCGAATGGATTGAAAACACAGGGAAATTCAAACAGTGGAAATATGATTGACGTTGAAGCTATGAGCATGTCTGAAACTGCTAGACTTGACAACAATATGTACTGAGGCTTGTCCAGAGATCTGTCTGTCAACAAAGTTACAATTATCAAAATGTTCAAAAGCAATCCAACTGTACCCAGACAAATATCAGCTATTCCGACAAAACCGTGTTCCATTTCCGTTCCTTTGTAATGAAAACACTTCTTGGCAATTAAAACGAGGACCATAAGAAGCCTTCATATAACGTATCCCAGGCACAATTAATTTTACTATTTGATGTATAAATTAATCCCTGAATAGCCACGTACACTCACGTAAATAAATGAATATTGTTTGTGTTATAACCATCCTATATCCTATATCGTCCTTTATAAGTCCGACTATTGTCAGCGGATATCATAAAATTGTATGAATTGAAAGCATGTAAATGCCAAATATGATGATACATGTATGCCTTTGTAATTATAGTTTTAGTTTTTTGCCGTTAGAATTATACATCCATTAGAGTTAGGAATGTACTATTACATAGGCATTCGATAAATACCATTAAGGGGCGAGTTGTTACACGCCCCATCCAGTCCCTGTAATGATTACTCAGTCCCCACCCCCTTCCCCTGCGTTGGTTTGGGCCCCAAATCTATCTGGCCATTTTTTTAAAAGGCCTTAATTCCCATTGGTTTGCAGTAGGTGCAGGACCTACATGGAAGCCTTTTTCTTCCACCACTAAAACAATAGTATCATCAGTCCGCATTCGCAGAACTTCATATTTACAAGGAATACACCCGCATTGGGAGCATAGGGTCGTTGGTTTGATTCCGGACCAATTTAATCGTATACTGGTATGTAGCACCTGTGCTTGGCAATGTCATATGTATACTTTACCATTATACCCGCCTCTTGTTAATGACGTACCTCTTAGAACTACAACAATGTACTAGTATAATACTTTTATTTCTTGTTTAAAAAGTTGGCATCTCGTTATAACGATATTTAAGGCAAGGGTGTATAGCGTCACCAAAATATTGTTTACTCAGGTGGGTTTGCCCTTCAATCTTTTTTTTTCCGGGAAAAGGGCAGAAATTCTATACAATCCCTGGTTATAGGACAACAGGTATTGCATCAATTTGATAATTTCTAAATGGCAAAAGTTGCAATGAAGTTAAGCAGTAGTAATGACTTTTTATTCTTACGTTTTGATTGCAAGATTCAAGTTTTCCAGAAATATACAATAACTGTATGTTACGTTTTTGGAGATGTACATGTATATAACGAGTACAGTTGTTGGTGTGATATACGATCTAAGGCGATGTTCAGAAAATACTCATTATTATAACCTTTTTATCCTAACACTGTACCTTTATATATGAGCCATAATCACCAGAGCTGTAATTGATTGATTGATTGATTGATTGATTGATTGATTGATTTTATAATATATAATTACGAATTCTTAAAAAAATATATCAAATCTTTCTCAATATATATTTAAAGGTATTTGCATACATAAAGAATTAGATGACTGAAAACAATATGAATTCACAATGCTCAAAAGAACTAGCTCCAATCCTGAAAATAATCTTACAGTGCTCAATAGATGCAGGGGAGTTACCAAAAGACTGGAGAGACGCAAACGTCTCAAGCATCTTTTAAAAAAAGGCGACAAATACCTGCCAGAAAATTACAGACCCGTCTCTCTAGCATCAGTCATATGCAAAACTTTTGAAATATTATCTGTACAGACACTTACTAAACAACCTGGAAGAAACAAACTTCTGACAAATCTAAATCACAGATTTAGTGGATACTCCCGTGAAACACAACTAATCACAACTTTAAATGACTTCCTAATAGATCACGACAAATGTCAACAAATACTCGAAGATATTACTATATTCACAGGACCCTGATATTCTGTAAAAAAAAATAGACATTTTTTTGACTGGATATCGGGGTCCTTTGCTGTATTAGACTTTTCAAAGGTCTTTGACACTGTACTGCATGACAAACTGCTACATAAATTTGATAGTTACGGAATCAAGGGAAGTATACACACTTGGTAAAGAAATTTCCTAACAAAAAGAACTATGAAAACAATAGTAGAAGGTGAAAAATCAAACGAAACAACAGTAGACTCATGAGTACCCCAAGGCACAGTACTAGAGCCGATCCTATTCCTGTGCCACATAAATGACCTGCCAGACTGTGTAAAATCCTCTGTCAGATTATTTGCAGATGACTGCATACTACATAGAACAAAAAAAATAAGAAAAAGATCACCTACAATTACAACAAGATCTAAATAGCCAAGAAAGATGGGCAACAAACTGGGGGATGAATTTCAAAGTAAAAAAAAATGCTATATCATGTCAATCAACAAAAAAAATAAATAGATTCTGTCAACTTAATAACTACATAATACAGGAAGTACAGAATAATCCCCATCTTGGCTTACAAAACTCAAATGGCTTAAAATGGAATATTCATATCAACAAGGTATGCAAAAAAAGAAAATTCAACATTAGGCTTTTAAAGAAGAAATTTCAGAAATGTACAAGAGACCTGTAGAAAAACAGCCTACATTACATTAGTAAGATCAGTAATGGAATATGGGGCTACCATCTAGACCGCCTACCAGAAAGACAATATAGATAAACTAGAAAGAGTTCAACAAGGAACAATATCAAAAATTAAACAAGAACCTGAATTAGAAACATTACAAGCCTTAGATTGATATTAATGTACAAGGTGGTCGAGGGGTTAGTTCTAGTACTGCCAACATCAGATTTTGTGAAATTTACCAGACCGAAAAGGATAATAATAATAAAAAAAACCAATGGCTTCGAAACATAAAATATATTAGAAAAACGCCTTTGCAAGAATTCTAAAAGTTTGGAAATACCATCTATAAAATCTAACTTTCATTTTTTGCGGATACTGTGAGACACTGTAATCACCACCCTGATAATATAGTGCATGCTGGCTTATTTGAGGCATTCAAAAAATGCCTTGAAGAACCACCGCCAATAACAGTGCACAGCTCTCTTTCCGTTGTATAAAACCCTGTATTGGGTTCTACAGATGAAAATGACCCTTTTTCCGGGACCGTATAGGGCCGCTTTTTACACTTTGCCTTTATACGTGTACGGTATAACATAAGGTACGGGCGCGGAGTGTTAATGGGAGATTACTCTTATCATCCTACACATGGAATGTCAACATTTAACATTAAGCTTTTATTATCATTGATTTATGCCTGCAGGTATCTTAAAAATGATTTGATGAAAAATATTTGTATGCTTTAATTTCGCTGAATTATTTTGCTGTAGAATATTCATCTAGTAGCAAATTTTTTGGAAAAGTATTGTGTTTTCGCGACATTTCTTTGAATTATTTGCATAGGATATAGATAACACATGTAACATATAGAGTCCCGGTTCAGACTAAGTTGCATTAAATCTTGAACCCATACAATGACGATAGAGTCTGGTCTGTAGTGATAACTCTATGTTGGCTGTATCTGTTAAATTTATTAAATTTAAAACGAAGTATGGGAGAAAGAGTGGGATATGGAATTTAACCCATCAAAATGCAAAGACACTGATGTAACTAGAAACAGATACGTTATTGAACACCAGTATCTTCTTCATGGTCAAATTCTTGAATCAGTTTTAGATGCTAAATATCTTGGCTTCAGGGGTGTAAAATTTTCTTTTAGGTCACTCGTCCTACAGGTGAAAAATCATACTCTTCCTTAAACAAATTTAGCTTGTCCTTAAATGATTTTAATTTTTGCTTCCTGTAAAGTTGTATAAAGCTTTTGATATTTTGAGTAAACACTGCAAAACAATTTTTCTTCTTTTTTCGTCAACCACGGAAAGCCAGAAAAGCAATGATCCAGAGTTTTCTTGTGTGTTTCTTTTTATCGTAAGCGCTTTGGTGCTTCCTATGTTTTAACTCCTGCTTTTTTGTATTTTTGTCATCTCTGCCACCGAGAAGCATCTTCATTGACAATTGTTTCGACATTTTGACCGCCGGAAACAAAACATATTTGCAGTCCCTGACTGTGCCGCACACTAACAAAAAATGTATTGAAAAAACACCATAGAATATTGTGAACCAGTCTGTGCTAGCTCCTTATGGATCTTTCTAATAAAAAATGAATGTCGTTATGATGATATTTTGTCAAAATAAGCTCCCCTGATCAAATAAAGAGTTTTATGATCTTGATTAACCATCCTAACAATATGAAATTCATTTTTTTACTGAAATATTTCTTTCTTGGCTGTGAAAAGTTACTCGTCCGGTTGGGTTAGTGTTCAGGGAAATTATGCTCGTCCGACCGTGAAATTCACTCGTAAATACGAGCGGACAAGTGGATTTTTACAGCCCTGGGCTTGTCTTCAGATCTATTATTCAACACTCACATTTCAAGAATAACATAAAATGCGAACAAGACCCTGGGCTTTCTACAACGAAACATCTCTACCAAAAATGAAAACATAAAATTCATGGCTTACAAAACTTTAGTCTGACCTCAGGTCGAGTACTCCTCTAGTCTAGTGCTTTGTATTTTTACACAAAGACCAACAAACACAAGGTAGAAATGGTGCAGCGAAGGGCAGCAGCTCGATGGGTGAAGCGAAATTACTCTGGGCCCTCTTGCGAGTGTTACAGAAATGAAAAAAAAAAAAAAAACTTGGCTGGAAGTCCTTAGACCATCACAGAAATGACTTCAGAATTATAATTATAAAATTGTGATTGCTATGGTAACAAAAAAATTATGCACCTCACCGGTAGGGGATTCATGTGTTGTGTGCAACACCAGTTACTTGTTTATTTTTTTGTTAATATTATAATAGTAACAGCTAACATTATGCTTTCCAGCAGTGCCTATGACATCATATGGGAACTTCGTATAAAAATTTAGAGTGCTCCCTTGGGACAGCTGTTGTTTTCTGAAAATACCTCCTCTGCTCTGCTAATGGGTGAAGTTGTTGCTACTTACTAAAGTCTGTATCTACACTTAAGGTATTGATGATGTCTATATTCAGTTTTTTTATGCTCCCCAAAGGGAGAGCATATAGTTGCCGCTTTGTCTGGCCGGCCGTCTGTCATAATTTTGTCTGGAGCATAACACAAAAACAATAAGAGGTATCAACATGAAACTTCAAAGGTAGATAGATCTCAATGAGGAGAAGTGCATTGTACAAGAACCACAACTCTGTTTTGCATAAATTTATAGTCATTGCCCTCTGTTATTTTTCATACTTAAATTTTGTCCAGAGTATAGCAAACAAAATATAAGAGGTATCAACAGTAAACTTCACAGGTAGATAGCTCTCAATGAGGAGAAGTGTAGTGTACAAGAACCGCAACTCTGTTTTGCATAATTTTGGAGTTATTGCCCTTTGTTATTTAGCATTTATTCGGGGAGCATCAATCGGTTCTATCGATTCTCTTGTTTTTTCATCTAGCAGCAGCTGTCTCAACCAAATATGAACCTAATATTACTTGTCAACATACTATCATAATTATGTCTATCAGTATATGTTTATTACAGCCTTTGCCCTGAATCATTTTAGATTAGGGCTTACTAAGGGGGTATTCTGTCTGAATTACCAATCGGATTTTCATTAAATCTTTCATATCAAGTCTTTTCATACCCTTGATCTTTTCTCAGGATTATAAAAGGATAGTTAGACTTAAAGGAGCATCAAGGGGGATTTTTTGGACATGTTTTAACAATGTTTTATTATGAAATAATTTAACAAATAATATTTGTCATTAAAGAAGAAATCCTGTTTATTTTACATAATGATATATCAGGTACTTTTGCCCATCCACTGCAGTTCATCAATAACATGCCTCCATCTAAAGCACTTACTGACCTACCTCCTGAATAGTTATGTAATTGATCTGAGCATAGCAACTGGTGACGTGTCAGACTTTTGTGGTCAGGCTGGTAATGTCACCACTTGACTCCATTCAGTATTACACTACCATGCAGGATCACTTGGGTTTTTCATGGAAGGACGGAAACCTTCCAGCTGGCTTTAATACAGCAGGTTGATGGTTCTATTAATAACCTTGAAGTCTGTGTGCATCCAGGGTCATTCTTTACCATTAGCTGAACATCGTTGTATGTTTGCAATATTGTCACACTGAAAGTATCCACGAAAACAGCAGGTTTAGTGTGTAATAACTGTAGTCTTTGTCACATTTTAATATCAGATAATTCATTATAGAATTTATATGAATAATATTTTCCAGGAGCAGTTATGGCATCAACATCAGCTTTTTTCACAGACAGTGAAGCATCACTTCAGCGCAAGATTGCTGCAGTGGTGATAAGAACATCAGCTGACCAAATTGACACAGTGTATGAAATTGAACACTGTCTCCATTGGATTAAAACAAATGATTTCCAACAGGTGCATAAGAGTGTTTATTTAATATTTGTTTTTTTTTGTAGGCTTACCCCAATTTAAGGAAATATGGGTGACAAAATTAGATCATTAAGATCATTGGAAACAGTCATAAAGCATTAAAATTCATTCACTAGGGGTAAAAATGTGTCTGTCCCAGTTCTGTATTACTTTGGTAATTGAAAAATTCTTTGTGCCATATAAAAAATGGTACTGGTATAGCTCCCTTGCTTGGCACTCGGCATATAAGGGTAATTGCATGACTGGTTGGCCCAGTGTCAGGATAATGTGACTGGGTGTGGTATCATGCCACATGTCTACGGCTGATACTGCAATGTGGCAGCACTATATCTGTCTTAAGTAGACATCATCTCCAAACTTTGTGCCATAACAAATTCATTGTGGCTTAACAATTAGAACATTTATATCTAAGTTTTGACAAAAACATTTTTTATTTAAGACTGCAAAGTTTTAAAATTTAAAAAAATAAAAATAAAGAAACTAATTTCTTGGGTCCAAAATACAGCACAATCCTATGGCTTTTCTAGACGACATGAAACAGTAACTTCATATCACTTGTTAACCTTTAATGTTCAGTGAGATAGAATTATGATATTTATATACATCTATACATATGAATTTTTTTTTTTCTTTAGAAAATATCAGAATATTAAGTATAGTTGTGTTATATTTTCACCAGGTGGCACTGCAGTTCCCTGATGAGTTAATGGGGGATGCAGTGAGTGTGACTTCTAGGTTACAGGAGAATGTAGCACATGGAGTGACAGTCTTTATACTAGGGGACACCTCATATGGAAGGTACTTTGCATCTTTTTTTTTTTTCAAAACATTTACAGAGCTGGAAAGTGAGGAATGTATTAGATTTTTTTATTCATGTATTGTATCAATATTATTTGGAAATATTCATAACTGTAAAACAAATGAAAAGGTGTTCAAAACTTTGACTAGCAAACATGCCAGGGTATCTTGCTTTTAATAGTCTTATTATCTACCCTATCAGGTCCAGATATATATTGTTACTTGGAGTTAGTACCATGGAGTAAATACATTTTACTGTAAGTGGCATGAAATAATTTTAATTGTTGTAATGCAAACTTGGTGCAATTTGTTACAAAATAAATTTAAATATATATAAATGCTGTGCCTAATTTGTTGACTTAATGTACATTTTTTTCTGTGAAAGATTTAATATATTAATACTGTGGCACTAAAGTTTCTTTAATTCTCCATTAACTACCTTATTTTTATACTTTATAAGTCATGCTAGGCACCTAAAAGTTTTTACTAAAATCAGTTCTAGTATGGAAAAATTGCGAATATACTCTTCTTTGAGTGAGGCGATCACTAAAGATGATGATGGATCTGGTAGATGTTCTCCCTAGTAAGCCAGAGGCCCTTAGTTTGAATACCACTTGGAGCCTCTGGATATTTCACTGTTATGTATGTCTCTCTCAAAGACTTATTGGTCTGTATGGTCTCTATCCAGATGACAGAGTGGCAGCTCACTCCCTTTCTTGCCAATGTGTCCCAGGTTTGATTCCCAGTGAGAAGGGTAAATTGGATGCCTGTCCAGACACTTGGGTTTTCCCAAAGTACTGTGGTTCATCATCATTTATTTGAAATTATTACATCTCTCACAAGCCAGTCACTTGCAATATTTGCTAAAAAGACAGTAGGTAGAAGAGAGTGGTTTCAACTAGGATAGGATGCAGATTAAAGTTTTCTTTTTAACCCTTTCCCTCATATAGACTCATTTTGACACACTCAATAGGTACCAAATAAAGCCTGATCAGCAGAAAACCACAGTTAAACCTTACCAAATTTAATTATAAAATCCTCATTTCCAGACAACTGAAGAGCAGCGAACAGCATAAAACCTGATCAGCCTGCGAGTTACTCGCAGGCTGATCTGGTTTTATGCTGTTAGCATATGTCTTTTCATGATTTCCTCTATGAGGGAAAGGGTTAAAATAAGAAGAAACAGTGGTTTAATATTAGTGAAGCCAGGTGCAATAGCCTAGACTTTTTTGCGAATAGACCCCTTGTTTCTTTTACATGCCCTGTGTATGGCACCAAACACGGGAGACATGTTCCTTAGTAGAACAAGTATCCTAAGTTCTCATATCAACACCATTTACCTAAGTGCTAGGCAAGTGGGCATCTGGTACCAATTTTATATGTCTGGTATGACAAAGTAACCAGGACTCGAGGTTATAAAACTTCTTCCAGCTCAACTCATTTTGAGACTGAAACTTGGTTTGCTTATTTTATGTATATCAAAACAAATAGAGCAACTTTGATAGTGAATTTATGTAAATTGTATAGGGGCTTACTGTGGAACAGAGAAAGTATAGCAAAATTTGAAAAACTTAACTTACTAGTAATTTAACTTTGAGCACAAACTCAAGTTGAGCACGAAAAATGTTTATAACCTCGGGGCCTGATGAAAGTGTCCTGGATAGGATTCAAACCTCAAACCTCCCGATCCCAAAAGCAGACACTTAACCACTGTGCTGGGGCTGGTTTCATTCCACAATAATGACCTCTGTATAACACTCCAACTGATGCGAGAACTTACATTTCAATTGATGTAACATAATGTTTAAACTGTCTTTGTTATCCAGTTGCTGTGTGGACCAGGTGGCAGCACAGCACTACAATGCCGACTGTGTCATCCACTTTGGACGTACGTGCCTTAGTCAGCCATGTCAGATGCCAGTGATGTTCGTGTTCGGACAAATGCCACTAGATATCCAAGATTGTGTGACACAGTTCTGTCAACTGTTCCCAGACACGAATACAGATGTTGTCCTTATGTATGACACAGTATATGCATATATATCTGGTATGTGCTAATTTGGTTTAAAATGTACATAGCCTTAAACAGAAATGAAATATTGGAGGTTTTAACATTATTGGCATTTTTAGCTCACCAGAGCACAACATGCACAAGTTGAGCTATTCTGATCACCCTGTGTCTGTGTCATCAACAGTTTTCTTTTAAAGTATCTCATACATAGAATCTTGCTTTAAAACTGTATAAAAATCAATGGGGTCGGCTAATTTCCTTATATACCTATGCTGCTGAAATTACCTGGTAAATAAAGTGATTTAGATTGTCTAATTAGGCTTATGGTACTCTGATGAGCATTGTAGGACAGCCATATACCTTTTGTTTTACCCTCACCTGAGCACATGTGCATGTTCATTTTGTAAAAAGAGTTTTTTCCATACTATAACTTCAATGTCATATGGTGGATGCATTTCAAACTTAAATCATGGACACCTTATGAGTTGTGCCCCCAGCATAGCATGGCAAAGAGATAGGGATCCCTTTTATATATGGGAGTGGGCTTAAAATGATAGAACCTTGTTTTTGTATAGTGATAACTTGTAGGTACCCGGTAGAACCAAAATTAATTTTATGAATTCTGATTGTTTGATGCTCACCCTGTCTATGACAGCTGTTGGAATGCAGGCAACACAAGTGGTCTATCTTTTTTTTATTATATGCAATTTGCAAGTGCAACAATTTTATGTGCAGTCAACAAGAACATCCAAAATCACCAAATCAAGCAATCTGATAATGTCATTATTAGGCCATTTTATAATATTTTAAATAGATGGCTTATTTTTCTGTGGCATAGGTAATATATTAGTTGATTGGGATATTTTTCCAAGAAAGTGTGAAAAATACCTTAATTTTTAATTGAAATGGGTCAGGATATCAACCAATAGTATGTATAGAAAACAGCCTGCATAGGCATGTCTTTGCAGTAGGAGTTAAATTTGTAAGTCAGATAATGCATCAGTATATATTGTACCAATTTCAGATGATGTTACCCGCCAGCTGAGTGACAAGTACAGCAACCTTGTTGTATCATCTCTTGTAACAAACACGGGAACAAACAGAGAGACAACAGTGAGGGAACATATATTAATGTCCAGACCATTACTAAATGTGGGAGGAAGTTGTGTATACCAGCAGACAAAGATCTCCGCAGTTATTCGATGTTTTATATCGGACAGGAGAGCCTCACATTGAACAATTTAATCTATAATTTTCAGTTGTGTCAGTTCTGTACATATAACCCAGTTACAAAAGAGGCACGTGTAGAGACCATTAATGTTAACAAGATGCTAATGAAAAGGTATTTCATGATTGAGAAAGCAAAGGATGCAAGAATTGTGGGTATTTTAGTAGGAACGCTGGGAGTGTCCAATTATCGTGAAATGTTAAACCACCTGAAAGCTCTGTTGAAAAAAGCGGGTAAAAAATGTTACGTATTTATTGTTGGGAAGATAAATGTTGCTAAATTAGCCAACTTTATGGAGATAGACATTTTTGTGCTTATAGCATGCTCAGAGAACACTTTGCTTGACTCATCAGAGTTTTACAAACCAGTGGTGACCCCATTTGAAATGGAAGTAGCATGCAACAGTAGCAGGGAATGGACAGGGGATTACCCAACTGATTTCAGTCAGCTCCTGCAAGGTAAAGTATCAGACCATCACTCTTTGGAAAGTCATTCCTCATTTCATTAGTTCCAGGTCATCCTGTTTGATCAGGATAATAAATGTATGATTTTTAGCATGGCTGTTTTTCAAAGGAAAGCGTCAAGTAACTGTCCTCACGTCAGTGTCGTCAGTGTTGCATAGTTGTCATGAAAATCTTAACCATAGGCCGTATCTTCTTAACTATTAACCCTTTCCCTCATGTAGACTCATTTTGACGCACTCAATAGGTACCACATAAAGCCTGATCTGCAGAAAGCCAAACTCAAACCCTACCAAATTTAATTGTAAAATCCTCATTACCAGACCACTGAGGAGCAGCGAACAGCATAAAACCTGATCAGCCTGCGAGTTACTCGCAGGCTGATCTGGTTTTATGCTGTTCGTATAGGTCTTTTCATGGTATCCTCTATGAGGGAAAGGGTTAAACTTTCTGTCATCAAACTTCATATACATGTTCACTTTTCCAATTAAGGGCCACAACACTTAGGTCCAATTCTACCAAATTTATCTCCCTTTAAAAAATAAATACAGTGAAAATCTAACTTTGGCCATAACTTCTGTATTAAACCTTTTGTCATCAAACTCCACATTCTTATTCACTATAGCAATGCATACCCATGATCAAGGGCCATAACTGTCTGTTTGACCAAATTCATCTCCCCTTTGAAAAAATTATAATATAAAAATTTTAAAAAAAAAAATTTTAAAAAAAAAAAATGTCCAGTATATAAAATAAGAATTGCAAATATTTTCAATATATACGACAATATTTGTAAGTATATTGATAACATTATGTTTAAAAATTCTACATATAAAACAATAAAGGAGATTATTAAAGTATGATATATATTTATGTCGGACATCTTGACAGTTTAATTGTAATTCATTTTATGCCCTACTTGTGTTCATATATTTGTCTCCTGGGTCAGTACATATTAAAATAAAGTAGCTTCTTTTAACTGTGGTAAGTAGTAAATAAGCTTACTTAATCAATTATATTGTACAGATACCATTTACCAGATACAGTTTTTCCTGGAATATAGCCACTTCATCAGATTCTGATAAGATATGAGGTCCATTTTTAGATCTGAGTAGCTGACATTTTATAACTTATGATAACAGGTGGCAGTCATTTTGTGCCTGTACCTGACCACCTGGACCAAGACGAGATGGACATCTCCCTGGTAACAGGCAGACTAAGGAGACTTGGGCAGGGGGATGAGGACGTGGAGACAGGGACAGCCCTTGTTGCAAGGGATCAAACCCTGACAGTGGCCACACAGGCCGACACTGCAGGTGAGCAGAGAGAAATCAGATGGTCTCATGATAGCTTGATTAAATATGTTTGCCATTTAACAACAGTGAGATGTTATCACTGTTACATAAATGATAAGGTAAAATGAAATAAAGTGACCTATGTCATGATATAAGTAATGACATATGAATTAAAAAAGAAATCATAAAAGGGAAGAGTCTGTGAAAGGAAATACATACACTTTCCTCTCAATATTTTTGTTGAGTATATATACAGTTGAACCTGTATTAGCGGCCATCTGTATTAAGCGATCAACCTGCATTTAGCAGTCAGTTTTGATATTACCAAAATAAAGCATTTTGTAATATGTTTAACCTTTATTTAGCGGCCACCTCTGTTAAGCGGTCACTTTCTATTTGTTACCTTGACTGACTGCTTAACCCTTTCCCTCATAGAGAACACCATGAAAAGACCTATGCGAACAGTATAAAACCAGATCAGCCTGCGAGTACCTCGCAGGCTGATCAGGTTTTATGCTGTTCGCTGCTCCTCAGTGGTCTGGAAATGAGGATTTTATAATTAAATTTGGTAAGGTTTAACTGTGGTTTTCTGCAGATCAGGCTTTATGTGATACCTATTGAGGGCGTCAAAATGAGTCTATATGAGGGAAAGGGTTAATACAGGTTTGACTGTATATATATTTGGTGAAGTATGGTACCAGGTCGTGAATGTGTGTTGTATACTTATGATGATGTAAGAAGAGATGTGCTATTTTCAACAGGAGTCATTTTCTGGCTTCATGGATGTTCTTCTCAGTCAAAAATTCTTTTTAGGAAATTAAAGCTAAGAATGTATGACATATGAAAACATGAATAGGAACATTAATTTTTCCTGCTGTATTTTCATACAGTATATTTACACACAACTTTCTATCAAGAATTTGTAGAGATAAATTTAGACCGCATACATCTTTAAGAGTGTGCAACAGTTTTTTTGAATTAACAGAGTTCCCCTCTTGCAATCTGGGATTGATCCTAGCTTGATCTAATGCTGTATGTTAAAGGATATTTCGTTACCTGGTTTTTCTCCAGGTACACTGGTGCCCTTCCTCATCACAAGACCACATAATTGCTACCGTCAGTGCCAACAAGAGGATTTTAATGAGCAATGTCTCTTTCTATTCACTTGTGTCAATTTTATTTCTAATCCATGGATAGAATTTGCATTACCCCTTTAGCTTTACAAAAAGCTTGAGCTAAGTCCTTGTGTGTATGTTGCAGGGGAGTTCCTTGAGATGCGGAGCTGGAAAGGCCTTCAGCAGGACCTTGGTGAGACACCGGTCACCCGGGCGGTGGAGGGACAGAGAGGGATTGCCATGGGATACACACAGGAGCCTACCTCTGGCAGCAGCTGATGTGACAATGCTGTAGATTTGAGTGCTGGATTAATCATATAAAGTTTTATAACAGCTTCACGTTATTCCTTTCCTCTTAAAGCCTAATTAGAGAATGGCTATGGTGACTACACGAAATAGATGAATCAGGTTTAAAGTTTATTCCTCCAAAACAGAAGCTGAATGATAATTACTGTATACACCATTAGATTATGCGCAGCAACGTATAGGGTTCTACTTAATTTTCATGGTTACTTACGTTAAAAAAAATCACTTATTGGATCATAGGCGCAGTTTTGTATTGAAATTTGTGCCGTCAGCCACTTTAACAGCTGTATATGGTTTAATAACTTTAAGGCATTTTAATTATTATATTCAGTCAGACTTGAATTAATTACACATGTATTCCAGCTTACTGTGAAAGTGTAAGACCTGCCTTTACCTATTGTAAAGTGATTACCGTAACTATCCTTTTACGTCTAGGCCATTTGCTAATAAACAAAACCCATTGACCACAACATGTCCCAGTGTAGCAGTTTGATTATTTGATGGTTCAATTTAATTATTTCTGTATATGTTATAATCCACAGTAATGAGTAAGAATTATGTCTCTTGATTTATAAAACAAATGACATGTGTCACTTCTGCTAACACTCTTACATTCTTATTTTGATGTAATACAATGTTGAAAACAATGCATATTACAATACGATATCAGCCAACTTCTATCTTGGCTAGTTATGTGTAATAAGCCAAGGAACAAATACCTTCATTTCTTTGTTTATAGATGTACATGTATTTCAATTTCAGTTTGATATTACTTTTAGCAAGCTAAGTTTTGATTTAATATATATATTCAGAACCTTTCTTACTATTTGTAAGGAAACAAACTTTGTGACCACTAGAAAATCTACTCAATCTACTAGGAATATACATGCTGATTTTGTTTTATACTGTTTGCTATTCCTCAATGTCATTTAAACATGTAAAGCAATCTTTCTCCTGTTGTCAGTGGCCAACAGTCTTGATACATTCTGCCATATATAGCTATGGAAAAGTCTATTAAATATTGTAAAAGTCTGTTATGTTATTTTTTATTTTATTATTATTTACACAAATTTCAAATTTACTTATTTTATTTATTCCAAGTCTCATGTCACATATAAAAAAATGAGAATACAAAAGCAAAAATGCAATTTTTTAAAGTATTGAACGAGGATGATATAAATGACAGTGTTGTAAATAAACTGATGACAGTGTTGTAAATAAACTGATACAGTATACATATTATAATGAGTTATAAGAAGAAAGGGGGGAAGGAGGAGGCATACTACTGTTGACTTAACTTTGAAAGAATATGTTTAACAAATTGGCACAATTTGCGATATTTGATTTCATTATCTGGATTACA
The DNA here is from genome assembly GCA_021229015.1 of Solen grandis. Classification (NCBI taxonomy): domain Eukaryota; kingdom Metazoa; phylum Mollusca; class Bivalvia; order Adapedonta; family Solenidae; genus Solen; species Solen grandis. The sequence goes on along the minus strand of CM037782.1, from coordinate 28,498,012 downwards.
ACTCATCAAATCTTTAAAAAGTAAAATACTTATGAGACGTTTTCTGTCATTTGAAAGTGAATTGCATTCTAACAAATAATGGAACTCATCTCCAATATTGTTGCTATCACAAAGACTGCATTAAACAGTCATTTCGATCAGTGTTATACCATGAACCAACTGCCACAGGAAGATTTGAGTTTCTGGTTCTAAATTTCACCATGAATTTGCTGATTTGCTGGTGTTTTAACAAGATAATCTTCAAATCCCAAATTTTCCTTGAGCAATCTGTAGTTAGTACATTTTCTTGAATTATTTATTGATGAAAACCATTCATTCAAAAATAGATCAGTTAATTTTTGAAAAACACTTTTTTGTAGCCATCAAATATTTGGAAATTCTTGAAATTCCCATACATTAACTAGTCCACATTTTATGAGAATATTTTTTATATGTTTTATCCATTTAAAGTCTGTAATTCTAATTTTTTTATCAAATAAAGTTACTATACAATATATTATAGATGGAACTGTTAACTTTGAATTACAGGGAATAATAAGTTTAGACCAAAAACTTACCATACGAGAATCTATATCTATTTGTAGTGGTTACACATACACATACCACTGTTATCAATATGTGCATTTTTATTTAATATTGCATTGTGAATTTGCATAAAGTATTTTCTTTTGACAACATCAAAAATTAATATAGAGACATTTTAGCCACATAATTGTTGTATAATGTAAAATAACTTGGGGTGGGGGCAGAGAGAGAGAGGGAGTTTACAGTTTACAGTTTATTCTTTGAACATGATAAGGCCCCAAAAATGTGGGCAGCATTATCAAATACATAATTGAATATTTACAAACACTCGTGGTCAAAATTAATGGGCACGGCTACACAATTTACATTTACAATATGACATTTATATATTTGGGTATGAATTATTAAGTAAATAATTAATTGAACAAACAAACAAACACACATTAGCAAAAAAAAATAGCTGTACTACAAATAAAAAAAAACGATCCTTTTCAAACAGCCTAACGGAATTAGGAGGTCTGTAGGATGAAAGCTTAGATAGAAAGGGATTAATTTTTAATCCTACCTTAGTGAAAATAGCATTAGCTGAAATGAGGCATTATTGAATCCTTGTTTAACATATAAGGAAATGATCAATACAGCCTTTATAAAGTTTAGTTGAGTTGTTTATAAACCCAGGTCAGGCTGCCATTTTCTGTTAATTGAGTTAAAGCCCAACAAAGAATATTGGTATATAACAGCAGCATAGCATGCACAAGCTGGTCAATTGTCTCTTGTTAACAACTTGGTATTGTCTTTGTGTTGAGATTTTCACTTTGCACATTGATTTAAATGTTTTATCTTTTTTAGGATCTATCATAACAATCTTTTTATGCATAGAATTTGCATACATTCATAGCCATGTACAGGCTGACAAAAAATCAGCTTGTACAAAGCATGTTAAACTAAAAAGTTAAAATAGCACTTAGAATAAAAGTATAAACATATGAATCAGAAGTTTAAAAGTGAAGTATACATATTTAACTAAGTTTTGATTCTATTTATCGTTTAAGATTACATAATGATTTTTGTAATTTTTTTTATATTTTTAAGTTAAAACATGTATTTAAAATAAGTTATTACAACTTATAATAGCTCAGACTAATTCCTCTCAATCCGTTCCTGGGTTGGATTATTACTTGAAGCCTGGGAAGATCATTAAAATTCCTCACCCTTAATAGGGTTTGAAACCACAACCTTCAGATCAGGGTTTTTTAACCATTTATAGAGACCCTCGTGTAATTGTGATCTGGTAAAAATATACCCATCACCATTTCTAAACATGTATGATAACTTTAATAAGATCGATTCGTTGAGTGTCCATCTCTTGTCTGCAATTAGTTTGTTTACACTCTAGCATCTTCATTTTTTTAGTAATCATTTTCAAACTTCTTGGCAATGTTTATAGCCATAATCTCTCAGTCAAGTTCGATAATGGCTAATATCTGTCTATAAGGTCAGGAGCTATGCCCCTTTCAGGGGTTTTCTTAAGTGGACGCCCGCTTGCCCGTGCCCTGTTAAAATCACCATGGGCAAGTGATTTTTTCAAGGAGGTAGCCCGTCGGGCAAGTTTATTTTCGTAAATGAAATTTTTCAGGTTTTTTTTTTTAAATTTTATTTTCTACATTATATAGGGGGTGAGTTGCTTGCAAATTGTGTTTGATACATGTTAACTAAAATTCATCTCAATACTACACATATTTAGTTTTAAACATTAACAAACACTAACTAACTTCAAGATCGGACATGCTGTTTTCACTGGGGGCAAGTAGATGTTCAAAGTAACTTGCCCCCTGGGCAAGTGGAAGTCAAATCCTTAAGGTAACCCCTGCCTTTTAATGATTTCATTTTGTTTACACTCTTGTTCTTTCTCTTGTTTCTTCATTTTTTAAGCAATCATCTTCAAACTTAATGACAATGTTTATAGCCATAAAATCTTGGCCACATCAAATATGGCTGATTTCTCATCCAAGTATAATTATGGTTGTTATCTACCAAATCTGTAAGCAGTTATGACCCATTTTGTGTAGTTGTTGTAACGATAATGGGGGAATTCTTTCAAAGTGTTTTACTTGGTTCATTATTATATAAGTTGCTTTTAATAAATTGTAACTAATAGCTAAACTAGCAGTGTTGTCTGAGACTTTTTTAACTTTTAACCAGGCCGAAAGACACAAAGATTCAAATATATAGACTGCTCTGTTGAGTATGATATCAACACAGTGCTTTACCTGATGATGTTAAAGTTTTTTTTTTAATAAATGACAACTATTTCTACTCCTCTCAAACCAATGCACTGAAATAAATTCTGTTTTGAACCTGTGATAAGTCCATGGTCCTATACAGTACTGTCGTTACATGGTTTTGATAAAAAAAAATCAAAGCGCTGAAGTTGTGTGTGTGTCTCAAATTAAAGAGAGTTTGAAGAGCTGCAAATCTTTGATAAACAAAAGAAATGCGACATTCCTGTTCTCTCAGCGTTATCAGAGCTTTGATATGTACTCTGTATCTCATCTAACGCAGTATCTTACCGCAGTCTCTATTTATAGATAGTAGTCATTATGCAAATTTTCTGCACAGGTCAGAGGCTCCGAACTCATTTCGGATAGTAGGTATACAGGTTTCGGTCATTTTACAGTGCAAGAAATAACTCCTAGAGATATATGATGTGATTATTAGTATGCTACGCGGATTTGTTTTGGACTTAAAGCTTTCTACAAGGGTTATTGTAACCATAAAATGATCGAACCCTGCATATTTACTATCAAAATTTATTTGCGAGCCACCTTTGCATCAAAACAAACTATATTCCTCCGCGTGGAATAGTTACGCAACATCAAAGAGAAATGAGTCCTTTTGTGCTTTTATGCCACAGGCAATTTTTGTGACTCGTATTTTTTTCTTTTTTACACAATTTATTTTTCAACACTTTAGTTTAATCTCAGCATAAA
>CM037782.1:28444397-28494397 GCA_021229015.1 Solen grandis | reverse complement strand
TGTGCCGGAGCATGACCATGGGTAGGACTTAGATCCTGAAGAAGACCTTCATTTTCATGACAGTTGGAAGTGTCATTGCAAGAGAAGAATAAATAAAAGTTCGCTTAAATAACATAAATATAATAAAATTGATGTTAATTGGAATAAGGCAAATAAGAAATATCTAAGTAGCTGAAAATTTAGAAACTGTTATGTTATTCAGGTGAAATCAAGTAACCATATAGGGTCGCTATAAGAAATTCATGAACGTTGAGATTTATTTTTTTATTTTTTTTATATTTTTTTTTTATCTTTTGTTTTAATAAAAGGGTGTTTAGTTGTTGTTTTTTTGTAGTTAAATGTAGCCACGCCAACAGCAGTTTTAAGTATATATATATATTTTTTGGAAGATACCAGTTTATATCTAAATCAAGTTTTTCCCTTATGTATTGCAATGTGTTGTTGTTTCCTGTACCCTTGCATTTCGTTTCGTCAAGGGACGGAAATTTTATATGAAATTTTACAGGGAATTTAAAAGGGAGTTTATACTGATTAAGATATTATATGATGAAAAAGTTTGTTGCTCTCTTTCCCTCTCTCTCTCTGGATTATGTAATGGAATATAATGTAGTATGTCATGGTTCATTGATTTCTCTCTCTCTATTTAACATATGCAGTTAGTCATGAGCATGTATGTGTAATTTATTATTATGTGATTTATGTGAATATTTCATTGTTAACTATTTATTTTGTAAGCAATTGTTATACTGCCGCCATGCTGTATGTATCACATGGGTCTTATGACCTTCTGGTTTAATCAAATAAAAATCTTGAATCTTGTATGCATAAATATGTCAGTGGATTTGCAACGTCCCCTGCGTTCTTGTAATATTAGAAAATATCTAAGAGATGTACTTGGTATTTGTATATGCAAACATTCGGTTACGTACGAAACGTGCCAGTTGATATCGTTTAAATCGTTACGCTCACAGTTTTCACGAAATATGTTCTTTAAGTTAAAACCGATTTTAAATTTATCGTCACATATCCACACCTTAAAGCTTTCGGTTTAAGATTTAACATTCTAAATCGTCATTCTAAATCTGTTTAGGCCTGCAGTAAATGTTTAGTCGGCAAATGACAGATTCTGCTGTTGAAAAATATCAAATATCCGGCAATAAAGCTCCTTTTTCGCAGACGAGACGACTTCCTCCCAGCCTGCTTGAGACATAAATTCAATAAAAAATAAGCCATCCGAATTTAGCCACAGATATAATTGGTTTAACTCCGTCTGTGCTGTAATAACTTCCATTGTAACTGGAAGAGGAATCAGGAATATCTATAATCATTATATTGTGATTTCATTTTCAAGAGAATAACAGTTATAATGTCGAGTTATTCGGTGCAAAAATATCCATATGGTTACTCTTTCTATGGACATCGGAAGAACTAGGTCTAGCAAAGGATACCCTGTTTTAACGAGAGACAGAAAATCAGCTGTTCGGAGGCGTATTACTTCTGACGCTCAGCGTTATCCAAAGGTTGCTCGCGGACAATGCATGTTATGAAGAAAATTGACGAAATACAAGGGTTGTTTCCTTGATTCAATACAAATAAAATACATAAAACCCTGTGAATTTACAATATAAAATATGCTCTTAACAACATAGAACAGATGGTACATATACATTTCATGGAGCACAACGTCGTAAATATCAATGTTTGTCAACGTCAGAAAACAAACGACCGGTCACTTTTCGACATAGTCACCTGACAGAGCAACGCATTTCTCGTGACGCGAATACACTGGTCATAATCGGAAGCTCTCAGGGAAAGATGAAACAGTCGAACGAACCTTCAAACTGAGTTCACTTCCGGAATCGAATCGCATGCCTAGCAACTGACGCCCTCAGTTCAAAAAAAAAATCTGAAGTCCATGGGCGTATATTAGTTCCAAGAGCAATTACAGCTTACAGGAGAGCAAGACCAGTAATGAACTTATAGAAGCTTATTCTTTTTTCCAACACAAGCAAATGTATATGCAGTGTGGAGATGATTAATTCTAATGTTTTATAAACTTTTAAAAAATATTCAAAATTCGAAAACTCCTTTAAGGTTTTTTTTTTTTTCGATGTGATGAGATGGAAATTAACTAGACCATCTTTGTTCCAAATGGTAATGATATTTTCTCTTGTCATTATACAGAAGTAGATCTAGGGCGTATTGAATATATTAATTCAATAAATAGAAAAGCAGTTGAACTTCATGTTATTTTGTAGCCGACAACTTCCGCCAGATAACGATTTTGTTCTGTATCATTTATATAAAGGAGTCAATTAAAGAGTTTATCTATGAACCGATGGTAAGTCATTTATATACAAATAACCAGTATGTTCTTTTTTTTTGTTATGCCCTCGATGTAACAAAGCAAGTTTCAGTCAATTGTAAAGATATATTGCCGCCTGACTAGAAAATTGTATAAAAAAAGGTCATACTAGATATGATAAAACAGTCATTTCCACAAACGGAAACTCTACCAGACGGAGAAAATATCCGTTCGCATACACACACGCGCGCGCGGTCATTTTCTTTAAACTTCATTTTATAACTTTAAAACTTATATTTAATTGTTCTTAAGAACTTCACAAAATTAGTTTATCTCCTTGTATGTTTCACCCATTTATTATCAAAATTCCCGCATTGTATAGAAACATTTTAAGAAATATTATACTGTCATAAGTACATGAACACATACATGTACAGTTTCAATGACAATACAATATGTAAAATATCGGCAGTGGGCCTATATTTCACCGAAACAGAAAATATTTAATGAACCATATTTGCTTTGTTCAATTTTGCAATGAACCATTGTCATGATGCATGTACAATCAAACCTGTCTTAAACGGTCAGTCAGGGGAGCAAGAGAAAGTGACCGCTTAGCAGATGTGGCCGCTAACTGAAGGTTAGACATATAACAAAAAAAAAATAGTTTCTTAACTCTAAACTGACCGCTTAATGCAGGTTGACCGCTTATTACATGTGGCTGCTAATGCAAGTTCAACTGTATATTTATTTTATCAGCATTATAGCTTGCAGATTTAGTTAGAGGTCACACTTTGATTGTTTAACCCTGCTGACGACTTATCAACAGCTGCTGTGTCCATGTTAACAAGAGCTTGCACAGAACCATTTACAGCTTATCTGTAAAACTTCCTGCAAATAAGGAATTAGATGTACCTTACAGTTGATGAATTATGCCAAAACACATAGAAAACGCACAGTTACGATGGTGGATGCATGCGTATGGGAACTCATCCACTAATTTTACATAACCAATTATTGATATGCGGAGGAGTAAATGCCGAAAGCGTTTCACTTCATCTACTTTGAATGTGTAAAGATCTATTTATTGAAATTTATATGTATTGTATGTTAATGCAATTAAACCGTAGCTAATAAAGAATAATATCTTTTGAAAAATTATCCTGTATTTCTACGCTTGGTTGTTTGCACAACACAAAACTCTCACTCATTATTTTAAACGGAAGCATGTGTTGTTCACATTTTCATCAGAGTAAACAATAAGCGATGTTATTTTTTTAAGTGTTTGTTTTTAACGTGACATAACGAAAAAAAAATGTTTCAACTGGTCAATGAACATATGCAATTATATTTTGTTTTACACGATAAAAGAACCAAAAAAAAATACACCACTGCTGTGGACGTTTGCCCTTTCTGAAAGACCTTGACTTTATCTGCACGTGCTTGAGCCATTCTCTGTATACAGTTCCTCTTACATTGTGACATTTGGGTATAAGTTTTTCGAAATCCATCCCACTCTAATATTTTAATGTGATAGTCACAAGACTGTAGATACGATACAACTCTAGTATACTGAAATGAATAGTATTCTAATTAGGCGCCATGGAAAAAAAACAAATACGAGTATAGTAAGATATATTTTACACATTTTTTATATACGTTGTATTGTCATAGAAAAGGAATATACCATATTGCTACAGGTAGAGTTTTATTTGAATAACTCGGAGATAAAGCAACGAATAGAAAAAAAGGAACAACATAAGAATATCAAAGTAATGTGCCGTCTTTTCATTTATTGACATGAAAACAGACTGAACATATTGTTTTAAAGGTGGAAAATGAAAATGGATGCGATATGATTATCGCATGTGCCCAATCTTGCAAAAGTTTACACAGGTTTACTTTATAAAACTGATTTATTATTTACAATTCATATTAAAATGAGAATAGTCACGCCCATAAACGTTCCTTATATTTATTTACAGGTGTGTTTTTTTATGCTCACCGAAGGTGACGCATATAGTCGCCGCTTCGTCCGTCCGTTCGTCCGTCCGTTCGTCCGTCACACTTTCCTTGTCCGGACTATTTCTCAGGAACTAACGGCTTGTATTCAACGAAACTTTATGGGAAGCTTTATTACCAAGAAGAGATGTGCATATCATCAGCATGACCCGATTTCTAAATTTTTCACAGAGTTATGGCCCCTTGACTTTTTGGCCTATAGTACATATTGCATGATTCTTGTCCGGGCTATTTCTCAGGAACTAACGGCTTGAATTCAACGAAACTTTATGGGAAGCTTTATTACCAAGAGGAGATGCGCATATCGTCAGCATGGCCCGATTCCTAAATTTTTCACAGAGTTATGGCCCATTGACTTTTTGGCCTATAGTACATATTGCACGATTCTTGTCCGGGCTATTTCTCAGGAACTAATGGCTTGAATTCAATGAAACTTTATGGGAAGCTTTATTACCAAGAGGAGATGCGCATATCGTCAGCATGACCCGATTCCTAAATTTTTCACAGAGTTAAGGCCCATTGACTTTTTGGCCTATAGTTCATATTGCATGATTCTTGTCCGGGCTATTTCTCAGGAACTAATGTCTTGAATTCAACGAAACTTTATGGGAAGCTTTATCACCAAGAGTAGATACGCATATCGTCGTCGTGACCTGGTTCCTCAATTTTTCACAGAGTTATGGCCCATTGACTTTTTGGCCTATAGTACATATTGCATGATTATTGTCCGGGCTATTTCTCAGGAACTAATGGCTTGAATTCAACGAAACTTTATGGGAAGCTTTATTACCAAGAGGAGTTGGGCATATCGTCAGCATGACCCGATTCCTAAATTTTTCAAAGAGTTAAGGCCCATTGACTTTTTGGCCTATAGTACATATTGCATGATTCTTGTCCGGGCTATTTCTCAGGAACTAATGGCTTGAATTCAACAAAACTTTATGGGAAGCTTTATCACCAAGAGTAGATACGCATATCGTCGGCGTGACCTGGTTCCTCAATTTTTCACAGAGTTATGGCCCCTAGTACCATGTTGTTGACTAATATTCATGTCATTTGCCTAATTTAACAGGAGATATCATTTAAACAAAACCCACAAAAATTCAATATGCTAGTAATGTCAGTCATATTATATTAAAAAGAAATAGTAATTACTATTTCAAATATCCATCATATGTCAAGAGTGTTGGTTAACCTCTTTGATATGAGCACACATTGAAATGTATGACTTAATTTTTAGTAGTATAAAAACTTTAAAAAAAATCAATGAAAGATCTAATGAGTAACACGTATTATCATATTAAATAGTAAACTGTTACTAAGTCTCCAAATTAGAGTTGGTAAAACATCTCATCTGATGAGGAGAATAGATATGATTTAGGAATGGGGATTTCAACATATCCTCCCACCCATTGACCAAGGCCTTATTTGTAACAATGACGTTCTTCGGGGAGCATCTGTCAGTTCTACTGACTTTCTTGTGTTTTTTTTATTCCACTGGTGATTATTTTGGGTGTTGTTTTTTTTAATAATTCCTCTTTATGTTCCAAATATATTTTTCAAACAAGTCCAATCCAGTACCGCATCGAAAATACAGTTGCAACCATTTCAACTATCGTCTCGTTTATTAGCATTTAGACATTGGACCACTTCACTTGGAGTGATATTTTTTTCTGACTTGACTTGACTATTTGAATTTACCGTCGCTTCGACAGTTTGTCAGTCATATAGCGTCGCCCAGCTAATATCAGGTGGAGGAAGACCCCGAATGCACGGAGGCGTCCGGGTAGAACCACCGACCTACCGCAAGCCAGCTGGAAGGCTTCCTCACATGCAAATCCGAATGACCCAGCCTTGATTCGAACCCACGCGGTGAAGGGCTGATTGAGTGTTCAAGTCATTTTTTTTCTGAAATCTAGTCGTATTTGCTATGTGGATTCGTCCCAGAAAAACAAGGAATATTTCACCAATTTTAAAAATTGGATCAATCAAAAAAAGGTTCAATTTATGATACGTATGTAGAATTTTCAGTAACACTAAATGAGATATTCTGCAGATTTGTACTTTAAAATTCGTGATGGATCGAAGACCTACTTAATTTGTTTAATGAATAAATATGGAAGAAATGTGCGATTGCATCTTTTCATTAAAGCATTGATCGTCAATACTTAATTGCGTTTACGATCTATAAATACATTAATGAGTGCTACGTGTATTGAGTATTAACGCGTGACATATCACAACATTTGTTAATACGGTTCGATCCCTTTTCGCGACATACACATACCAAAGTCGGTCGTAAAAAATTGCTTGAAATACGCAGGATGACAAAATCTGAGAGCTAAGAACAGAAATGAAACGTAATATTTTAATGTAGAATGAATAGAGGGCGTATGTTTTTATAGATATTTATTTATATCTAGTCTTTCGAAAGGTATGTGTAATTGAATATTTCTTACATACATACACAACCTTTCATCTCCACATAACATGACATACCCTTATAGCATTTCATTATTTTACATAAAAGACAGTTTGTTGTTTTTTCCTTTACAGGACAAATGCTTTATTACATTAAATGAGATATATTAACTTAAACTGATTAACCCAAATGTGTTTCATCTCCTTTTCTTTTGTAATAGGCTTTTGATGACTACATACAGTTCAAAATATAAACATATTTTAATAATGTAACGTTCGTTATCAGACTGCTCTTTCGAGCTGCTTTGCTTTAATGTTAATGAATAAATCATCATTGAACATAATCTAAATGACGTCGCAGAACGTTACTCACGTTAAAAATAATTACAAGTATCATATATCTTACAAATGAGCTATTGATCGGCAATACATCACAACATGCCCTCAAAGGGACAGTCCTGTCTTGTACAATCAGTAATATCATGTCATTTGCCAAGGGTAAGCTTTAATGTGATTTATTATCACAGTTCTCTAGAGATAATAATTCAAACGGCGGTTCAATTATTTGATAAATTCCTCAGACAGTATTGATATATAACGAGAGTTAGTTCACTTGAAGAAAATAATGGCCATAGAAATATCGAAGAAGTGAAGAAAAAAGAATCCATACATTATATCCATCCTGATATAGACGATCGTAAATATATGCATATCAGTCAGTGTTTTTTTTTTTTAAATAAATTAATTTCAATGATAGTTTATGTCAAACGTATATTTATGTCACGTGGTCTCAAAATCGATACTTATTCCGACAGCAATATGATTAACAGAGAACAATTACATTGACATTAGTATACTTACATATAAGTTTGCCCCGTTTTAACCTAGACCCCAGCAATGTTCGTCTTTAATCCGTAATTTTAACAGTTGTTTAAACCGAGAATATGAGTTTTCCTTAAAAGTCAATTTTTATATGTTCTTACAAAATAGAAACACTTTAGATACTACATACAAATGCATAAAATGATGGTGATTGGGTTTCATTAAATGTTACGTGCATGTTAATATTGACCATTGTTCGTGACGGTTATCTGACCTTGAAATTCATCAACAACTATTGGTGTTCTTGATAGCAGTCGATAAAGACGTTAAATTTAACAAACATATATTTAGCTTAAAATACCGATTAAGATTAGAATGTAATGCCTTATTTTCTAAACTAAGCTTTCAATTTAATATATTATTATTCATTATGATTATAATGCAATTACATCTACAGTCCATCAGTTGTATGCCAGGAATTACATGTTAGATTTTTTAACCAGCTTGCAGAATCTGCAATAGAATCTGTACATAAAGCACTTTTGTAGTGGTCATTTTCCCTCATAATACGTTAAGAGATACAAAGTCGATAGGAGCGTGTTATTCTAATTCTATAAAACAATCAATCGGTAAAACTTGGTCTAAATCAACATGACTGCATTAAGATTTTTTTTTTTTTAGATATTTAAGATTATTTTTTTAGTAATGATTATAAGGTACATGTATGTCAGTATCTCATTGACTTACAAAAAAAAATAAAAAAATAAAAGTTTATACACCTCATCATTTCGTGGATAATTTTGAAAATTTGATGTAAATCGGTTTATATTTTAAAATGATTTGACTAACTTGACTATTTGTGTTTACCGTCGCTTCGACAGTATTTCAGTCATATAGCGACGTCCAGCTAATATCAGGTGGAGGAAGACCTCGATTGCACGGAGACATCCGGGTAGAACCACCGACCTACCGCAAGCAAGCTGGAATGCTTCCTCACATGAAAATCCGAATGACCCTGCCGGTATTCGAACCCAGGCGCTGAGGGGCTGAATGAGTGCTAAAGTCAGCGACTTTACCCTCTCGGTCACGGAAGCCCCATATATTTTAAAATGATACTTGTACTTTCAGATACTACTTAACAGTTTTAGCAGTAGCCACTGTTTGCGTAAGTTTCTTTGTTAAACGAGCAATATAAGATATATTTAATGAATTTATTCAGATACATCTTTAAAAATTATTCGCAAAAATAAAATTTGAATAAATAATTCAATGTGCATTTAACTACTTGAGAAATTCTCTTATATCTTTTGCAAGGTGTTTGAGCCATTCGGATTCTTAATGCAGTAAAAACGTATGGATCAAGATAACAGATAAACATTGCAATGGCATATCTGGAAACTATGCCATTTCCACTTGAGTGGGACAGAAACAAATGTTTTTAGTGTCTAGATGGCGTCATTGAATTGATTTTAAAATGACCCTTGATGTTTTTCTACTTAGGATCTCATATGCCACCTACAGGGCAAAACGTTTTTGCTGCAAAATTGCCACCGAATTAAACACAGGTAATGATTCAGGCTACTAGACGTTGAGGGACAATCGTTACGATTGCAAACCTGCACGTTTCACATTGAGACCTATATATTTCGTTCGGGATCCAGTAGCTTATTGAATTGTTTCAATGCGATTTACGTCACGAAGACAGTAGTTTTGTCATTTCTAGGGTTTCTTCAACAGGGAATGATGTAATGCTGCTACACTGGTGACTTTTATTCAGGGGCTTTTTGTATATAGGTATATATACGTTAACAGCATAAAATAACAAAGGAAACCAAAGTTGTGAAGTTGCTGTAATATATGAATTGAATAAAAAGGAATTCAAGTTTTGTCATTTTGTGACTAAATTGTTACAGATCAAAGAATTCATCCAGCTGCCCTTGGAATGATTTGCTGACTTTTCTATCATCTAGCTTCAGAATATGTGTACAATCGCGTGTGCACAATTTTACCGCATGCAGCTTTGGTTGTTTGCTTGCAACTTAGCTTGCAAATATGATCTATTGGAAAAACGTTTACACTGTATGATTCATACCGTTAAAGATGACAATGGTACGACTTGATTATACAAAATTGCCAAAGGAAAGGGCCGTGCTAATTTCTTATCTACATTAATAGGTACATGTATATAGAGCCGTGAATATTGAAAGTGTTTCTTTTCTAATTGAAGCAAAGATAAATGTATGTAAAACGTAACTTAACGGGATATAAAACAAAAAAAAAACGAATAACTATATTGCCCCCCTTCTACATTTGACTTTCAGCGATACAGTTCATTTTTTTTCAATTAAAACAGGAAACAGGTTTGCATTTAAAGAAAGAAATAATACTGACCGTGCATCGCTTTTACAGCTGACAGCTGAAGTCATTATCAATTCATTTAGCGGCGAAGATAAACATTCATATATCATTAAATGAACATCGTTCAAGTAAAATGACAAGAAATGTATAGAAAATAGGGAAGAAAAAAGCTTAATAAATTTTTTTTTCTTTCATCATCATAATACGCTTGTCTTAATAAATTCCTAATAATACTATTTTATCTGTTATGTTTTGAAATATTTTTAGGATACATTTAATTGTATTTCTTGACAAAGTTTTTACTCCTAGAAACGATATTTATAATTTTTATTACATTTTGAATTGCTGATGTTTCCAAAAATCGTTTTACTATGATGTAATATCCGGACAATACGGTATAAATACGACTTGCCGGATTTCAGAGGCAAATATTACAGGAATTAAGAGAAATACATGGGCTCAATTTTTATCGATTAAATGAGGAACGAGAGCAATATGAATCTAATTTAAAATGATACATTATAAAAAAATTTAAATAAATCAGAATTTTAATTGGATTGAATAGGACATCCCGTGAGAACTACAATAGCAGCATGGAGTTCTTGAGGCTTTGCTTTAATTTCAAATGCAGGATATGATTTGTAAAGAATTGCAGGGAAATTTCTATTCGAATGCCAAAAATCGATATAACGAAGTCAGTTATCAAATTTGTCTTTTCTTTTTTTCTTCTTTTTATTTGCATTTTTCGTAAAATAATTCGGTTTTGAAATGCAGGATTTTGTATTGATCTGAAAGTCATTATGTTAAGGTGTGTAATCTTTATTTTGAATGATCTAAAGATTATTTAACTGTTTTAGCCTTTCATCTTTTATCCAATTTTGCCTCTTGTTTTTTCAGAATAAACCTAAAAATAATTCATATTTTTAAATAACATCGTTGTGTGCAAAGGGGAATAGATTGTAATTCGTTTGTTCTGCTGGCGATATTGCATTTTTAAGCTCTTTAAGGTATGTGTTTTTAACATGATAACTGTAATATGTCTGTTAGTTTGTTTATTTGATTTAACGTCCCGCTGACAGTATTTCGTAATTCTAAGACTATGTCTACATGCAGTAGACATGTTGCATGATACCGTACTTAGACACAATATCCATTTTCGATTCCGAGGCGTTCGGTCTATAAAATATCTAAAATGCCAGATTACCTTAGTATTCAATGGGAATGGGGCAATGAACAAACAAAGAAGTAACCGAGATCTGATTCTTGATACAGTTGGTGTTTCATTTCTCGAAAGCATAAATATGTATATCTGTACTTTTGAGTTTTATCAATCAAAAATCTTATATTTTACTATTATAATTACATTTTATACTGGATCTCTAGATGCCTGAAATTTGTTATATTTGTGAAGGAGTCACGATGTTCAAATACGTGATTATCATTGATATTGTCATTTTCTGAAGATTATATCCATGTTATTAGCGGACTACTTTGCATGATTTCATTTCATGTCTGTATGTCCTATTTAGAAACTCTGTTTGGATAATGCTTCTGGCAAACACGTGATATGATGTAGTTTACCTACACAACGATGCTAATGTTTGTATATACTCGGAGCAATTTTAAAAGTGGTTCTGCATCTTAAGGGGGTGGTTGGCATAGCTAATGATGCGGAAAATAAGTCATATGTAAGGGGAAAATGCAGATACTTAAGAAATCAATCTCTTATCCTTATATTTTTGCAACAAAACAATGTTTCATTTGCTTCATTAAATATGTTTTGAAAACTTGCATTTAACACCACATTTGTGTATGCTTTCATATTTGTACAGTTAAGAGCAAACTTTCTCAGGATTGTATTTGTCGCCATTATTACTTTTATCATCTCACTGTAACCTCATCATTAATGTAAGAATGACAATTGCTGAACTTTATTTCATTCAGTTTCAACAAGTTATTTAGAATGTTTTTCTGAGGAAAAACTCCGGAAATTTTTTATGTTGGCATATATCATAATCAATGTTAGGAACGACAGAATAAAAACAATGAGTCTCCAAATTGTTTCACTTCCAGATGTGTTTCCTACTACCACCAAGGGCATCTTCATTATATAGATTTCCTGCTCCTTTCGGTTATAAGTGGCTATGTTGAGTTATTGCTATCTTTGTATCTGTTACCGCTGACGTGCAGTCGAATAGAAAAGGACACTTTTTGAGTCTGCCATATGTTTACTATTTGGAGAAATATTATATAGAATATCCCAAGGTATTTGCCAGATGCACTTGATATTAAGTGAATCAATCAAACGATATTTACGATTCCTACACAAATATACTTTATGAAAACAGGACGTTTGTTCTAGTGATGAAATGAGTATTTACTTTTGTCAATATAAGAGAATGAAAACAACACATATTTGGATGTGCTGATAGTAAATTTGCCCAAGACAAGATAAGGGAGTAGCAATATCGTTGTTGGAGCGATGTAAGAAGACGTGGTGAATAACCTTGTCAGCGAATATATATCAAGATATTTGGGAGGTTCTGTTTCCAGTTGCTAAAGAACGAGCAAAAGCGATGACAGATACGTTTTAACGTTCTCATGTTGCCACATCTTCAAAGCTTGTCGAAATTTTGATAAAATGGTTTTCAGTGTTTCAGTAAATTGCGTTGTTGTGTACACTCATTGGGTTGGTTTGCAGCAAAGTGCATTATAACTTGCAATCACTCATATTATGTTGATGAAATAAATGAATTGAAGATTAATCGTAAACTAACAATCAATGGTTAACGATGTATTCATCATACATGTGTCGTTTATAAAAATTACCCCTTTTTTTAAGTTTTTAAATCGATTTGACACCAACTTCATATATGCATGTCAATTCTGGGAATCTGTAACGGAGACTATATATCGGTTTATCTAGATATTTTGCTACATAGATCTGCAAACCGTCAAGAAAATCATAAATTTGGTGTTTCTGAAAAAGGTAAGTGTTATGATGCCAATGCACTTATAACTTGCACTGAAATAAAAGTAGAAATGAAATAATAAAGTCTTATGTTGGTTGTTATATTTAAAACTTTAGGTATGTGTATATCGACAAAGGTTAGAAAAGAGTTATAGAAGCAGACGGTCTACCGGTGACTAAAATAATACGATTGCAGTCAACAATTATAAGCAGGCAAACTTTAAATAATATTAAATTTTAAGTGGTTCGGTTTATAAAAAAAACTATATATCATCTCAAAATACATATCTTTAGGGCTAATAGAACAAATAAAGCTGAATTAGCGACTTCCAGACCGAATGGCAAAATCTACTTGCTAATGCATTTTTTCAAGGTGTGAAGGCACCTTTGCTTAAATAATAACCAATGCTAAAGACATGGCTATTACCAAATTTTGTTTGCAGATAATAATTTCTCACGGGTACCTTGATCTGGATAGGGTTTGTCCTCGGAACTGTCATCTTCACAAACGTACCTACTGCACCCCATGCTGACACAGTCAGCAACATATTGTAAAATATACAGCCAATGGTTAATAGAATACTTTACAGACTATAACCTATGTGTTTCTCCCTGACTGGTGGTTTCCAACACAATGAAAAAATAGTTTAAGGGGCTTTAATTTTGGACAAAATATACTTCTTAATGAGTTTTGCCGAAAAACAGCTGCTCTTTCTAATAAAATTAAGCAAATTTATAATTTGACTATAGTTCTGGTGAAAGCTCCATCTCTTATATTATTTCCTTAATTCAGTCTACTTACTTTAAATTGTATTTCAAATCAATGGGATATTAAAGTATATTCTTGAGCACTTAATACTATTTATTGTATATCTTAACGGAGAAAAAAATATTTTATTTTAATCAAAACAAACTAACATACATGTGGGTCTTCAAGAGAATGTTTCTTTCTTTTACTAGAGACTTTAAATTATTTACATAAACATATACATGTACTTTGATACATTATATGACTTTACAATCGATATGACCATCTCTTGTTCTTGGGTTGATTAAAAGGTGTAAAATAAATTCAACAACCTTTAATATTGTCTTATTGAATATCGCAGAACATTGACGAGTTGAAGATATTAAAACAAATCGCACATCTTGATTGAATGGTTGGTCAGCAACAAAAAAGGACAGAACTGCCTTTTTATCCAATTTTATCAAATCATTTAGCAGATGTGATTTTTATTACAGTTTTCTTGGGAGATTGAGTCAAATTGTCGTCCAAATATTTGTTGAATTCCCCAGACAATACCAATAAATAATGATAAGTAGAACGTCAGTCAGTCGACACCTCATAAACATGAAATATACTGAAGGGAAAAGGTTAGAACTCAAGTAACAGATTCAAGACTTTACAATCTTTTATTTGCCCCCACCCAAATGATTACTCTTCTTCAACATTTATTTATCCTCGAGTTTTACCAATATAATACAACTGTCTAATACACTCCTCAAAATCAACATTATTATTACCTTGTTTTCCATTATTCCTTAGGGTAAATACCGAGGATGAGAGAAATTGAAATTTTTTATATCGATTTTAGAAATTGTTAACCCGTTCCCTCATATAGACTCATTTTGACGCTCTCAATAGGTATCACATAAAGCCTGATCTGCAGAAAACCACAGTTAAACCTTACCAAATTTAATTACAAAATCCTCATTTCCAGACCACTGAGGAGCAGCGAACAGCATAAAACCAGATCAGCCTGCGCGTTACTCGCAGGCTGATCAGGTTTTATGCTGTTCGCATAGGTCTTTTCATGGTGTCCTTTATGAGGGAAAGGGTTAAAGATCAATACTTATTTGACGTTTACGCAACATTATTGATGAAATATTTGTAAACTGTAAGAATTTACAATGATTCAGAGTTTATGGCGTGTCTCGCTTTCAATTCAGGGAGTTAATCTTAGGGCTGGTTGTTTACTTTAATAAAATGTTCGGTCAACACTGTTTTGAACTCACAATATGAATCCTCCCTAGGAGTCCACAGTCATACTTCCGGATAACACCTGGCATTTTGATGTGGAGTTAACATTTCATCAAAATGAAAGTACAGAGATGATGATGATGATGATGATGATTTGAAAAATCATAGAGGTACACGGGTGGATGTTTATCAGTCAACCATTCTTATTTATCAAGCAAGTTTGCTTGGATATTTTTTATTCAAGGAAGTATTACGTGTGTGTATTAACTGAAAGTAATGGACACATTTTACCGTCATGTATCCCGATACTCATAAGCTTTTATCTGAATAATATATAATTAAATATAACATTCTGAGTATGTCTTTTTTCATCGTACGTATATTTGCAGACTAGCAGTTGTCATTTTGTATGATTCGTGACTGATTCCGTCAATAACGCGCTTTTGTTTGGGTCATCATTTCCGAGAGATAGATGCCTACGATTGTGTTAGGGCTACAGATTCGATTTGAGGCAAGTCCTTCTAATATTGCAAGAGACATAATTGGTTTAACTTTGTCTGTATTACACAAATGTTCTTTAAGTAACGATTTAATGCACTAGTCTAGGGTACTGCAAACAGGATAATGTCTTATTTTTAATCGGTGCACGTCATAGATTTTTTAAGGAACAGCACTTTTAATCATACCTGAAATTCAGTCAAATTTGTATTTGAGATAGTAAAATAGCTTCTGGTAAACAATGTTTTTTTTATTAAATTTTAATAATGTGATTTACATAAACGAATATAAAGTAAAATATCTGCTTATAGTAACAATTAACAAAATATAGACTGAGATATATATTCCTTCGGTGAAAATAGTGTTTCATGTATTTTAGAAGTTGCGCTTTCGTCAGAGGTAAAATCAAATCATTTTCAAATCATTCGCAATACAGTGTATAGTTTTAAGTTGTATTATAAGTATAAAATGCTTTCTTTTTAAGAACACAGGACATTTACTATTCCTTCAACTATTCAAGCTCAACTTATATGTACAAACTATATTTAAGTAGGTTTAAAAGGTTGCATTTCCATAGTCTTAAATCATAAACAAATACTTATAATCGTTTACTATAAATAAGAATGAGTGTCTTCCTAAAGCGCACGAAAAAGGACACCTGAAATTACACAAGATGCATTTACAAAACTGTTTCATTAAAAGACACAAAGCGCCATGACAGCAAATATTATCCTGGAGTATCCAGTTCTCGCCAGCATAAGATGTTATTGCAAGAAAAATGAACAAAACAATCCCTCACTTTTACATTAAATGTATTATCAAATGCATCAATATCTTCCCTTCAAATGAAATGAATTGTAAGCGGCAATTGAAAACAAATTTATAAAATAAATGTCTGTATCCAACAAAAGTCAAAAACATTATTTCCATAATGGTGTCTTGAGTTCTCGACAGTGAACTAAAATATGTCTATCACATATAGAGACAAAATCTATAAACAACAGTTGCAATGAAGTTCTGTGTTCTACCCTATAGCACAGCCTGGTGTGCAAAATTAAAGATGATCAAAATGAGAGCAAGAAACACTATTACACTCACAGTGTCCATTTTAGTATAGGGTACCTTCCGAGTTTTGAAACTAGGGGTACAATTGCTTTTTTTCCTGAACTTTTTATCCTTTCGTATAGAGAGTCCCTACATTTTAGGGGGTACATGACCAGTCTGGGAGGTAGAAAACCCTCTGCAGGGGGTAAATGAACCTGCTGTATTAGAATTATCAAGTGTAAATTTTGCTATCAGATTAATGACAACTATGGCTCTAAATGACTTCCGTACATAGAATTGTTGAGAAGTATATTCATAATCAAACATACATTATTTTAAGAACAGATGTTGGTTTACATACATAGTCATTGTATTCTTGCTGAGTGTTATTGGTAGATTTAACAGGTGGTTTAAAAATGATAAAAAGAATCATTAGTGAAAATAGTAAATAAAACGGTGTTTTCTTTATTAAATGAATGTTTTTATCTGTTTCCCAAATATTTTCAATTAAAAAAAAGTTTGAAAACAAGGATCAATCAATTAAGCCTATTGCCGATGATTTCCCTGTAAAATTAAGTCCCACACGAGGTGAAATAATGCATTAGTGTACATCGCCCGAGAATAACAATATATGGCGAGAACTGAATACTTAAAGACACATTTTAATCAAGACTTACAATGTATAATTTGTATTTCGTTTTATGAAATGTTTAAATTAACGTTTATTATGGATAATCTGAGGATTTGTCCCATCAAAATATGTGTTAAAAGAAAAAACATTCATATAAAAACATTATTTATTTAACACTTTTTGATGACAAAATAAACATTACCTTTATAAAGAAACATGCGATTGATATTTTACTTACATATGCTATATATTCATATGTGAACATGAAATTTACCAAATACTGACTAGTACCAATGAGAAAATAGATTAAATATAAAAATAATGGAAATTAAAGCTTTTTTTTTAGACGTATTTTTACAATGGTGAAATAATGCATTGGAATATAAAAAATACAGTAAATCATGATCAACTACAAAGACAAATATTACTGAAACTGAATTAATATTGATTTTGCATTTTCAATGTATATAGTCTGTTCAACTCAAATACAAGTTGATTATTGAAAACTGTAATAAATAGATCAGATTTTTAAGTGAATTATGGTGTATGTATCCACTCATGAACTAAAATATAATTATGAAGTTCTCGAGGCTTTGCTTTGAATATCAATCATAATATTTACCAATGCAATAAAATATTTACATATTTTCTATTAAAATGATTAATGTATTTCACGTTCCGGTTTGAGGGAGTGCCAAATCATTCTTTTATATATTTTTAAATTGATTTTACTTTAATTTACAAAATACTGTTTATATCTGTTGAAAAGTCCAGAAAATTGCTGTGAAATCATTAATTTTCATGGGACACAAATTTTCGCCGATTTCGTGGTTGGTTTAATCCACGAACATTAATCCCCATGAAAACTTAACTCTTATATAGACTTCATGTTTTCTGATCCACGAATAAAGTACCCACGAAATTATCTCGGTACACAATCAACGAAATTTAATGCCAACGAAAATTAATGATTTTACAGTATTATATTGACACATAATTTAATCAATATAAGAGACGGCATTATCAAATTGTGTGTCTACCAATTATATGTGCTACTTAAGATTTAAATCAAAAATCATTTCGAGCTCAATCAACAAATGTGTGCTAATGGTGTCGATGATAATATAAAAAATCACCTTTTAAAATTGCTGAATTTTTCCTACTTTCAAACATGATCAATACCTCATGTTGCTATTAAATTTCATTATTTTAGTCTTTATCAGTCATATCTTCAATGAAGTGCATTTTGACAAAACAATATTCATTTAATAATATCATCTCATTGTATTCGAGTCTTTAAACACCACACATACGATCACCCTGAAAAACAACAAAAAAAAAAAGAAAAAAAAACCTCTGTTTTCAGAAATAGTATGGAAATAAAATGTGTTATACTGAAAACACCGTTTATCATCCAACTAAGCTATTTGTTGAGAACTGAGACGCTATTTCTAAAGATTTCAGCGAACATTGAAGATATGGAAAAAATAAGAAAGTTAAAACGTATCTAGTCTGTCATCACCTTTGCTTGTACTTTAGCTTTTGGCAACTGCACCTCCTGAATTTCTTGAAGTATATTTGATAACATGATAATTCACCATGACCCCTTTCATCACTCTAACAATATTGCATTTCTCTCGTCTTGTATTGAGCAAATTTACTTTTAGCATATCTAAATGTACATATTGACGAAATGGTAGAAAACATATGGCAGTCACACGTAGGCGCCTTGTGTTGTTTTTTTTTTTTTTTTTTTTTTTTTTTGCTACACTATGCAAAACCTTGGTGGAGGAGAGAGCATTTCTGCTACATCATGTAATGCAGGAAAAAAATTTATTGTTGTTTCTTTTTTCTCTCAGTGTGGATATAGCATTTTGTTTTTTGTGCATGTTAGAATTTCCAAAATATATATTATACAAGTTTATCCAAGTCGATATAAGGTTTTACAACACTTCTGTTTTACTTCAATTTTGTTTCAGTAGTAATGCTTAAACAATAGTTAGTAGTATTGTAGTCCATACCTATGATTTATGACTGATCTCCTAATATTTAAAACGTCATTCGGATTAGCTGGTCTTAAAATTCTGGATGCTTTGTGTGCGTGTGTGTGTTGTTTTTATTTCTTGTTCAGCTCTTGCATTCTAATTAGAAAATTTTCATGAAAAATAAGATGCCAATGCATAATTCAACTTCTGGTCAGCGAACTCTGATATTTGTTCAGAAGTTCTGAAATAATATTCTGCAAAGTGTGAAATTTTGTGTTGTTAGCAATTTTGCATAAATAACCACATTCCATTACATGTACAATTCTGATCGTTGCTTCATAAAAAAAAACATCTGGAGGTCATTAAATGTTTCCAGAACACGAACTAAAGACCTTAATTGATATGAAATAATGATCTTCATAGAAAATAAACCACCTCAGAAAAAACGACTTTAAATCTACGATGATATATGCATGTGTTTTGATGTATTACACGGTAGATTTATAGCTGTTCATGTTTCCAGACTTTTTTAACAATGACGAATCTACGTATTTCGTAAAATAAATTAAGTAAATCCTACTAAACTGCAACGGCAAATATTGCAGAAACCGAATAACAAAAATCGGATCACCCAGAATCCATTTAATGTTGATTTTGCACTTCAATCCAACACAATCCTTCAAAACTCTAAATCAAGCTGATTATTTACAAAAAAAATGTGTAATAAATAAATCGGTATTTTAGGTGATTTATAGTGCGAATTCCCTGAAGACTAAAATGTCATTATGAAGTTCTTGATGCTTTGCTTTGAATTCAAATGCAGCGACTGTTGTTGTTGTTGTTGTATTGGGGTTTACCGTCACTGCGATAGTATTTCAATCATATAGCGACGTCCAGCTAATTACAGGTGGAGGAAGACCCCGAGTACACAGAGGTACCCGGGTAGAACCACCGACCTACCGCAAGCCAGCTGGAAGGCTTCCTCACATGAAAAATCCGAAGTCCCTACCGGGATTCGAACCCACAGCGGTGAGGGGCTGAGAGATTTGTAGTCCACGACTGTAACCGCTTGACCCACGGCGGCCCCTGCAACGGCTGTATTGTATAGGTTGGCAGTGAAATCTCTCTATAGTCGCAATTATTAAAGGTACTAAGAATATTTGCTTTTTACTTCTTTCCAATAATGCGGTTTCAAATTGCGCTAATATGCATTTTATTAAGCCTTGTTCATGTTTATTGTACTATGTTGTTGTTTTTTGTCGCCTAACCTTATCAAACAAGTCTTTTGAGGTTTTCCTTATAAAATAAAAGAATGAGATTGAATTCTGTTTATCATGTTAGAGATATAACATTATCAAACTGTTTAACTTCTTAAGTGGAGTTTCTTTTCAACATGGTAGTAGTAGTAGTAGTAGTATCTTTATTTACATCTCATCATTGTACAAACATGAAAATAATTACAAAATCAAAACGTTTAAATTAGTACAATGCCATTCCATATGGAATTATAAGAGATGAATATTTACATATTAAAATAACACTTTAAAAATTAAAACAGCACTCTAATAGCATAAAAATATTACAAACTTACCGGTAACTAATTAAACACGTAAAATGATATAAAAGCGATAGAGTACAGTATGTAAAATCATTTCACCGAGAAGAAGAATATTGAACATGAAAAACAGTTAGTCAGACCTAAAAATGGAGTAAAATTTTATGTTCTTAAATTTTGTATTTGACACACAAGTCTTTTTTTTTAGTGTCTGCCTTCTATGACGTTTCTTACAGGTTTCCCGAGTTATGTATTATGTACATTGGGAATTTGAAAGTAGCGTCTCTAATTGAAATTAAAGACAATTCATTTTATATCTATGTCATGATTTAAATAAATATTATATCAAAGTCATTAGTTCTTATGTAATTAATTTCTTCCTTTAAATAACTTGGAATAGAATAATTCAAACTTCCCGGTATTACTTTTTATAAAGGCTGAATGACAAATCATACATATTCACAAGAATTTAGTCATTTTAAACAAATTAATCTTAAACCAAACTGCAAATGACAGAATTTCATTTTCGGCAAATACGCAAAACATAGCCCCAATATCGGAATATCTGGAGGTTTGCACTCTATCAATCATGCAAGACTACTGAACCGTTTTATATGCTTAAAAATTGAACTAGTGCATCAAATAACAAAACTAACTTGTTTAACTACTGGGAAATATGGAAGTATGAACAAGCAACTAATTATGGTTACATCAGTTACATGTACAGATGAACCTGTATTAGCGGTCACCTCTATTAAGCGGCCAGTCTGCATTTAGCGGTCAGTTTGAAAATAACCAAACTAGCATTTTGGTATATGTTAAACCTTCATTTAGCGGCAACCTCTGTTAAGCGGTGACTTTCTATTGTTCCCTTGACTGACCGGTTAAGACAGGTTTGACTATATTTCAAAATTCAATGCAGTAGCGAGTCAACGATACTGTTTACCAACGTATTTCACTAAACTTATATATTTTATTAAGATAAGTAATGCATTTAATGAGGACACCAATCAGTTATTTTCTTTCGATGAAACTTACACAATTGTAAACTATCACTTCTATAATTTTAATATTGCTATATACTTTGTTGTAATTTGTGGTTAAGAAACATATCTTTCCCTACGGTCATTTATATTGGTAAACTTTGCTAATTTATATTTCCCGAAAGTTTCAGAAATATTTTTTGCTATTAATCAATATATCAAATTGGTGATCTCAATTGACATTAAGAATAATGTTACGTCATTCACCACTGCATGACAACGGAAATGGAACAGACCACACGTCAGCCAAAAGTAAACGCAATGTCCCTTTTAAAGAGTTCAGAGGTGCACAATTACAAAGTAAAGAATGAATAATCATTTCATTATAAGGGTAAACGCAATATTTTATATCATGTCTTTCTAAACGATATTGGAACTCTCTTTGTTGATGCACTTAGTATCTAGTACATCTACCAAGTACTTGATGCTACAAACGCCATCAATGTTTTATGAAACAATCATTTTTCATGTCTTTAGGAGTGTGTAAAAATACTTAATCAAATGTTTATACATGTTTGCGGTATGCATTAAGATCACAATAGCATCATTATTCAATATACCCTCAAATCACAAACAAGCCAACCAATTGTTCTAAAGATATATGTTTAGTCGAATAATCTTAAAGTCAGAAAAAAAAAACATAAAAAGAGAGAAAAGTCAAGCAATATAACTCTTTGATGGACATCAATGTCTATCTAACAATAATTGTATCATGATTAAGCTTTGACCGAGGGTTTCAGATGACATCGCTCATGTCAGTTTATATTATTTGATTAACTGATATAGTAAATGCGATTTAATTTTGTTAAATTTCTTGATTAGGCTTTTTTTTCTTTCATTTCATTTTTTAAGCTAGAATACCTTATCAATGAAGCCATTCATAGCAGTAATTATTTACGCTAAACTTTTAAAAGTCACAGTTTGCTTGTGATAAGAGAAAAATCTGATACCTAAGGCATTTATATGCAGAGTCGGTTATCAAAGACTGGGCATTAATGCATAATAAAGACACCGCTGGCTGTACTCGGTTAATAACAAAAACAAAAAAAAAGATTGTGTCAATGTTACCACAACGATAGCGAGAGAGTACATTCGTTCTGAATGAATTCCGCTTTCGAAGCACCCCCACATGCACTTGGTAATTTGAGCAGAGATCTGCATCAGCTTCGCTCGCTCTTGTCTGATATTAAATGAGGTTCGTAATCCTTATGTTGATATTGAACTAAACTATTTTGTTTTAATTCCCGGAGCCTGCATCATATCTATACAAATTTAACCCGTAACAGAGACTGATGCCGTTCATGATTGTTCCGAGTGCAACTTTGTTGTTTATCGAAACTTGGATCTTAATCCAAATAATTGTGGCGACTAAAACAATAGCATGTGTTTAAAAGGTCAAAATGGAGCCGATGTACTGGAAATAGAGAATTACAAAAAAATG
The DNA here is from genome assembly GCA_021229015.1 of Solen grandis. Classification (NCBI taxonomy): domain Eukaryota; kingdom Metazoa; phylum Mollusca; class Bivalvia; order Adapedonta; family Solenidae; genus Solen; species Solen grandis. The sequence goes on along the minus strand of CM037782.1, from coordinate 28,471,320 downwards.
TAAATGATTCGAAAAGATAATGTTTTTCCTGATACCTAATTTGATACTCGTACATGTGCTGGTACTAAGGGCACACTGATTTTGAAACGATGTCTCTCGCAATTGTGAAGAACTTGCTCTCTTTGTTAACAGAATCTTCAAAGCATTGTGTTATTGAAGTAGCATTTAGAACTGGGTTCGGAGCTGATTTATCAGCGTTTCCGTTTGCTTTTATTTTGGCAAATCACATATTAGCCATTTGTGCCAGCTGAAATTAAATGTTGAATCGACTTACGGTTGAGGGCTATAAGGTGACCATGCGTGCTCACTGAAATTAAATTCTGTCCATTGCTTTTATAGAAGAAAATATTTATTTTTTTTTATTTTTTTTTCTATTAAGATATTGATTTTATAAAAAAAAAAAATAACAAGACTCTTTTTCAAGGGAACAACTTTTTTAATCAATCATGGTATTGGGCTATGAGGTGAATATTTGTGCTCAATAGACTAAATTGGCCGATGATTTTATAAAAAAAAAAGTTCTTTAATGAACATATAAGGAAACTAGCCGACCTCCAATATCCTCACTTTCTCAAAGTGTCGATTTCATTTTTAGCAATTATGGTAGAGAGCCATGAAGTGACCATTTGCGACAAATAAATTTCTTACCAATTGTTTCAGGGGAGACGAAAAATATGTTATTTGGCATGGTAACCATAGTAAGTTTATTTTGCAACGTTTGTGAAGGTCCATCCAATAATCATTTATTCATTAATATCATCCCAGTGGTTTAAGACAAAATGTTTTTAAGCAAATTGTTGACAATGCACGACTGACGAACCGATCACATTATGCTCTTGTAAATAAATAGTACTTTAAGGAGATTCTTTTTCGAGAAAAACGAAAAGTTTCATGTGGAACACTTCACTTTGATACTGAAAATTGTATTTTTACACATGAATACGATTATTTAACTACAGGAAATGACTCAGTATTTTTTAATTTGTCGCAAACAAGAAACACATTACATATTTCTTGTCTTGTTATTTCAATATTTTTGTATTATTTTCTTATCTTTTTGAAATTTCATGTTTTTGACAAATATCATGGTTATAATAATTACATTTTATAAAGATGAAATGTATAACAATCGCAAAAAAATGATAATAATTAATTCCTCGTGTACTTTCAACATCATGTTTTCAAATTATTGCAATTTATATTATAAAGGTTTCGTAATTTTAGAGATTTAGTTTTGCACCAAATGTCAATAAAATAATATGATTATGTTTTATTGATGTCATTCTTTAAACATGTTAAACTGTGACTTTCGGGTTTTATCCAAACAGCTCAACTCATTGTTGCAACTTACAAGTGTTTCTAAACAGTTTTCCCTGTATCGACTTTCACATATCCAACTACAGTCGATGCCTCAAATTGCCATATTTTCATAAACAGCTCTTAAAACAAATCAATGACAGAACCACTGATACAAATTTTATTATCAGATGCATTTGTCAGAACCCAGAAATTATCCACTATAAGTTGATAAGAACAAATTCAAGGACGTTATTAGATATTCTGTAGATTTGCACTGTAATTGCATCCATTTTAATTTATTTATGTTTATTGATTGCCCCTCTTAAAACCGAGTAACGGATATTCTCACAAAAAAAAAAAAAAAAATAAAATATAATGAGAGAAGAACTCGAGAATTTTTTTTTAACTATTTGTATTATCCAGCACATTGTTGTAATATGCATTGTGTCCTTTATATATGACTGTTTATTTTACCTTAGAATATCGCTATAGATCACCAGTAATCATATAAGTATGGCTTTGACTTTTTATCTGACACATGCCACAATCGTATCCCAAGAACTACAAATCCTCTTGCTAAAATGAGGTTCGGTCGTTGATTTTATGCAGTGGACGCCTTTTTTATGTTTTGACAGACATGAATAGAAAGATATAACATTCAAAGCAAACGGTTCTTTCACAAAAGCATGCTATATTCAAATCACATCTCGGTGAATTTCTAAGGCGTTTGCTAACAATGAGAAATTATAATACTGAAATAAGTCTTACAGTTTTAACACTGGTATTATATTTTTGATTTTGTAACTAACACAGACGCAAAATAAAACACTATACTTTGCATTTGTTTTAAAAGTTATCATATACCTTGAAATCAATGGCTCCACACGAACACATCTTAAGAAGCAGGCATTCACTATTATAGGCAATTTACCACAAAATGAATGTAGTCCATTTCAGAAACAAAAATACTCAATTCAAGTTACCAGTGTATTGAAAAAAAAAAATGTAACAGATCTAGAGGAAAACGTAGCTTAAATCCAAATAGAGACGTTGCCCATACGTAAACCTGACAGCAAGGATGATGGTAAAGCTAGGAGCATCGTTAGACGGTATCAGATATCAAATTGTGTGACTTTCTGTCACATTGCCATGCATGAATTTAGGATTATGTATTGCTGGTAATTTTCCCCGACTGTTTCTGATATCAAAAAATAATTTGATAGAAAATACGTGCGAAAGAATTGTGCATCGATTTACAAGAGGTTTTAGTAAGAAAAGTGTCTAAAGAAGACGTGTGTCTCCTGAAAAGTAGCTTGCAATAGCAAACATACATAATTATGGAATATTGACAGCTTATGTTAAAAGATGGTATTATATAAGTGTGCTTTTAATGTGCATTTGTTTGAAACACGATTTTATTCCTTATATTGTGTGTTAAAGCAAACTGTATGGACATCAATTCGTATAAAAAACAGATGTGAATAATGCAATTCTTTAGTAATGTTGTAATATTTTTCTAGTTTTATTATTCTAGTTCAGCATGGACAATCAACTTATATTTAAACGGTTTGAAATAATCAAAATATGTTAACTGCATTATTTAGTGGAACAGAAAAAAAAGAGACAAGCTCTCAATTTAGAATAATAAAATGTGAGGACATAAACCAAATGTTCACAAAAATATTTATAATCAGTTAATTAAAACAGGGCTAGGAAAAGCTGTAGACTTAGGCTATGAAGAAATTCATGTCAAAACACAGAACAAAAACATTTGATATGAGGTTATTTAGACTTAAATGCAAAAAATATGCATAATTTTGTATGATTTCAGTTTCTGATATGGCCAGAAATTTCCTAGACGTATTAGTCGGCCTCACTTATATCCAGACTGTTTTTTCCCTTATATTGATACGTAGTTTGACAAACAGGAAACAGATCGCAGGCCATGAACAATTCCTAAAAGGCTTTTGCATTAGATATGTCTGCACGGTTTCTATAACATGATTATTCACAATATACTATCTCGGAAAGGATTTTATTTCCAAGAGAAAGACATATAACGTAACAAACCCGGATGACAGACGGAAATAGTATGCAGAACAAGTTACACTACGTTTTTACCGGACATTAATTATGTTAGAGCGTTTGTCCTTCTGGAATACGTAAATGCAGGTTTCAGAATAGAAAACGATTAGCTTTATGTATCTTGTCTTTATCATAGAATCTTAAAAAGGTTTTCTGAAATCATTTTTATAAGTAATGAAAATCTGATAATCATTTGACTTGAAAATGAAAAAGGAATAATTCCATGCTTGAAATATATTTAAGTTTTATATATATTCGCAATGCCTTGTTAACATAATGGTATCGAACTTAGCTACTCATCACTGCGTTCCTGGTTTAGTGCGTTATATGTTTTATATACAAGGTAAATTGTTCATGCTTGAAGCTTAATATAAGATTTTAAGGTGTTTTAAACTTAAACGGAAATGAAAACGTTACTTTTTCGCAGAGCTGCAATGCCTTTATTAAAAAATTAACAAAACGTTGAACAGCACATCGAACTGTCTATATACTTTGAAAACATTCCGAAAACCACATAAACTATATTCATAAGTTGTCCCTCACAGGAACATAACTGTCCCATTAGAAAATGACAATATTAATACAAAATTAGGAATGACGCAATGAAAACTGATCATATCACATAGTTCATGAAGAATAGGCATAGGTATAATGTTTTTGCATATATAACAATTCTATGTCAAGTTTAGTTTTACAGAAGTGAAAATTAATAATTCTGTATATCTCTATTTCAGTAAACATCCTCGATTTCATAAAATAATTGTCACCGTCATCCGGTGGCCGAGTGATTAGAGCGTCCGCCTCGGGAGTGGTAGGTCGTGGGTTCGATCCCCGGCCGCGACATACCAAAGTCGTAAAAATGGCACTGTTAAAGTTATCATGCCACATGTCTACGGCGTGATACTGCACTGTAGCAGCACTATATCTGTCTCAAGAAGACATCGTCTTCAAATGATTGAAATACTGTCGGTGAAAGGTTAAACCCAACAAACAAACAAACATAAAATAATTGTATTTCTCTCGCTTGCTTAATATACAGTGCATATCTAAAGCATCTGAGAAAAACCTGGTGTATTTCTATTTAACAACTATGCCTTCAAAATGAAGCAAACATGTTGCAGACTCTGAAAACTTTGTTTAAAAGATTCTGTCATTTTATCTTCAGTTAGTGGTGACATATTACAATTACAGTAAGATCGTTTTTCAACACATCCAAGGATCATTTTAGCCTTGGACATATGCTAAAATACGAAAAATACCTTTTTTCCAGTACATGTGAATATTGTTTTTTTTTTTTTTTTTTTTTGGTCAGGCAATATACGACTTCATCATTATTCTTAGCTTAATTTAGAACAGCCTCAAATCACAGTGGAACTTCAAAATACTCAATGACACGAAGTGAGCGTTGATAATAATTCAACAGATTACAAAGGTTATTAATATGCAGCGTCGGTTATCAAAGACAGCAATAATGTATAATAAACACTAAACTTGTTGTCCTTCAGTTAATATCTAAAATGAATGTGTCAGAAATTGCATTTTTGGTCCCAAAAAAACCTCTCCAAACATCATGAACGTGCAATTAGAGCTAGCAGTAGAGATCAGCTTCAGATTCGCTAGCTCATGTCCAGGGTACACCTTAGAGTAAATAATTTTCATAAACCATTTGTTGATATAGAACTGCAATGTTTTGTTGGCGCCTGTATCATATTTATACAACACTTAATCGTAACAGGATACCGTTCAGTAAGATTCCTGGAGACTATGCACTGTTTCCAGACATCAGGAGGTGACGACGAAAAGAAAGACTGATGCAAAGATGTAATGAATGAAAAAGAAATTACTTCTCTCCTGATGGCACCAGCTTGAATATCTTGTTTTACTGAAATAGATTTCAGAACAAGGTAATAACGGTTTCACTAAGTGTTCATGCTTTGTCTTTTAATTAAGACCATACAATGATATGAGACATATGGATTACAAAGTAAGATTTCATATAGCCATATTGACTACAGTTTGAAAAGATAAATTTCACTGTTGTTTTTCAATTTTATTTGTTCATTTATTCTTTTTTTAATATTTTTGTTATTAAGAATGCAATGCATGAAGACGAATCACTAGGTAAGTAATTTACACTGATCTGTCACACAAAATCAAAAAGAATTTGATATCATCGTGAATGGTGAATGTCTTATTACTTTGCTTTAGATTCATATATATATATCTTTTTTTTTTTCTTCTTTTTTTTTCTTTTTTTGTTGGCGGGGTGTGGGGGGATGTTAACGTCCCGCCGAGAGTATTTCAGTCCTTTGGAGACTTTAAGATTCATATGATACATGTTTCGTAAGGGTCAGCGATAAGTTCCCGTGGAAAGCCCACACCTTGCTATAGCTGTATTTTATAGAGTAGAGCGTCTTTAACGGTTAAATGATTCAGTAAACTGTGGATCTCGGCATTGTCATTCTAATATGCATGTTTGTGTATTAATTTTAAGAGAATAGATTACTTTTGGATTCTTTAAAGGTTATTCTTGCAAAAGTATGTTGCAGAACACAAAAAAAAACCTGATAGCCTTTTCTTTAAACACAACTGATACTCTATTTCTCGATGACGATCAATTTTATCAAATATAAAAATCTAAGATCTAAAAGTCTAAGATAAGATTGTATTGAATTATGGGGAATCAGTTATGCTGCAAATATGAATAATGTTACATGTTTTGTGTTGTTTGTTGATATTGTTTGTAATCATTATATTATTATTATTATAACTATCCTTAACTTTTTAAGAGATTATAAAGCATTTATTTTTCAATTTAATTCATAATAACATCGATATTGATGTGCTTTTTATGCTTTGCTTTGAACAGGAAAATGATTTTTGATCCAGTAAATATCATTTAATATTATAGTTTTTTTTAATGTTTAAGGGAATGCAGACTGGTGTTGTAACTGTGCTCGTTTATATGAGACTTCGTTTCATGGGATTTATCCAAACAAAATATTGATTGTCATGTCTGAATGACCCATTCGCCCACAATGGACTCAGGATATGTTCCCACAAACCCTACATACTTTTTTTTTTAAGAAATCTCCGCATGCTGCTTCATAGACTCCTCTTAAACACCCGACCAAGACCCCCTTGAAGAATCAATTGATTGACATTGTACAATTTATGTATGCATTTCCATATTACAGATTTCAAGATCCAGAAAGTGGTTCAGAATAAACCATAAAACACCTTGAATGGCCAATATTAAGAAGAATTGCACACTTATAATCAATTTGAAGCATGTTCACAGATCCATTACATTTGTTTGTAACTACGAAAGTGTCGTTTTTATCCATTTTTAACACGAGCATACATTGTTTTCTTTAATATATTTATCAATATTTTATGCAAGTTCCATGAGCCAGGAACTACTGAATCCGATTTGCACTGTTAGTTTAATCGAAACCTCATTCATGATGTTAAACACATTATGTAGTATGGCCGTAATACGAGAATAAGTCTGAATGTTTTATGTTCAGTTACATGTACATGTACTATTTAATTTTAACCAAATGAGTAGTCTTAATGCTTTATGCATTTTCCCTTGAAGTTTGAACTTGTCTTGGTACAATAAAATCCGACGATGTTCACAACATCTAATTCTACGAGTATTTATCATTGTATATAATCACTGCCTAGTATTGGATACATAGTAACCGTATATTTCGCAGCCACGCCCCTCGGTTGCATTTTTTTACCTTCTTAAATGATGCACTCTTTGCTCACACTCATTGCATATACATGTATATATCTCTTAGTTTTAATCAACTGGTATTGTATTTCTATACAATGTAGATATTATTTATTTCCGTACGCATCCAATAGCTTATTGCTTTGGTGTGATGATATTCACCAGTCTATCATTTACGACAACAGCAATGTAGAGCGCATACATACGTATCACGTGACTTTAATCATTATTCTCGGCGCAGTAAATACGTTAATGCTGAAACGTTTCTATCAAATATTCAGCCAGCCGTAGAACGTAGCAAAAATGTTGACGAGAAGGTCATTAAACGATTAAAAAAGGTATCATTTATCACGAGCTTTAATTTCACAAATGCATAAGATTAAATAGCAAATAAAGATCAACACAGCTCAAACATGTTTTGTTTATTTTGCTAGAGTTATGAAATGAGTCTCCAGTAAAAACACTGGCATGCCCATATATGATTTCTTTTTGAAATCACTGTTTTTTATGTTCTTTCAAAAGCTGATACTATTACTTTACATGTAATATAAACCTCAGCGGCCAACATATTTAAAGAAGTAGAATTTCTCTATTTTAATCATCTCAATATAATATCTCTGTGGTTTTGTTCATTAACAATAATGCGCCCTACGTTAACTTAAATCTCAGCTTTCCAGTTCACTGAAATAATATGACAGAAGAAAAACGAATCTACAATCCAAATGGCTAGAGGGTCCTGGTAAAACTATTTGGATCGTAAGATTTAGATACAAATGTATCATAAAGTGAATTATATTCTAAATAAATAGCAACGACTTTGATTTGCACTCCCATGCCCGATTTAAGGCTTATTTTCAGCAGGTAATATTCTCTCAGAATGACTAGATCTAGTTAGGAAAGGAATATATGTAACAAAAAACAAAACAGGCAGACAAATTATTAATCGATTTCCTTGAAATGTACAAGTATGTAAATTAGAGTTTTTGAACAGCAATTTGCTGATGATACATACATTATTGTCTGGTAAATGACCCTTTACGTTCAAACTATATCAGAAAAAAAGTCAAGCACAGTCAACCATAACCTTCTTTCTATTTTGCCCTTTTTCTTAATAGTCTTTATTTATTTTTTAGTTTCAAACATGAATTTTGTTGTCCCCCCTCCCCCCCTTTTATGTCGGTTTATGTAAATATATATTTTTATGTCGGTTTATATATGTATACCTAAAGAACATGGGACACCACTTAATGTATTATAGCTAAAGAATGGCTTTTAGCGTATATGAAATATATCAATCAATATGTCATAATTCGTATGAAATTATACATGGAATTGTGTCATTCTGTATGAATTGTTGCTCTGTTTATCAAAATATGCAAAATGTTTATTGAAAATAAAAGAGGAAAACAGTTTATGTTCAATGTTGATAAAATGTAGGCACATGCAAAAGAAACGAACTTTAAATATGTAGACCGCGTAATTGAATGTTTGTCTAATTACTAATATTTTATGTTAAGGCAATATATGTTTTATTTCAATTTATCTATACAAAAGTATCATTTTAAATTATTTTATAAAGCATCATGTGTGTTTTAATATTCTAGTTCTGAACAGTTAATACGTGTGTGGTTTAACAAATTGAAATAATCGAACTTTGAATAATGGTTGTCGGTTAAATCCTTTTAAAATATTGATGAAATTATTTTGAAAATATGACATAAGCTCCTCGGTAAAGAAATAAGCTTATTTGTGCAATATAAAGTACATGTAACACATGTTTACGGTAATTGCATTCTTGAGTATAAAGCGTCATGTTTTTTAGAGAAATCAATGTATTTTCATGTCAAAAAAGAAAAGTATAAAAGTTGTAGATTAATAAATTGTGCTGCTGTATGTTGCTTCTAGTATCAAATTTTGACAGAAATGATCCTATTCATGTGACTGGAGAAAACCCATTATCCTCATTTAAACGTATTTAATAAATAAGCGGCTGTTTTCAAACATTAGTATACGTAACGGATCTACCCCTGATGACAATTTGTTTACAGTACTTGTATTTGCTTTCCCGTTTGACAGGTTTCATGAAAGTTGCCTTATCTGACAAATGGTTCTAAATTGCCTATTTGCCCTATATAGGCTTATCATTTGTTCCCACATGTCCAGTACTGTATCACAAAACAAATACCGAAACGACCATTACTACAAACTAGTCATTGTCTATCTCATTTGTTTCACTATTTATGCATTGTATTATTTCCCTCGAGGCTCCCTCTATCGGAAAAATGAACCTTTTCCCTAATGTTACTATGTATTTTACTTCATTCAGTCTTCTAAAATACCTCTTACTAAATGAAGCTATGGCACTTGCTAGGAGTGACGAAAATTAAATAATAAATTACAGTAATTAATTGAATACTGTAGCGTATGAGACACGATCCAGGACAGGATTTTTGAACGTGCATGAGGCTAATGAACGGCTGAAACTCGGTATATTGATGACAGTAACCAGCACTTAGCGGTAGAAATGTGTGTATGTTTTGTAGAATCAGTGTGGGTGAATAGTTCAAAATTGAACAACTGTTTTCAGTAAAAATAATGTCCCTCCAAGCAGTCTATGCAGAGTGTTTCTATCAATCTGTAAGAATTAGCGATTTTTATACCTTTTATCTTGGAAAGGACACAAGAAATACATGTTGCTTTGTTATTTCTCCGCCCTAAATCTGAAAGGATGAAAAAAAGAAACCCTGATGTTCAGTATATTAAGCAAGATTAAGGGTGAGTTTTGAATAGATCCGAAATACAAAGTACTTAGTTTATCTATGTTTCCATAAAATATCGCACCAAACGGATTTAAAGAAGCATGGTTTTATTACGCTGCTTCAAGTCAGTATAGCTTTAAACTTTTTCTTTAGAATCCTCGGACAGAACAAAAATTCCTTAGTATGTTAGTTTTCTTGTGATTAACGTCCCAACGACAATATTTCTGTCATTATTCCGAGATACATTCTTATCCCGGGTCATAATTCATTAATTTCGATAAAACAAGAAAAACAGATCCAGTTCTCTCAATCTTAACCTCGCGGTTATCCGAGGAGAGCATACGTCCCCCTTGCACTTTTAATATGTGTAACTCAATCATAACTGTACATAAAGAAAGAAAAAAAAAAAAAAAAAAAAAAAAAAAAATGCATTCTATTGTTTTAAAGGATCTGTCTTAATCGTAACTCGATCAAGCTGCGTACAGCACATGCTCGGATACAGATGGGGTGAGTGGGTAAGGGGGTCATGATTCGCCCCCCCCCCCCCCCCCCACCTCCCCCCTACACACACACACTTAGGATTTTGGCAATTATATTAATATGTCAATAAATTCTATTAAGCAGTGGACCCAAAACCCCATTTTGTAAATCCGATGCCCCCCCCCCCCCCCCGCTAAAATTTTCAAAAGAAGAAAAAAGTTTCGGACGCTTCCCCCGCCCCTACCATACACACAGCCCAAACATCCGAACGTAAGGAAATTTTTTTAGAGCCCCCCCCCCCCACCACACACACACACACACACCTACCAACAGCTTAATTTCATAATTTTAGAATTGGCTACATATGTCACTTTTCATAGTTGGCCAACATATCCGTTGGACCTCCCTAAAGTAAATGGCTGGATCCCAGCATGCAGCAGCATGTCTCTGCCTATTACGAATAAACATTACTATTTTCAGCTGAACTCGTACAGAAAAATGAACTCCCAACAAGCGTCTACTGTTACTGAAATGAGTAAAAAACGTATCTGAAATAACGCATGCAAGCGAAGATAAATGTCGAATTGCAAGATTAGCTTATTTTAAAAAAAGTATAGGAAACAATCCCCATAATATACCATCCACAGCTCAAAATACCATATTGGTATTAAATATTTAACTATAACTTTGTGTAGTATTCCTGGGTTAGATTTTAAGATTACATCACTGCGAAAATAAAAAATGTTATTTTATTAATTTATGAAAGGCTATTATTAAAGTGTGAGCTTTTTTAATCAATACTATGAAAGCCAATATGAATAAAATGGTAGAGTAAAAATAAAGTTTTAAATGTGAATAGACAAACTGATAAGAAAGCGTATATATTTTTTTCAATCATATGCAAGAGTATTCATATTCATATATATAATTGCAGAATGATAATGACTACACACACTCGTTATAGGCAATTGTTTTTATTTGAATAGCTTACATTAAGAAGGTTTAGTATAATATCAAAATACATTTATAAAAAAAAATACGTTCGTAGTACTGTATACGACTTAGTATTGACGTTGGGTTTATTTTAGCATTGCTTGCGATTTTATCAGGATCCGGCAAAATAAATTTATCATCATAATGTTTACCACTAGTTAACCTGTCAGTGAGTTTTATCTAATTCAACGAAATGCACTTTTTTCTTTCTTTTTTTTCTTCTTTTTTTTTTTTTGGATCCGTCAAATAAAAACCCCTTTCAATGATAAGATACTTACAGAACTAAATAGTGCAGTTGTGTTTGAATTTATTAGACTTCCATTTCCAATGTTGCATTTAAAAAGGCTAGTGTAGATTAAGTTTAAAGATAAATTACAGATAAATTATATTGTTTATCTGTTTGGGATAGAGAAATCACTATCTTACATGATAATTACAAATTATGCTGTAGATTTACGCTCCCAGGAGAAAATATTTGAATTATAGAAACAATAAATACCATAAAATAACGGTAAAACAAGAAGGGAAGCCTTGCAGTCCAATTTCCCGAGGAAGTAACGCCATTGCTTGGTGCCTATGCTAAGGAAATAACACTTCCATCGATGTATTACTTTCATGCAAAATTTTAATAAATATTCAATGTTAATATCGGGCTTAATTAAAATCCTTTCATAATCAGAATGATATATGAGAAATGTTAGTAAAAAATAAATGTTTGAATTTTGTAACTCTATAAAGTACATATAGATTGATTAATATCCTTTTTGTTGTTGTTGTTGTTGTTGTTGTTGTTGTTGTTTCATTATTACGCGTGGCCAATTGTCATTGAATAAAATAAAGTTATAAACATTTACAAAAATGATAATATGTACGTACGTATACGAGTATTCAAATTTCTACCCGGATGCCTCTGTGCATTCGGGGTCTTCCTCCACCTGTAATTAGCTGGACGTCGCTATATGACTGAAATACTGTCGAAGCGACGCTAAATTCAAATAGTCAAGTCAAGTCTAGTCAAGTATCCAAATTAGAAAACAGTTTGTATTACTACAACGTCAAGCCCCGTGTTCTCGAAAATACTTAAGTACGATCTCAGACTCAACTCAAATATTCAAATCTCTATTAACTCTAATGGTATGTTTAATAAGTATCAATTAATCTTTAATTACTTATAAGTATGAAATCATATTAAGTATCAATTTTATTTTCGAAAACACGGAGTTAGATCTAGTTCTTTTATTACAACTATAATGAAACATCAAATAAGATAGGTGTAAATAATTTCGAATTCCTCTTTTCGAATTTCTCTTGTTGAATTCCTCTTGTTGAGTTCCTCTTTTTGAATTTAATTTACTCTTTTCGGTTCCTCTTGTTGAATTCCTCTTTTCGAATTCCTCTTGCTTAATTCCTCCTGTTGAGTTCCTCTTTTTGAATTCCTCTTATTGAATTCCGCTTGTTGTATTTCTCTTTTGAATTCCTCTTGTTGAGTTCCTCTTTTCGAGTTCCTCTTGTTGAATTCCTCTTGTTGAATTTCTCTTATTGAATTCCTCTTGTTGAATTTCTCTTTTCGAATTCCTCTTGTTAAATTCCTCTTGTTGAATTCCTCTTGTTGAATTCCTCTTGTTGAATTCCTATTGTTGAATTCCTCTTTTCGAATTCCTCTTGTTGAATTCCTCTTGTTGAATTCCTCTTGTTGAAATCCTCTTTTGAATTCCTCTTGTTGAATTCCTCTTTTCGAATTCTTCTTGTTAAATTCCACTTGTTGAATTCCTCTTGTTGAATTCCTCTTTTCGAATTCCTCTTGTTGAGTTTCTCTTTTTGAATTCCTCTTTTCGAATTTCTCTTGTTGAATTCCTCTTGTTGTATTTCTCTTGTTGAATTCCTCTTGTTGAATTCTCTTTTGAATTCCTCTTGTTGAATTCCTCTTGTTGAATTTCTCTTTTAAAATTTCTTGTTGAATTCCTATTGTTGAATTCCTCTTTTCGAATTCCTCTTGTTGAATTCCTCTTTTCGAATTCCTCTTGTTGAGTTCCTCTTTTTGAATTCCTCTTGTTGAATTTTTTTTTTAATTCCTCTTGCTGAATTCCCCTTCTTGATTTACTCTTTTCGAATTCCTCTTGTTGAACTCCTCTCGTTGAATTTCTCTTTTTGAATTTTCTTTTGTTGAATTCCTCTTTTTGAATTCCTCTTTTCGAATTCCTCTTCTTGAATTCCTCTTGTTAACATATACATTTGTAACAATATGATTATACAAACTTACATTTTAGATGCTTCGTGCATTTTTAAAAAAAAAAAAAAGGTGAAAGGGCCAGCTGTGTCAAGGTTAACAAAATAGGTAGACTAAGTCTACATAGAAATACAAAATAAAAACACAACTAAAGAGAAAAACATACGATATATGAGCATGACATTCAGGGCCGTCATCAAGAAAGTACTTTCATGATACTTTCTGAATACAACTATGTAGCTAAAAGCCTCTAGACGAACTGCTTACATTACCTGACTGATTGTGTGTTAGGTAAACATGTTCTTTAGGATAAAGGCCAAAATCGAGGAAATCCGTGTTTATATCTCTTCATAACTTTGGCGCTCTGTGGCCTCGCTTGCTCTATAATTACATCTCGCTACTGAAACTACAACCGATGTTTGATAAACAATAATAAATAAATAGAAGGTTAGGCCTTCTTGCTTTTGCCAGGATTCCATCAAGAAACAAAATGGTGTTGAAATTTTATAAATCTCGAGAAGAAAGGCTGGTTTCTTTTATTGGACAAGAATGCGTTAGCTAAACCACTGCTGTTTTATTTCTGAAGAAAGATTCCTCTACGTTCCGTGTTTATACAATGATAAACATCACTATACATTTGTGCGAACTGGGGAAACTCTCATTGTATACTCTCTCGCATTATAAGCGATATCGAATACAATATATGAAGTAAAAACTTAAAATCCCATATTACAAAGCTTTTAAGCTATTAAAATATCAAATACGCATGGATGCTGTCCGATAAACACATGCCTATGACTAAATTTCTTTATCCAGATTAATGTTTTAATGTAGCCCTATAAACTGTCGGATCAATTTGTAGCAATGAAAATGAAATTGAAAGTATCTGTCAAATCCCTATACTTGAATAGGGAAGTGCAATAAAATATGAATGTGTTCACACTAATATCGTCTGATCACTGGGTAAACAAAATGACATTAAACTCATGCTCCGTTAAAACGCTTTGGTAAATTGACAGCAATGTTCTAATGTTCCATTAGGATCTGAAATCACACCAATAAAAGCACCAAATTTGACATTAAATCGATGAATAAACGATATGTTTCAGATGTGCCGAAAACCCGTTTCATTGAAATTTGAATGAACCTGAAAAAATCCTCAAATAACCGTAATGCTTCCAAGTGTTTCCAATGTTTTCCGTTATTTATAACACAAATGTTCTGAAAGAGTCATAATATGCAAAATTGGGATGTATTTTGTTTCTTATTTAAGTAATACGTTCTGTGCACAGAGCGCCTCTTATTCACACCACTTTACTACAATTTATTCTATGCTTTTAAACGATTCCTTATAAATGCGATGTGCTATGTTTTTCTCTTTTTTTTTAAGAAATAAAAGATAATGTGTTTATAAGAATATAAGAATTAATTGACAAGTACTCATTAAATGGTATATATATTTATATTTATATAACATTTTTCCAGTGCATGTATTTGACAACCCCGGGTATTTCGAATACTTAAGGACTTTGAGAAGAGTGTATTTTCATAACGAAAGCACTTGCTATATGATTTAATTTATACATATTTCAGCATTTTTAAATATTTTCAGTTGTTAAGTTTATATTTCATTAAGTAAATATATGATAAAAATTTGACGGAATCCTTCGTATTTCGTTTTCGTGTAAAAACATATTATGCAGTTGTGCGTTTTATAAGTCTTTAGATATACTTAGGTTAAAACTTCAACCTTGGATTGCTGCTGTCTCCAATACCTGGATTCAAAACATCATCACCATTATAACCGTCATTATCATCGTCATTATCACCATCATTTTCCTCATCATTATCACCATCATTGTCATTATTAATACTTACTAGATAATTGTAAACCATGACGAATGGCGTAAGCATATTTACTACCTAATATTTATTTCAAATTAATTATTATGTTTAATACTTACAATGTTGTGGGGAAGAGTGACTGCCTTTACGACCATTGCAAACTAAGATCAGTCTACATATCAACAGAGTCTGAACATGGGTCTTCAGTGTTCACTTTTCACAGTTCAGCACCCCGCTAACATCTAAACATGTTTTTTTGGTGGTGGCGGTGTCGCTAATTGGTTCTTATATTTATGTATCAAAACGTGGTTTCTTTTCATATCAGTAACCTGCGGCTTGCGGTAGGTCGGTGGTTCTACCCGGGTACCCATGTGTACTCGGGGTCTTCCTCCCCCTGTAATTAGCTGGACGTCGCTATATGATTGAAATACTATCACAGCGACGGTAAACCCAAATACAACAATACAACAATATCAGTAACCTGCATTTGCATTTGACTGAGTTTGCATGATTTTAAAAAGTTCTTTTAATTCTTTTCAGCTTCATTCTGAAACAGAAACACCTTGCATTGACCTCATTATTTTGCTGCATTAGCTAATTTCTTGCATTAATGTTTCCTTCAAGACATTGTCTTTAATCAATGATGCATAGAAGCTTTCCGACGTATAATAAAAAAAGTCACAATGCTCGGTTTTAGCTAGCGAAGTGGCTAGCGCCAAACAAATGAGTCGCTTTCTTCTATAAACAGTATACATCAGCAAAGAGACTTGTGTTAACGTTTTCGCCTTTTGTTTAACCTTCTTATCGACAAAGACTTTTTTTTAAATATTTGCCATGCGTGCTGGTGTATACTAGAACAATGGATTCTGATGATGTTACAATGTACTATCACAGGCTTGGAAAAAATAGATGAGTAAGTGAAAGGCCAACTATGTTTCATTTGCAAAAAGGGCGCCAACTTCGAAGAGCCAGGCAATTATTTAAACGTATTTTCGTACTGTGGTATTACGCGCTGTTTATGAAAGCGACACAATTGTTTAAATGTTTATACTGATTTAAGTGTTGTAGGATTATTTTAAGGTTTAAGGAATCACATGTCAACATAAATAACGTGAAATGCTTTTAAACTTTCGCTATTGTATCGATTAAGATAAAGGTTGCGGCTAATGTTTAACAAACACATACAAAATATCAAACAAATGTGCAGATAATTTAAAAAAAAATGCGCGTGCAATACCAGACGAATGTGACAGCAATATCAAACAAATGTTAAAAAAAATGAAACAAATGCTATATGAAACAAATGTGTAGGTAATATAAAAATGACCAAAAATTATATAACAAACACGTGTATGCGTGCAATTTCAACAACTCGATTTCAAAAAGAAGGATTTCTGCTGAGTGCATATACGCATAATTTAAAAAGATATTGCTTTTAAGAAGAACTGAATTCGGGCGATTTTTTTAAATATTATCTTTTTATCTTTATATTATTTTATTTATTGGAGTTCACGTCCCGCCGACAGTATATCAGTCCTCTGGAGACAATATCTTCTTAAGACATAAGAAGTGCTGTCACACTCAAGTTTTACGCCGTAGACATGTGGCATGCAACCTGTCACACAATATAGCTGTCATTTAGAGAAAAAAACCGTGTACGTTAAACCAGTCAAAACAAGCACACGAATCAACTTTTGGAAAATAATTGTATTAATTAATCGTATTATAGATAATAAGATAATGGAAAACAACAATAGAAATAAAACAGCTTTTGAACTTTATAATAAAGTGCTTATTGCACCATGACATTCAAAAACATCGTATTGAAATCTAGAATTGTTGTGCAAAGAATCACTATACAATCCAAGGTATCATTTCTTCAATATAATAGTGTGTTTATCTGTCAATTGCACAGTGTAATGTAACGAGTCACATTTGTTGCTTTTCCCATTTACGGAATTACATGTCAGAATCAAATTAAACAATTTACCATGTGAATGGATCGTTTACATGGGTTTGTCAAACTGATTTGTAAAATCCGTATTACGATGTGTATCTAATGTAATATGCTTCAACATAATGAAACCCCGTGAGTTTTCTTCCATGTAAACTGCAGCATAAATTTCAACCGTTTTCCCTGGTAACGGTGCCTTTAGCACAAGAATTTTGGGTCTAAATTTTAAGACACAAATTCTGATTAATCATTTTGTTTTAAACTTCGTTCATGCTCAAACTGGGAAATCTAGTGAATTAGTATATTGATGTATATAACAAACAAGGGTAATATTTTGTTTTAAACTGCACCGTCGAGCCGTTATTGTGCAATGTTGTTGTTTTGAGAGACCAGTACGTTTAGAGCGTGTACTTTTCCATATTTGGAAGATTGTGATGTAATGTTATGGCATGAATTTGAAATAGACGCAGAATAAACCTGAAAATGCTGAAAAGAAAAAAAAAACGATTGAGCAGAAAGCGGTCCTAGATATTCTATTTTCTAAAATGCATCTATATGTCTGTCTGTCCGTAAATAATACTATCTGTCTTTCTATCTATTTAAATGTTTAATGCACACGAAATGCAGAATCCTACCCGGATGATATATGCGGTGAGTGCAGACATACCATATCCTAGTTTTGTATTGTTACATGCCTATCTATCTGCCTGCAAGTTCGCCACAAATTGACAGACTGAGCCTTTATTTATCAAATCATCATTTCATCAGAATCGACATCCGAATGTTTTTGAAAGAAAGTCTAGCACACAAATTCCGAGGGACTGTCAGAGAAAGAGTATGAAAACAGAAAATGTTGGCAGGACAAAGAAAAACTGGTAATTAGAACGGGGACGAGAGAAACGCAGTCTTTTGCTATTGGCATCATTGATTGTAAATAATTCCTGCAACAGACGTTTTATCATCCGTGATTTCTAACATTGATTAATCAATCAACTATTGTACACTATTGTTCTGAATCCAATATATGCACTCAGCCACACCTAGTGCAGAAAGACTGGATTAGACCGAATCGAGCGTCTCTCCTCCATTTTCTTTCTTTCGTCAATGGAGCCGTTACAGATATACACTGAAATTACATGTAGAAAACACAATTAATTTGGACTCGGTGACCCCCAAATCGACTACTGTATAATCTCTATAATTCGTTGACATTTAATTTTATTCATGTAATAAAGTATAGTTCGTTCTTACATATGTTCGTGGATTCATGTACTAGAAAGCATGACGTCTACTTAATGAGATGTATTTATGGGGAATAATATTCGTCGATAACGCCATCCACGAAATTAACGAAAATTAGTCTCCCTCGAAAATTAATAATTATACAGTATATGACTAGCGGGCAAAGGCTTGGTTCTTTGTTCTTGTTTTATGTCGCATGATTATTACTCATTCGGATCCTGGTGTTATGATCGTACGTCACACTTCAATCGCCGTTTTTTGTGTGTTTGTTTTGCTTGTTTTGTTGTTGTTGTTGTTGTTGTTGTTTTATGTCCAACTTAGGTATATTACTTCAATCATATAAATGTCATTGCAAAGTGTAACAGTGTAGATCTGTAGTATGCTAAAGAAAGATATTATGCTATCTAAGACAGCCTTAGGACTAACTCATACTAGTTAGTTATTACCATATCTCGCCGGAGAAATGAACAGAACAGAACATATCTTAGTTTATGACTTGTACAAAGTACATTGTCTACATATATTGAAACGGGACAATAATCCAATCAGGACCTGAACCAAAACTTTGGTAAACATAAAAAAAAATAAAATAAATAAATAAATAAGTAAATAAAGATAAAAAAAATAACAAAAGATAACAAAGAAATAATAAAAAGAAAATAAAAATAAAACAATAATATTTCAAATACTACAATACTCTGGTTTGATGTGGCATTTTATCGACATCGGTTATGATACTACTTTCGTTGTGAATGTGTGAATGTTCTGCGGGATAATCCAACGAGATTCCATAACAAACGAGTCTTTTATACATAATCATTTTATCATGCGGAACCACAAACCAAATGGCAATGATAAGATATACATTAGGGAGAATTACATTTCGTCAAATTAATCAGCTTCTTGCGTAAAGTTTATTGACATAATTTTACAACTGACACGCCGTAATTCCCGTACGTTATAAGTGACCGTGGTTAAACAATCAGAATTCTACAGAAAGCGTATACATCTCTAAGCACATGTTTCCTATCATTTTATTACCAAAGAATCAGATACTCCGTAGAACATAATACTTCCATTGTATTTCATGATGAGAAATGTAAAAGGTGAATGATAAATGATATATGTAAAAAAATATATATATATTAATATATTAAACGTATTGTTAAATTAAGATATAAATCTTATAGCTTGGTGAGCATCAAACAATCTCAATAAAGAAGTGTCCTATGACCACTAGGTCTTTCAGGGAAATACAAAGAAAAGGAAAAGAAGTAGTGTTTTTACCAAAATAGCATACAGTTTTACAACAACAAAAAAATCATTATTTCGATGATGGAAACGATATTTCGAGAGGACAATATTTCGAGGAGGGGGATATATTTTCAAGGGCGATATTTCGGGGGAAGCTATTTCAGGGGGTTTAAGGGCGATCTTTTTGGGCGATATTTCTTGTGGGGCGATATTTTCAAGGGACAATACTTCGAGTACCATGTAAATTGAGTGCGATCTATGTATCAAATCCCGGTGCGGACTACATTCGTTATGCGCAACGTTGCAGCGCAACCGGAAGAAAAACAAACACTTCTTAAAGGAGATACTTGAATACCGAACAAACAACTTTATCTGCAAAGGCTTGTAAATGTTCAGCATTTTGTCTCAGCAACGTCTGAAATAAAAATTTGGGAGAGGACTTGGAGTAGAGAGGACAGAAAGAAAGATTATAGACACATTATGATTGGTAAGCTAATCTGAACGGATCAAACCTTTCAGAATAATCATTAACTGTTATCTCGAAAACAAATTCGATAACAATTGTTTGCTTTCGTTTTATGTTTTATTTGTCATACGTTTTTCTAAAAAAAAATATGAAAACACCATGTACTGTCGGTTGACCAATATTAAACTTGAGAAACGGAGACAAGTCGAGCGGATAACTACAACCGTAGTATTTCTATATACTGTAAAGCGTTACCTGTAACGCAATATAGGAACAAAACGCCATTTCAATTACCACGTGTTATCAAATTTCAAACTCAAAAACAACAGGGAAATATTGATTAAAAACCATAGAATATAGCCCCAATGGTAACTATTTGTATTAAATGCAATCAGCTTGTATACATTCGACCTCCATTTGTATGAACATTGTCATGAATACAATGGCCTGTTTAAAGCATAAGTGCACGTGCACAAGACCTCAAGGGTAAAATTTCAATATCATCCTACTACAAAGGTGTAGAGCATCTAGTGATAGACAACATCTGTTTTCAACCATATTAACCTGCAATGAAATTCATTTGTATTAGGTTTGAATAGATTGTGATAATAGACAATGGCGGGGTATTTGTTACCACGAGACCTTTGATGTGCATCGATATAAAACAGCAGCGTTGAGTACTGTGCATAAGAGAAACAGAAACAGAAGACAGGAGAGGGAGAAGGGGAAAAGAAAAAAGAGGGTGGAGGAGAACGGTACGACAGGAGGTGAGAAGGAGAGACAGAGAGGACTCTGAGAAAGAGAGAGGGGTGTAGAACAGTACGGGGAGTACGGTACAAGAGAGAAAGGTGTAGAACAGTACGGGAGTACGGTACAAGAGAGAGGGGTGTAGAACAGTACGGGAGTACGGTACAAGAGAGAGGGGTGTAGAACAGTACGGGAGTACGGTACAAGAGAGAGGGGTGTAGAACAGTACGGGAGTACGGTACAAGAGAAAGGGGTGTAAAACAGTATGGAAGTACGGTACAAGAGAAAGGGGTGTAGAACAGTACGGGAGTACGGTACAAGAGAGAGGGGGAATAGAACAGTACGGGAGTACGGTACAAGAGAGAGGGGTGTAGAACAGTACGGGAGTACGGTACAAGAGAGAGGGGTGTAGAACAGTACGGTAGTACGGTACAAGAGAGAGGGGTGTAAAACAGTACAGGAGTACGGTACAAGAGAGAGGGGTATAGAACAGTACGGGAGTACGGTACAAGAGAAAGGGGTGTAGAACAGTACGGGAGTACGGTACAAGAGAGGGGAGTGTAGAACAGTACGGGAGTACGATACAAGAGAGAGGGGTGTAGAACAGTACGGGAGTACGGTACAAGAGAGAGGGGTGACGAACAGTACGGGAGTACGGTACAAGAGAGAGGGGTGTAGAACAGTATGGAAGTACGGTACAAGAGAGAGGGGTGTAGAACAGTACGGGAGTACGGTACAAGAGAGAGGGGTGTAGAACAGTACGGGAGTACGGTACAAGAGAGAGGGGTGTAGAACAGTACGGGAGTACGGTACAAGAGAGAGGGGTGTAGAACAGTACGGGAGTACGGTACAAGAGAGAGGGGTGTAGAACAGTACGGGAGTACGGTACAAGAGAGAGGGGTGTAGAACAGTACGGTAGTACGGTTCAAGAGAGAGGGGTGTAGAACAGTACGGGAGTACGGTACAAGAGAGAGGGGTGTAGAACAGTACGGGAGTACAGTACAAGAGAGAGGGGTGTAGAACAGTATGGAAGTACGGTACAAGAGAGTGGGGTGTAGAACAGTACGGGAGTGCGGCACAAGAGAGAGGGATGTAGAACAGTACGGGAATACGGTACAAGAAAGAGGGGTGTAGAACAGTACGGGAGTACGGTACAAGAGAGAGGGGTGTAGAACAGTATGGAAGTACGGTACAAGATAGAGGGGTGTAGAACAGTATGGATATACGGTACAAGAGAAATGGGTGTAGAACAGTATGGAAGTACGGTACAAGAGAGAGGGGTGTAGAACAGTACGGGAGTGCGGTACAAGAGAGAGGGATGTAGAACAGTACGGGAATACGGTACAAGAAAGAGGAGTGTAGAACAGTACGGGAGTTTGGTACAAGAGAGAGGGGTGTAGAACAGTACGGGAGTACGGTACAAGAGAGAGGTGTGTAGAACAGTACGGGAGTACGGTACAAGAGAGAGGGGTGTAGAACAGTAGGAGTACGTACAAGAGAGAGGGTGTAGAACAGTACGGGAGTACGGTACAAGAGAGAGATGGGAAAGGGGAATCACCGAGGGATTGAAGTAATGAGATTAAAGAGAGAGAGAGAGGAGGGGGGCTGTGACTTTCTTGGTCAAGTCAAGTCAAAATCAACAAATGAGACTTTGCCGGTGTAATTTTAAGATACACGTACGTTAGTTGGATGTATATTCAGAGAAAGAACACCAATGCAAGAGTCATGTGGACAGAATAAATAAATAAATAATAATAATAATAATAAAACGTTACGTCTGTTAACATGAATAATCTATGAATCCGTTGTAATATAATGTGGAAAATAAGTTAAATGTACACATCATTCTTTAAAATACTAAATTATTTACTCATCTTAATAGTCATGGATCATGTATCTATACAAGTAATGATCCGAAAATTTAAAACTACTCTATAGCTCGTGTATATTTTGAGCTTTAAAAGATCAATATCAAGTATTGTTGGCCACATCCTCTTGACATCTGGAGTTTATGTCGTATATAATGGACAGTATGCTCGTAAAGACTTATTATATAACTAATGATTAATGAAGTTTTAAGTGTTTGTAAATATATGAGTTAATTACCGATATGGGAAATGGTGATGTATTCCGTCCGGCTTGCAGGTGGTGGACCAGAGTTAAACACCATTATGATATGCCTTTGGGCCGGACAACATCATGAGAATATTTATATCCAATGCGAATACGATGTTCTGTTTTATACTGATACACTAATGACTCTATCTCTGGAACATGAACTTTTTATCCCCGGGCAATAAAAGTGGCCCACTTTACATCCCTTATCTATCGACACGATAAACAAAAATGTGTACTAATAAATGAGATAAAAACACTTTCCACCCTAGCCTATAGGATGCGGAAAGGTCTTGTATATTTGCCCCAAAGACAAAGCTCTTTGCAGAAAGAAAAATGTGCTTCGTGTGTGTGTGTGTGTGTGTGTGTGTGTGTGAATTACGTTTTCTTTCTTATTTTTTTTCTTTCAAGAAAAGATATAATAGAATAGACGATATTGTGTTTTCAAACTCTTTTATTATGAATCTATCATCTCTAAAACCCTTCATCAAAAAATATTGTTGCAAGTTATTCAATTAGATAAATGCTAGAGGAACAGAATACTATTGGATGTAACCTTTAAAAACAGGACACAGAAGAAAATCCTCATAGATGCCATAAACCTTTAGCAATTCGACGTATGTTTGTATGGTTCTCGTTATTTCTCTCATATTAAAACACCATTTGAAATCGGTGTCTATCAATGGCTTGTAGACATATTAAACAATTTACTTTATTGAAGAAATTGTGCTCCTTGATTGATTATAAAGCTAGGCCTAGACATATTAATATATACCGATACTGCGTATTTTATTGTATGTGAGATCCCAA
This sequence comes from Solen grandis, assembly GCA_021229015.1. Classification (NCBI taxonomy): domain Eukaryota; kingdom Metazoa; phylum Mollusca; class Bivalvia; order Adapedonta; family Solenidae; genus Solen; species Solen grandis. The sequence continues at coordinate 28,447,302 of CM037782.1, read as the reverse complement.
AGGCTTTAAACAAAAAAGTTTTATAGGGTTGAGCAAATAAACAAATCAACAAAAAGTACGTCTTTTTTTTTCTTTTTCCTTGTTTTTAAACAATGTTCGGCTGTATTTGCATTATAGTGCGTGGCAAACTCCGCTGCAGTAGTTACCTCCCCTTACAGTTGTCGGTAACCAACGCCACCATAAGATTCGGCTGATATAGACCGGATTTACTTTTAGCACTTTTGACTTTAGTTTTGCTGTTGCTGTATTGGGGTTTACCGTCACTGCGGTAGTATTTCAATCATATAGCGACGTCCAGTTAATTACAGGTGGAGGAACACCCCGAGTACACAGAGGTACCCGGGTAGAACCACCGACCTACCGCAAGCCAGCTGGAAGCTTCCTCACATGAAAAATCCGAAGTCCCTACCGGGATTCGAACCCACAGCGGTGAGGGGCTGAGAGATTTGTAGTTCACGACTGTAACCGCTCGGCCTTTAGTTTTGAATATATCATATCAGTTTCGTTATATTTCACGAAAATAACATTCATGATTGTGAAAAGAGCAAAAAAATACAATCAAATAACATTAATTTATTAATTTATTAAATTATGAGTGTTGGTGTGGTGGCAGTGGTTAAAGTAGCGTAGCGTGACGTAACCGGTGCGCGGAATTTTAGTGCGTGGTATATGCATGCCTTCATCAGTTAAACAGGGTTATGTGTGTTCGTATAAATGTGTACTGTATTCTAAAACATGATTCAAGTTGTTTATTCCCTTCAATGATGTGAAGAAATAGACTATTAACAATTTAATACAGAATATGCTTTTTTATATGTTTCTTAGATCTTCATGTAATGACGAAAAAACTATATATACAGGGTGACCATACGACATGAAATATGACGTCATTTTAAGCTGTCGCGAAAAGCATATTTGCATCGATTCGCATGCGTTGTCCCATTAAAATTGATACTAAAAGAAGTTTTCTTTTTCGAATCGAGGCAAACTATGCTGCTTGTGATAGCTTAAGAGATGTCATATACCACGTGGTTTGGATTTAAAATTAAATACACATATTTTTTGAAATGAGACCTATAAATATACTTAAGATAATCCATCCATCATTAAATTGTGATCATTGCTCATCAAGTGTTTAGGGGATTTTTATTGTTATGCAAGCCTTTATAAACTTAATGCTAAAGAGCTTATAACTCCAAGTCAATGGATGCTTGTTTTTGATCTGAAGTCCTTTCAAGCATTTGAACGACCACGATTATCATTCAGTGATGTATGAATTACCCAAACCACTTTCATTATTCCTGTTTGTGAAATGAACAGTCCTGTCCCCGGTCCAATTTTACGCATTCTGGTGCCAAGTATATCAATTAAAATCAGAATCAAATTAAGTTCACATCAAAGGTCATTTTAGGTAATCCATCCATCATTAGATTTAAATTATTGTCCTTCAAATGCTTAAAAACTGTGTGAGGAATTTCAAAGAAAACAAACAATTTCGAACTATAACTGTATTTATTGTCAAAACTGGTCAAATGAACACAAGAAACTGCACATACGGCTACAAAACTAACAGAATGTTAAATTTACATGAATCAAACGATGGTTCAAACGACAATTCAGCCATTTACAATTCAGGAGTACTTGTTAACATTACTATAGATAAAAGTTCACATGATTCGTACAAAATTAGTCTATCATCACATATGAAACAATTACTGATAACTTCTCTTTTCAACTATATCTTTATTCGGTCATGAAATCATACACGTTAGATCCAGTCTTTGTCTGTTCATAGGACTTTTCAGTGATGGTCCAGCCCAATTTACTTCGTTGCGCATAGCCGAAATATCCAAGATATACACTTTAAATGCCATTCATATTTATACAGTTCTGCACCATGAACAATGGATATTTTAATGCTTAATTTAAACAAGTTTAAACCAGTATTGAACTTAGAACAAGATGAATATCTATTCGAATCAACCGAAACAATTTATAAACAAACACAAAAAAACAAAAACAAAAAAAAAACACTTGTTTACTTCTCTGGTAGGGACACACTTGTTTACTTCTCTGGTAGGGACTCACACATCCTTTCTATTGGAACAAGGACTTCTTTCGGTGCATCTTCTTGCTTTGGAACTGGAGCCTCGATAGAAAGAACGCCGTCATTTGTTTAAGTCGACTTCAATTTTGCAGGGTCAACTTCCTTTGAAATGGTGAATTCTCTTGTGAACTCCTTGTACACTCTACTTCCGGGTGATTCTGACTCGTGCTTAGCATGCACTACGAGTTTATCCTTAATGTGCTTAACTGTGATTTCTTCCGGTGTGAACCCACTACAGTCGTAGCGCAGGGCAAGCTTTGTGTTCCCTTCAGCATCAGTGACAAATGGTTGCTCCCTTTGTAGGATCTGTGGAGTACCAGCTTCCAGTCGGAACATGTCTCGCCTCATGCGGTCAAGTTCCTCGTCGAATCTTGAACGCCTAGTCAGATGGTCCAAAGTTCTCCATTCATTGTCAAGCTCGTCAATCCAGCCCGAAACAGGTCTCTCTGACCATTGAAGAATCCAAAGTTTCGGATGTCAAGGGGAAGAATGGTCCAAGACATAATGGCAAAATATAACTTTGTTTCACTTTATCAAAGCAAATTAAAGCTTCAGTTGTTTGCTATCTACCTCAACATTATAGGGTTTACGTTCGAACTGGAAAAGCGAATGCATTATATAGACCGATAGAACATTCCAGCCTCTTTGCTATAGATGAAGAAAATTCTAGATTATTCTTATATTGGCCAGCGTGTGTGTCAGCGCGAGATAAACACACACACAAGGGTATGAGGAACGATTTTGTACAAACCTGGATTACGGATACTCGTTTTACTAAAGATAGATAATTCAGTGCTT
>CM037782.1:28395636-28444297 GCA_021229015.1 Solen grandis | reverse complement strand
AAAAACCTTTAAAAGAGGATGGGGGAATTCCCAATTAATTTTTTAATGTTTATAAAAAAATGTCTCCTTTTTAATTTAATGCCCTGTTTTTTAAAAAAATAGTTCTTACCCCTTCAGGTTATTCAAAGTTCAAATACAGTGAAGGTGCCAACCATTGAAAACCCCTGTGGTAAGAACTTTTTAAGTATGAGGGGCCCCCGGGTGTGGAACGCCTCCTAAGTGCTTGAGAGTGTCGAAAATTTTAAAAGGGAGTTCGGGGTGATGCGCCCCTAACTGGCCCCCCGTAGGGGCCTGGAATTTGTTCGTTTTTTTTTGGTATTTTTCTAATTGCCAAGTTTGTTTTATATAAATTATTTTGCTTTTTGCTTGTTGGGGAATTTTACCGTTTTGATCATGTTTTGTGTTGTTGCGCGCCGTTTTTGTAGGATTGTTGTTTTTGGGTTTATTTTGATTCATAGCGCCTGTTATGTGTTCATTTTATGTAATTTGTAAATGTTTTAGTGTTTATTTTTAATCATTTACCCCCCGTTAATCTTCGAATACTTTATTTTAACATTTTATTTTTATGCCGTTGCTTGCTTAGTCTTGCCTTTTTAAAGGGAATACCCAAATAATCCCATAATCGAGTAATACTCTTGGGCCCATTACCCCCCTCCATTTTGGAATTCGCCCTGAATTTAGGGTTACACGGTAAATATAACCATGTGCAAATTACCTTCACCGTTTTCCCACGTCTCACTTTGGGTACCAATGCACAGGGTGGGGAAAAAATTTATGGCCTTCGCACTCGAACCGGGCCCTTTCGTTTACAGGAGAATGTTTTCCCGATTTGGTACCCGGCCGCTTAATAGATTCTCCCCTATTGTAGTTATGGGTTTTGCTGGACAGAAATTAGTACGATGTAATATTTGTTTTCTTTTGCGATTCCATTTTTGTGAACTTGAATTCTAAGAGAGGGACTTCCTTCATACAAAATTGTTTTTTTTTGTATTGTGTTGATTTATGTTTTTTCAATGTTGGGTTTAACTGCAGATTTCTAAATAGAAAATGTTTGGGGAAAATATCCCTTTTTTTCTATCAAAAGTTTACTATTCGAGTTGTTTTATTATTTTACGCTTTTCTCTCTTTATTTTTAAATTTTTTTTAAAAAAACGTCCCGATTACAAAGAATAAAAAAAACAATGTTATATTTAATTTTTTTAAATGTCTTTATGTAGTGATGCAAACAATATGTTTTCAGTTTAAACCCAGACAAAGTTGTTTTCAGTGTTCCAGGAAGAAAATTCCCGATGTTCATTTTAAGCATTTCACCATACAGAAATTTTTCCGGACAAAGGCCGTATCTCCAGACTGCTGCCCGGTGGTTTGGGCACGAATTACAGGGACCAACGCCCCCCCATCTAGGAATAAAGTTGCCATTTTTTCCCCTATTATGACACTGGCGGCAAGATTTGTTTTACTTGGGCACAAATGGACGGTAAACAAAAACAGACCGGAACCGGGGCCGTAAATATCCCTGTAGGGTTTTCGTAGGCATTCCCTTCGTTTAAAAAATTTGTTGTAAGAGTTCGTGCCCTATAGCGAAATTTAAAGGGGCTTAACATCGCGGGGTTGAAAGCCATATCGTAGTTTCCATGCCCCAAATTATAGAAGTTTTAACGAGGGGAAAAAGATAAGAATGATAAGTTAAATGCAATGAATAAATACAAAAATAATAAAAAAAAAAAAAATAAAGCGGGGATTCAAAATTAATGTTGTTTAATATATTTTTAAAAAGTTTATTTGACAAAGGGGGGGGAAAAAACCCCCCTTTTTTTTTCTTTTTCCCAACAATGAAATCTTTTTTTAATTTTTTTTTTGTAAATTTGTCCCCGCCAAAAAAAAAATTTTTATAAATTGAATTAAAATTTTAAACAAAATTTTAAAATTTTTAAAAAAGGGGAATAACATAAAAAAAAATTAATAAATTTTTTAAAATTCTCAAATCTTTCTTTTTTAAAATTTCATCATGACTGATCGAAAAGAAATGCGGGAAGAGAGAGGGGAGAGAGGGGAGGGTTTGGAGGTTTTTGGGAAACACACCCCTGACTACTGATATTTTTTTTAAAACCCTACACCCTTGAAGTGGAAGGGTTTTGATTTTTTCACTGCAACCAAAAGGGGGGATTAATCGGTTTTTGTTTAAAAAAGAAAAAATTTGATTTTTTTTAAATTTTTTTTATGAATTTTTTTTTGAAAAAATTTCGTGAAATGCGTGCCTGTGTTATTAACAAAAAAATTCAAGTCACCGATTCTGTCCCCACTCTTTTTTTGTTTTGGTTTTGACAGAGGCCAGGGGTGAAACCCCTGTACCAAAAAAAAGCTTGTCCCCACCGGCGGCCATTTTTTTGGAAAATACATGAAACTAGAACAAATGAAAAGACTTTGGGGCAAAAAAAATCGAGCGTGAAAAACTAAGTATTTTAATAGTCAAAAACAAAAAGGGGAACTTTGAAAAAGTTTAAAAGGGCAGCAGAAAACGGACTTTTTCATATGGGGGCAATGTTTAAATTTTTTCCATGTGTGTGAAAATTTAAATTTCCCCCGGGGACTTCAAGGGACCCGGTTTTAAAAAAAAGAAAAAAAAGGGATTATTGAAAAAAATTTTTCGCCAGTTTACAAAAAATTATGCAATCAATTTCAAAAATTGCAAAACAAATTTTCGCAGCGTGAAAAGGGAAAAAAAAATTTAGAAAAGACGGAAATTTACCTTTCCCACTTTTTTTTTTGAAATGAAAAAAAATAAAAAACTTTTTAAATTGAAAAAAAAGGAGAAAATTTAATGGGGGATTTTCATTTCTTTAATTGTTTTTTATCTATTTTACCTCGTCGAAAAAAAAATTTCTTAAACTTATATAACCCCCTTTTTGACTTTTGGGGTTGGGGGCCAGTATTTTGGTTTTGTAAAAGGTCATGACAACTTTTGTCCCAAGGGTGTTCAAAAGAAACCAAAACATTCTGATCCATTCGGCACTTCCCAATTGCCCCCGGGGGATCCCCTTTTGGAAAAAAAGAAATTTTCAAATAAAAAAAACTTTTTTTCCCTAAAATTTTTTGAATTTCATTAATATAAAGCAGCATCAAGATAACAAAAACAGGAAAAATGCATTTTTTTACAGATACTTTTTCGGGGGTTGGGATTAAAAATTTGATTTGGGTTTTGGGGTTTTATTTGGGTTTTTAAAATTCAAACCCTTTTTAAAACGTCACTCTAAGATAAATAATTTTTAAATAAAAAGGGAAAATTTTAACATGATTAAAATACGGGGGTTTAAATTTGTAACATTACGATACCGTGTTTCTCCTTTGGGAACGAAGAAAGTGAAAAAACATTGAAAAAAAAACCAAGCAAGTTTTTTTATTCTTTTTTATACGAGATTTTTTTTTGAAAAAAATTTGTGGGTTTTTAACTCGCCCCCAAAAACGTCAGGTAAAGGGTTTTTTTGTTTAAAAAAAAGGAAAAAATTTTATAATAAAGTTCCGTCTGGGGTCCCATATCATTAAATGTATTCTTTTTTTCAGCCCCCCTTTTTAACGTTATTAAAAAGGTGTACAAGGGTATGCATTTTATCTGTCTAAATCAGTACACTGAAACAGCTAAAATCATTAGGTTTTTCCGAAAACCTGGGGAAAAACAATGGGGTTTTTGTTATTTTTATTCTTCTTAGGGGGGCTTTCTCCCTAAAAGGCTTTTTGTTAGGGGTTTTTTATTTTTTTTTTTGTTTTTTTTCTTATTATAATTTTTTCTCATTTTTGGGGTTTAAAATTTAAAACATTTGAAAAAAGGGGCCACCCAAAAGAAATTTTTAAAATAGTTATCAGCGTGACTTTGACCCTTTTGAATGCAAAAATTTTCATCCCCAAAATATGACGTATGCAACGTCACATTCGAAAAATCTACCAAATTTGCTTGGCGCTCGCCGCGTCATTTCTAATCCGGGGGGTCTGATATTTTCAAAAGGAAGGGGTACTTTAAAGGAAGTAGATGTGAATATTTACTAAACTTTTCAAGATTCCAAAAGTTCGAGATTTTACCCTAAAAAAATGAGTTTTAAAAAACAAAAAAATAGCATAGGGTTTTGAGATCAAAATTTGTTTTTGGGGGACAACTGACGCGAAAAACTCATTTAACGTAAAAAACATAAAAAATCAATTTTGCTTTTTGAAAAAAATCGTTTTTTTTAGGCCCTGCACTTTATTTTTTAAACGATAACATGTAATTTTCCAATTAATGTGCAATTTTGGGTGTTCCGTCAACATGGTTAAAACTTTTTCCCGGAAAATCACAGAGGTAAAAGGTCATATTTCAGTTTTTTTTTTTTTTCTTTGACTTTAATACCCCAAAAAAAGGATAAATATTCTATCGAGACACAAAATTGATATAAATTTGTAGACTTTGAAAGACCCCCCCGATGATATTTAGTTTTTATGATGGGGAAATTTGGGTCGTTGGTTTTGGCAAAAAAACCCCCCAAATCCCTTTTAATTTCTTATATCAAAAGAAACATTAAATTTTTGGGAAAAAAGGGGAAATAATAAAAATTTGAAAAGGGGATCTCTTGCCATTCAATAGACTTAAAATTTTAAAAAATTTGGGCTCAGGATTCATAGGAAAACCCTTTTTAAAATCTTTAAAGTGATTAAATTACAAACCCAAATAAGCATGTTAAATTTATGAATTGGAAGACCCTTCTAACGGGGACCCCCGGTTTTTTTTAAAGTGGGGCATTTTTTTTAAGAATAACAAGGGGAAAAAAAAAAATTTAGAAATTCATTCATGCACTTTTGCATGGTTTTCCCTTTTGTTATCTGTACCTAAAAAGCTTTACGATAGGTTTAAAATAATAAGAAAGTGAAATAATTGAAAATTTTTAAGAGCTTTCTTACGATCCCCAATTTTATTTTTTTGCCCCCCTCAAAGATAAGGCACTTGTCCATCTGTTTTGTCCGTTAGCAATTTTTAATGTCCACTCAATAACTTAAAAACTAATAGTGTGCTGTCTTCAAACCCCTTTGATGAGAGGTTGACATGGATAGTGGATGGGGGATTATTGATTTTTTTGGGCTTACGTCAAAGGTCAAGGTCACATTGACAGTTAGGGGTAAAATCCCCTTTTTCCCCACAAAAAATTTAGAAGGAAAAAAGCATAGGTTTTGAAACTTTGGGGGGGGGAAAAAATTTTTTTATTGGGCAGTTGAAGACCCCCCATTGATTTTAAGGTAAATTTGAACAAAAACTAGGGGGAAAAGTGCCATTTAATAAAAAATCATTTTTCCGCTGAATTTCCCTTTAGAAAGAAAAAGCTTATATTTTTGAAACTTGTTAGGGACATAGTCCCTGGCCAGTTCACGATCCTGGGGTTTTTTAAAATTTTTAGGTCATTACGTCAAAGGTCGGATTTTTAAAAAAAATCTAAATTAAAAACTTTTTTTTTTATTACTTGAGAAGAAATAATCCTTGTCTGTGAAACTTCGTAAAACATTGCCCACGGGCCCGTGACCCACATTTTGAGGTAATAAAAGGGGGAAAAGTCAAGGGCACAATGACACGAGGTCATTTTAGCAGAAAGCCCTATCGTTTGTTCGGGGGGGAAAAGAAATCCCAGTTATTTTTTTATTCTAATTTTTTTTTTCCCTTTTTATTTTAAAATTTTTAAACAGGTTCCCGTTTAGCTAGCAGAAAAAAAAATTTTTAACAGTATACACAGGACTTCGGCGCTTTTGATCGTCAAAATTTTTTTTTATTGAGGGCACATGACGGGGGGGCCCCTAAAAAAAAAAAGGTACAAAATTTGAAGGGCCCGCTCTACAGCCTCTTTTGGGGGACCGATGAATTTTTTTTTTTTCCCCACAGAATGTATATATTTTTTTATTTTTTGGGGGGGGAAATCCCCCTTTTTAAAAATTTTTTTGAAAAGATCAAGGATTTTTTTGCTGAACCAAGTTTTGAACTTTCCCCCAAAAAAAGTAAAAAATTTTTACAAAAGCACCCAGATAACCTAAAAACATGAAATTTGGACAAACTTTTTTTCAATTTTTTTCTTTCCGCCTGAGAAAAATTTAAAACGTCTTTTCTTGAAATTCTAAGTATTTCGTATTATAGGGTTTTTAAAAAGCTTTTTTTTGCCAAATTTTCTGGCCCATCCCTCGAAAAATTCCCAAAAGGGAATAATTTTATTTTTATTAAGTGTTTTTTTTTTTTCTTTTTTCAAAAAATTTAAAATGACCCCCAAAAAAAATATTAAAAATAGAAAAAAAGGGCCCGTTAAACATAAAAAAAAAAAAATTTTAAAAAAAAAAAGGGTATGTATTTTTATCTCATATTTTTTAAATATGTCTGATAATATGAAAAAAATTTTTTTTTTTGGGGGCCTTTTTTTTTCCCCCCCTTTCATGCCTAACACGCATCTTACTCAGTGAGCACAGGGGGCCCCCATTTTGGGCCCCCTTTTTTTAAGTTAACTTTAAGAAAAAAAAATTTATGCATGATAAAAGGGGGTTTTTTTAAATGGTTCAGATTTTAATGCTCGGACCTTTTAATTATAAAGTTATTTGTCGAAAGGTAGTAATTGACATGACATTTTTTTGCCGTTTATTGCTTTTTTTTGGGGGGAAAAAATTTTTCCCTATTTCTAAACCCCCTTTTTAATTTTTAAGTTTAAACTTTAAAGGGGGGGAAAAATTTTGTTTGAATTCAAAATCTTTCTAACGGTCCCTTTTTTTTTTTAAAAAAATCGGACATCAAAAAAGGGGTTTTAAACATGAAAAATAAAATTCCTTTAAAACCCGTTTTCCCCTTTGTGCAAAATAACTAAATGTTTGCAAGAAAGGAACCTTTACTTTTTGACATAAAAAAGGATTTATTTTTAATTTCCCCCCCCCTTTAAAGAACACAATTTTTGAGAATTTTTGTAGTTTTTTTTAAAAGGGGGGGTTTCCCCAAAAAAACTATATTATAAATCAAAACTGAAAACAAATTTAAACAAATTTCCCTTTTTGAATGCATTGATTTTTAAATCTAAATTATGTCAAAAAACGTCCCAGATTTTCGTATCAAATTTAAAAAAGGGGTTTGCCTCTACTTTTTAAATTGGGGGAACGGTTTTTTTTACAATTTTTGAAGGGGTGTAAAAAAGGGGAAAAATATTAAAGAAAATTTTTTTCGGGGTTTAAAAGGGGTTTTGCATGCAAAACCCTTTTTTTCTTTTGTTCAAAAACAAAAGAATTCAGGTTTTTTTTTTATTCTTTTTTACTTTTCTACGCCCTTCATTTCTATATGTTGCAAGAGCCACAGGCCCCTGCCCTTTTAAAAAAATTCACCCCAAAGATAAATTTTGACGTCAATGTTTTTTTAAAAGCCTATACGTCAAAAAACCCCTACTTTACGCTGCTAAAAAATTTTTTTCGCGGACTACATCCATTTTTTCTGGACCGATTTTCATCAAAAAATCACAAAAATTTTTTTTTTTTCCGTTCTAGTTGTGTACCGAAAACCCTTTTAAAAAAAATTTAAAAGGCAAATTTTTTTAAGGGGGAACCCCAAAATTTCGAACTAAACGTCAAATTTCAAATACCTATAAACCGCTTCCAAGAATTACGGGAAATGTTTTTTTTGATATTTTGTTATCTTCAAATGTTTTTTACTTTTGTGAAATGAACGTCATTTGACGTCATATAAAATCAAAAGGGGGAAAAAAAATTTTTTTGATTTCTGTTTTTAAAAAACCCTTTTTAAAAATTTTTTTAAAACCTTTGAGCACCTAAAAATTTTTTTAAAAGCAAAAAGCTTCACGTAGAAAAAATTTTTCATTTCAATCATTTTCCCCCTTTTCCGTATTTTTTTAACCCAAAACGCCCTTTTAAAAAAAAGGGGTTTTATTTTTGGGGGTTTTTTTTTTAAAAGCCTTTTTTTTTTGGGGCCGTTTTTCCCCTCAAAATTTAAAAAGAATGGAAGTTACCCTCTTGTTTTGACCCTTTTTTTTTCCCCCAAAATTTGAAAGAAAAAGGGGAATGGCAAATCCAAGTTTCCCAAAAACCAAAATTTAGGGGAAAATTAATAAAAACCAAAAAAACGCTTCTAGATGAGTTAGAAAGCTAAAAATTTGGACAGTTTTTAAAAACCCCCCAAATGGGGGTTTTAAAAATTTAAAAGGGGGAAAATGAATGTTTTTCGAGGGGAAATGCCCCTCAAAAGTTAAAAAAAAAATATTTGATATTTACGCTTAAATTTTTAAAATAATTTGGGGAGTGTTTAAAGGGGAAACCCTGAAAATAAATAACTTTTAGCGGGCAAATGGTAAAATTTTGAATGCAAGAATGCCAAAATTTAAAGTTTTTTTAAAAAAAAACCCCCCCAAAATTAAACGTCCGCCCCAAAAATTTTTTTTTTTGGGGGAAAGCCATTTTTTTCGGCCCCATTTCCATCAAAATGTGTATACCACGTTTTTAGTTAATACCAGGTGCCCCCTTTTTTTTCCAAAAAATTTATAAAGGCAAAGGTTCTATGGGAAACCAAATTCGAACCATTGACGTCAAAGTTCAGAAAAACAAATTTAAAAACGTTTCCCCGGTGATTTTTAAAACTGAAAATTTTTTAGTTTCTATGAAAATTTTTTTTTCTTTTTGGGGAATAAAAGTCATTTGGCCCCATAGGGCGTCAAACGGAAAAAAAGAATTTCTTATATCAACGCGTTAATTTCTATAATGGCAAAGACCCCGGGGGGAAAAGAAAAAAAAAGGGGATACATTTAAGATACTGAAAAATTTTTTTATTTAAAATTTTTTTTTCTTATGACTATGACTCACATGATGCCCCAAAAAAACTTTTTTCTCAAAAATTGTACGACGTCAAATCCCCTCAAATTTTTAAATTTTTTCCCCAAAAAATTTTTTGTATTTTTTAAATTATCCCTTCGGTGTCCTTTTTTCCCAAATTTTTTAAAAGAGACAATGATTCAGGGCGAATAAAAAATTCGAACCATTGACGTCAAATTTCAAAAAAAAAAAGTCACTTCCAGATAGATAGAAAGCGTTTTTTTGGGCTAAAAAATTAGACTCTAAGTCTTTTTATATCCTAAGAATAAACGTCATTTGACGTCATATAAACTCAAAAAGTAAAAAAAAATTTCTTTTTTTCTGCTTTTTAAATTTTTCTTTTTTTGAAAAACCCAAAAAACCAAAAAAAAATTTGACAGCATCCCCCTTGACATAGTTAAATTTTCCTTTTTCATAGTTTTTTTTTTTCCCTTTTGGCCCCGTTTTTTGACTAAATTTTTTACGTCGTTTAAAAAAGTTTGAATGCCCCCCTTATAGCTATTTTTTTGACTGATTTCCATCAAATTTCACAGAATAAATACTTTTTTTTAAGTTGGCACCCTGGTGTCCTTTTTTTTAAAAATTTAAAAAATGGCAAAAAATCCTAGGGCAAATCCAAGATTCGAACCATTGACCCAATTTAAAAAAAAAAAAAAAATCGTTTTCCCGAAAGTAAGGAAGCGGTTTTTTTGGGAAAAATGAATATAAGTCTCTAAGATCTTTCCCCCTTTCCCCTTTTAAATGAACGTCATTGATGTCAAAGGCCGCCCCCCCGGGGCCCAAAAAAATTTCTATTTTCTACCGAAAAAATTTTTCATTTTTTTAAAAAAGGGGCCCCCGGGCCCCAAAAAAATTTTTCAAAGGCATATACCTCAGATATTGACATTTAAAAATTTTAAGGTTTTTCTTGCTTATACTTCATATGCCCCTCAAACGTAACATTGTGTATAAAAGGTTTCACGCAATAAAAAAACCGTATTTTGGACCGTTTTTTATAAAATTTTCACAGAGTGAAAAAATTTTTTTTCATTCTAGTTCTAGGGTTTTTTATGGGGGGAAATTAAAAATTCGAAAAAAATTTACGTAAATTTTTTAAAAAAAAAAACGCTACCAATGATTAGAAAGCTGATTGTTACCCCTAAAAATAGTACCCCAAGCCCCTTTTTTCAAAATTTTTTAAAAAGAAACGTCATTTGACGTCATTGAGGGGGTTTTAGGTAAAAAAAAATTTCTTAAAACCAGGGGGTTTAAAATTTTTAATAGTTAAAGGGGAAACCCAGGGGAATAAAAAAAAAAAAGGCAAAAAATTTTTTAAAAATACTTTTTTTTCATTTTTGTTTTTTCCCCTTTTGCCCATGACGCCCCTAAATTTTAAACTTGACGTTGTCTACAAAAAAAAATTTTTTGGGGTCAAAACCCCAAATTAAAAAATTTTCAAAATTTTTTCCCGAATTTACGTTCTGTTTTGCATCCCATTGCCCGTTTTTTCCAAAAATTTTTAAATAAAAAATTTATGGGAATCCAATAATTCAACCATTGACGTCAAATTTCAAATCGCATAAAAAATCGTTTTTATTTTTGGGTTTAAAAGGGGTGATATTTAAAAATGAATATAAGTCGGGGACGATTCTTTGCTTTTTGATAAAAAGAAGGGGCATATTTCCCATGGACTTTTTAAAATCCAAAAAAACCTTTTTTGGGACTGAAATTAAAGGGGTTTTTGGGGTATAGCCCTTTAAATTTTTTTTTTAAATTTTCATAAAAAATTTTTACTGAAGGGGGGGAGCATAGATCCTAGGGGGGCAATTTTTTCTAAAATAACCCGGTCAAGTCTAGGTCAATTAGCGGTTTTTTTTTTTTTTTTTTTTGGGGGCCCTTTCATACTCTAACACGATAATTTTTCTATCGAATGCTATACATATAATTTGTAGGTTTTTTGGGGAAAAACTTTTCCCCGTTTTGTTTTCGGGGTTGAATCATTTTAGATATGGCTGAAAAACAAAAAATTCGTTACCCCCCATGCCTTAACATTTTTTGTTTCGAAATGTTTGTTTTTTGGGGAAAAAATTTTTAAAATGATTTTTATTTGTAGGGAAAATTTTTTGGGTTTTTTCTTTTGATTCTTTAATTTTTAAAAATTTTACCAAAGAATCATGGGGTAATGCAAAAAAACAATTTTCCAAAAAAATTTTTTTAAAAAATAGACCCAAACTTTTGCAAGGGGTTGAATGGATTTTCAAGACATTTTTTTTGGGAACAAATTTTCCCCGAAATTGGTAAATTTTTTAAGAAAATTATGAAAAAATTTTAAAAATTGATTTTTTAAAATTAAATTTTGGGGAAAATGCGATATAAACCCCCTTTTTTCGTTTGACAAAAAAAAGCAGAAAACCCAAAATTGGGGAAAAAACGAATGAAATCATTGTTTTTTTTCCGTTTTGTAAAATTTTGTCTCCGTCAATAAATAAAATATAAATTGAATTAAAAAAATTTAAAAAATTTTAAAATTAAATTAAAAAAAAGGGGAAACAACATACAAAAAATTTAAAAAAAATTTTTAAAAATTCCTCAAATCTTTTTTTTGTTTTTTTTATCACTAAAAAGATCAAAAAAAAAATGCTGAGAGAGAGAGGGGAGAAAGAGAGGGAGGGGGTTTTCGGTACCCCAAAAACCCGAAATACTGATTTTTTTCTATAACTCACCATTTTTAAATGCGCATGTGTTTTTTTCCCCTGCAAGCAGAAGGCGTGGATTAATGGGAAAATTTTGTTTATTATTGAAAAATTTTTTTTTTCTTTTAAAATTTAGTGTTTAATTAAATTTTTTTTTTACACAAATGCGTGAAAATGCTGCCTTTTTTTATTAACGAAAAAATATCAAGTAAACCGATTCTGATTTTCCACTTTTTTTTAAAGGGGGTTTTTTTTAACATAAGGCACAGGGGCAAAAAAACCCCCTGTACCTAAAAAAAGCATGTAAAAACCCCCCCGGCTTTTTTTGGGGACTAATAAATGTACTAGAACTACGTAAGACAATGGGCAAAAAAAATCGATGCGGCAAACAAATAAGTATTTTTTAAAATGTCAATAAAAAAAGAATGGATTTTTAAAAACTAGACGGGGGACATAACGGACTTTTTTCATAGGGGGGAATGTTTTTACATATTTCACAAAGTGTGTGCATATTTTAATCCCCGGGGGGCTTAAAAGGAGACCGGTTACAAAACGCAATAAAGGCATTATTGATAAAAATTTTTCGCCTTTGGGGCCCAAAAAAATTTAAAGGGGAATAAATTTTCAAAGTAGCACCCAAAAGGGTTTTTTGGGGACCCGGGGCAAGGACAAAAAATAGAAATGACGGGAAAATTTTTTTCCTGTCCCAAAAACATTTTTTTATGAAAAAGAAAAAAATATTTTTAAAACTTTTTAAATTTAAAAAATTTTGGGGATAAAGTACTACGGGATATCATTTATTTTTAAATTTTTTTAAATTTTTCTTTTTTTCCCCCGATCGAAAAACAAGTTTTAAAACAACTTTTACAAAACCAACTCGACTTTTCCCCCGGGTTTGGGGCCAACTTTGCTTTTTTTGGGGGAAGGCAGACAAATTTTGTCCCAACGGTGTTCAAAAAAACCAAAACATTCAAGATCACTTTCCCCAGCACATTACCATTGCAACCCCCTGAAACCATTTTTAAAAAGGGGAAAAAAAAAAAAATTTCAAATAAAATAAACCTTTTTTTTTCCCCCAAAGGGGTTTTAATTATAAATAATAAAAAGAAAAAAACAAAAAAACCCCAACCCCCCAGGACACAATGCTTTAAATTTTTTCAGATACTTTTTTCGGGGGTTGGTTTAAAAAAAAGATTATAAGGTTTGGTCGTTATTTTTAAAAAGGGGTTTAAAAATTTTTAAACCCCTTAAAAAACGCACTTTTAAAAATTTAAAATATATTAAATTTTAAAAGGAAAATTTCCTTTTATCATAAAACCCCCTGGGGGGTTTTTTTTATATACTTTTCGATACCATTTTATTCATCCTCTATAGGGAAAAAAGCAGTGAAACACTTTAAAAAAAAAAAAACCCAAAAAACCCGTATTATTATTCAAGTTTACGAGTTTTTTAAAATTTTGCAAAAAAATTTTTAGGTTTAATCTCGGGGGCCCAAACGCCCCGGCCCGGTTTTTTTTTTAAAAAAAGAAAAATTTTGGGATGAATAAATTTTTTCCCTGGGCCCTTTTCCCTTGAATGTCAATTATTTTAGCCCCCCCCTTTTTAACGTTTTTTCAAGGTGGAAAAAGGGGATGAAATTTTTTTTGTAAAAAACATTTTAAAAAGAAACACCCCCTCTTTTGGGCTTTCCCCCAAACCTGGGGAAAAACCCCTATGGGGGTTTTTTTTTTTTTATTCTTCTTACTAGGGCTTTCTCCCCCCAAAAACCAAAAATTTTTTGGGTTTGTTATGTTTTTTTTTTTTTTTTCTTATTATAATTTTTTCTCAGTTTGGGTTTTAAAATTTTAAAACCCGGGGTTTTTAAAAAAAGGGGCCCCCCCCCTTTTAAAATTTTAAAAAAATTATCAGCGGACCTTTGGGGGCCCTTTTTAATGCAAAATTTTTTATCCCCTATGACGTCCCTGCAACGTCACCCTTCGGGAAAAACTACCAAATTTGCTTGGCGCCCCCGCCGCTGTCATTTTAATCCGGGGGTCCGATATTTTTACAGGAATTAAAAATTAGGATGTTTGATGTGAATACTTACTAAACTTTTCAAGATTCCAAAATTTTTTGATTTTAACTCAAAAAAAAAAAAATTTAAAAAAAAATTTAAAAAACATAAGGTGTCTTTTTATCTTTTTGTAAAATTTTTCAACTGACGTCGTTAACGTCATTTTTTAAAAATTTTTAACTAATAATTTTTTTTTTGGGATTTGAAAAAAACGTTTTTTTTAAAAGGGCCCCCCCAGCTTTATTTTTTTTTGAGTAAAAAGTAACTTTTAATTAAAAAATTTTTAAACTTGTGTTCCGTCGAACAGGGGGTTTTTAAAAATTTCCCCAAAAAAAAAAGAAAAGGGGGAAAAAGGGGGAAAAATTTTGTTAATTTTTTTTTTTTTTTCTGACTTTAATATCTCAAAAAGGGTTTTAAAAATTTTTTCGGGGACACCATTGAAAAACATTTTTTAGAGCTTGGGGAAAAAACCCCCCAATGGGGAAAATTTTTTTTTTATTTTTTTCCCGGGGGGGGATCATTTTTTTTTTGGGAGAAAAAAAAACCCCAAAAAAACATTTAACTGCTTTTTAAAAAAAAAACATTGAATTTTTTTTAAAAAAGGGGAATAATAAAAAGAAGAAGGGGATCTCCTTTTCCCCCCTAATAGACCCCTTGGGGAAAATTTTAAAAAAATTTGGGGGCCCGGGTTTTTTAAAAATAAAAATTTTTTTTCCCTTTTTAAAAAAATTAAATAAATCCCCAAAAAAACATGTTTTTAAAATTTTTAAAAAAATTTGGGGAAACCCTTCTAACGGTACCCGGGTTTTTTAAAGTGGACATCCCTTAATAAATTTTAAAAAAAAAAATAAAAAAAATTTTGAAATTTCCCTTCATGCACTTTTTTGGGGGTCCTTTTGTTATCTGTAAAACCCCCAAAACCCGTTACAGAAAAAGGGGAAAAAAATAAAAATGAAATAATTGAAATTTTTAAAGGGGGTTTCCCCTTTCGAAAACCAAGTTTTATTTATATCCCCCAATCAGGGGTAATCACTTGTCCTCGTTAGTCCCTTTTGCAATATCAATGTCCACTCAAAAAATTTTATAACTAATATGTTTGCTGTTTTTATACTTAGATGGGGTTTGCAAGGATAGTGGATGATCATTTTTTTATTTTGAGGTCATTACGTAAAAAGGGAAAGGGGCACATTGACAGTTAGGTAAAATCCTGTTCGCACAAAAAAAATTTTAAAAGGGAAAAAAGAAAGGGTTTTTTGAAACTTGGGGGGGGAAAAAACCCCCTTGTCAGTTGAAGACCCCTATTAAAATTTTAAAGGGCATTCGAAAAAAAAACCCAGGTAACAGTGCCATTTAATAAAAAAAACATTGTCCCTAAAATTTCCCTTGGGGGAAAAAAAAACTTATTTTTTTTGAAACTTGTTAGGGACATTTTTCCTTTTCCATTCACACCCTTTTTTTTTTAAATTTTTAGGTCAAAAATCAAAGGTCGGGGCAAAATGAACAAAAAATTTAAAAAACTTTTTTTTTTAAATTTCTTTAGAAAAAAAAAAAACCTATGTCTTGAAACTTCGAAAACCCCCTTGCCCACGGCCGGGACACCTACGATTTTGGGGGAATAGAGTCAATTTTTAAGGCACAATGACACTGAGGTCATTTGAGCAGAAACCCCCCCCCTTTGGTTTCGGGACAAACGAAATCTTTTTTTTAAAATTAAAATTTTTCACTTTTTTTCTTCCTTTTAAAAGTTCAAATTTAAAGGGGGTTTCCGATGACTAGCAGCATGAAATTTTAAAAATAAAAAACAGTGACTTCGGGGTTTTTTATCGCACATTTTTTTTTTTTTAAACCCCTGACGGGGGGGTAAAAAAAAAGGGACAAAACTTTTACGCGCTCTACAGCCGTCATTTCAGGACCGATGTACTTTTTTTTTTTTACAGAATGTATATAAAATTAATTTTGTTTTGGGAAAAAAATAATTAGCAATATTGGGGAAAAAATTTTTGGAAAAAATTGCTGAACCAAGTTTTGAACTTTTTTCCGAAAATGTAAAATTGAAGATTAAAAAGCACTCCCAAAATTTTAAAAAAGAAAAAATGAAATTTGGGCAGAACATGTGTTCAATTGATTTTTTTCCGCCTGGAAGACTTAAAAATTTTTAAAATAAAAGAATTATGGGTTTAAAAAAAAATTTTTTTTCCAAAAATTTTTTAAAAACCCCCTTTTTTAGCCAAAAAAAATTATTAAGATTTGGATTTTTTTTCAACCGAAGGGGCAAAAAAAGTATTGAAAAAGTGTAAAAACCCTTTCCAAGAAAACTAAAAAACAATTAAAAAAAAAGTATTTTATTCTTTGGTTAAAATCCCTGAAAAAAAATTTTTTAAACAAATTTGATAAATTTTTTCTTTGAAACCAAATTTTAAATAGGGGAAATGGGTTGGTCTTGTTTAAATTTTTAAAAAACCCAAAAAAATTTTTTTTCCCCAAAGCGAATTACAAATTAAAAACGAATTTTAAATTTTTAATTTTTTTAAAAAAGGGAAAAATTTTAAATTTTAAAATCAAACCGGGGCCCCCTTTTTTTTTTGGGGGTTTTTTTTTTTTTTGGTTTTTAAAAATTTTTAAAATTTTTTTAAAATCTTTTTAAAGGAAAATTTTAAAAAAAACAAAACGAAAAAGAAAATAAAATTTAAAAAACCTTTTTCCGGGATTCAAAAAATTTAAAAGGGCCCTTTATAAATTTTTAAAGAAACCCCCAAAAAATATTTTCCCTTTTTAAAAATTTTTGGGGAAATTTTTTAAATTTTGGAAAAAATATTAGGAAAAATTTAAAGAAAAAAAAATATTTTTCAGTTTTAAAAACCTTAAAAATTATGCATTGCGTAAGTTTTAAAAAAAATTAATTTTTCCCCTTTTTTTCCCCCGGGGGTTTTTTTAATTTTTTTTTTTAAAATTAAAAGGGGAAAAAAACAAAATTTTTTTCAATGTGAAAATTTTTTGGGGTTTAAAAAAATAAACAGGAATTTTTTTTTCCCCTTTAAATTTTTTAAAATTAAAGGCCAAAGACCCCCAAATTTTTAAGAAAAACGTTTTTGCCGAAAATTTTTTTCCTTTCCTTGAAAAATTTAACCCCTTTTTTTAAAATTTTTTCCGGGGAAAAATAACGGAAAAATTTCAATTAAAAAACGTTTTTTAAAATTTGTTTTGGAAAAAAAAGGTTTTCCCTTTTTTAAAAGGCAAAATTTTTTAAAAAGTTAAATTTTTAAATTTTAAAAAATAAACCGTTTTTTCCCAAAAAATTTTTTAATAAGTTGTCCCTTAAAATTTTTTTTTCGGGAAAAAAAATTTTTCCTAAAATCCCCAAAAAAAAAAGTTTTAGGTTTTTTTTTAAAGGGGTTCCCCAAAAGGACCCGAAAAATTTTTTTTGATTGGCCCCCCAATTTTTTTTAAAATTTTTTGGCGTTTTTGGGAAATTTAAAAAATTTTTAACCCTTTTTTTTTGGCCGATTTTTAAAAAGGGTTTTTCCCTTTTTTTAAAAAACCCCTTTTTTTCCAAACGGAAAGGACAAAAATTGGGAAACCAATTTTAACCCCCTTTAAAAAATTAAAATAAACCTTTTTTTTTAAAAAATTTGGGGGAAAAATTAAAAGTTAAAAAGGGGAAAAATTTTAAAAAAAGGTCTTTTCCCGGGGGTTCGCAAAAAAACCAAAAATTTTTTTTGCTTTTTATCTAGTTAAAATTATGGTCCCAAAACCAAGAAAAAAAATAAGAAAATGAAGAAAAAAGGGGGAAAATTTTTGTTGAATGGGTTTTATGATTTAAAAAATTTTTATTGAAATCGGGGGGGGGGGGGGGGGAAAAAAGGGGATTTTGGGGGTTTGGTTAAAAAATTTTTTGGGGTTTTTTGTGTTGGGGTTTTTATTTTATGGGGTTTGTTTTTTAAAAAAAAAAACCCCGGTTTTTGGGCCCTTTTCCCCCTTTTTCCCCCCCCTTTTTTCCCTTTTTGTTTGGGGTTTAAAATGACATTTTATTTCTTTTGAATTATTTCCTTTAAAAATATTTTTTTAAAAACCCAAAAAAAAGATTTTTTTTCATTTTGGTTAAAAATTTTTAAAAAAGGCAAAATCCCCAAATTTAAAAAAAAAAAGCCGATTTTTCATTTCAGTTGTTTTTTTTGCCCTAGCAAAAAATTCCAAAAATTTTAATCCCCAAAAACTTCAAACTTTATTTTAAAAATTTTTTTTTTCCATTAAAATTTTTCCCCCAATTTAAAAAGCTGATTTTATTACATAAAATCTCGGACAATTTCGATAATGGCTGATATCGGCCCATAAGGTCATGAGTTATGCTCCTTTGAATATTAAAAAATGCCAATTTTTAGTTTGTTTGCACTCAAGCATCTTCATTTCTTAAGAATCATCTTCAAACTCTATGACAATGTTTATAGCCATATTCTTTTGGCCAAGTTCGAATATGGCTGATATCTGTCAATTAGGTCAGTTATGCCCCTTTTGATATAAAAGATGTAATATTTCACTTTATTTGCACTCTCGCATCTTCATTTCTGAAGTAATCATCTTAAATCTTTGGAACAATGTTTAATGCCATATTCCTTCTGCCAAGTTCGATAATGGCTGACATCTGCCAATTAGGTCAGGAGTTATGCCCCTTTTGATGTTTAAATTTGTGTGTTTTAAGCCATAATTTTTCAGTCAAGTTTGACTTAAATTTCGACAACAGGCTCTGTTTAGTTCGAGAATTATAAATAATCTGATGATGGATAATGTCTTCAGTACAATTATGCTATATTTTAGTTACTTGTACAGGCAATGAAGGCAGTTTTTCTCCAATGAGCGTCTTTAGGGCCATCTTGTTGAAAAAAACCATAAAGACCTATATTTTGATCATGATGCAATGCGGTTCTAATGCTATACATATCTTAATGATCGGTCTATTAATTATTAAGTTATTTGTCGAATGGTAGTAATTGACATGAATATCTTTTTGCCGATTTTTGCCTTTTTGGGGGGAGAACTAACTTTATATATCGCAAAAACCTAACAGATAGGTTTACACATAATGTAAGTGCATGTTTGAATTCAAAAGACCTTTCTATTGATACATGGGTTTTTAAAATCGGACATCATATAAGGAAGTTGCATGAAAGTAAGAATTTCTGAAGAAAAAAAAAACATTTTTCCTTGTGCTTCTGCAGTTGATCCCACATATTATTCTTTTCTTTTTTTCTGTTACATTAAAGGTAAAATGTGATGCGGTAATTTATTTTAATGCTCTGTGTCCCCTTCAATTGAACAAGAAACTTCAATGAAGATATAAGAAATACCTTTTTTAGCATGTTAAGAGGACTAGTGGTACTTTATTCACTTGCAGAACACGAAGAATGAGTATTATTGTAGTTATCTTAAAGATGGTTCTGAAAAAAATAGCATTATGAAATTATAAATGAAAACAAAGCCACATATTCCCTTTTGAATGCAATGACTTTAAAATTTAAATTATTTTATATGACATCACAGATTTCCTCTGCTATTTATGTTTGCACTCTACAGCTGTCAATTCGGGACTGATTTTCTTCACTTTTTGAAGATGGTGTATGCTAGAAAAGTAAATAAGCATGAGCAGGTTTGACATGGTTTGCAGTGCAGAAGGTCCTTTCTTTTGTTCAGAATAAAATAAGTCTAGTTTCATACTGGATTTTTAAAAAAAGGCATGAGCTTGGACTAAGTATATTCTAAATATAAGTCATAAAAATGTAATAACAGCCAGTTAAATTTGGTAGTAGAAGTAGTTTGTTGGATTTAACGTCCAACCGACATTATTTCAGTCATCTGGTGATGATGTGTACTTGAGACAGATATAGTGCTCCCACACTGCATTATCACGCCGTAGACATGTGGCATGATATTATACCCAGTCACATTATCCTGACACCGGGCCAATCAAACCTGGAACTACCTTTATATGCTGAGCGCCAAGGAAGGGAGCTATAACAGTAACATTGTTTACGATTTTGATATGTCGCGGCCGGGGATCGATCCAACGACCTCCTGCAACCGATGCGGGCGCCCAAACCACTCGACCACTAGAGAAAGTAGTAGGAGAAGTAGATACCTTTGTAGTTCTATTGAAATAAATCAATCGGTTCGGTTCAAAGCTTTAAACTGTAATTTGTGTCAATTAAGTGTCAATTTTCAACTTTAACTGTAGTAAACCTGATCAAATTGCACATATGCATCCCCAACAAAATGTTTATACTCTCAAGTCCAATAACTGTGGTCCTGTAGACCAAACGGGACTATATTATGAATTAAAGATAACAAAGGTATGGCTTTGTTACATTCCATACCTTTGTTACATTCAATTTATACCCCCCCCCCTTTTTTTAAAACAACTGTTGTAACAGAAACGAACCTAAAAAATGTAAACATGCATTTAAGTGATACATATTAATCAAAATCCAATGTTCACGTGTATACCTCTGAATAGTTCTAGATGTTCCTTTTTAGACTATTTTGTTTAGATTAAGGACAATATCTTTGGTATACCAGAGGGTAACTTGAACAAAAAGAAGTAACTTAAAGAGAGGGTAAAATCAAAATGTCAATCGCCGAAAGGTCGTAAAATGTAACCCAAAGGTTGGATTTGTCTAAATATATATATGTTTGTTTGTTGGGTTTAACGTCCATCCTACAATATTTTAGTAATTTGGAGACAATGTCTACTTGAGACAGATATAGTGCTGCCACACTGCCGTAGACATGTGGCATGATACCACACCCAGTCACATTATCCTAACACCGGACCAACGAGTCCTGCAACTGCCCTTATATTCTGAGCGCCAAGGAAGGGAGCTATAACATACCATATTTTTACGACTTTGGAATGTCGCAGCCGGGGACCGAACCCACAACCTCCCACTCCCGGACGCTATAACCACTCGGCCACCGGGGGCGGTATATATGTATATGATATTTTGGATATTAACACTCACCTATACACAAAACAGTTATTTATATATATAGTGGATATTATTTCAGGTGTAGTTTTATGTGGACATGTCTCTTCGAGTACATAAGAGTTTACAATGTAGGCATACATATACCCAGACTTAGGATTCCTCCTAAAGTATGCATTCACGTGTATATGGAATTCCTAGTACTACAAATGAAGAGGTTATTTTGTACCATCTTATTAAGTTATTCAAGTGACAACATGACATATTATGGGAATATATCAAATTACTTTTTTTCATATTGTTGTAGTAGTTTGCTTTACAAATGAGAGAGAGAGAGAGAGAGAGAACATATAATATTAGCATGCATTACGGAAAGAAATTATGAGCCACTTTATTCCCGGAATTGTATTTTGCTTTACAAAGGAGAGAGAGAGAGAGAGAGCATACAATATTAGCATGCATCCTGGAAAGAAAATATGAACCAATTTATTTCCTGTGTTGTATTTTGCTTTACAAAGGAGAGAGAGAGAGAGAGAGAAAGCATACACTATTAAAAGCACTGAGGAAGGAAAATATCGGGCATCGCATTAATCTATCCGTTGCTTTGTACAACTGCATTTGAATTAAAACTACACTAGATTATACATGACTGTGGGCATGGCATTGATATATCGTTATTAGGTTCTCGATAAAATTGTGTTAACGCTGTATGTATAAACGTTAAACGTTCTCTAAAATACAAAATCACGAGGTGTGACCATGACAGATCCAGTAGGGATTATTGTAAATTTACCTATCTCTGATGTAATTAGATAGTCGCAAAGCGGTGCACATTTTCTCCAGGACAAGACGTGAACTTTTGTGTGTGTGTGTGTGTGTGTGTGTGTGTGTGTGTGTGTGTTGTTGTTGTTGTTGTTGTTGTTGTTTTCATAGAACTTTCCGAAAAAGTTTATTTATGCATTTCCAATTCTGGTCCATTTATCTTGAAATGTAATACAAATTTGAAGAAAATATATTTACGAAATGTGTCTATATTTGACCTTCTCGCATACAAAACGACATTACACTGAATGTGTCTCTAAAAATATCCACCCAATCAAATTCTAGTTGTAGTCATAACAATAGGGTAAACATGCATTCATATATTTAGAAACCCAAACCGCCGCAGTGTGCACACAAATTTACCAGGTACCGAAGACGTTCGCGAGTTGGAACGTAAATGTGTTACTTTAGTAACATTAGTGAATTATGATTAAAGACAAGCGACAATTAATGTGATTCATCAATTTGACATATTTCGATGTATGCAGCAGCTGTAATATGATCATTTGACATTTTAACAATATCGACAGCTTTATTCCAAACATAAAGGAAAGGATTACACAGGTAATGTATCATTCGTGTGTTTTAAATTGTAGACGTCTAATGTTGACATTAGACATTTTTATTACATATATTAATCGTTAAGGGGGCCGCCGTGGCCGAGCGGTTACAGTCGTGGACTACAAATCTCTCAGCCCCTCACCGCCTGTGGGTTCGAATCCCGGTAGGGATTCGGATTTTTCATGTGAGGAAGCCTTCCAGCTGGCTTGCGGTAGGTCGGTAGTTCTACCCGGGTACCTCTGTGTGCTCGGGGTCTTCCTCCACTTGTAATAAGCCAGACGTCGCTATATGATTGCAATACTATCGCAGCGACGGTAAACTCCAATGTAACAACAACAATAATCGTTAATTTGCATACTTTAGTGCGACAATCGAATTATATGATTTTCTTTTGCTGTATTTCTCTGTTCATGCTAATAACGCAGTGTATGTCTATTCTTAGCGCATACATGTTCGCTTTTAAAAGTTCTATCCAAACGGTGATTAAATTAAGTTACTGAAATATTACTGATATATTTATGCTAAAACGAGTAGAAATTAAAATTTTACATTGATAAGAAGATCACACTTATCTGCGTATGAAAAGAATGAACTTTCTGCAGTGCAGTTCTATTTTACTATCGCCAGTTACAATCATACCCGGCTTATATAACGCCCTCTCGATAGCTTATTAGACGATATTCACCGAGCTCCCGAACCAATGGTCTTGGTCCTCATTTTCCTGTGAGTGAGGCTCCATACCAAACGGTACTATGCAGAAATGATAATTTTATATATTTTCAAAAACAAAAACTAAGTTATATGATATGCATTTACTCTTTAATCAAACAGATAGCTTGATTTAATATCCATTGCAGATTTATTTTCCGAATATAGACGTAAAGCAACAATTATCGTTCAAGACAATTGGACATGATGCAGATATCAAATACACATGTTCATTGGTTTAGTATGTATTAAAACCATAACAAAAAAACAGTCATTCGTTGATAATTGAAATAGGGTTCACTGCAAATACCAAATTAATATATGAAATAGTCACGCTTCTATGTCGAAGGAATGTATGGCTATAGATACTGAAGCTATAGAAGAATAAGGTCAACACATTGCAAATTTGATGTATTCACTCACAAACATCATCATTTTCTTATATGTATTAGGGACTTCAGAGAATATATATCATTTACCTTTAACATTGATATTCTCCCAATCTATTTCTATGCACCGCCCTTTCTCTCTCTGTATCTCTTCTGTTTCCTTTCTCGTTTACATCCACAACTCTAAATCGATTCCCAGCCTTGATATATAATTTACCAAGCCGTTGGACATGATACTTGTCCTCTTTTTTCCACCCTGTTTATTCGGGTACAGAGATTAAGCGTTTTCCTTTGATTAAGCACAATGTCACAATAAACATCTTAAAGCGAAAGATGTACACGCTAAATGTCTATTGTCATCAATGTCGCCTTTAGCATCTTATTTTTTCGCCCTGAAGGTCGGTGTTTCGAACCCCGGTCATCATATATGGAAATTATTAAATATTATGCTTCCCTTTTTCCGCGGAGCTAGGTATATCATGGTGTTTTCGGAAATGGTTGGTCAAAAGTAAAAAAAAAATGCGTTAAGGTGTAATTATGTCATTATGGCGGGATATAAAATAATGCAGTACTATATCAGTCACATGAAGACAAACATTCCTGAATGACTTTCTGTCATTTTTTATCATTTTGCATATATTAGTCGAGGAAAAAGTATCTAGTTGTATCAGTCATGTTATAAAAACACTATCCACTGATCGACATGACTTAGATGACGAGTACGTACATAGGTATTCATTAATTGAAAAGTACGGATATATTCTCTAAATTTTTTACACCAGTGCGTAACCGCGAACAGATCCGAGTCAGCAAGTAAATATCCGGTTCAAAAGAAACATGAAGGACCAAAAACACACGAACAATATTGATTGATTTACAATACTTACTGAAGTAATTTCACATTTTAGTTTCGCTTCTGATCACACGAGTGTTTAACTAGATGCCGACGCGATTATCTGAGAATTTCCGTTTAAAATCGTATGCGTCTTAAAATGGCTAGCAAAATGCATGTATTTTTTAAATCGCTTTTACATGATAAAATGCAAAATAATGTTGAATTGGTATGAAAATTGGTGTTTTTTTTTTTTCTTTAAGAATCTTGTTTCAGGATATTTTAATGTTTCTTAGCATTACTTTGCGTTTAATAAAAGGCGAACAAACTACAACCACAAAAAAAAAACAACGGTAAATCACAATACGCAATGTGTATAAGTATTATGTGCTGTCACCGGGAAAACTTTGACAGAAACACGGGAAACCAAATTAAACAAAAACTCAAACGTCCCTTTGATTTTATTTCATCTTTTGACGCAAGTCCGTGTTTCTAGAATAAAATATAACGAATCGAATAGAACTGATACCAAACAGTTTTGACACAGGACGACAAAAATGATTTGATTGATAAAATCAATGCAAGCGCTTAAACAATCCACGATAAATACTTGAACTCATAAATGTCCTTTATCGCTATCAACCCACCTTTTACCGATTAGTCGGCTAATGCTTCACATATTTGCAGATGTTTTTTTTTTTTTTTTTTTTTTTTTTTTTTTGTTTTGCGAGCAAGAATTTATAGTATTTCTGATCCCTCTAGCTTATCTAAATCTCTGTACAAAAATAAATGTACTTTAGAGACATGGACACTTTGCATATCATGAACAAATTCAGGTTACATAAATCGTTAAAATTGTAGATTCAACCGCGTGGAGTCCATGACTTATCTATAATCTGTCATATGAAACAACTATACATTGATATCAACAGGTGTCCAATAACTGTATACTTGAGGGTTTTTTATTCAGACAAGGAAGATTTGTGCGTTCGTATCATGTAACTGTGGCGTGCTCCCTTGTACCTGTATAAATTGATAGTTTGCATGGGCTAGGTGCATATCTTAAATCCGGGTTGAAGGACAAGCTTTGCACAAATAGGTCGACTTGCAATGCTTTGCTTTTGTTCAGTATCGCGCACGCTACCCTAGCTCAACCAGGAAGATATGACATTGAATTCACATGCCAATGGTTATTAAATCTGCCGATTTTATTTATTGAAAACAAAACCTTTATATCTCAGAGAATAAACATCTATCGGGATTATTGTATGATATTATGTTTTATAAGGAAGCCATGCACAATCGAATGAGAAGATGAGAAGTTAACATTCACTAGATATATAATTACAGCACAGTTAAATTACATAAACCTGCACATAGCATTGCACATATTCAGATGTACATATGGTTGACCAGTTGACAGGCAGTAGTATTGATGATGATGACTATATTAATGGGGTAAATATATTTTAGAAAATGGAATAAAAATAATGTTTGGTGTACATAGAAAACGCCAAATTCAGTGATGTCTTTGTATTTCAATATATCAATAGCAAATTGGTCTAAGAAAAGTTAGAAATGCAACAATGCACGCACTTTTGGGACCTATTTAGACCCCATAGTCAGGGACCCCGAAGTTCGTCCCCACTACATTTATATCTACCTATCGATTTTTTTATGTTTTCTAAAGGTTTAGCGGTTTCTTTTTTAAAAATGTAAAAATAAGCAAATACATGTATATACAGAAAATTAATGGTTTAAAGTTTCAAGACGTTTATAGCGGTAGGTCGGTGGTTCTACCCGGATGCCTCCGTGCATTCGGGGTCTTCCTTCACCTGTTATTAGCTGGACGTCGCTATATGACTGAAATACTGTCGAAGCGACGGTAAACTCAAATAGTCAAGTCAAGTCAAGTCAAGACGTTTATAACGTTTATAATTACATAGAAATAAGAAATTATTTCCATGATTTTGCTTACACGTCTGCCTTTGTTTCTATCTATTGTTGCAAATGTAAAACTCTACTTGGGGATAGTATTATCTTAAAATGCTCCTGTTTTTTTTTTCGCATGATAGTAAACGGTTGAGTAATCAAATAAGATCCATATTAATGCTTTCTCAATATCTTTTTAAGGAGGTACATGTAATAATAAAAAAACAAAAATTAAAACTTATTTTTGAACATAAGCATGTATTTATGATAATGATGATTTACGTTTTAAATCTGACATTCTTATGCATCATTATTCCATTTCTTTGTATTGACTTACATATTCAATACCTTTGAAATAAACAAACGGAAAGCCGATTCGTTTGTATCTTAAACAAACGACTTCTAGTTATTTATTTATTAATGAATTTATTTATTGTTTTATTTTTAAAAAAAGACAATAACAAATATTATATGACTAGTGAAAGTGGTTGATATAGCTTCTAGTGGTCAAATTAAGAAGTACAGGACACTCACTTAACGAAACTTGGTACATAGGGCGACCCGGTGCGGCACCGAGTACATTCCTAGTTCTTATGCCACCTGCATCGGGGTATTCGTTCGTAGCTAGATGAGAGTCACTCACATAATTTAGCATTTCAGCTATGCTTGACCTGTTACTCGTGAGCGCTTTCTAACGTTGTTTTAATCGTTAAATGGCTTCTCAGAGTAAAATCAGTGTGTCCTTTTTTTCACAAACAGCAACTCAATATTACAACACCGCCGCTTGTGTGTTGTTACACGCAAGACTGAAAATAATATGTCGAGGGCTATAAGGTCTAAACACATTCTATTTTTTCTCGGCAATTTTGTTCTTCATTTAAAGAAATGAACAACATTTGACAGATTTTTATTTTGAAATCTGTATCAAATAAATATATTAAAAAATAATAAGATTTTTCTAAAAAAATGTAATACAATTTCGTTTTTTTCTCAGTATTTTTTTTATTTATTTATTTATGACTTTTTAGTGATAAATCTTCTGATAAAGAAATAATTAAAAAAAAAGTGTACGACGAACGTATTTTCTACATGCAGAGGGGAATCTTTCTGAAAACGGGTTTTCTTTTAGAGAAACATGTTATTTCTCCGAAATTATTTTATGTCATTGACAATAAATTAAAGCCTTCTTTATAATTATATATTCAGATTTTTTTGTGTGATTTTTTATATAATTATTAAGCTTTTAGACCCGTCCCCGGTGATCGAGTGGTTGGAGCTTCCGCCTCGGGTTCAAATCCCGACCGCGACATACTAAACAAGTGGTTCTGCTTGGTGATAAGCATATAAGGGTAGTTCAGGACTGGTTGGCCCGGTGTCAGGATAATGTTACTGGTTGTGGTATCATGCCACATATCATTTGCTATATTCGTCAATAACCCTCCAGATCAAATAATGCTGATTGTCTTGATTTAAATGGATATTACCACACCCGATTAATTTAACACTATCAAACATGATCACAAAAATGCCCCGACCAAGCTCGACGAACATGTACAACACTGTCCCCGGTGACCGAAAGTTTATAATGTCTACGTACCTTGGAAGCTGTAGGTCGTTGATTCGATATCCGATAGCGATATACCGACGTCGAGACAAATTGCACCGGGAGTTCCTTGTTTGATGCTTAATATCTATACAGGGTAGTTATAGGGTTGCTTGGACCGGTGTTAGGATAATATCACCGGATGTGGTATCATGCCACACGTGTCCTGCGTCATACTGCAGTCTGTCAGTGCAAAAAATAAATATTTCAAGTAGACTTAGTTTCCAAATAACTGAAATATAAATTGGAGGACACAAAACCCAACTAACAAACAAGCAAGTCTTCCCGACCGCTAAAGTACCGCACTTGACTCCCACTCGATACTACTCATCTCGATCTGGAAAAAAAAGAGTCAAATTTTGATGTAAAGTTTCAAAGACGCCGCACGAATTTTTGAAGCACAACTTAAATATAGTAAGCCATTTTAGAATATTTTAATAACATGTGTATGTATCATTTACAAACAGCGGATCTAAATATTTCCTCTACGCAATGATATATGCCATTTTACCAAATTAATCCGTTGTTGGCCGTTTGGTTTAGAGATTCCCAAAGAGAATATGAACGAATCTTATTATTATCATTTTATCTTTAGAAATATAGATTAAAAAGTACAGGAAATATACTTTAATTAGTGTAGACATAGTACGTAATGGTGCTTTAGGATGCACTACTATATAGCTTATCAAAGATTCATTTTAAAACCGTTTATTCCAATTTTTATACAAGTATTGGTAATGAATGAAATTTTCAGACAGTTACTTACATAAGCGAGTTTAATGTCAATATATATAAATCATCATCATCAACAACAACAGCAACAACAACAAGGACAACGATAACATAACAAATCAGTTCAAATAAGCTTTTATTTGGTACGGGATTTAGGTGCGGGTCCCGGAATTTACAATCTTCCAGATGTGCTGAGTACATTTAAGTAGCGTAGCGTGAAGAAATCTATGCCAGGCGTATGGTATTCTTTTTGTAAAATGTATTAACAAGAATAACTGTAATACAGAGTCTCACAGCGGGCTCACAAACAAGGCCGACCGACAAATACATATTTTGAGGTTAAAATTCCACTTTTTTTTTCTTTTGCGCAGCTTTCGAAAACTGTTAATGGTCTTTGTCCTTCTACCAGTCTAAATGGTGAAGAAAACCCGTGCGAAGAAAATATGTTCTAGACATTTGTCATTCCAGTTGGTGGTGCTAATATTGGTAATTGCAGATTGAGAGACAAATAGACCAGTAGGATTGACACTCTATTTAGAGAAAGATAGACTGCATTCTAGTACATAATCATGGACATTTGTGTGTTATTATAAGGTAAAATATTAAAATAAGTTGACCGGGTACATTACCATACATAAGAATCATATGGACTAAGACCACAGTTGCCTGCCCCTTGGTTACCCTGCATCCGGATGTGCCTACACAAAAAATAGTGACCCATAATGCTGAATTAAGGTGATTTTTTAACTGAAAGACATGCAATAAAGGATAAAATCCTATGGAACACAGTTAATATAGTTATAAAATGTCCAATTTGGAGGCCTTATTGCACAACAACCTTAAAAGTTGAGCATTGCTGAGAGAGGAATTTTTGAGAAAATTTGTATGAAATGGCCGACCGGTGTACTATATTCATACGTATGTTATTTGACCTAAATAGTTCAAAAGTAGTCGGGTGACCCTATGTTTAAAATGTGAAGAATTATTTCTCTTGAATAGATCTATCTAATGAGGGTAAGTTTAGATGTCAATTTCCCCTTATAGAAAGTTTTATTTATATATGCTTATATAGAACATATAGTAAAATTAATTGTGGTCTTAGTCCTGATATACGGCAGTGCGATATGTTTCCGGTTAGATTATAACATTAAAGTTTACTACATTACATGTAAAAATGCTCACGGGTGAGTATATACGATGCTGCATATCTTGTTGTCTAGATTAAACAAACTGCTCATCCGGTGCGTGCCCCGCCCCTTCAGAAATTCCTCGACCATACGTAAATGTAGAACCCCCCCCCCCAAAAAAAAAACAAACTATTTTACAGCATAAAATTAAAAAAAGTCTGGGAGAAATCCCCCGGATCCCTTGTCCATCCTTAACTAGACCTTTATCATGGCTCAGGTTAAGTGGCAAGCCGCTTACCAAGGGCGTGCCTGGTCTTACGCACTTACGCACATACGTACACTTGTTTTGAAAGACCGGACATTTAAAAACGCCAAAAATGCTATAAAAATTGTCGCCTAACCAGTTGGTCACATAATATTTGTTTTCACAATTAGACACAGTGAAATCAATTGTGAACGGATTGGCCCAAAATGATGTTACAAAAATCATATCTATAGGCCTGCGATCTTCGTGTGTAATCAGGACTGAAGATCTACAAGTTCCGTCACCTTGCTCTTATACTTTATATTGAAAAAGGACGGAACAAAATACAAAATGTTTCTCTAGTGTTTCCCGTAGCCATTTAATATGTCGACAAGTACTGTCTTCAACGAACCGTAAAACATTTAGCGACAGTGAAATGGGCAAATAAGTCTTAAACAATAATGAAAAGAGTAGTCTTTTTATGGGAGGCTATAACTTTGTCCACGAGTTCACTTTCTCCAGCAGGTAGTAAAGCTCTAAATTAGTCTGAATTAGACATTAATTCCATTTTTTTTTTCGCTACTTAGGTTAAGTCATTTAAAATAACAAAGAAAGAAGAAAGAAATCGACCTTTTAAAGAAATACATAAGTTTGTTTGTATTTTTGTTTGGTTTAACGTCCCACCAACAGTTATTCAGTCATTTGGAGACGATGTATACTTGAGATAGATATAGTGCTGCCACACTGCCGTGTCACGCGGTAGACATGTGGCATGATACCACACCCAGTCACATTAACTGACTCCGGGTCACCCAGTCCTGCAACTACCCTTATACACTGAGCGCCATGCAATGAATCTATAACAGTACCATTTTTTACGACTAGTATGTCGCGGCCGGGGATCGAATCGACGACCCCTCGCTCCATAGGCCGACGCTGATAAAGCTTTGCACATCATATATAATCGTTTTCAATTCTTTATGACTTTAAATAATCCCCATAATTGCCGCATATCTTTTTCAAGATATGTATTCTTTTGTAAAAATAAAGATGGAACGCATGCGTATTTTGAATTTGAATTGTGTTGTACAAGAGATAATACAAGTAAATCATTTTTTAAAACTATTTGTCTTACATCGATTATGAAACGAGTTCCCACAACTTATATTTATCACTCTCGGTGACTCTTGTGGCGGAGTAACACTCGGAAAACCTCGCCCATTTTTTCGAAATAACCTCGGGTGTAATAGGGCGTGAAAGTAATCCGGCAAGATGGCGGCGCCCGCCAAGCCAGTCTGTTTCATGTGTAGTCAACCGAACAGGAATATGTTGAATATTGATGGATTACAATTTGCTTCATTGACAAACGATCTTGAAACATTTTTTCTCTGATCCTGGGTTGGAATAAAACGCAAAATGCAAATTTTATGGAGCAATAACAACAGTAATAAATTCCATAAAATAAAAGTACTTTTAAACCATCATTTACTGATTTTATGCGTATAAAACTAACTTTTCAGACAATAACATGTGATTAACCTTACATTTATTAAAATGGGGATTATACATATATGGAGCAATTGAGCAATGGATATTTGACGGAGTAATGGATTTTCTTTTTTCAGAAAACCAGTATTAAATCCCATAAAACTACTAATTGTATGACTGTCTAACTGTCTGTCTGTCTGTCTTTCTACATGTTATATATTTATATGATTATTCATCTGTCTATCTTTATATCTGTACATCTGTCTTTGTACCGTCCCCGTTGGCTGAGTAGTAAGAGCGTCCGCCTCGAGAGCGGGAGGTCGAGGATTCGATCCCCGGTCGAGACATACCAAAGTCATAAAAAATGGTACTGTTATAATTCCCTTGCTTGGCACTCAGCATATATGTAATATATATTGCATGGCTTTTACGAGTTGAGTTTGATTAACCTGCTCACTATACATGACTGTGTGCATGCGCACGAATGTATGTGGGCGGTTAATAAAGATCACGAGTGAAGCCAGTGCAATATATGTCATGTAACTTGGTCAAATATAGGAAGGAGGCGGTACTACGGTCTCGAGACTTTTTTATGCAGATGATCCCAAATATAGAGCGCCGTGGCTATCAAAGAGAAACCCCGTAAAAATGACCAATCAGTGAAAGGAAAGGTTCTCTTAAGCAATCAAATACATGTAACGCTTTCCAAAAAGAACCCCTTGCCTCCTGTACAGTTGCGCAAATTTGAATTGAGTAGGATGTACTGAATTAGTGTCGCGTTTGACCTTTGATCTGAAATAATTCAGTGGAACCAAATCGGTCAGTTTCTTATATTTGAAGGACATTATTAGTGATGTGCTTTGAAGGGTTCCCAGAGTGTTTGGAAATCCTTAACAGAAAAAAAGAAAGAAAACAATTGAGGAAAAATGATTTGTTCACTCTGTATAAGGATGAATACTGGGGACCATCTCCTGGAATCGTATCGAGAATACAATTGTTTTGAGTTGTCAAAATACTGTGTAAATATTTAATAAAGCGAATGTCCGCCTCACTGTGCGGTTATCTGGATACCTGCATGACCCGCCATTACTGCGTGGTTATCTGGATACCTGCATGGCCCGCCATTACTGTGATGTTATCTGGATACCTGCATGGTCCGCCATTACTTTGTGGTTATCTGGAGACCTGCATGATCCGCCATTACTGTGTGGTTATCTGGATAACTGCATGGTCCGCCATTACTGCGTGGTTATCTGGATAACTGCATGGTCCGCCATTACTGCGTGGTTATCTGGATAACTGCATGGTCCGCCATTACTGCGTGGTTATCTGGATAACTGCATGGTCCGCCATTACTGCGTGGTTATCTGGATAACTGCATGGTCCGCCATTACTGTGTGGTTATCTGGATAACTGCATGGTCCGCCATTACTGTGTGGTTATCTGGATAACTGCATGGTCCGCAATTACTGCGTGGTTATCTGGATAACTGCATGGTCCGCCATTACTGTGTGGTTATCTGGATAACTGCATGGTCCGCCATTACTGCGTGGTTATCTGGATAACTGCATGGTCCGCCATTACTGCGTAGTTATCTGGATAACTGCATGGTCCGCCATTACTGCGTGGTTATCTAGATACCTGCATGGTCCACCATTACTGTGTGGTTATCTGGAGACCTGCATGGTCCGCCATTACTGTGTGGTTATCTGGAGACCTGCATGGTCCTCCATTACTGCGTGGTTATCTGGATAACTGCATGGTCCGCCATTACTGCGTGGTTATCTGGATACCTGCATGGTCCGCCATTACTGCGTGGTTATCTGGATACCTGCATGGTCCTCCATTACTGCGTGGTTATCTGGATACCTGCGTGGTCCTCCATTACTGCGTGGTTATCTGGATAACTGCATGGTCCGCCATTACTGCGTGGTTATCTGGATACCTGCGTGGTCCGCCATAACTGTGCGGTTATCTGGATAACTGAATGGTGTTTCACCAGTTAATACATGGGCGTGGAAACTCCACCTACTAAAATGTGTACGGGATCCAGTTTAAACATGGGTTCTTTTCTACAGAAAACTACCTAGGCCGAGTTACAAGGGTAGTCGCAGAATAGGTTGGCACGGTGTTGGAATTATGTGACTTGGTTTGTTATCATGCCACATGTCTATTGCGTGATACTGCAATTTGGCAACACTACATATGTCTAAAGTATATATAGTCTCCAAATGACTGAAATACTGTCGTTGGGACGTTTAACCCAACAAACAAACAGATAATACTTGTCCGTACATTTGACAAACAGACAGAAGAAATCTGAGGTGAATAATATAAAACCCGATCAGCCCGTAACTCGCGTGCTTATCGGATTTTTAACATTTGTTATTTTAAACAAAAAGACGAGATTTATGGAGAGGTGAATAATATATAACCCGATCAGCCTGCACGTTACATGTGTTTATTAGGTTTTGTGACATTTGCTACTAGTATATGCCATTTCTTTTTTTTTTTTTTTAAAAAAAACTTAGGGAATCTGACGAGCGGTGAATCATAAAAGGCTTGATCATCCTAGAAGAACTCGTGTTTTTCAAGCTTAAAACTTACATCGAATACTCAGCATTTTTCCTCCTGACGTAATAAATCACTCTCTGTGAGGTGAGTTGTTGGCGTGTAATCGAACAAAAACAACAACAAAAACACGTGTTAGGACGGGCGACACGTATTTCTGCCCATGTATGTGACCGCAAATCGAATCCGGGAAATGCGGGCGAGAAGTAAACAACATTACCAACTTCTAGGAATAATGTTTAAGCAAAAATCACATGATGTTTTGTGACATATGTCATTATGTTTGATGACAATGTCATTTTGTTTGGTGTTATCCTTATGTGCTTGTTAATATCGATGAATGTGTTTTGACAAGTACATTATGTGTATTGACATTCGCATTCTACCTTCGTTGCTTTCCATTGTCCTTGGTTACAAGTAAATCATGATTTATGAAATTCAAGCAACACCATGCGTGCTGATGTCCTCACTGCTTCTTGACGTTTGCATCGTGCTGGTGATAATGGCATTCCGCTTCGTTTCAAACCGCCAAATGGCAAGCCGTTTCACTGTAAGGTTTGATGGCTGAGTTTGTAGAGTAACCCGTTAATATTGAATTGGTATGTGATTCGACAACCTGTGAAGCACCCCCCCCCCCCCCTGTAGTATAATCTATTTACATGTAATTTGATATTTATCGGTCCCGGTGGGAGAGTGATTAGAAAATCCGCCCCGAAATCGGATGGGGTGGGATCGTTTGTTCGATCCCCAGACGCGATATACAAAAGTCGTAAAAATGTATCGGTATAGCTCCTTTTCTTGGTGCTCATCATATAAGGGTAGTTCCAGGAGTGGTTGGTAATGTAACTGAATACTGCATTTCGGCAGTGCTTTGTCTGTCCCAATTAGACATAGTCTCTAAATGACTGAAATTCTGTCGGCGGGGTGTCAAACCCTATAAATTAACAAAAACTTTAATATTGAAGTATGAACTTTAATTAAATATATACCGGTATAAAAAAATGTTTGTGTTACAATATATCCATATACATTTCCGTTCCTCCAATTTTTAGATTTTTTTAGCTAGGTTGTTGCAATTCTGTACTGTGGTAGCATACAACTCTATATTGAAATCATTTCGGGGCTACTTTAAGACTCTT
The DNA here is from genome assembly GCA_021229015.1 of Solen grandis. Lineage (NCBI taxonomy): Eukaryota > Metazoa > Mollusca > Bivalvia > Adapedonta > Solenidae > Solen > Solen grandis. The sequence continues at coordinate 28,409,597 of CM037782.1, read as the reverse complement.
AAAGTCCCCTCTTTTTGAGATATAGTTCAAAATTAAGTTTTCTGTCTTATCACATGGTGCTGTTATGTTTATTTACAAACGACTGCATTACTGAATTAAAATGTGTAAGAAAGAAAAAACACTAAATGCCCAAGTGAGTTAGTTAATTCGGAGATAATTGAACCTTCATTGGCTGGATTTCATCTTTTGAAATTTTTTATAAATACATTTTCGTGCTGCATATATGGGTAGTTGCAGGACTAGTTGGTCCGGTGTTAGGATAATGTGACTGGGTGTGATATCATGCCGCATGTCTACGGCATGATACTGCAGTGTTGCATCACTATATCTGTCTGAAGTAGACATCGTCTCCAAATGACTGAAATATTATCGATGGGACGTTAAACCCAACAAACACAGACTACCTTTATAGATCAATTGATATGCTTTCATTAAACAACATATGTAAGAGAATGTCACGGATTCGAATCATTTGTAATATTAATTTCAATTAACCTATATTAAATAAATCAAATCAAATTAAAATATACCAGACAAAGATAAAAAGTGAGAGTGTGTTGTTTTATATTTGCTTCCTTTTGATGAAAATACACAAAATTATGTATATTTTTCAAACTGTATAGAATACCTTATTTACGCAAGTCAAAGTGGGTTAATAATTTTTGGTTTATTGGCGTGGCATGAATATTTGATATTCGTTTATTTAATTTACAATAATATACAAAATACATGTAAATACATCATTAAAAAAAGAAGGAAAAAAACGGAATTGGGATGTCATGGATTCGATCCTCGACCGCGGCATACCAAAGCCGTAGAAAAATAGTACTGGTACTAATCCCTTGCTTCGATCTCAGCATATATGGTAGTTCCGGGACTTCTTGGCCCGGGGTCGGGAAAATGCGACTGGACGTGATATCATGCCATATGTCTACATCGTGATATTGCAGTGTGGCAGCACTATATCTGTCTCAAGCAGACATAAGCTCCAAATCTTTGAAATGCTGTCGCTGGACATCCAATAAATAAACAAACATTAACAATTAAAACACTGTTCTTTCAGCGCTATCGGCGCTTTGATTTGAAAGCGACATATGTTTATAGAATGAGGCGTAACACAATTCGGTTTACATCATGAGTTGTTGCATTATGCTTGATGCTTGGTGATATCCTTTATGGCATGGTGTGTGCGGGTTAGCGTTAGTTTAATGTTGGATAAGCTGTTAGAACATTGTTATTGAATATATTGATACTTCAAGGTTCTGCAATCATATACAAGACAGTAATTACAAATAATTATTTTTTTTTAGAAGGCATATAGGAATGGTCACAAAGCAAAATAACACTGTCATCAAGGACAATGCTGTTGTTACAAAGCACAATGGCATTGCCACTTAGCATAATGTCATTATCACCAACCATAATGTAATTTTTGCTTAAATATCATTCCATAAACTATGATAACCAGGCACCATTAGCTTCGCTTTGCCTAAATAGTAACAAACAGGTACCTATAAATAATAACATTGCAGAATTGTTCAAATGAATCTTAAAATCATATATTGTTACAAATTTGATATTTAGTTACGTTAGACTCGGAAATAAGATACATTCGAGTGATTATATAATATGTGTATAATGTAGAAATAACAATCGTATTTTCCGAACATCTGACTTGACTTTAAAAATAGCAATCTAGTCATATAAAACTGTACACTTATTATATCTTGTGACAGAGACAGGGAGAACGAAAGAGAGAGCTGTAGGACGAATGTTTCCATCGTTGTAGTTCTGCCTGGCAGTTATTTGTTTTCTTAATACTTATACAAAATAACTATTTGTTCTGTTCGTACTTTCCATGAGAATTTCTTTTATTACGTCTGTACTCAATTTAAATGTCAATCATGTGTGTACCAGATATTTTTCCATACACATGCTGTATTTCATTAATCTTAAAATAGAAGAAGAAGAAAGTAGCGCCGTATACCAGTGGTTGTAATCACATAGTTACATAAGGTCGGGGGCCGCCGTGGCCGGGCGGTTACAGTCATAAACTGCAAATCTCTCAGCCGCTCACCGCTGTTGGTTTAATTCCCGATATGGACTTCGGATTTTTCATGTGAGGAAGCCTTCCAGCTGGCTTGCGGTAGGTCGGTGGTTCTACCCGGGTACCTCTGTGTACTTGGGGTCTTCCTCCACCTGTAATTAGCTGGACGTCGCTATATGATTGAAATACTATCGCAGCGACGGTAAACCCCAATACAACAACAACATAAGATCGGAAGATAACGAGTTAGATTACCGCTAGGATTAGATTTTCCTAATACCTTCCTTTTCATTAGACTGCTGACTTTTACGCCGCCAGGTTGCTAGGCTGCCAGACCACTGGCTTCACGCCGCCATGCCACTAGGCTTCAGGACCGCTGATTTCACGCCGTCATGCCACTAGGCTGCCAGACCGCTGACTAAATGCCCCCATGCCACTAGACTGCCAGAACGCTGACTTAAAGCCCCCATGTCATTAGGCTGACGCCACGCTGCCAGTTTACTATGCTACCAGACCCCTGACTTCATGCCTCCATGCCACTAGGCTACCAGACCGCTGACTTCACTCCGCCAGGTTGCTATGCTACTAGACCACTTACTTCACGCCGCCATGCCAATAGGCAACCAGACCGCTGACGTCACGCCGCCAGGTTGCTATGCTGCCAGACCGCTGACTTTACGCCGCCAGGTTGCTGGGCTACCGAACTTCACGCCGCCATGCCACTAGGCTACCAGACCGTTGACTTCGATTTCATGCCTCCAGACTGCCACAAAGCTGACTTCAGGCCACCAGACTGCTAGACTGCCAGACCACTGAATTCACGCCACCAGGATGCTAGGTTGCCAGATAGCTGACTTTATGCATCCATGCCACTAGGCTTCCAGACCGTTGACTTCATGCCTCCATGCCACTAGGCTACCAGACCGCTGGATTCACGCCGCCATGCCACTAGGCTACCAGACCGTTAATTTCGATTCCATGCCTCCAGACTGCCAGACTGCTGACTTCAGGCCTCCATGATGCTAGACTGCCAGACCGCTGACTTCACGCCACCAGGATACTAGGCTGCCAGACCGCTGACTTCAAGCCACCTCGCCTCTAACCAGTGCCTCTGTGTTCGATTCCTGGTCACGTATATGTGAGAGAAAACAGCCTGTGCCAAACAGATTAGTTCATGATTGGTTTTAACTACACGACATAAACGCTCGGGCTCCGCTTTCGCGACTATATCATGTAGTCTCAAGGAACATAAATATAATCTTAAATGTGTTCACTGTTTGTGTATTGCTTCGTACAGCAGGGCATGTATACACTCAGGTCTTTGTGTATGTAATATATAGCTATACACACACCAGCTATAGTGTTTGGTGAATAAACGCTGTATATTGGAGTATCGGTAAACATTGATACACTGTTTTCGCTTTTAACAGGTTACTTCGTGGAAGCGAAAAAGAAAGTAGCTTTTCGGAAAATCAGCCATTTTGAATATCGAAATAGTACAGTCATGTTCTAGCCTGACGGGGAGATCCCGGGAATGATATCTTACACGACAGTTTAGTCTTATACAAAGTATTCTAACACGACTTGCATCTTTATCTCTATACAGAAAGAAGGAGAAAAATTGTGTGTAAATTCGCAATAACGCACTGGAATCAGCGCTCGCGAAGCGTAATAATATCTATTCCCTTACAATTACCTTCCCCGTATACTGCAGTTATGAATGAACGTAAACATCGTAGTAAAACTGACCTACTTTAAACAATATCGTTCGTCTGCATCGTAAAATGGCTGAATTACCTCACGGTGCTCATTGTGAGTTACGGGGTAGTAATGACACATGGAGAGTTGTTGATAGAAAACATGACGATATCGTTCTTAAGTATGTCATTCAATCGCTACATTCCGGAGAAATAAAAAGGGTTTTCAAACACGAATTGTTTGAAAAAAAATACAACCTACAAAGGAAGTCTGAGTTCTTATATCAAGCCACCAGAAGAGGAATGAAGGCGACTTAGTGAAAGACTAACCTTCAACATACCAGATCAAGCTGGAGATTCTATACGACCAAAAACATCTGCGTCAAATTCTCTTGTAGCACATTCCGGTCACCGTGACATTTCGCGTGACATTACACATTTGTCTCCAGCAACCCCGAATTTTAATCCAGTTGATATCACAATGAACACATCCAATTCAAGAGATGCAAGATCATTCACAATGTTTGCTGGCAATATCACAGGTGGCACAATCAGTGTAAACATATACAACAAGTGAAATAAACACATGTGTTGAACCGTTCCTCTTTTGAATTTGTGTTAACACTTTTGCTTTAATGTTGACGTCATCAAAGTGTGTGTAATACACATTTATAATTTATCTAGCTGTTACATTTTGAACATCGATTTGTTCATTGGTTAAAAATTAATTTGAAGAGACCAAAAAATATCGTTACAAATAATATATTTAATTTAAAAAAGTGTGCCATTTTTGTTACTTTTTTATTTTTTCTCAGCTACATTATACGGGGGAGGTAAAACGATCGGCAAACTAGAGGGAAGTTGTTCGGTTTAATGTTGCTACGCTTAATAAATGAATCCGAAAAATATTATGGAAAAATGTGTTAGAATCGAAATAATCTGTCTCTACCGGTGCGTTGTTGTTTATTTACACACAGGTTCGGAGTTCAGGTGCGAATTATTATATCACGAGGGCGAAGCCCGAGTGATATAATTATTCGTACCTGAACGACGCACCGGTAGAGACAGATTATTTCTTAAATCTCAGTGTGTTTATTCTACTGTTTTACACACTTACTGAGGACAAAAACATAGTGACATGTAAACATTTTCAATCTCGAGATGTTGGATGTGATGTTTAGAATTTTATACATTCAGAAGGAAAGGAATAGTTCATATGATCTATAAGGTAAGTAGATGTTTGGTGAAAATAGCCATCTAGGGTATCATAAGTATTTCTTACTGCATAACGAGGCTTACACCACAGGACACCGATAAAAAATAAATAAATAAAATCTACCCCTCTATATATAAATAAACACCAGGAATGCAATGCCTTCCATACCCCACCCACCTCTCCGATACAGGAGTAATTGTTGGGACAGCTTTATAAAGGATTTTTCTGGTCTGGACAATTAAAGGGGTTAATTATCTTTCAAAATATATCCTTACCGGTAATGTTGTGTGTTTTATACCACTGAAAAACACAACTCTACAGCTAATTTCTCATGTCGTAGTAGTCATGACGTATAGGTGCAGATATATGAACCTTTCTAAACAGTATATTTTATTCAAATTTCAATCACCACTTTTTTTGCCGAAGAGAATAAAGGCGGCGTCCGGTTCAATGCTCATTTGGAGCGTAGATCTACACTATACACAGCTAGAGCGACGCATTGACCTTTGACATAACATGTTACATGTCACGTGATGTTATTCACGCTGGGAACAGGTGGATAGGGCGGAGTCACAAAAATCAATATTATATTTGGAATGTGCGACTGCGTTAAATTTCAAAACTTAAATGTTTATTTTGACTTTTTGTATTGCTATTGAAAACATTTCTGTGATAGTACGCTAATAACAAAGGACAGTGAAGCTTGTGAAATTAATTATTCGATGTTTTGTACATACTGAAGGAACATTGATTAAAATCCATGGTTGGTTTTGTATAGTTTATCACCAGTTAGCCCCGAGCCGCTCGCCGCGACATTATATTTTTAGTACTGGTTGTCACGCCTGTAGGGAATATCGCTAAATCGATATCATAAATTATGGGTACACATATGTGCACTTATCACTAGTACGTTTGGTTCAAATTTTAGCAGAAGGAACTTTGCGTTACAATATTTCAAACTCGTTGTATATTTGAAAGAAAGTAAAAGAAAAATACACCATTTGTGCACATACAGAAAAAAATAGCAGAACTGAAACCTCACTCTTTCACAACCACCACTAGATCCTAAAATTGTTAAAACAGAATGTGTGGGCCTGGTTTCATATGTGTGGACCTGTGTGGTACATACTGACTAGTGTGTGATATCACAGAATGTGTGGGCCTAGTGTCATAATGATGTGAATGTGGTATCATATCAGATATCTATTGTGTGATATCACATAATGTGTGGGCACTGTGTCAGGATGATGTGACTGTGGTATCATACCAGATATTTATTGTGTGATATCACATAATGTGTGGGTCCTGTGTCATGATGATGTGACTGTGGTATCATACCAGATATTTATTGTGTGATATCACATAATGTGTGGACCCTGTGTCAGGATGATGTGACTGTGGTATCATACCAGATATATATTATGTGATATCACATAATGTGTGGGTCCTGTCAGGATGCTGTGAATGTGGTATCATACCAGATATCTATTGTGTGATATCACATAATGTGTGGGTCCAGTGTCAGGATGATGTGACTGTTGTATCATACCAGATATCTATTGTGTGATATCACATAATGTGTGGGCCCGTGTCAGGATGATTGACTGTGGTATCATACCAGATATATATTGTGTGATATCACATAATGTTGCCCTGGTCAGGATGATGTGACTGTGTATCATACAGATACTATTGTGTGATATCACATAATGTGTGGGTCCTGTGTCATAATGACCTGTGTCAGGATGATTTAACTGTGGTATCATACCAAATATATATATTGTGTGATATCGCAGAACGTGTGGACCCTGTACCAGGATGATGTGAATTTGTGTGATATAATATCAGATATGGTCGGAGTTTGATCCGCAAAGAAGAAAAGTTATTTATTATTTATGCCCAGGCGGATAGATAAATGCATTGCTGTCGCTCAGAAGTTAAAAACATAAAGATTGAAAAAAGTATGTCTTTCACCTTGTGCATCCTATAATTTATAAGTTTTTATGGTACACGGAACCCACTAATCAAGCTGAAGTGATAAAATTGGATATCCTTGACATTTTTCTCAAGACACGTGACATTATTCTATTTTTATATAATAATCCCTAAACAGAATGTTTTCAAGTTATACTTTAACGGATGATGCTAAATAGTTAGATTTAGATTTACAACTTTATAAAGTTCTGTTAAGCTAAGATATACGATGAGTTATTTGAGTAAGCATCATATATATATTCTTTTCAAATATCACTTATGTGTACTAGTTTTTAATATTGAAAATCATTTAGAGATTATCAACGGAATTTTTTTTTGTTGAGCAAGTACTTAACGCTCTGACGTTACAATCTTATCGCTCCACCAGTCGAATGAAAACTTGTTACGAAAAAAAAGTCAACAAACCCCCAGTCGAATACGCCCATTGATAAGTCTTTCCCACTCGACGAAATGGACCAAAAATAGAGAAATGGACTTTTGAATTTCCAATTACGGCATTATTTAGCTGTGATTTTAATATAAATGTATGATTATATCAATACATTACCTTTAACCTAGATAACACTTTACATTTGTCATATTTATTGACTTCGACGATAGCATCTCAATTAAATGATGTCCATTTCGCAAATCACGGAATACACAAAATGAACAGAGAATGGCGAAATATTTTTTTTCTTTTAACACTAAGGCTTTACAAAAGTATTACAACTTATGTACCTGTCATGTGCTGACTTTTTAATAATAGCAGCTCCATCATTTGCCCAGATAAACATTTCACATGTTGCAAATTTCATCTGCACTTCGTTTTCAGTCTCTATTATATTTATACGCAACCACGGACGCGCCTTTTGCCAATTCTCCAGACTTGAACTATTAACATTAATGTGATCCTTTTTTTTTTCTTTTTAATTACCGTGTTGATAATTTCGTCGATGATTGGGCTCATCTTCGTCTTCGTTGGCAATGTATGCGGTTTTAACAAAAAACTTGTAGATTTTCCGTTTTGAATAATCCAATATTGACTACTTTCGTGTCTGAATTAGTTTGAAGAGAGTAAATAAGGATAATTTCAGACTAGATAAACGTTTGCGTGCATAAAGCTAATCCATTAGATGTATATTTACCAAGCGCCTAGACGATGCAGGTGTTGCTGTAGATCAGTTTTGGTTTCTAATAGCAGATTCTGAACGGAACCCAGTCAATTCGTTTTTCAAGTAGAAAACGCAAAGACAATAAAGCTATGATTGTTTATTCCTTGCGTAATCAAATAGGAGTGTGCGTAAACATACGCATCAAATATATAAAATTATATCCGAATGTGTTTCTAATTAATTTTGATGGGTAAATTACGCCGATACGCACGTTATTTGGAACTCTGAAATATCATTTAAAAATACATCCTCGTTAACTCGTGAGAGTATTAATTCTCACTCACTCACTCACTCACTCACCCAAACTCACTCACTCACTCACTCACTCACTCACTCACTCACTCACTCACTCACTCACTCACTCACTCAACTGAAACTGTTTAATTTGGTTAAACGCCTATTTCTGTGATGAATACATATTCAATGGCGTTGTACATTGTATGCAAAAAATATAAAATCCATAAGACATATACAACACAACTTATTTTTACATGATAAAAATATATATTTTTTTAACTATGCACATAATAATAATAGGAAAAAATCATAAAGTACACACGATTAAATATCATATATTAAATATCTAAAATGACATTAACTGTTTTAACATATTTTAAACATGTATTTAAAAAAATATAAATATACTATACTATCTAAATAATAAAATGTGGTATTTATTCCAGTATAAAATCAGTATAAATTATGAAAAGTACCGCAATCAAAACAGTTTGTAAAAGTCCTTAAAATAGTGGGTTTCTTAAACACGTGCAAGGATGTCGATGCCATAAAATGTTTTTCGTTGTTAAATGGAATTAACAAACTTTAATTTAAGTATTATATCATCGACATCCGTTGTTCTTCTTTGACAACACCGGGTTACAATTAATTAATTAATTAATTAATTCATTCATTCATTCATTCATTCATTCATTCATTCAAATCTAATAGGGGATCGCACTTTTATTAATTACTTTCTTAATGATATTCAGTATATTTATTTATTATATTTATTCAATCTAATATTGATTTTATTTACCTTATTGTGATTTGCTTATTAAGACTTTGCAAAGTAAACATACTTCTAAATCTGCAACATCATTTCTTTCTTTTTGATCACGTTATAATGTAAACAATCCCGGTTTTTCTTAATGACGTGTTATAATGACGTCATATATTTATGACATCAGACGCTGTAAGTGTCAGTCTCTGTCGATTTCTTGAAGAGTCAAGGTGCTGATCTACTCATCTCTTCTGGATACACGAAGTTTTAGTTGCATCTTTGGAATTAAGGTTTATTTCCTCATTTTATTTTATCGGTTCACATCTTCATTTAATTTTTTATGTTCTCGGATGAAGAAATGTGATGTTTTCGACCCATTAAATGTAAAGATAGATCAAACTCCATTTATGATTCTGTACCTGCATGGTGGATATTTATTCCGTAGAGATCATTTAAATCAAATCTAGATAATTCTTTCTCTTTTTAATCGAAAAAATAACTTTAGATGTAAATCAGAAAAAAAAAAAAAGGATCTGCCCATCGTTATACGCTGCACATGTTTGCATCAAAGCCGGAATCGCACTCGGTTTAATTCGATTTATAATGATGATTTGTGGATCATGGTCGATAATGCTTGATTTCAATTAAGATAAATAAATGTTAGATCTAAATGTATGCTTATAGCTTGATTATGTTTATTTTCTTTTGTAACAGGGAAGCCATCATCTGGGGAAATAAAAGACCACCATATCGACGACTGGTATGCTTGGCATGTGAGATAAAGATTATTTCTGTCTTTCTGTAAGTCTGTCTGTATGTTTATCTATCTATGCATCTGTCTATCTATCTGCCTACCTGTCTGCCTATCTGTCTTCTGTCTGTTGTCTATCCATGTATCTGTCTGCCCTGTAGTCCTCTTTGTCTATCTATCTGCCTACCTGTCTGCATATGTATGTATGTCCTGCCTGCCTGTCTGTTTACCTGTCTGTCTATGCATCTTAATGTTGCCGGTCTATCCATTGTATTTCAAATTCGTCTTCCATTTGTGTTCTTTTTTTCAATCCAACCATTCATGATTTCTTACAATCTTAATTTTGAAGGACTCATTAAGATGCACTCATGATTGTCATATATGTTGTTTGGGTTGGACCAGTACTTTGCACATAGAATTACCATGAGTCGTTAGAGTCATGAGCCTAACGGGATCGAACCCTGAACCCGCAGTTTTTTGCGACATAAGAGCGCGACGTGCTTTATGTTCTTTATAATTTTAAGATTAAACTTTACTTATTTTTACACTGATTACCAATCAAGTTCTCACAATTTCTATTAATCAATCTCTAATGCTCAAGTTGCGGCGAATGTAGTCATTATTGAGGAAGGAAACTGAGAGCCGAAGAAAACCCATGCCTTAAAGGTTGACCACAGTAACCTTTCACGTGCGTGACCAGGAATCGAAAATAATTCATTGTTTGTTGTTTTGTGATCACCCTCTTTTATTTTATTTTTTTGCTTCATTATTTAAGGCATGTTTATCTGTCTAAGTAAGAAAACTTAAACACATATTTCGAGGATAATAAATGAATTCAAAGAAAATTACCTATGAATGAAATCTGGGTTAAATAGCATATTATTGAAAATCTGCATGACTTAAAAGAAAGTCGCTTGTAGGTTAAAGCCCATTAATATGTAAAGGTTTAACTTAAATATGAACAGTGGAAAAATCATGCTCGACGACTGAACCAGGCCTCAACTACCGTCTGCCTTACACTGAGCTATCGAGACCTGTGCTATTGCTTTGATTTTCACAATACCTGTACCGCTACATAATTTCGCTTTGTTTTTTGTTATTTGAAGTTTTTTTTTTCATTTCTATTAACAGATACTGAGCATTCTGACGTGTTCCCGGCTACCGATACTGACGTCTGACCATCTTCAACAAAGACGGACCATGGCTGAAGCCACAAACCTGTCCGAGGAATGTGATCCTCTCCTCTGTTATCCTTGTAGTGTTGGCGGAAAATCCAGATCTGCACACGGCTTCTGCGACACTTGTAATCATCACTTGTGCGAGAGTTGTTTTAATAGTCACCGTGTCCCATTGATATGTAGAGACCACGTGATGTTAGATCAAGTGTCCATGCCAAAGGATAAAGTTATACCAACTGACCCCTTAACTTAACAATGCAAGAAACATGGTCGCTTGTTGGAGTATTACTGTAAGAAACATAAAGACATTATCTGTTCTGTGTGTGTGACTTTAAATCATGGAAATTGTGGTGTAAGTTTCATTCCCGACGAGACGAAAGACATCGGAACAGTCGGGAGTTTTCCTCTCTCCGTGACAACATGTCGGAATTGATTGAGAGAGTGAAGAAAAACAAAGAAACAGCAGTCGGAAACAAGGCCGCCATTGAACAACTTAAAGAGGAGACAAGGTCGCAGGTTCGGCAAATGAAGGAGGAATTAGTAAGATTCTTTGATAAACTGGAACTGACTTTAGTGCGAGAAATTGATCAAATAGCCGTAAGCGACTTATTAGTAATGGACAAAATATCCAAAAGATGTGTAACCATGGAAACCGACCTGCAGAAACTGTCTGCAGAACTCGATGAAAAATTAAATAAAAATCAGAATAATAAACTCTTTGTTGCAATGAAAAAAACTGAGAAGAAAATGGCGGAGATTCAGTCGGAGATCAAGTCAATACATTCAAAGAACGGGGTCACGAGGTACAGGTTTGAGCCGGACGTGCAATTACAGAACGTGCAGTCTTCATTTAAAACCCTCGGGAAGTTGCACGTGCGGCGACATGACATGAAAATAAAACACGTGAGGAATATAAAAGTGAGAAGTAAGTCAGACAAGGAGACATGTGATATCACAGGTATGTGTGTACTGGATCAGGACAAAGTCGTCCTCTGTGACTGGGAGAACGAATCTGTCAAACTTATCGACACAAAACGTAACGAAATCGTATCTCAGATCAGCCTCCCCTCCTGGCCCTGGGACACGGCGCTCGTGCCTCGTGACGTCACCGAGGGATCAGCAACTCGTGACCTCATCGTTACCATGCCTGTTGCCAGTAGTCTCCGTTACATCAGAGTGACCAATGACCAGATCACGGACACGGACAAGGTCATCTCTGTTAAAGGTCGGTGTTATGGAATCCAGGTCACTCAGGACAGGAAACTCGCGGTGAGTTTTGCCGTCCCGGAGAAAGTTGAGATTCTGGACATGGACGGACAAGTCCTGAGGAGACTCGAGACAGATCATGGCGGGGCTCAACTGTTTCATCGACCATGGTACCTCGCGGTCAGTCCTTGTTCCGGGATCTTGTATGTTTCTGACAATGGGAACAACACGCTGACCAGTATAAGTACACGTGACTGGTCAGTGATGACCAAGTTGGAGGGACTGGTCAATCCCCGCGGTGTTACAGTGGACTTGGCGGGGTCAGTGTTTGTCTGTTGTGGGAATGGAACCGTCCATCTTGTGGCCGCTACAGGTGACCGGTCCACACAGATCCTGGGGAAGGAAGACGGTTTGTGTGAGAGTCCCCTGGCCATCGGCCTCAGTCCCGAGGGAGACCGAATGTACGTGGGCGGTTGGAACAGTGATCACGTGCAGGAATTCCAGCTGACAGAGAACTGAAGGTAAGACTTTACTTCATGTTTATATCACAGCCGCCATCTTGAATGTTCTTTTTTTTTTTCTTTCTTTCGTTCTTTACACTTTTTTAACTTCATATTAAAGCATTTAATTTGTTTATGAATTCATCATCATAAGTATTTATTTATTTATTTATTTATTTATTTATTTATTTATTTATAATTCAATCTAGTAACCGTACATGTATCTTTATCAGTCGGAAGCCGCCATCTTGATTTAGAAATATTTATCGCTTATTTTTACCTCAAAATTATTTTATATTTTTTTGCATAACAATATATTAGACTTTTAAAAAACATTTCAAAGTAATAGATTGAAAGAAGTCACGTTTTAATTTTCTGTAAATAGGCTGATTTAACATCATTGTCATTATATTCATTATTTGTTTAGATATTCATATCGTATTATAATTATTTTTCGAGAAGATATTGTATTATGAGTCTCCACATTCCGTCATGGCATGTTTATTGTTTTATTTCTGAATTATTTTTTAGATTTTTTATTTTTTATTTTTAGAATTTCTGTTTTTGTATTTATTATTCCATTTTTACTGATGATGATGATGATGGTGATGTATTTTGATGATGATGATGATGCATTTTGGTGATGATGATGATGTATCAGGGTTTTTTTTCCTTCCTGGGGGAAGCCACCTGCCGCCCTTCCAAAGGGGAATTTTCGCGCGATTTTAGAATTTTAGGGGAAAAAAAGGAGTTGATGTTCATGCAAACTGTACTAACTAAATACAGGTATCTACCATGGATGAACTTTGTTTGATCAGTTTATGATATAATGTCAGGAAAGTCAAAAGGTTAAATATTGTATAACATTACAAGGACCAATGGTGAATAGATATTGGTTGAAAAGTAAACAACACAGTTACAGACATCTTCATTGTCATTTCGGAAAACTTAATTGTCTTTATATACTGGTTTAATATATGCATTTGCTATACTTGAACTGTCAAAGACATATTCAATTTGTGCATAATATTCAAATATAAAAAAAAATACATGGAAATAAAAACAATACAAATACTGTCATATTATATTTATAATTAATACATAATACAAAATAAAAAAAAAAAAAAAATGGGTACGTTATATTGGGTTTGGATACGTTTTGACTCGCTCCTTGGATATTAAAAAATATATTTTCAAAAATCATATAAAAAAGAAAA
>CM037782.1:28345536-28395536 GCA_021229015.1 Solen grandis | reverse complement strand
ACACTGGAAATATAGAAGCACTTGTGAAACTTGCCATTGCTTACCTGTACAATGAAGGATGTAAGTGACTGTTGATGAAACTTGGATGGCTCAAACATCTTATTTTCTAGATTGTTAATTCTGTGGCTTCATTTTAATTACTCTCTAATATCTTAACAGTGATACTGATACTACAAGTTTATTGCGTTTCTTGTGTAAAAGGTACTGAATAATTTTAGTTTTTGGATTTTTTTTTTCACACACACAAAAATCGAGGTAACAAATTTGTAAAAATATGAATGGAACAGAAAAAAAGACTACATAGATAAGATCATTATAAGCAAGTGTTAACCAAACTGGAACCATTTTCATTTTTTTTTTGTATTTCACAGTGCCAGGAGATGGCGAAGGAAAGAAAGTTTCGAGAAACGGAGTCAAAGCTGCAGAGATGTTCTGCCGCATAGAATCTTTGACTCCCAACACTGACCCCTTTTCCTGGTTGTTCATCCGTCCACCATGGTCCCTAAACGGGGCTTGCTGCAAAGAGTGTGTGTTCAACTACATGAAGGATTATCAGAAGACAGTGAGTGGACTTTATAGGCATCAGATTCCCAAAATGTCATAAATTTTCACATGGAATTACTTTTCATTGACTAAAATACAAGTATACAGGTCTGCTTTAATTAAGTGTTAATTTCCGAAATAATAACTTTCTTTATCTCAGTATTCAATATGTTGAACATTAAGTTGAATCCTGAGAAAATTTGGAAAATTCCCCTTTTTTCAGCAAATGTATGCCTGATCAAAAAATCTGCAGAAAATTTGACCATTTTGTAGACAGTTTTCATATACAATTATGCAAACATATTCATTGTGTTCATTTCTTGACAGTCTGGCTGCCGCAAGATCGAAGTCTGCATCGCCAAGACACTACAACTTCTTGATAGTGAGCAGAATCATAGCGACATGATGTCATACCTGGACCAGGCTGCCAGCCAGGGATCAGGTGTCGCTGCCTTCATGCTCTGGTCACAGCTGAAAAATAATCTTATGGTAAGTCTCCAGATTTCCCTCTCTCTCTCCCCTCTCTCTCTCTCTCTCTAAATGTTGAAATTTAATTATCTAGTTTTTACTACTTAGTTATATTACTTGTTAATGAATTTGTATCATTTTCATTAATCATAAAATGTCTCCAACAGTTTTAGGTTTGAAAAGCATGAATCTGCCTTGAACACACATATCAAATGAACATTAAAATATATAAATAAAACTTTCTCCACAGGTTTCTGACAAGGCCGGGGAGCTGGAATGCATTCGTAAACTGCGTGATATTACTAGTCTAGACAACATTGAGGCCAAACTGGAACTGTGTAAATACTACGCTATTGGCAAATATGGGGGCATTAACAGATCAAAAGCCATGTCTTTCATCCAAGAATTTGTCCATTCCGTTCCGGCTCTAAATACTCAGGAAAGTTACCAACGATCTCAAGGACTTACTGCATCAATGAGGTATGTTTTATTCCTTTGATACTTTCTTTTCCTACATGTAATTTCAGTTTAAATATATGTGTTATGCTGCCTTTGGAATCTTCACATGTATGAATATCATTTAAATTTTTCATTAAGTTTTCTGATATAACTGAATTAAAAAATAGGAACATGAGGTGCAAGCTTATTGATGTGGGTAATAGGTTGGTTATGGAAAATATCTGCTTTAAATTTGAATACAGAAAATATACATTTATCTCCTCCAATATTCAAATGGGAGCAACATGTTTTAAGATTTTAAATAGAAAAATATGACAATTTCCCTGTATGTTTTGCTACCAGGTATATCCTCGTTGATTGGTTGGCCGAGGTTGCTGCCATGAAGATGTTCTCAACCCACACGTTTCATGTGACAGTGAGCGTTGTTGACCGGTTTCTACGTGTACAGTCTGTTTCCCGATCCAAGCTGCAGCTCCTAGGAATCACAGCCATGGTTCTCAGCTCAAGGTAAAATATTCATCAGGAAATCACCTATTATAATATGTATATACAATGTATTTAAACCTTTTAAAAATATGAAGCAAAATAAACCACACACAAAATTTTAACAACTTTTGTTGTTGTTTTATCAGATATTACAAGCATTTCTATCCTTTAGGCTTTGAGATTTAGATATTCTTTAGGCTTTGAGATTTAGAATAAGATGGAAAAAGTTAGAATCTGTTGCAATGATAGATAGTTTGAATATTAACAGGATATGAAAATAATTTGCTAGTCAGTTAAAAGTTAATTCAATGATTATTCAGATCCATTTTAACTTAGCTACCCTTCTTTACTTTGGTAACATGATCTTGAAATAAATTTTCATGTCATTTCAGATTTTTGGGAACTGACATCATTACAATCCGAGAGGCTGCCTGGCTGACGGACAATACATACAAGTATGAAGATGTTGTACGCATGATGGGCGAGATCACTGCCACCCTTCAGGGCAACATTCGATCGGCAACAAGCGTAGACTTTGCAGAGATATTCAACACACTGCTCGGCCATGATCGCAGACTGTGCTACCTGTCGCAGTACATCTGCGAGCTAGCATTGCTGCAGGCTGAAATGGGACAGTACAGTCCAGCAGAGACCGCTGCTAGTGCAGTTCTCCTAGCCAGACTTCTTACAAAAATGGGTAAGTTAAAGTGCTATTCTCAGTGATATCTTGACCATAAATCATTCCATAATATTTTCATTGTATTTTATTCTATGATAATTAAAATGTACAATCTATGAAAAATAACAAAATAATGTTTTCATTTCTTTCAAGAAACTTTATGGACAGGGCGTCTGTTCAAAGTCACTTTTCTTATATCTGCTTTCATGCATCTATTCATGAAGATTAAAGAGCTATTGGTTTGGAATTTTCACTCATCATGTCATGGGCTAGTGAAAATGTTTGATACATGCTATTTTTGTGATAACCATTTTGTTTTTACCCTTTCAGATGACCCTTGGCCTAGCCAAATTCAGGAAGCCAGTGGTTTCTGTATAGAGGACCTAAACAGATGTGCATTCCACATGCATGAGAAGTGGTGAGTACTGGTTGATAAAATTTGCATTTCTTACTTTTGGAGACTCAACATCATGTATAATAATAAACAGTCCATTAAAAAAAAAAATCACTAATTTTGGAAAATCATAATAAAACAATAAAAAACATGCTAATTTACAGGTTTAAACCAATTTGGATGTATTTCATATTATGTTATTTATGAATCTTAAATTATTAAGTTAATGGATTGTTAGAATACTGAAGAAGAAATTAAGTTAAAAAAATTACTTTTCCTTAAAGATAATATGCTATATTCTGTCTATAGTTTCCTTGAGGGGTCAGTGGTTGACCACCGTGACATCACACTGCAGGCGGTCAAGCAGAGATATGCGGACGAGGACTGCTGCAGGGTCAGTGAGATAGAGGTCAGTATCATACAGTAACATCTAGGGTCATAATACATACCTTCAGTAGATCTCAATCCTTATTACAAAATAAAGCGAGGCTATGTATGATTAATGCTCATTTTCCAGTCCTGTCCCGTTTTACAAATCCTAATTCATTTTCCTGATCTCTCTTATGTGATTAATAGTTTGAACATTCAGCTGAATTACATTTTTTGCCTGTTTGTTAGTGATATTGAAGAGAACATGTTATATTCCATATATCGTATAATCTTAACTTGCTACCATGGCAAATGAAAGCAAATTTCATGATTAATTATAAATAATGAACAGGATTTCATAGTCACTTTTTACTTTATTTGTGCAGATTATAAGCTACAAGGAACTATGTCGTCTGCTGGGTGTGACGCACCATTTTGTGCATGGCTCGGACATCCATGTGCGCTTCAGGAATGATGATGAGCTCATTGTATCTCCATCTCGCAAGAAGAGACGCTCAGGGCTACGAAATGAGTCTGCACGGATCACAAGTACTCCCAAAACTCCCAGATCCGTTGTCACCTCACCAAGTGTTGAATCGCCAAAACTGAATGACTCGATCTTGTCAGGGTACGATGGAGATAGGGAAGATGATTTGGATGAATCCATTGTAACGGATGGTAGGTTTTGCAGTTTCATTTTTTAAATTTTATTTGAGAGTGCTTTTTCATGAGTATAATATTATTCTTAATACATGTGTAACAGGAATCTTTTTATAATGGTATCAAAATAAATTGGTCAAAGGATGTATAAGCTTTATTCAGGGATAAGTTTGTTGTCTGCTGTTTTGTGGTATTTATTTTTTATATACTTAAAGCAATGGTTTTAAATGTATTATAAATTAACAGTATGTTTTTACTTTTATCTATTTAAACTATTATATATGACTATTTACACAAGTTCTGTTCTTTGTATTTCAGAGAGCATTGAAGACCTCAAGAGAGAAGTGTTGTCTGATGAAGGGATGGGGTCCGATTTGGACAATTTTATGTCTTGTTTGTCAAGTGACAATACGCGGTCCCCACAGAAGTCGAACTTTAACTTCTCCGCACCATCACCATTTAAACAGTGTCTTTCATTCACCAGCTCAAATATTTTCTGTGATACAAGTTCTGGCGTGTCTTCTTCTCAGAGTTCAAGTGTTGACGATGAAGTGCCGTCGACCTCAAGTGGAAACGACTCAGGGTCATGTGTAAGCACATCTTTTATAAACCTTAAATCAACCTCAATGACTCTTAGATCGGCCACGGTAACTAGCGCTGCATGTGGATTCCTCTCTAGTGAGTCTGACACCAATGTTGACAATGATGGAGCTTTAAAGCGCAAAAGATCGCGGAGTATGTCAGGAAAATCTCCACGAGTCATGACCTTACGGAGTACACCCAAAAGGAAAACAAGGCGGGCGAGTGGAGGGAAAACCTTCATTTTCAAATAAAGTTTCGGGATTTCGTATGTCAGGACTATATATAAGATTAAAATCCTTCATTATGTTGAGGTTAGAGATCACGCTGTTGTGATGTATTAGCTAACAAAATCGTGATTTCATTAATTTTCCTCAGAGCATTTAGTCCTCAAGGCCCATGAGCTTTCCAGCAATGTGTGATATCCATTATGGAGTATCCAATTCCATATAACATGCTCTTTGTATGGCAGCTACCATTTCAAGAGTGAGTGTGTAGTGTGGCAGTAGCTATGTGTGATCATGTGATAAGTCATGTGACAGTTGGGATCATTAGTCCCTATATCTAGGGCATATCTGTAGCATCCAGTAGGATGTTTTATATGAAAAAAAAGTAAAAAAGTGCTCATATTTATTTTAACTTATAATGGATGGTAAAAGGGTGATGTACACGTATATTGTTTTTTACCATTTTATGTTAAATAGATGGGAATATGTTCTAGCTACATCTTTCTGTATTATAAAATAGTACATGTACACAGATGTTAGCCATTTTTACTTACCATTCCTAAACCTCTTTTTTTTTAAACAAACAAGTTCATGTCCAAATAGATATAATGTACTGTGGTTAGGTAAGATTAAAACTACCAGTATAGATTTGAAGCAGGAACATATGGAAAAACATGTAGATAGATATAGACTTTGTCTATCATGGATTTCATCTTGTTTTTATCTGACATCAAGTTTAGCATTCCATAAATCACTATTCAGATGTCTAGAGAATATATTCTAGCTCAGTCTTTTGATAATTCATTTATTTTGTTTTTGATAATTCCAAACTAGAAGTATGTTTTGTTTGTCATATAAGTGATAGCATTGCTTCATTTTGTATTTTTTTTTTCACACTGCCATATATTCATAAAATCTGTTTTCATGTCATGTGACATGCATCATTAATCTTCACACATTATTATTTATTTGGTGCCAAAGAAGTCTTGAGGAACTAGCTGTTTAACAGCTGTTTTTGTGATCCTTCTTTATTGTGCAATTTATTTAAATGTAAAGGTTGTCTCCCTTAGAATTGTCAGTATTTTAAAAAGTAACCAAAAATGGATTTGGGTTGTCCTACTTGAGCTGCCAGTTGATAATTTTTTCTTATGACAGAGAATAAGATATTATCTTTATCTCGAAGTAATTAAAGGGAGACATTTTACAGTGATGAAATGAGGTTTTTAAATATGGAGAAAACTGGCTAAACAAGACTAGTTTTCAGTTTAATATTTAGAAATCTCATTTGATGTCATATATAACCAGTAATTCATAATAGACACTCCCATATCAAATATATATATCAAGATTCATTATATTCATAGGTGTTTATATCTACTGAGTTCAGTATTCTGGATTATGCTAAGCATTAATTTGTTACTTATGGTCCCTGAAAGAATGATCCTGTTCATGTGTGTTGGTGTGAATCTTCAACTGTATATTCTACTGAACACATTTATTTAAAATACATGTATGAGGAGATGAGAGTATATGGGGTATGTTATAAAACATTCATATATGAAGCGTATGTGTGTGTGTTGAGGGGGGGCTTTTGCCAGTGTGTTTAGCTATAAATTGAATGCCAGCATCTACTGGTGAGCTAGATCCAGGTCTCTGTAAGTTTGTGATAAGGATCAACACTTCCTCATGAAAATGTTAAGACGCTTGCTATTTGGTTTACTTAGAGTTCTGGGAACTCTGCATGTATGAATGTCATTTTTCTATTTTGATGTTCATATTTACCTTTTGATATTAATGACAAGTCAGTCTTCATTTCATGAGAAGTTTTTGTAGATAATGAATTTGAAAAAAAGAAGAAAAAGATATATTTGTATATTTTTCCTGAGTTTGCTTTTACTGAATATTTAGAAAACACAAAATGCGCATAATTAGTTTCAATGAAATAATTATACACTTAGTGTAAAATTTAATTAAAAAAAAAAAAGATACATGTTATGCAAGAAATTGATCCCATGTTTTTGTAATTGGTGCTTTAAAGAGATATTATATTATGTAGTGAGTTATAAATTATTATGTATAGAGTAAGGATAGACTAGTTTTGTATAATAGTGATATTTGTATGGTTTGTTTGTGTATGCAATTGTGTTTTTCTGTCTTTATCCTCTGCTTCTTTCTTAAATATTTTCTCATCTATCTATCTCACTTTTATATTCCTTTTTATTATGAATTAAGTAGGTGTATAGTACATGTGTTCAAATGTTTGATAACATATCCAAAGAAGAACCTGCACAAATGGGCTTATTATGATACTAGATTTATATCACGGTTCTAACAATTAATAACAATTTGTTAAGAAATAAATTGTAGTTTAATGATGAATCAAATATATTTCTTACCGGGCTTAATCTTATTGTTTGAAATAATGCTTTAGAATAATAAACTTTCTTGATATTTCCCACTTTGTATCTGCAGTGTACTAAAAATTGTATTTTTTTTTTTTTCAAAGTTGATTTTCTTTTCTGCATTTTCAGTGTATTTTCTTTTCCTTTCGTTACCACACTATTTTCAAGTATCTGTCCTCCAGGACATCTGTTTGTGATTTTGTTGTAGATATATACACATGTACACACAAAGTGTGTAACATTGGGAGGTTTTGTCTAAATATATACAAACTATTACATTTGTATCAAATTAAAAAAAAAATGTATAAAAAAGTATGCCTTTTCTCTCTTTGTTTTCCCATTACCAGTTAGTGATTTTATGCCCCAACTTTGTAGTAGGTTGGGGCATATAGAAAATAAGATTGCCCCTGGCTTGTTCATCAATCTGTCCTTTTACCCATCACAAAATATTGCGCTGCTTGTAACTCCAAAAGTATATGAGCCTGTCATTTCTTATTTTTTTTCTCTTTTAAAACAGCAATGTATAATTAGTAAACTTTTAATATATATATTTCTATTAAATATATTTCTAAAATTCTCATCTATTTTCCTAGCTCAGGTGGATGGCAGTTTCGTACATCAGGTTTTACCAGAAGAGATATCGTAAAATAAAATGATGTCCAGATGCTTCTCTTTAAACCACAATTATTTTCATAATATTTGGGTTTGTTGCCAAACCTTGTAATGCAATAAATAATTGCCATAAAATAATTCTGAACCTTTAACAATACTGGTAACCCACACTTCACTATGTTTGCTTAGCAGGCTTGAAATCCACCAACAATACTTAGCGATAAGTACATGTAATACTTAAATTCTTAAACTAGGTAGATACACATTCCATCATATTATTTTATGAAATAGTCAAATTGAATTATTATTATCTTGATGACTAACAATGAAATATTTGGGTATTTTTATTAAAGAAATAAAGAAGTATTTAAATTGTACTTAGCACTAAGAATTGTTGGTGGAATTCGACCCAGACACTTATTGCTCTGCTGAAACAGGCCTCTGAAACCTATGGCAGCACAGAACTGACTTATATATCCTCTGGGAACGAGTTACCAAGTTGTGTGAACGAGATAATTGAGTTGTGTTCATAAAATTTTAAGTCGTGGGAACGACATATGTTGTGCGCATACCATAGTAACTTTTTCGCAAGACTTAGTATCTCGTTCCCACAAGATAAATAAAAACCTACACACGTCACCTCTGTGCCACGGTAGAAACCAGTAGTGGCACATACAACCATTCTTTAACATTCATAAATGATAAATTATTCTGAATGAATCAACAGGATTGCGCTCTGTGATTTAATATTTACAGTACTGTAGTATTTGAATGTTGACCAATTACTATGAAACTAATTTGTCAACATTGCAAATATCTAAGCATTTCCTGTCTCAAATACCACCAACTGTGCTTAGCGCCAAGTAAAACTTAAATACAACTACTTAAGGGCAAATTTCAACATTCTTGTTTTCTTAAAGCAGCTTGTTAACAGAATGATGGTCAAACTACATATTCTGTGGATATCTGCAGACACATGGTCACCCAATGCTGCATTCTGTGATTAGACATGTGTTATGAATTTGCTGCTCTGGACTAGTGAAGATACCATGTTACAGAATGTGTCATGCAGCACAGCAAGCACCTGCTTCAGGGATACTGAATTCTACACTTACCTGAAATTCTTCCAAGTTCTTTTATGAAAAATAGTGTTTTCCCATGCAATGTGGCATACATAAGCCGATTTTAATTGTCAGAAAAAGACTTAACCAATATTATTGAAGGACAGAAATTTTTTTTTTTTTTTTTTTAAATTAACAGTTTCATGTCAAACAGATTGTTTCTGTCAATTATCTCCTGTTAGAATTGAGATATAGCTATTAGACTTGGTAGGTAGATAACTTATGGGAAGAGGAAGACAGGTCAATAGGGTCAAAGTCACTGTTACTTAAAAAAGAATATTTTTAGTTCCACTCAAATAACTTCTATAAATATTGCGCTACGATGATCAACATGGGTAGCTAGTAACCTTATGAGAAGAGGTTGAATTGGATTGATTTTCAGGCCAATGGGGTCAAGGTCAATGTTACTGGTAAAATGGTAAATTTTTCGTTTTCATCTAATAAATTATTTCAGGATGGCAGGGTTGGAAATTAATATACTAAGTAGTAAACTGGTCTCTTGGGGCAACAGCTGAAATCCTGGTTTCAAGTCATTTGACTGTTCCTTGTTTATAATGGGTCATTTTAGGATTATAATATTATGAACCAGGGAGTCAGAGTACACTTTGTAAATTAATGACTCAGAGATCACTTTGTCCATAAATTGTTGACATGTGACAGTTATTCAGTGGGATAGTAATTGCACATAAGAGTCATATTTTTACAGAAAAGGGTTACATTTTCTACTGTGACAATGTGTCGTCTCAGGTATAAATACAATCTCTGACACCTGTGTCAGGGAGTCAACTCTTTGGCTCAGTGGTTAGAGCATTGGACTTGCACGCTGGCAGACCAGGTTCGATCCTGGGCCAGGTCGAGTTTGTAACACTATTGAATATTTTCCAAAGGCCCATTGTTCCATTGGGGTCAAAATAATAATTCATTTCACTGGCAAGTGAAGGTTATTGGGCACAAATCTGTTGATTGGAGCATGTCCCTGAGTAAATCTTATACATGATTAAAAATAAAAATATTACTGGACTTCTAACTAGTGATCTTGTCCCCCCCCACACACACACACAAACATGAATCCCTGCATCTGCCTGAGATATAAAGTGTAATTTATACTGGCCATTCTATTAACAGATCGAGTCTAACTATTCCTGTCTTAATTGTCATTTTAAACAGAACATAATATATATATATATATATATACTGTATGACTTGTAGCTAGTCTACATAAAAAGAGAAAAGAAAATTTCGATAATCTAAAGATCATGGACCCTATTGGAAATAATTAAGCTTTCGAGCTTAATGGGCTATCCTTGTAAACATAGTTCACTTTAAATTACATTATTTATTCTGTCTATCCATATTTCATAACTAATTGGTATTCCTTTTAAAATTAAAAACATCTATTCTTAAAGAAAATCAAAAATATGCTATTAATTTTAAGACAGTTTCTATGTCTTCTTAATTATCTAATCGGCTTATCTTAGTCATTATTTTATCTGTATCAGTACTCTATGTTTTTTTTTTATGTTGCAAAATAATAATAATAATAATAATAATAAAATATTGATCTTCTGCATACATTAGCCATTGCTGGTCGAGTAGCTCAGTGCCCCCCCCCCCGGTCGAGTATTTCAGTGCCCCCCCCCCCCCCGGGGTCGAGTAGCTCAGTGCCCCCCCCCCCCCCTCCCCCCCACCGTTACGAATTCCTAGATCCGCTACTGAGATTGTATAGTATAATCAACCGATCGCATATCTTTTGTCAAACATAAATGTAAACAACTTGCAGTCTACAAAAAGAGGAAGGGAGAATATCCTTTATCCTGCAATGAGACTGATAAACTTATGCATAAGGTACATAAAAAAGTAAAATATTCATTTTTTTGATATTTAAGCAAAGCGCTGTGTACCTCTGTTAGATCACATGATTAGTCACGTGACAAGTTGTTAAAATGGCGGGTGTGCGGAGATCTTGAAATGTGCAGCTCTGATTAAAATCTTATCTATATCGATTCCGAAATGAAAAATTAAAATAATTCAATGACATAGTACATCAAATTCTCTATGCTTTGCTTTAAATCGGGTTAATGGTGCTTAAATTATGGTTTCTTTTGCTATTTGCTCTACCCCGCATAGTCAGTGAACTCGTCCACTTATCCCAAATCCGTAGACCCGAGTAATTTGATAGTGCTTCTTGCTCTCAGTAAGTAAACTTCCACGGCATTTCCGGAGATGACTTTTCTCACGTAAACATACATCGACGTGGACATATTTCTAGAAAACCCGCGTTTATAGTTCAGTGTCAATAACGGCTTGCATCAGAAAGTTTGTGTGTGCAACAGTTTTAATAGCAGGACTTCAGTAGGCAAGAGATCAGCGCGTTGTAGAGACACTTTCAGGTTAGTGTTGCCAAGTTGCAGAAACTCCTGGAATAATGTATATGTACCTACATCAGCTGGTTTTAATGTGTGCCAGCGTGGCACCGTTTGTTGTGGGGGACCTTTATTCTTCTATGGCACACCTCCAATCAGCTTTGTATGCAGAAAGAGACATTGCAAAAGAAATCAGAACTTACATCAAGAATGAAGAGGAAAGGATTGAGAAACTTAAAAGGTAAGAGTTCTGACAAGTTTTACAAATTCATCTGAAACCTTCCAATGCACTTTCCATTTAAATTCAAGGTCACCACACAAGCCTTAAAACATATAGTTCAATTGATGTTAAGAAATGTGGACAACTGTCATTCAAATAAATTAGCCAAATAAGAATTTAAGTATTACCCAGTAAAATAACACTTACCAAAGATTTCCTCTGTGATAAACTGCAGAAACACCTATCATTGATTTCCTCTGTGATAAACTGCAGATATTAATTTGAATGTATTCTTGTCAAACTTGAAAGGTATGCTTAATTCTCATGTAGTACATATTTAAAATGTACATCATAAATTTATGAATTTTATTTAGCAGTTGGTGAAAAGTAGATAATTATAATTTCATAACTGCCGTTAAACCATAAAAACAAATAAATCTAATTTACTGACTTGACAGTGAACCAATTACTGTATAAATTCAATTTATCAAATTTGTCCGCTCCCCGATGTATCAACCGTCTTTGTCATATTGCACAAAAATGATCAACATTCAATAAAACAGATACTAAACTATCTGTTAACCCACACTTAAGTTTTCAAATCATTCATTTGATTTCTAAATGGTACACAGCACAAATAATTATCTTCATGATTTGTCTTATATGAGTAGCAGGGGTGATGGACGATGAACCGGGACGATGTGAACCGTTTTTGGGAGATGATGTGAACCCTATATTTATTTTATTTTATTTGATAATACATATATCAATATATATGTGTATATAGTAAACATGTAGATGTGTTTTGATCCCCCCACCCCCATGCCATATCATATCAAATATGATATTAAATTTTTTTTCTTTAATTATAAAATCATTTTTTGATATATTGATTATTCCAGCACTCATTTAACTACGCTATTTAACCCGCCCAACAAATTATGTGGAAAGTCTTGACTTAATCATAAATCAGATGCGTCTTTAATTTTTCGGTAATCGCTGTTATCAGAATCAACGGCTTACGAGGTAAGAGTAAAAGAGTTGTGAACCAAAATAAACCAAAGGAATTCAGTGAATTAATTAATATGTTGATTGATTTCAAAAACTATTAAACTCGTTATTTAACCCGCCTAACAAATTAAGCGGCACACACGTCTTTAATCTTAAGGTAATTGTTATAATCAAGCCAAGCGGTATCTCTTTAACAAAATAAACATAATTCGCGCACATATTTATCTGGGTGATGATTAGATTATCCTTAATTGATCAGCTATGTGTGTACGGTACTGTTGTTAAGTGTTGATTGATGTTGACATCTATTTCAATATACCTGTGTACATCGGATAT
The DNA here is from genome assembly GCA_021229015.1 of Solen grandis. Lineage (NCBI taxonomy): Eukaryota > Metazoa > Mollusca > Bivalvia > Adapedonta > Solenidae > Solen > Solen grandis. The sequence continues at coordinate 28,382,607 of CM037782.1, read as the reverse complement.
AATTGGCAATGGCTTCAAGTACTTTGAACGCTTATAAGAGGCACTATCCAAAATTACGTTGACTATCTAAATCCCTTTAAACCTTAACTACAATCATAATAATTTTCATCCATATTAATTTTGATGTATTTTCTGCATGTGTAAGTTTAAATTAAGTTTAAATATGATACATCAATAAATAGCGTTTTTATGATTTTACGAAAAAAACGTATATAAGTGGTATGTGGCTCAGCATAATACTCAAAACCAAATAATTCTTACAGCCATTATCAAATTTAATAAAACATTACATTAAACATGTAAATTAAACATTTTAATACTTCCAACAGCGTGGTTTTATAAACTAGTTCACATTGTCTTATGAAATGGTTCACATTGTGCTGGTTATGAACCGACAGCGGTTCACATCGTCCGAAATTCTGTACCTGAATCTAATGGAATTGTAGCATACAAAACTGTACGTACCTACTGTAATTTTAATCTCTGCTCGCCTGGGGAAAAAAATAAAAATAAAAATGAATTAATGAAGTTCAGTTTCAGGCCTTTTTTTTTGATGGTGGGAAAGATGCCTCAATGTTACAGTATTACTCACAATAGGGGTAAAATATGTCACCGTGAATGTGTATGTAGCCGGGTAGCTCAGTTGGTAGAGCATTAGCCTTGTAAACGAAAGGTCCTGGGTTCATGTCTGGGTGATCAGGCTGCACATTTTCCTCACCCTGTCATATTTTGGGGAATAAAAACACAGTTATCTGGGGGAAGAAAAACCTTGGGGTAAAATGCAATTTCGGGGAATTGACTCCATTAAGGGGGGGGGGGGCTGAATACAGATGGCTAGTCTATCTGTTGAACTTAAGGTTTTAGGAGACAAATACAGAACAATAAATCATTAACATTTGCAGTCTGCTCATTAGGTTTTGGATCTGGTTATCCTTTTTTGGAAAAAGGTTGTCCAAAAGTTAGCGTCCCAGTGATCACAACTGCTATCTTTGCAGACTGCATTTAGAAATGTTTTTTGTTGTTGAAAAGATGAAATAGCAATGTTATGAAATCAACATTCCATTACAAATTTTGTCATTCCATTTATGCTTCCTATTGCAACAACACGAAATTGTTCTTCAGTAGCTACTTTTGTATTGAATATAAATTATTCATGTATACTTATTGCTGAATCATTTATTAAATTGATGTCATCAATATTTTCTTTTCAAATTGATATATGAAATGGGTCTTCAATGTTGATGATTTTACGATGTTGGTTTGTTTGTGTTTATATTGCACATTTTGCAATATTTGATTGTATGGCATAATGATTATCAATAATGGGAATTGCCTCCCAGTCATATTTATTAATGAATCCATAGATCTCTTTCTGTACTGTATTCAGATGAATAATTTATTAATTGGTACAAAAAATGATAAATTTACAGAATGATAATTTTTTAATGTGTGACAAAATTGATGTACTGGACCCTGAGTACATTGGCATTTGCTAACCAATATTGATAAAAAATAATTTATCAGCGACTGCTCTATAAAGATTTTGATAAATGTCAGTATATATTCATAAAATCATATCTTCCTGTCAAGTGTATGGCCTGTACAATTTTGAACATGAGTTACATACATTTATATAATTACATGTTTCATTTTTCCTTTTTTGGTTGCATAACTTAAATGATGTTCATTTCACATACTGTGAACCTGTGACACCTTGTCATGTAAACATGGTTTAATTTTTAAAACTTGTAATATGATTGATAGTTCTTATTTAACTCAAAAGCATCATCAAATTATTTTTTTTGATACAATGAAAACTTTCCCTACCAACATTTACAAAATACTAAATGATTATTATAGATTTCTTTTTAAAATGATGTATTAAAGAGACTAGATCAACAAGGAACATATCCTAATCTATACATGCACTTCAATATTTTGTTATCAGACTCCCCTGTTTTATATTTCATTGTTCTGTTTTATAACCAAGCATTGATGCTATTTGCAACACTGCATTTATATATGTATCCATTATTGTTATTATCCACACAAGACAGGAAATTCTCTTCATTAAATCCTGCACTTAAATATATGGGACCATAAATTGTAGGTAATTGAAAGTTTGATATGGTTGTGCAGTTATGGATGGCAATGCCATATTTTATCAGGGTTCTCATTCACTCCAAAGGCCAGGGGTTTCCATAATCCTTTCCCTCATATAGACTCATTTTGACGCACTCAATAGGTACCACATAAAGCCTGACCTGCAGAAAACCACAGTTAAACCTTACCAAATTTAATTATAAAGTCCTCATTTCCAGACCACTGAGGAGCAGCAAACAGCATAAAACCTGATCAGCCTGCGAGTTACTTGCAGGCTGATCTGGTTTTATGCTGTTCGCATAGGTCTTTTCATGGTGTCCTCTATGAGGGAAAGGGTTAAGGATTTGACTTTCACTTGCCCAGGCGGCAAGTTACTTTGAACATCTACTTGCCCCCAGTGAAAACAGCTTGTCCGATCTTTAAGTTAGTTAGTGTTTGTTAATGTTTAAAACTAAATGTGTAGTATTAAGATGAATTTTAGTTAACATGTATCAAACACAATTTGCAAGCAACTCACCCCCTATATAATGTAAAAAATAAGATATAAAAAACCCCGAAAGATTTCACTTACAAAAAAAAACTTACCCGCCGGGCTATCTCCTTGGAAAAATCACTTGCCCATGGTGATTTTAATCCGGCACAGGCAAGCGGGCGTCCACTTAAGAAAACCCCTGAAGGCTAAACCCCAATATATGGGAAAAGGACCCTGAATCCCCTCAAAATCAGGAAAGGACAATTAATCCAAATATATTGGAAAAGGAGCCTGAATCCCTAAACTATGGAAAAATGATACTGAATCCATATATATGGGAAAATATATGGGACAGGTGTATGAACGAAAGACTTTGAATACCAATACATGGGAAAATGACCATGAAACCAAATACATGGGAAGAGAACTATGAATCCTTATATATGGGAAAAGGACTCTGAATCCCATTATATGGGAAATGGACTCTGATTCACATTATATGGGAAAAGGACTCTGAATCACATTATATAGGAAAAGGACTCTGGTGTTTCTAAGCCCATAATTTCATGAGTATATATTGGAGGTCTCAAACTTTTTGCAAATTTTGTCAACAATCTAGTTCTCAGAATCTTATTGAGAACCCTGGCAGAGTTTGACTAGTGTCTGAAGATAGCATTTAGCTTATCTACTGCAAAACATCATCCTAAAAAATAATCTGCTGCCAGTCATAAAAAAAAATATTACAAGATTCTGTAAACAAAAAATAAAAAAGGAGGAATAAAATGTAATGTAAATTATGTTCAAAATGTTAAATCAAAGAAGTTTGATAAGTTTACACTTCTGATACCTGAATAAGGGTCAACAAAGAAGCTCAGCTGAATTTCACATTTCACATTTTTGCCCAAATGAGAGACAGTTGCGATTAGAAGTAGATTTTTTTCCCCAGTCAGAATTTGACAACATGGCTGGTGAGACTTACACTTGGGAAATAGACTTTACAGCAGTTTTCCTCAATCCCACCTGGGAAATAGACTTTACAGCAATTTTCCTCAAAATTAATATGATACAAGGAACATCTGAATTTGACTGAACTTCAGTGTACAGGGGGCCAGAATTTTCAGTCTAAATTCACAGGGTCCATAACTCTTAAAGGGAATTAAGCAAAAAAACAATATTTAGAAATATAATGAGTTGGAACATAATGTAATGATACAAGAACTCATTTATATTATAGGAATAGCTGTCAACAGTTCATTTAACCCTTTCCCTCATAGAGGAAACCATGAAAAGACCTATGCGAACAACATAAAACCAGATCAGCCTGCGAGTGATCAGGTTTTATGTTGTTCGCTCTCCTCAGTGGTCTGGAAATGAGGACTTTATAATTAAATTTGGTAAGGTTTAACTGTGGTTTTCTGCAGATCAAGGGTTAAACTCATAGACAAATGGCTCCTGTAGAGCAACAGATCATTTGACTTACACTGGTAGTACAAGAATGGCTGACATGTAACTCAGTAGGACAATAGAACATTGCACTTGAAAGAAAAACGACTCCTGTAAATCAGTAGACAAAGAAAATTTGACTTAACAGAAGAATGACCCATTTAATTCAGCAGATATCAAAGGGCTGATGTAACTCAGAAGAACAGAAAAATGACTCCTGTAACTCAATAGAATAACTGAACATTCATTTGACATAACAGAAGAATGGATTATGTAACTCAATAAAACAACTTAATTTAGAAATTAAATTTAAATAAAAGGGTTATCATTTATATTAATAAACAATTCAAATTTGAAGTTGTAGTATAGTGATCTCATCAACCCATCCCAAATATTAAACTGGTAAAAGAATATAAAAAGGTGAATTTAAACTGGTTCCAATGGCTGAGTTTCCAAGTCGTTAGAGTGTTTGTTCCGGAATCTGGAGGTTGTAGGTTTGATCCCTGGCCACAATGTACCAAAGACCTAAAAAATGTGCTGGTATAACTCCCTTGCTTGGCGCTCAGCATATAAAGGTAGTTTCAGGTTGTCAGGATAATGTGATAGTGATTGGGTGTGTTATCAAATGTTTCAGCACTTTTACCTGTCTGATTTAGACTAAAATCCCCAAATTACTGATATAACTGTCAGCGGAACGCCAAACCCAGCAAACAAAGATTTATCCCATACTCTTATACTCTTCCATTTGTGTTTCTACTTAACAGGAGAAACAGACCAAAAAAAAAAAAAAAATGATCATAGCAAAATTAACATGTAATAAATCTGGCATATCAGAACACATAATTTGTCAATGCAATCATTTTTTTTTTAAAAATAAACATAGGTAAATAGATACCTTAAAGGCTGTCCAAGTTTCATTAAGTTTCTGGATATCAACAATTTTGAGTACTAGAGACTGTTCATGTATAATCAGTCCGAACTAGATCATACTGACAATGTCTTCTCACTGGTTTGGATCTAGTGCTTCCCTGACAAGTTGGGGCTGTGGTAATATACTGTAAAAATTATACACTATTTTGCGCAGTTTTTTTGTGCGCTGCGAGTACAAATCTTCAAACTTGAATTGTTTGAACAGTATAATATTCAACCCATATTTCTTTTGTTTATAAAACACAAACATTTGTCAGAAAGCTTGAATTGGTTAACCGTGTTTCTGTGTATCTAAGACTGGTTTCCATTCTGCAGCCTGTGTGTGCTCTGTGATAGATTTGTTAAATTTATGACACTATTTACAAGTAATGACCCTATACTTATGTCTAAGCCAGCCATAACTACGTGTTTTAGAATAGTCCTGTGTGCATTAAAGCTAATGTGCATGGATTTCCTTTCAGAAATTTTGAGCAGTTTTATATTTTATTGTAAGAATATTTGAATTTCTGTTTGTTTTTTTTTTGTTTTTTTTCCAGTTGTTTTTGCTGAATATTTAAGATATATAGATAAATCATGTCAAGTTAAGATTATTTAGCATATCTCTTGTGTATTAACTTTAGGGATTTGCTTGGCAGATTTGTAATGTTTAAATGATTTTGAAATTATATCTGATTCTGAATTTCTGACAAGGCACAAAACCATTTTAATCTCCTTATAATAAAGAATGAATGTGTACACTTATGTAACAATATATTCATATTTTATAGCAGTTTAACTTCTGTACATTTGTTCTTTTGTACACTTTTCCATGCTATGTTGGCAAGGCTTTAAATATATACATTTCATTTGTTTATTTAAACTTAGTTCTTTTCTGTAATCTGCAATAACAAATAAATTTCATAAGTGGAGGCATCTGTATCCAAAGAAATTATTCATATTTTGTGTCTTTGTTGTCTTTTTTTCTTCTTCTCCAAAAAAATCTTGTTTTAGTGAAATTTAGGAAAGGCCAAAATCAATCTTTTTAGACAGGTAGTTGATTCAATGGGAACCATTTACAACACCTTGAAATATAGATAAAGGGACAAAATTTAAATATTCTGAGCTCATTTTGACAAATTGAGGATCAAATGGACCTTTTATTTGCATCATGGAAAACCTTGAAAATGCACAATGAAATATGTCTAAAGTACCTTGTTTTGGTAAGATTTGAATAGATCCTATATTGTATAAATTGGAGGACACTAAAATCCCCTAGACTAAAAAATTTGGAGGGTGTTCAAAATCCCCGAGCTGAAAGTTAGTAGGGTGTTGAAAATAAAGGGGTTGTCAATATGGGGGATTTTTAACACCCCGCTACCAGTACTTTTGCACCTAGGGGATTTTGAATCTAGGAGATTCTGATATACACTTGTATAAAAAAAATATGCATTCATCCAGAGAAAACTTTCAGGGAAATATAAGCCTCAAAACTTGAAAGTCATATTTTTATGACTAATTACAATAAAGATCCATATTAGCATTCCTTTCATGGTAGTAACCTCATTTGCTGCCTTTACTGCCATATATAGGACCATGTTGTGCTTATATCATAAATATCATAGCATTTACAACAATTAAGTGATCAGCCCCTGGGTCCACGGTATATTAGTTGTAATGAATTTACACTGAATTAGGTGTTCAGTGTATGAAAAAAATGAAGGGTTCTGTTTGGAAAACTTACTCTTGATGCTGGAAGCTTTCATATTTCTGATATGATCAGTCAAGATTTTAGCTCTTCTCCACAGTTCTGATACAAATGGAAATTTTTATAGTGTCAGACACTTACATTTTAGCCAGGTTTCCCGACAGAACATCTGCTTTGAAATTCAGTAGTCCCTTCTGAAAGTCAGGAGTCCCTTTCCCGTCATTCAGATACGACAGCTTTATTTGCATAACAAACGGTCAAAAAGTTGTGATTCATAATCAAAGAGTGTTACAAATAAGAACTTTTCATCAAGATGATTATATCAATTTGCAACAAATGTGGCTGTTCAATTTAATTGTAAAAGTAAGTGTTCAGGCAGAACACCTGCCATGTCAATTCTGGAGTCCCTTTCAAATTTCGGGTGACCTTAGGATCCCGAGAAACCTTTAGTATTGACTACTGTTCTTGAAATTTATGAAATTTCACCAAAATTGCAATTTATAGCAGTAACCCCTGAGGGCTCAAGAAAATGGTGCGTTCATTCCCAAAATCATTGTAAAATGGCACCATCTCCATCTGGTCTCATTGTGTGTCACAGTGAAATACCACAATTATAATAACTACATATTTATCAAAGGAATTGTAATTTTCAGTCGGAATACTTCATTAATATTTTGTGAAAACAAAGTATTTTGGCTAGTTTTCATCTCAACAAGCAATAATATGTTATCTTTTTCCCCGAAGTATAAATAGGCATATTCTGCCAATAAAAATAGATCATTCAAACACTTATTTGGTCTTATCTTGCATCTTTATCAGTAAATAGGTCAAAAGTGAGGTTAGACAGCTATGCTGAAAAAAGTCTGTAAGTATTTTTTCCTTTTCTCAGCTCAGAACCTTTTTCAGATGAGGACATAATGTTAGCTGGTTGTGGTGACAATGTACACCAAGGTGTTGGTACCTGTATATAAGTTAGAAGATTTAAGATCAGCCATCGCTTGTATTCAAAATTTCTTACTCCGAACAGATGTAAATGAAATATCTAAGCATCTAATAGCTAGCATACGTTTCCCATTAGAATTACATTGGACTGGTGGCAGTTAGATTAGGCAGCCAATGCTGAATTTACAAGTATCAAAAGAATAATTTTCAAACCAGTAGCATTTTTCCCTTCTTTATCAGGGGCCATTCAAAGATTTTTTTTTCTTTTCTGAACATTTCTTTAAAATACTGCAGTTTTGCTCAAAATTACAATTTAGCTCAAGTGGAGATAACTGTCAACTCTTTGTAAAAAAAAGTTCTTGAGGAGATGATTTGGGGCCTCCGTGGCCAAGAGGGTAAAGTCGCTGACTTTAACACTCAATCATCCCCTAACCACATGGGTTCGAATCCCGCAGGGTCATTCGGATTTTCATGTGAGGAAGCCTTCCAGCTGGCTTGCGGTAGATCGGTGGTTCTACCCGGATACCTCAGTGCATTCTGGGTCTTCCTCCACCTGTAATTAGCTGGACGTCGCTATATGACTGAAATACTGTTGAAGTGACGGTAAACTCAAATAATCAAGTCAGAAAATGATTTATTTAGGAGGATCAGATTTCAAAACTTGGGTCTGATTTGAGCCCTTGCCTCTCTAACAATTGGTTCTTGTATCTCCCTTCCTCAAGCATTCTATATATGACCTACACTTGTCTATATTTTGACATTATACTTAATTTGGGCAGCTCTAAATCTGTCAGATTTCTGATTAAATAACTGATTTCCTGTGAATGATAGACTGTAGACATCATGTCTGTCATGCATAAATCTCAGCAAATTTAAGAAGAATTTCAACGATGAAAGCTGGATTCTGCTGTAAATACTAATATTTGTGTATCAGAATGTTTTGATCATTCAAAAGCTGTTTTGTCACCATAGTCAGGGAAACTTCCAGGAAACTCTGCTGGAATAATGACTGATATATTGCCCAAAACAGATTAAGCATATAAAAGCTTTTGTTTCAGCTTCATCTTCTTTTTATGGCTGTATCATTAGTTAGGGAGGAAGCTGGGATGATTGGACTGGGTGTATAATGACAGTAAAGACAGATGACTAGTGATAAAAGAGAGTATTAATTCCCCAGTATGGCCTCAAAAGAACTTGATGAATGTGACTGTGGTAACAGAGCTATTTTGTTTTGTTGTCAGTAAATTTATTTTTTACATTCTATGTGTTTGCAGACATTTTCTGCCTTTGTCTTGTCTCCAGGAAAACTTGATTGTTTCTCAGTGTCTGGTAAGTGCAGATTCTCACAGGTGTGTATATTTTACAGCCTTTTTTTTTGGAAAAAATAATCGATCATGTACATATTGCTATTAAAATTCATGGTTTACAAAATAAACTCAGACTTGTCCATGTAACAGAGTGTCCTGAGCAGGTTGTGGGTTTGGTCCCTAACAATGACATACTGATACATGAATATTGACTTATGGTATAGAATACATTGTCTTGGGACCATCCCCGATAGTTGAGTGGATAGAGCGTCTGCCTCAGGTGCAGGAGGTTGTGGGTTCCATCCCCGACCGCAACATACCAAAGTCGTTAAAATATGGTACTGATATAGCTCCCTTTCTTGGTGCTCAGCATTTAAGGGTAGTGCCAAAACTGGTTGGCCCAGTGTCAGGATAATGTGACTGGGTGTGGTATCATGCTACATGTCTATGGCATGATACTGCAGTGTGGCAGCACTATATCTTTCTCAAGTAGACATCATCTCCAAATGACTGAAATACTATCGGTGGGACATTAAACCCAACACACAACCAGACAATGTCTTGGCATAGCTTTCACGGATAAGTTATTTATTTCATGTTGATTGGGAAACAAATGCTTACAATTTACATTAATCCCAATCAGTGGTTCTTGGGTTGCACCAGTACTTAGCGCCAGGCAAGTTCAAGAAAGATTCTTGCCCTAATGGGTTTTGGAACACACAACTTTTAAAAGATCAGCTGTTGGGTACTTTACCACAGGATCATGGCGTCAGGATAATATGTGAGCTTGCTATAATAAAGTTTTAATTTTGTCTGCTGGTTATACATTACGTGTAGAAGATGTGACCCTGATACTGTGACTGTGGATAGCATAACTTATGAGGCTTTGCACTGGTAGGGGAATAACAGTTATTTGCAGTATAGAAGTGACATACAAAATTCCACATTAACATAAATATATAGAAAGAGGGCACCTTTTGCCTTTTTCATGTTGGATATGCCTTAAAGTAGACCAAATCTCCATACCTGCACCTGCTCAGACTATTGCTGCTCATATTAAGTGTACAGTTCAAATTGCCTAAGTACGACCCCAACTTATTTATTACCCAGGTAACGCCCCTGACTGTAGTTGTACCACTTTTGCACAAATATGCCACATTGGTCAGACTACTGGCAGTTTAACTCTTTGCCTTCTATAAAAAAAGTTCTGATGCCTGGCAAACAAAGCAGCTCTGACTCCTTCCAGGAGCTGTCTGATCAGGGTCTCCTCTGTTTACTCATTCAAAATTGTAGCTTAATTCTACAGTCAGCATGGAAAAGTATGGTCCATTGTTTCAAATACCATTTGAAGTTAATAAGTTTGATAGGACATGAATATTCATGAGGTAAAGGTGAAAGATGTGTAAGTTATAATACTGCTTGTGAAAATGTAAAACTATAAAGATGTGATGGGACCCAATGGCTGAGTGGTAAAAGTATCCGTCCAATAATTGAGAGGTCATGGCTCAAGTCCTTCCGACATTGACATACCTAAGTCATAAGAAATGGTATCTGTATAATTACCTCGCCTGCATGTAAGGGCATCAGGTCCAGTGTTCTGGAAAATAAAAATGGTATTTAAGTATGATTTTCGTACTCAAACTCAAATTATGCACACTAGTTTTAATAGGGATTTGAGTTAATACTCAAATTTGAGCCTGAGATTGTACTTAAGTATCTTTGAGAACTCAGGGCCAGGATTATGTGACTGGGTAATATTATGTCACTTGTGTACAGTGTGATGTTACATTGTGGTAGTGTACTTCATTTGTATCATCATCATGTAAACAAAGGTTCCCATGCTACTGAAGTAATGTTGATTGGTCATCAAATACAAGCAAATAAACAGTGTCAGTACTTGGTGGATCCTGTAGGTTCAAGGTGCTGGGCCAACACTGACAGAGTATGTTCATGAAACTGATGTAATGGGATATTTCTCTGTGTCAAGGTAATAAACATGTGTATCAGTGGACTTTTTAAAACCTAAACAAATAAAACTGGTGTACTGAATACTACTTCTGTAAATAGGCACTGGATCCAAAGAAGGACTACCTTTGTATGGGTCAGGTCTTCTTCAAAACTCAGATAAATCTCAACATGTGCAAGATTGTTTTAGGAGATAAACCTAAAGCAAATAACCTTTAACAGTGACTCTGAAAAGCGATGAAAGAATAAATGGTTTCCTTCACTGCCTTCATTCCCATGGGCAGTCTTTTCATTCACAGTAAGAGAGGTGTACTTGACAGCCACTATATCACTTGGCATGGCTTACTACCCAGTGAATAACCATATACAAACTTGATGAATATTTATATACTTAACTTAAAATGGTTTATGAAACCATGGACTTTCTTTGCCATGCAGGGCGTGAAACTGTAATGTGGCAGCACATTATCTGTTTCAAAGAGACACACATGAAGTCTCCAAATGACTGAAATACTGTTGATGCGATGTTAAACACCCCCCCACCCCCCAAAAAAAACAACTTTGCCATGCAGACTGTGTCATATTGTACAGTTCAAGGTGTCAGAAAATATCTATATGAGATAAGAACCATTCTCAGGTAGGAGGAGGTTAAACAGGTTCCTATTTCACCATGGTAGAACCATCAAAATACAAAATTTTCACTGGTGTTACAAAATTTGAAAAAAAAAGTTTTTATTTCTAACTTTAAAGTGGGTATATGGTATGAGAAATGATACAGTGTTCTCGTATTTTCAAATTAAGAATGGGAAATGTAGAAGAAATTTGAACTTGGAAGAAAAAAGAAAGAAAAAACACACACACAAAAAAAAACAGATTAGTCTGAGAACTTCTCATATGCCCTAAAGCAATTTTTACAGGAACTTGTTCTGACAGTGTCTTGAATAAGGACATGGAGACAGAATAATATTTTAGTTGATTATGTCTTCAGGAAAGAGGAATCTGAAAACGCCTTGTCTCTGCAGCTACTTTATCTTCATTTAGGGCTCTATTCCTGTTGAAGTCTCAAAGTCATTGGTGAGAAAACACCAGTCTGAGGGGAAATCAAATCCTATTTGTAGTTCAGTTTTTTCCCAGAGTGTCACCAATTTTCCAATAAATTGTTGTCTTAAATTATTTAGTTTAGTATTATGGCACACAGGGTTGCATTTTTTTCTTGCAGGTTTTAAAATTGATTTTTTGTTTTTGTTTGTTTTTCGTTATAATTACTTTCTGTTGTGTACCGGTATTAAGATAATTGATGAAGCATGGGTACTAAGGCTTTGATTGTCAATGAAGACTCAATTATTCTATTATTTTGTATTGATTGCTGTTATCTCTCAGAAAACATTAGATGGGGAAATTGTTTTCTTAAACAGTTCTTGCTAGAGGATTTAGGAACATAGTTTTAAAGTATTGCTAAAAATCATCATCATCATCATCATCATCATCATCATCATCACTTAACCAAAAAGGGGTGGTCTGTTGGTTGGTCTGTTCATTGGCTTTGATTAGTAAACAGATTTAAATATCTTTTTTGATACACATGTTTATTTTAAAAAAATCCGTATTTTTTTTTATACAGTTATGGCCCCTTTTTGACTTATATTTTCCAAAAATTTCTTGTCCAATCAATAACTTACCAAAAGCACAACAAACTTGTTAATCTCTAAGTCAATAAAATAAAGGTCAAGTTTAACCAAGTCAAAATCCCTAATTTTTGACATGGTTATGGCCCTTTTTCAACTTAGACTAAATCTACATTGTTCAATTGATAACTCATCATAGGTTCATCTTAGGCTCAACAAATGAAGAAAATGTTTGGTTCATACATTTATAATAACTCATCATAGGCTCAATAGATAAGAATTTTTCTGTCCACAGATCTGTAGGTCATCCTTGCTGTTATGAAATAAATTAGTAGTTCCTCGGACACCTCATGTTTACACCATGAAAAAGAATAAGTTGTCCCTCAGAGACCTCATGTTTACACCATGAAAATGACAACTTAGAGCAGGAAAATTGGACCAAATTGCTCAGTCTTAATAGGATTTACTGTAATGTATTCTTGTCTCATATGTTATGGCGAGTAGTAAATAGAATATCATAAAACTTTGTCAGCTAGCAAATCTGGCAAATCTTGTAATACATTGTATACTGGATGTGCAAGTAATTTTGTAAAATGCACTTTAAAAGGCTTCAATGAAGAAAATCTTAAATTAATTTACATTATTTTATTTGATGGGACATTAAACCCAACAAAACAAACAAACAATTATTTTATCCAATGCTATATACATGTATTTAAAAGCAGTGATGATCTGTATAATGAAATTTCTTGTAATTTATTACATAAGGAAAATTAATTAATGCCCCTCTTTAACTGAACATGAAGGAACAATAAATCAACATTACATTCTGATCCTCTTGTTTTTACATCATTTCAGCTGTCTTCTACGGAATTTCATTTGTAACTTAATGCCAGAGACATTAATCTAAAACTGTAATTGAAAAAGAATTATGATCTATTGAATCCTATTATAAGAGAATTAATTGCATTGAAGACAGTTTGTCAGATTAATTATCAGTATAAGAAATATATGAGCTGAAATATAGTGATATATAATACATGTTCAAAGAAGATTAATTGAGAACAATGTCAGGAAAAAGAATATATTTTATTTTTGAAAGAAGATTTTTTGATGTTTTTCGTTTTTTCTTCATTTTGGGTGGGTTTTAAAAAAACTTTTTATTTATATATTTATTTATTTATTTTTATCCTTGCCCTCTTTTAGAATTTTTCATGATTCAAAATATTTTGTTTTCTGATGTGAACAATATATGAGTATAATTTCAAATTTAGAAAAGAGCAGCACTAATGCTTGTAGTATCCCCTGAATAAACAATTGCATAAAACATATATGCAATACAATACTAATAATAATTTAACCCTTTAATTCATATAGACTAATTTTGACAGATTGGTAAACAGAGGCAAATAAAAATTAATTGTTTAATATAATACCATTTAATGTTCAGTCAATTAATATTCTTCAAATATGATTTTTCATGAGGTAAAAAGATAAGGCACGGAAACAGTAATTAATGAAGAAGGTACAGTCTTCATACTTATGATACAAATTTTATTACTATATAATTATGTATCAAATGGTAAATAGTGGAATAGTAGAAATTGTACAATTGCAAGAATGATAAGCAATGAAAAGTACTACGGCGTGATACTGCAGTGTGGCTGCATTATCTCTTGTCTCAAGTAGACATACTCTCCAAATGACTGAAATACTGGTGGCTGGACGTTAAACCCAATAAACAAGTAAGACAGTCAGAGTACTATTGATATTCACATTGTGAGTGTGATATTCACTGTGTGGGTGGGTAACCATGCAGGTACTTGAATCATGCATGTGGCAAGGTCTTGTTCCATATCTTGCTATTTTAGAATTGCAGCTGATTGATAGGGCTCCAGTGACTTCAGCCTCACAATTATTTCATATGAGTGGAAGGGGTTACTAATAGAAAATTGTTTTTGATATCTATATGAAAATTTCTCATGCAAAATGCTGCTATTATCATTAGCTAATTAGTCCCATACCGGTGATAACTCAAAAAGTACTGAAGATATTTCTATGAAACTTGAAATATGGATAGATAGCTGTATAGAGCCCTAGGTTGAAATATCTGGTTGCTATGATAACAGATAGACTTAAAATATGACAAATAAAGCAATATATTGTGATAACTCAAAAAGTACTGAAACTTTTTTAATGAAACTTAAGATATGGATAGATGGCTGTATGGAGATTATGCACATCATTTTTAGCTTGTTTTTTTTTTCTTTTTCTTCTGACCATAATTCTGGTTGCTTTGGTAATGGAAAAATTATGTACCTCACCAGTAGGGGATTCATGTGTTGCCCTTGTTACTGTAGGCTTTCATTACATTTATAAGGAAATAATTTCTATGTACAGTATATATACAGAGGGACAAGAGGCATCTTTGGCTAAACTTAATGTTACTCAGCTCCTTGCTGATGTGGGTTTGAATCTTAGCAGGGTCACTTGATTTTTCATGTGAAGGAAACTAGCTGTCATGCAGTAGGTCATTGGTTCTACCCTTGCAGGTACTTTTGTATACTTGGAGTCTTCCTCCACCTGTAATTAGCTGGATGGTACTACTGGTATCATATACACTGTTAAATATCAATTAGTATAACTATATCTGTCTTAAGTAGAAATAGTCTACAAATGACTGAAATACTGTTGGTTGAACCTTAAATCCAATAAACAAACATTCCCTAAAGAAAAAAGTAAAATACCCCTCCCCCCACAAATGGCAAACTTATTAGTCGAAGACATGTATACATGCTAACCTGTATGTACATGTATCATTTTACCTTTAATAATGCAGGTGATGTATCGCTGGTGAAGCGGGATCACATGTACTTTGAACAATACCTGAATCAGTCATGTCACCAGCTGTTGTAATGACGGATTACAAATTGGATTGAGATTGCAAACTAATTGAAATACATGCTGGATTCAAGTTGCATGCTGGGTTAATTTCATCTTGTTGAAGGCTTAAACAGAAGAGTTTCCATATAACGCCCACCCAGCAAGAAGTTTGTGATTCATTTCTTTGATTGTACAGTGCCTGCTTCAGGTTACTGGTGATTGTTGGGATTGCTTTGTGTTGTTTCATCTCCAATGTGAATTATCAAGAAACACATTGTTTTTGTCTCCTTAAGACTTGAAATCAGTGTTCTTCTACATGCAAGGTTTTCTTTAAGAACCGGACTCAGAATCGATGAATGTCCATCCGTCCGTCTGTCATCCACAAAAAGGTGTTTGCACTATAGCATCCTCATTTCTTAAGCACTCATCTTCAAACTTTATGATAATGTTGATTATGATAATCTCTTGGTCAAGTTCGATTACGGCTGATGTCAGTCTATTTGTAGGAGTTCCCCTTTAAAAGCATCTCATTTCTTCAAACTTTATGAATGTTATTAATAATTCTTGGCAAGTTGATTAGGCTGATTCAGCCAATTGGTCAGGAGTTATGCCCCTTTAATCTAAAAAATGCCAGATTTTTCTTTGTTTCCACTCTAGCATCTTCATTTCTTAAGCAATCATTTTCAAACTTTATGACATTATTTATAGTCAAAATCTCTAGGCCAAAATTGATTATGGCTGATTTTGGTCAATTAGGTCAGGAGTTATTCCCCTTCTAATGTTAAAAATTGCCAGATTTAACTTTGTTAGCACTCTAGCATCTTCATTTCATAAGCACTCATCTTCAACTTTATGATAATGTGATTATAATAATCTCTTGGCCAAGTTCGATTACGGCTGATGTCAGCCTATTCGTCAGGAGTTATGCCCCTTTCAATCTTAAAAAAAGCCAGATTTCAGTTTTTTTGCACTTTAGCATCTTCAGTTCTCAAGTAATCATCTTCAAACTTTATGTCAATGTCTATTACCATAATATCTCGGCCAAGTTCGATTATGGCTGATATCAGCCAATTAGGTCAGGAGTTATGCCCCTTTTAATCATAAAAAATGCCAGATTTCTCTTTGTTTCCACTCTAGCATCTTCATTTCTTAAGCAATCATTTTCAAACTTTATGACATTATTTATAGTCATAATCTCTAGGCCAAAATTGATTATGGCTGAAATGGGCCTTTTACATCAGGAGTTATGTCCCTTCTAATGTTAAAAATTGCCAGATTTAATTTTGTTAGCACTCTAGCATCTTCATTTCATTAGTTTTAAAATTTTGATAAACCGGCCAATTCCTATGGCTGATATCAGATTATAATTAGGAGCCCAAAAAAAACCTTTTTTATTCTTTTTTAAATTATTTTATTAATAAAAAATGCCAGATTTCACTGTTTACACTCTTGCATCTTCGTTTCTTACGCAATTGTTTTGAAGTTTCACTGATAATGTTTAAAGCCATAATAGTCAAGTTTGACTTCAAATTTTGACCACAGGCACTGTTTAGTTCATGGAATTGAAGTGATCTCATGGATTAATTATTCAGAACATCATAATTTAAGGAAGGTTTTTCTCATGTTTTTTTTAGCTCACCTGAGCACGTGTGCTCAGGATGAGCTTTTAGGATCGATGAATGTCCGTCGTCCGTCGTCCACAACTTGTTCGTTTGCACTCTAGCATCTTCATTTTATGAGCAATTATCTTCAAACTTTAAAACAATGTTTATGACCATAAAATCTCGGCCAAGTTCGATTATGGCTGATATCGGAACATTAGGTCAGGAGTTATGCCCCTTTTAAAATTCAAAAAAGCCAGATTTCACATTGTTTGCACTCTAGCATCTTCATTTCATGAGCAATTATCTTAAAACTTTATATCAATGTTTATGACCATAAAATCTCGGCCAAGTTCGATTATGGCTGATATCGGAACATTAGGTCAGGAGTTATGCCCCTTTTAAAATTAAAAAAAGCCAGATTTCACATTGTTTGCACTCTAGCATCTTCATTTCATGAGCAACCATAAGGTCTCGATTGAGTTTGATTATGACTGAGATCAGTTGATTAGGTCAGGAGTTAAGCCCCTTTTAATATAAAAAATGCCAGAAATCACTTTGTTTACACTCTAGCATCTTCATCTTTTGAGCAATCATCTTCAAACTTTATGGCAATGCTTATGACCATAAGGTCTCGATTGAGTTTGATTATGACTGAGATCAGTTGATTAGGTCAGGAGTTAAGCCCCTTTTAATATAAAAAAATGCCAGAAATCACTTTGTTTACACTCTAGCATCTTCATCTTTTGAGCAATCATCTTCAAACTTTATGACAATGCTTATGACCATAAGGTCTCAATTGAGTTCGATTATGGCTTAGATCCGTCAATTTGGTCAGGAGTTATGCCCCTTTTAATATAAAAAAAAGCCATATTTCACGTTGTTTACACTCTAGCATCTTCCTTTTTTTAGCAATCATCTTCAAACTTTATGACATTGTTAATGACCATAATGTCTCGATTGAGTTCAATTGTGGCTGAGATGGGTCATTTAGGTCAGGAGTTATGCCCCTTTTAATACAAAAAATGCAAGATTTCACTTTGTTTATTCTCTACCAACTTCATTTTTTTAACAATCATTTTTAAACTTTAAGACAATGTTTATGCCCATAATCTTACAATCGGGTTCAATTATAACTGATATTGACTTGTAAATTTAGGAGTTATGCCCATTTCACCATAAAAAAAGCCAGATTTCACTTTTACACTCAAGCATCTTTATTTCTTAAGCAATCATTTTTCTCAGGTGAGCGACCAAGGGCCATCTTGGCCCTCTTGTTTTTTATTTTCTTTGAATTATTGCCATGTTTTTTAAATTTAGGCAAATTTGAGCTGGTCAGGAAGGATTTGAGGTGGTCAAATTTGCCGCCAGCCGCATCATCATCAAAATGTGGCAACATTGTTAACTGCTCCAGTCAATAAAAAATGGAAACATTTGACCTAGAATCTGGATTTTCTGATAATACCCCCCGTACAACGAAGTTGTAAGGGGGATATACTGGATTCAGCTTGTCTGTTCGGCCGTCCATCTTTCTGTCGGTTTCTTTGTCCGGGCCGATGAAACTTCATATGTGGATAGATCTCATTGAGGGGGCGTGCAGTGACCAAGAACCATAACTCTCTGTCGCGTAATTTAGGAGTTATTGCCCTTTGTAAATTTTCATACTTAATTTTTGTCCTGGCCGTAACTCAAAAAGTATAAAAGATATCAAGATGAAACTTCATATGTCGATAGATCTCATTGAGGGGGCGTGCAGTGACCATGAACCATAACTCTTTGTCGTGTAATTCTGGAGTTATTGTCCTTTTTAAATTTTCATACTTAATTTTTGTCTGGGCCGTAACTCAAAAAGTATAAAAGGCATCAAGATGAAACTTGAAACAAAAACTGTAAACTTCATTCCTGTGACAAAGCGACATCGGGGGGTATTTGGGCCATTACAATGGCAGTTCTAGTTTGTTTGACTAAGGTGCATTTTCATATTTAAAAGAGGGATACATTGTATACTCTCCTGAAATCGACCAAGATTTTTTTTTTGGAAACGTTAATCCACAATCCTCAATGATATATTAACTTTATTTGTGATGCAACTTCACTGACTACAATATGTATGGCAATTTTCAATATGGTAGTTGCCAAGTGCCCTTCACCTCTCATTTTTGGAAATTTTTTAAATTAAACCTTGTCCCTAAAAAACAACAACTACAAAAAAAACCTAAATCTGCACGCTTGAACTCTAATCATGCTGCACATAACCTGAATTGGCAAAGATAAGCATACTCTCATCATACGGCAGATAAAAAAAATGATGAAAACCATCATCATAGACTTATAATAATGATGAAAAGAATAGATGGATTAAATAAAGTTCTTAAAGTCAAGTGCTGACTGATTGGCTATGGGTCTCTGGATAGATACTGAATCTGTATGACTTAAATCTTATTATCACCGTATCTGTGTACTGTCTAATTTTCCCTGCCCAAGATATGACACCTTAAGTATAAACAAGATCAGAAAATAAATTGCTTGTGTATATTAATTGATTCTAGGATGGATTTGATATTGGGCGACTGGCATTTCTTTGGGTTGTTATTCTTATGAATAGATCTTTTCATTTGAACTTCTGTTCAGTATAGCAGAGGTAAGTCATTAATCATGTACTATGTTCTGATACTGGCCTTAGTTCTTTTATGACTGTAAAATAGACACAGCAATCTGAGCTGAAATTATTTCATATACATGTACATTGTTCATCCTATTAAAAACAGTTGGTAAAACCATCATTACATCATATGAAAACCTGTCCTGGTGGTCAAGTGGTTAAAGCCTCCAACTGCACAGGATTCGGGAGGTTGTGAGTTTGATCCCTGGCCATGATACCCTTGCTATAAGGGTAGCTCCAGGACTGGTTGGCCCGGTGTCAGGATGATGTAACTGAGTGGTATATGCCACTTGTCTATGGTGTGATACTGCAGTGTTGCAGCACTGCATCTGTCTCATGTAGGCAAAATTTACCAGTTGACTGAAATACAGACTGCAGGGCTTTTAAACATAAGCAAACCAACAAACTTTATATTAGAAAAACATACAACAAAAGAAGCCCTAGAGAGAGAGAGCATATAGCAAGTTGATAGCATACAAATAGTTTTAAAAGTGATGGTGTACATGCAGAAGCGTGGCTTGAAGATCCTATTAGATGTAGGTCATATGCAGCGATATGCTGCTGATGCAGTTCCTGTATTCACATGCTGTGTCCTTGCACTGCAAACCCTAACTTTTTTGTCTGTCCTAGAACAGTTGCAGTTTCGTTATAAAGGCTGTCTCTCTTTAACGTTAATTAAGTGATATTTCAAGGCTTTGAAAATTCTGGAAATAAAGCAGAAAATATGATTTATGTAACCTCATATTCTGAAATGTATGGATGGTAATTATAAAGTGTCTTAATCAGCATCAGATTTACTAAGAATTATTTATGTCAGTGCAAAATTAAATGGTCCCCATACTTAAAAAAGAAGCATGCTTTAAGGAGTATATGAGAGACTTCATGTTATCAGTTCCGTGCTCTTAACAATATAATCTTATATTTCAAATAGCATAAACCTGTTTATATATTTAGATTTCAATAACCCCTTGCTTCATAAAGACTCATTTTGATGCACTGGCAACCAGGAGTTGTCTGATCAGGGTCTCCTCTGTTAATAGTTCAGATTGCATGGCAAGACAAATCCATTGTTTCATAAACCATTTAAAATTTGTATATGAATATTCATGAGGTAAAGAGTTAACACCACTCTGAAGTGCATAAAGATATAAGAAAGAGATGGAACATTTTGGTGGAAGGAACTGTATAATCTGGGTCTGCTCTGTTTGCCAATGTGGCTGTATGTGACAAAGGGATGTGGATCTTGAAAGACATGAGAGTAAGGGGAAAAATATATATAAAAATGTGTTGTTGTAATCTGAAATAAATAGAACAATAATTTGTTGATTTTTGTAAGGTCATAATTCTTTTCACTAGTCACTGGCACAATAGCACAGTGGTAGAGTGTCAGCTTTGCGATTGGGAGGTCGGAGGTTTGAATCCCAGCCAGGCACTGTCCTCCAGTGACTGCATCAAACCAAAGATGTATAAATTTGGTACAAGATGTACCTTTGCCTGCCACTAAGTAGAGTGGGGTTGTTATGGGAACACAGTACTGGTTCTACCCAGGAACATATCTCTTGTGTATCGGTGCTTAAAACACTGGGCATGTAAAAGAACCAAGGTGTCTATTCGTAAAATGAACTAGGGTATTGTGCCCAGACTCCCTTGTATCCAACCACTGTTTCATCTGCATGCTGTCTCTTCAGCAAAAAACAGGATCCAACGTGTGGGTTATCCTTGACCTCAAGGTCTATTCTAAATATGGCCATAATAATCAGTAAATGATCACAAGCTATTACTTTCGAAAAAGAAACAGATCACAGAAATTTTTAAAAATATTGTTTTCTATAACTGCTTAGGAAAGAAATTTTTTGTCAAATTATAAAAAAAAAGTCAATAAATAATTATTCTCTTTTTCACTTCAGAAAAATATTGTTGATATTTTAGGATCTGGATTAAAATTTGAAAATATTTTATCTAGAATGTTCAGACATGATTGTCTTCATTGGCGGGTCATACATCAGATCTAATTTGACAGGTTGACATGTCTCTGTCTGAAATACTTCCATGACATACGATAGTTAAACTGATTTATCCCTTTTTGCTTATGAAAACAAAGAAAAGGGAGATTTATATGGCCACTAGAAATCCAATAAAACTTCAAACAACTTTTCATACCATCATGACTTTTGAGAAATTAACCGAATATTCATGCACAAATTTATTAATTATGAATTTTAATTTATTTTCTTTGCCATAATCTGGGCTACAGTAGTTTATGAGCAAACAGAGCAGACCCTGATCAGACTGCTGCTAGAAGGAGTTGTCTTATCTGGGTCTGCTCTGATTGCAAATGCATTAAAATGTGTCTATATAAGGTAAAAGGGTTAAAGAACCAGGGATTGAAATAAGACTCTACAGACTTGAAGACCATTAAAATGCTGGACAGGCTTATTCTGATTAGGAATAATGTATGGTTGAAATTAATGCTTATCTTCATGAATTGTATAGAAATATAAGGATTTAGATTTGTTCAATCAAAATTTTCATTTCAGTGATTGCAAAATGTAATTCTTTTAAAAAAAAAAGGTTCAAACTTGGTAGCACTTTCAGTCACGCATGTGTTTCACAAAACATCTATAATTGATATTTATCTCAGCTCAAAATTTTAAAGGTCTAGAACTCCCTTATGAATTGACTTAGAGAAAAGAAATTGCAAACTGGCTGTTCGCTGCATGCTCTTAAATCATATTCATTTTCTTGAGATTTTTTTTCTCTCAATAATACATGTACCAGTATCTAGATTTTTAGCTCACCTGAGGACATGTGCTCAGGATGAGCGATTAGGATCAATGAATGTCCGTCCGTGCATCCGTCGTCCACAATTAGTTTGTTTGCTATATAGCATCTTCATTTCTTAAGCAATCATCTTCAAACTTTATGTCAATGTTTATTACCATAATCTCTCAGCTAAGTTTGATTATATCTGATATCGGCCAATTAGGTGAGAAGTTATGCCCCTTTTGATATTACAAAATGACAGATTTCTCTTTGTTTGCACTCTAGCATCTTCATTATACCCCCCCGCAACGAAGTTAGGGGGGGGTATACTGGAATCAGGTTGTCCGTCCGTCCGTCCGTCCGTCTGTCCGTCCGTCTGTCCGTCCGTCCGTCTGTAGACACAAAATTCTGCGGACTACTCCTCCTAAACTTCTGGAAGGATTTTGATGAAACTTGCTGGCAATGATCCTTAGACATTGTATTAGCGCGTTATCTATTGTTGTGACGGCTGGTTGCCGGTTATTTATGGACGCATAAATAACAGGGAACCAGTCCGGAGTTCATGGAAGCTGAGCGCGTGCATGTGCGCAGCCAAGGAGAGGCGTACACAAACAGGTACCCTCAGCGTTCCAAGCTCAGTCTTGCTGAAGGTTTTGCAGTGTGTAGACGTGCTGCGTCTACGGGTTACCATTTACATAGGCGAGACTACAGTGAAGTGTAATTAGTTTATAGAAGCACTTATCAGTAACTTAGATAACCAGTGTAAACTAACAGACACTTTATTGGTGTCAGAATAAATCGGAAAGATTTATCGTCTGGATTAGCTTGAGCTTAGAGATTTTTTATCGGATAAGTTCGCGCCACTGACACAGAGGTAGATTCTTCAGCGCTTCGCAGGGGTCCAGCCGGAAGCGGTCAGGTTCGTTTATTTTATAAACAATTGTGATTTGTTTCAGAAGCAGTGTGTTTTGTTTATTTTTTCAAACACAATTGTGCGAAGTGTGCAGCTTTTTAAGGCTCGGAAGAATCTGTCTATTTTCAAAAAATCGAGCGTTCGCATTTGGCGGCCATCTTGTTTTTAGCAAGCTCGATTCGATTTGTTATTGTTTTTAAGCAATAATATATTCGATAAAGAAACTGAATTATTACAGATTATTGTAAGGGGATTAAGCAATTGTTTATTATAATTGTTAAATAAGCTCATCCCTTTTCAATTTAAGTTCCAGAACTTTTTAAGTTAGGAATTAAATCTGTGTTCTGTTTATATGCATAAACTGAACAATCGCAAGTGATCGCGATATTTTTAAAAATTCAATAAAATAATTCAGGGGGATATAACATTTAGATTGATTGAGATTAGAAATTTTATTTTCATTCTCTCGATTTATTAGTGTTATTAACAGTTGGATTGATAGAGGATAGGAATTTTATTTTTCATTCTCTCAATTCAATGTCCAGAGTATCACTTTCATTACATTTACAGTAATTAAGTATTTATTTTGAAAATGTCTCTGTTTATTAATACGGCTTCTGCAAAGCAGATTCAGAGAGCGCTCCCGAATTTCTCGGAGAGGAAAGCGGCCCTGCTTGTTGACTATAGAGACATTTTGGGCCAGCTTACTCCTGATAGCTTGCAGGTCTTCCTTAATAAAAGGCCAAGCAAAGAGTTTTTAGCTTTAATAAATTTTGCGCCGTACAGGGAAGACAGTGAGAAGGAAGATAGAGATTTGGAAGCTAGATTAGCTAGCTTGGAATTTCTCTCTACCTCAGGAGGGCAGGGCGGTGCAAGATCGAAGACTACGGCTGGAGCGAAGCTCAGGTCGGTAGTTACTAGGGTAGAACCTAATGATGAGCCTCAGCCTTTAAGAAGAAAGGAGAAAAGATCTTCAAGAAAGAATCAGACTTTTAGTTCTGATGAGCGCTCAGAGCCTAGCTCCGACAGTAGCCTGGAGAAGGACTGTCGTCATAGAAGTAAAAAACATGGGCGAAACAGGAAATCCCATAAAAGCTCCCGGAAGCATGGCCATAGGCATAGGTCAAGCTCAGGGGAGAGGAGTTCAAGTTCCTCTAGTGAGTCTAGTTCATCTAGATCAAAGGGGGGTGACCCTAGAAGGCTGCCCAAAAACTTAAAGTTTACGGGGAAGAGCAGTTGGATCTCGTTTGAGGCGAGATTCATCAGCTATAAGAAAGTCCTAAAGTGGTCCCCCGAGGAATGTCGGGATTACCTGTACTGGAGCCTAGAGGATAAGGCACTGGACTTTTTAAGTTTGGTACAAACTGGGAAGCGTCTCACTTATAAAGAGATGATGGAAAAGTTGGAGAAACGCTTTGGAACTATGGAGCTGTCAGAGACAGCTAGGACTAAGTTCCATCAGGCCCAGCAAAATCCTCAGGAGTCCTTGGAGGATTGGGCAGATAGAGTATTGACACTCGCCACGTCGGCATTCCGAGGGATGTCTGAGAGCTTTGCTCAAAAGGAGGTAGTGTCACGATTCTGTCAGGGGTGTTTAGACAAGGAGGCAGGGAGGCATTCCGGCCTTGCATACCCCAAGTCCATTGAGGAGGCACTAAACCACATTAAGTGCTTCCAACATTACTCTACTGCTATGAATGTGGGCGGGCGCCGACGGCAGGACCCGGTGCATATTAATACAGTGGAGGAAAGGGACGGGAAGCTAGAAAAGATGATTGGGAGTCTGACTCAGCGCCTAGAACAGCTAGAGCAGACAAGGAGTCACCCTTCTGTGAAACCCTCCGCTCCAATGAGGCCTGGTGAGAAAAATTGCTTTTTCTGTAACCAGCCAGGCCACTTCAAGCGCGAGTGTGAGAGGTACCAGGAGTGGGCATCCAAGAAAGCTTTAAACGGACAAGGGCGGGGAGCGCAGGGCAAGCACCCAGGCCCGAAGTATTAATAGGCCCCCAATCACAGAATCAGAAAGCTAAAAGAGTCCCAAATTCTCCAGGACAAAGTAAAAAGGGAGTGTTTCACTCTAATCTGCCAGTTAAGAGAATTTGTAATTCTAAAACTTCAGAAAAAGGGACTTTTAGTTCTAAATCATCCGATCAAGTAATTGACAAAGGAAAAGTTATAAAACAGGCCCCTATTCAGACCAAAAAGGCAGAGTTTAACTCTGTGTCGTCAGAACTGATTCAGATTCAGCGCATCTGTGCTGGATCTTCATCAGTGAGAATGACAGTAGGGGGTTTTCAGGTTACGGCGCGGATAGATTCGGGTGCAGAAATCACAATACTGTCCCTAGATTGCTATACAAGGCTTAAAAAGAAGCCCAAAAAGACTAGGGATGTAGTGATGCAGATGGCGGAGAAAGAATCCACCTTAAAGGGCTTTATTGTGGAACCAGTGCAGATGAGGCTGGGCAACCAAACATTTAAAGAGCGGGTATATGTTGCCCCAATCACAGATGATTTGCTTTTGGGTCATGATCTCTTGCATCATTTGGGGATACAGTTAGATTGGTCCACAGAAACATTGGTTTTTAATCAAGAAAGGATCCCACTGTGTACCCGATTTAAGGAAGATCGACCCATTGTGGCCAGGGTAACTATAGCCAAACGCTTAGTGGTGCCCCCAAATTCAGCTGTGCGTGTGTCTTGCAAGCTAGATATGCAAAACTTGCCTGACTACATAATAGAGCCAAATGAAAATCATAGCCTTGAGGCCCCGAAAGTCCTCCGCAGAGCCGGTACCCAACCTGTTATGACTTTTGTCAATGCTACTGACAATTTTCAGACCCTAAAGAAAGGGCAGTTTGTGGCCAATGCCCTAGAGGTGCAGGGAGTAGAGACCAAGCCAGAAAAGACAGCAAGAATAGAAACTACACAGCCAGTAGTGAGAAAAGTGGAGTCTAAAGTTAGCTCCCAGGACAAAGGATCTGGCTTGGTACCAGAGCACTTGGTACAAGTATATAAGGACTCCCTGCAGCACCTAGATACTGATCAGCGGGCGAAATTAGCCAAACTTCTATGTGAGTTTGAGGATGTATTTGCCAAAGATGAGTTCGATTTAGGCAGTTTTACTACCATCGAACACACTATAGATACAGATGGGGCAAGGCCAATCAAACAGCGGATGCGCAAGACCCCACAATGTTTTGTGGGTGAAGAAGAGGCCCATTTAAAGAAGATGATGGACGCGGGTGTGATCCAAGAGTCTGTTTCGGACTGGGCATCAGCACCGGTCTTGATTCGGAAGCGTGATGGTTCAGTTCGTTGGTGTGTTGACTATCGGGCTTTAAATGATGTCACCATCAAGGATACTTTTCCGCTTCCACTTATTGAGGATTGCTTAGACACGCTAGCAGGCAGCAGCTGGTTTTCCAAGCTAGACGCTAATTCAGCGTACTGGCAAGTAAAGATAGCAAAACCAGATAGAAAGAAGACAGCATTCCTCACTAAATATGGGCTCTTCGAACATGTAAGAATGGGTTTCGGACTTACAAATGCGCCCGCAACATTCTCAAGGGTAGTCAACCTTATTTTAAGGGGATTGAATTGGAAAACAGTCTTGGCATTCCTAGATGATATCCTGGTAATGGGTGCCAGTTTTGAGGATCATCTTGGGAATTTGACCGAGGCTCTAAAGAGGTTTCGAACTCACGGCATGAAGCTCAAACCTAAGAAATGCCAGTTCTTCCAACAAGAGGTAGACTTCTTGGGAAGAATTGTCAGTAAGGATGAGATAGCCATGGCAGATAAGGATACAGAAACAGTATCAAATTGGCCTACTCCCACTTGTTCTAAGGATGTAGAGAGGTTCTTGGGTTTTGCCAATTATCACCGAAATTTTGTGAAAGATTTCGCTAATGTGGCACAGCCTCTCTACGGTCTTACAGGAAAGAATGAGTTTCGCTGGGGTAAGCCTCAGCAGGAAGCTTTTAGTAGCCTAAAGCAGCTGCTCATTACCCCGCCGGTATTGGCTCTACCTAACAACACTGATCCATTTATTTTGGACACAGACGCGTCCGATTTAGCTGTTGGAGGTGTTTTGAGTCAAGTGCAGGGTGGGGTAGAAAAGGTGATATCGTATTGCAGTTTTACACTCACCTCGGAGCAGCGAAACTATTGTACAACCAGGAAAGAGCTTTTAGCTATAGTCAGGTTAACCAGGCAGTATAAACACTACCTTTTGGGTAAAGTTTTCACGGTGAGGACTGATCATTCCAGTCTGACGTGGCTGCTACGGTTTAAAGAACCTCAGGGACAATTGGCTAGGTGGATCGAGGAGTTGTCTCAGTACCACATGATAGTCAAACACCGGGCGGGGGCTAAGCATGAAAATGCTGACGCACTTTCTCGGTTGCTAGATGGATTAACCCCGTGCCCCGAGTATATAGCGGGAATCTCCCCGGAAAGTTTGCCATGTGCAGGCTGCACATACTGCAAACGGGCAGATGAACGCTGGGGTGAGTTTTCAAGGTCAGTGGATGAAGCTGTTGCTTTAAAGGTCTCGGTAGGAGAGACATTGTCCACTGGGGTCACAAGTGAGGGGTTATGGGAAAGCCCTATTAGCTTTTTAGGCAAGGGTAGACCAGCTAGTACTGGTCAGTCTGTGCATAGGGGTGTCAAAGGGTTGAGTCGGACAGGGCGTAGGGACTCAGGTAAAAATGGGGATCCGGTCACAGGTAAGGGAAAGGTTACGGGTTCGAATCAGGCAGGGAATACTGGATTAGGGTTCATGTCAGGAAGGGAATACTGGTTTCGGCCAGGCAGGTTATACTGACATGAATCCAGGGCAGGTTGGTTTTCAGGGAAATTCTAGTTCGAATCGGGCAGGGAATACTGGACTAGTCCAGGAAGGGATTACTGGTTCGAACTTAAAGGGAACTGTTCCATGTCAGGAAGGGAATACTGGTTATACTGGCATGGTTCAGGGTCAGTTTGGCCTTAAGGGGGAGGTAGGATGTTGTAACGGCGTCAGGGAGAGTAGGGGAATTAGGTTCAAAAAGGCACAGGTTAGGGTGGTGGAGATTTTTGAGGAAGTCTGGTCAGGGTTTGACATTGTCATGAGGGACCAGACTGTGGAAGCAACAGCCTGCACGGTGGCTTCCACGGATCCACCAGTCAGTGAGGATCCATCCTGTTGGGGTTTTACACTCCATGATCTCCAGACAGAGCAAAAGGCGGATCCAGCTTTGAGCTTTATTCTGGAGTATTTGAAAAATGGCAAGGAACCTGGGGTTGGGGAGCTCTCATTGGCCTCCCCGGAAGTTAAATACTTCTGGAATAACAAGGAAGCTTTTGTGCTTCAAGGGGGAGTGCTTTACAGGAAAAAGGGTGAACTACATGATTTTGAGCTGGTGGTTCCCGCCAGTTTGCAGGATCAAGCTATTAGTTTGCATCATGATATCCCGTCAGCGGCACATCAGGGCATTGCCCGGACCAAGGCAAAGCTTAAAGAGAAATTCTTCTGGGTACATTTGGCGCGAGATGTTGAAAAGTACATTTTGTCTTGCGGCATCTGTAGCCAGAATAAGAAAAACAAGCGGTATGGTAAAGTGCCAATGACTGAATATCATGCGGGAGCTCCCATGGAACGGGTTCATATTGACTTCCTGGGCCCACTACCCAAAACAGAGGGAGGGAATGAGCACTGCCTTATGATGGTGGACCAGTTTACCAAATGGGTGGAGTGTGTTCCCCTGCCATCTCAGAAAGCTGAAGACACAGCTAGGGCAGCCATTAATGGATTCTTTTCACGTTTTGGTTGTCCTCTTCAGCTGTTTTCAGACCAGGGCAGGAATTTTGAGAGTAAGCTTATGGCCGCTCTGTGCCAGACTCTCAGAATACATAAGGCAAGGACAACGCCATATCGTCCTTCCTCTAATGGGCAAGTGGAGAGGTACAATAGGACACTGATGGATGCAGTACGTTGTTTTTTAAACAAATCCCAAAATAAGTGGGACGAACACGTACAGCAGATAGCCGGTGCTATTCGTTCATCAGTTAACAGAAGCACGGGCTATACCCCCAACATGTTGATGTTAGGCAGGGAGGTAAATACTCCAGCTCATTTGATGTTCCCTTGTCCACATGGGGAGGAAAAGGAGCTGGAGGTATTTGTCAGTGAGTTTCAAGACAGGCTACAGAGGGCTCATACTGTAGCACGAGAAACCTTGAAAACTTCACTGCGGAGGGCCAAGAGATATTATGATCTCAAGATACTGTTACGGCCCTATCAGGAAGGGGATTTGGTATATCTTTTAGATACGGCAACCATTAAGGGCAAATGTAAAAAGCTGAGCCCGCCCTGGAAGGGGCCGGCAGTGATAGTAAAGAAGATTTCAGCCTACCTGTTTCAGGTAAAACTGAGAAATGCTGTATTTGTCACTAACCATGACCGGATGATGCCCTGTAAAGATCGAAATATTCCGGCATGGGTTAGACTGTATCAGGCAGATGCCAGAGCGGAACCAGCGCAGGACAGCCAAGTAGAGACAAATGAATACTGTCTTTGCAGGAAGCCATGGGAAGGACGGTTCATGATCCAGTGTGATTACTGTGAGGTCTGGTACCATGGGTCCTGTGTTAATGTTACTTCAAGTGATGCTCTGGACATTGACAAGTACAAATGCAGGGTCTGCAAGAGAGAGAAGCAGCGAAAATAATAGTATTGTTATCTTTGTTTGTTTCAGAATGACAAACATTGTATCCGAGGTAAAGCGGTTTTTAGCTGCTAACAGAGTTTACGAACCTGCCAGTGATATGGTGTTGAGGCTGACCCTTGCACTGAAGAAGAGAGAGGAGCACGGTTTGCTCCTAGACCTAATCTCCGGGATGTGTGCGCTGGCAAAGCGTGGGCTTAAGGGGACAAAGCAGGAGATGCTCGCTGCTAACCGGTACCTAAGAACCGTCGGTAGGACCTTGGACGAGTTCCAGGTCATCGACAGGGGCTGGATCCGGGAGCATGTTTGCAGCATGGCACCTATGCCCAGACGTAATCCTGCGAGTCCAAGGCCATGACCAGGGACATCCGTTTGGATGCTGATCCTGCCCTTGAGAGGAAAGTTTGCAACGCGGCTACTGATGAGCCGACGTTGGAACTTGACCCAGAGGAGTCCATGGTAGTGACTCCGGGCTCTTCAATTCTGGGTTCACCTCAGAAGTCCACAGGGTCATCAACTCCGAGGGCCGTTACTCCTACCAAGGAGGCCTCCGTTTCACCACTTCCTGCAAAGGAAAGCACGGATGAGGCAGCTGTCGTGAGTTCAGGTCAGGCTAAGAAGCCCGCCCGGAGAAGACGGAGACCCCGTAGGCAACGGTTCCAACAGGAGATTTTTAGTCTCGGAGGATCTGAGGCCAGAACGGGAAGGACTTGTAGTCCAAGGAAGGTTTCCGCATCCCCCAAGACGAAGACGTTTCGTCCAGCCGAGGGGACACCATTGCCAACTAAAGGGATTTTTAGGTCCAAAGAAGGTATGGTGAATAGAAAGAGGACGGGTAGTCAAAAGAGTGCGCCAGTACCTACCAAGAGGAGTAAAAACCCAGCAGAGACACGTACTGTTACAGAGACCGCCAAAGGATCGCTACAACTGAGCGTTAACTGTGTGAAATCCAAGGATATCCGGAAGGCTTCGCACCGGGAAAGGCAGTGTCTCGTTCCAGGATGTACGGAAGCAAACAAGTATGCCAAACCACATGCATTTGAGCACCACATTCCGCGCATCTTTGATGAGCGTCTACCTGCTGATGACAAGGAGGTACTGGAGTGCCGGAAGAGGGCCCTCACCCAAGTTACCCATTGGCTGCTGGGAAGACCAGGGACGGCGGATGAACTTGTACGCTATGTAGGGATGCAGAAGCAACTCTCCAAGATTGACAACAGCATCATCTCGGAGACCCAGGACCGCCATATGAGGACTTTTTGTTCTCATATTGGTAGAGAAGCCCCTACAGTGTTCGAGCTCTTCCCAGTCAACTCGATAGGGTCGATACTCCACTGGAAGGCACTAGTATTAATAGTGGCCACATTGGACAAGGACCAGCAGGAGTATTGGCGTGAGGCGTTCCCAGCACCTGAGGGCAAGATAACAATACCCACCCCAAAGGCGTACGACGCACATTTCCACCTGGACAGGCTCCGGAAGAGGTCTCACAACAAAAGTGACACCCCCTTACAGACAATTCTGGACCAGTCTCCTGTGTCACAGGAGAAGAAGGTGGATCTGGTGGGATGTTGTGCCAGCTTTTGTGATCCCAGCACATGGCCAAGCAACCAGGAAGTCCAAGAGATGCCGGAAGGAATAGCCGTGGCCATTGGACTTCATCCACGTCATGCCAGTCGGGGATACAAAAGGACATCCAAGGAGGTGGGAAGATTAGCAGACCTTTTGAAACAGGACCGTGTGGTGGCACTAGGTGAGATAGGGATAGACCACACCGAACCAGTCCACCAAAATTTTTACCCCTAGTTAGACCGACCAAGCTGTCATCTTCCACTGTAGAGGGATGTCAGATGATTGCGGAACAGAAGCCTATCTGTTGCTGCTCCGTTGGGCCAGGAAGCACCTGCAC
Organism: Solen grandis; assembly: GCA_021229015.1. Taxonomy (NCBI): domain Eukaryota; kingdom Metazoa; phylum Mollusca; class Bivalvia; order Adapedonta; family Solenidae; genus Solen; species Solen grandis. The sequence goes on along the minus strand of CM037782.1, from coordinate 28,350,696 downwards.
CGTGAGCAACCCGTCTATCTCCATTGTTTCAGTGGAGATGAGTATGTATACCGGAGGTGGTCCACAGCGTTTGCCAACTGCTACTTTGGCTTCACCAAGAATACCCAGACTTTTAGTCCACCACAACTGGAAGCTGTGAAGGCGGTGCCAGACAACCGACTGCTGATTGAGACGGACGCACCTTACTTCCCACCAAGGGGGGGTGAGTGGTCGACGCCGAACCATGTTTATCAGACAGCAGAAGGTTTGGCCCACATCAGGGGAGTGAGAACAGAAGGCATTCTGGCGGTGACAACTGACAATGCCCGCCAGCTGTTCGAGAAACGATAGAGGGTGTTTGGAAGGGGAGAAAGGGGCTTTTAGCCAAAAAGTGGGGAGAAAGGGGCTTTCAGCCAAAAAAGTGGGGATAAAGGCCTAATAAGGAAAGTCATTTAAGTACTGGTTTTTATATTCCAGGAAAGGCCTGGTATTTTGCCAGGATAGGTCAGACTTAGGTTAAAAAAGGGACATTAGGCCTATTTATTTAGTTTATTAGTTTAGAGGTTTGTTAAGGGAAGTTAATTCAGGTCAGGCATCTTTTTAGTATATTAGATTATATTAATATACTGGTTAAGAATAGGTAGTTTTTATAGTAGTAGGATTTTACTTAAGGGGTCTGTGGGGTCATTCAGGGGTTACAGGGTTCCCACAGTTAGGATATTAAAGGAGGTAAGGGTTGGCTAAAGGGGAGGATGGAGGCCAACATTTCATTTAAGGTTAATTTGGGAACCCTGGTTAACAGGAAAGGTGAAAAGGACAGTAGTTTCTTACTGTTCTGTGTAACCAAAAGTATTTAAAGGAAGGGCAGTGAGGGCCATCCAGAGTTCACAAGGAAGCTGGAGTGAGAAGCTCAGACAGGCCCCAGACCCAATGACAGTGGCCCAAGTAGGTAACCCCCACAGATCGGGTAAGTTAAGCCTTACTTCCTTCTTGGAGCAGCAGACATAAGGTTTTTCAAACTCCCCTGAGGTCAAAGGCTTTCATTTTAAAGTCGGGGGGAGTGTTGTGACGGCTGGTTGCCGGTTATTTATGGACGCATAAATAACAGGGAACCAGTCCGGAGTTCATGGAAGCTGAGCGCGTGCATGTGCGCAGCCAAGGAGAGGCGTACACAAACAGGTACCCTCAGCGTTCCAAGCTCAGTCTTGCTGAAGGTTTTGCAGTGTGTAGACGTGCTGCGTCTACGGGTTACCATTTACATAGGCGAGACTACAGTGAAGTGTAATTAGTTTATAGAAGCACTTATCAGTAACTTAGATAACCAGTGTAAACTAACAGACACTTTACTATATAGCATTGAGTTACCTCCCCTATTTACCAAGTTATGCCCCTTTGATGATTTTTGCATTACAAACTTCTGCGGACTACTCCGCCTAAACTACTGGAAGGATTTTAATGATACTTGCTGTCAATGATCCTTAGACATTGTAGCAGCGCGTTATCTATATAGCATTGAGTTACCTCCCCTATTTACCAAGTTATGCCCCTTTGATGATTTTTGCATTACAAACTTCTGCGGACTACTCCTTCTAAACTACTAGAAGGATTTTGATGAAACTTGCTGGCAATGATCCTTAGACATTGTATAAGCGCGTTATCTATATATCATTTGGTTACCTCCCCTATTTACCAATTTATGCCCCTTTGATGATTTTTGCATTACAAACTTCTGCGGACTACTCCGCCTAAACTACTGGAAGGATTTTAATGATACTTGCTGTCAATGATCCTTAGACATTGTAAGCGCGTTATCTATATACATTGGTTACCTCCCCTATTACCAATTATGCCCCTTTGATGATTTTTGCATTACAAACTTCTGCGGACTACTCCGCCTAAACGACTGGAAGGATTTTAATGATACTTGCTGTCAATGATCCTTAGACATTGTAGCAGCGCGTTATCTATATAGCATTGAGTTACCTCCCCTATTTACCAAGTTATGCCCCTTTGATGATTTTTGCATTACAAACTTCTGCTGACTACTCCTTCTAAACTACTGGAAGGATTTTGATGAAACTTACTGGCAATGATCCTTAGACATCTATATAGCATTGAGTTACCTCCCCTATTTACCAAGTTATGCCCCTTTGATGATTTTTGCATTACAAACTTCTGCGGACTACTCCTTCTAAACTACTGGAAGGATTTTGATGAAACTTGCTGGCAGTGATCCTTAGACATTGTATAAGCGCGTTATCTATATATCATTTGGTTACCTCCCCTATTTTCCAAGTTATGCCCCTTTGATGATTTTTGCATTACAAACTTCTGCGGACTACTTCGCCTAAACTACTGGAAGGATTTTGATGAAACTTGCTGCCATTCATCCTTAGACATTGTAGAAGCATGTGTTAGTTATATAACATTGGATTACCTCCCTTTATTATAGTTATGCCCCTTTGATATTTTTGCTTTACAATTTTCTGCAGACTACTCCTCCCATTGGATTACCTCCCTTTTTTATAGTTATGCCCCTTTGATGATTTTTGCTTTACAATTTTCTGCAGACTACTCCTCCTAAACTACTGGAGGGATTTCAATGAAACTTGCTGTCATTCAACCTTAGACATTGTAGTAGCGCTTTTTCTATATAACATTGGGTTACCCCCCCCCCCCCCCCCCCTCCCCCTGTTTTAAAGATATGTCCCTTTGATGGTATTTGTTTTACAATTTTCTTCCATTGATAGATTTCAGTGAATCTTACTGTTATTGATCCATAGACATACATATACCCATATGTATGTAAAACATAGGATAACTAGATTTCTAGGTATTTGGCACATATGTCCTCTGTATATTAAGATGGAGTGTTGCATACAAGAATTCTGATTTCATGCTCCAAAGCCATGTTTGACAAAAACACTTGCGGGGGGGTATTAGTAAGCCCTTAGGCGACAGTTCTAGTTTCTTATGCAATCATCTTTAAACTTTATTACAGTATTTATTACCATAATCTCTAGGCCAGGTTTGATTATGGCTGATATTGGCCAATAAGGTCAGGAGTTATGCCCCTTTTAATATTTAAAAATGCCACATTTCACTTTGTTTGCACTCTAGCATCTTCATTTCTTAAGCAACTATTTTTAGCTCACCTGAGCATAGCTCAGGGTGAGCTTTTGGGATACTTGATAGTCCGTCTGCCGTCGTCCGTCGTCCATCAACAATTTGATGTTTACACACTAGAGGCCACAATTTTGATCCAATCTTCCTCAAATTTGGTCAGAATGTTTGTCTTGATGATATCTTGAACCCTTTCGAAAATGGGTCAGGTTGGATCAAAAAGTAGGTCAGTAGGTCAAATCTTAGAAAAATTTTGTCGTCCGTCAACAATTTTGATGTTTACACACTAGAGGCCACAATTCTGATCCAATCTTCCTCAAACTTGGTCAGAATGTTTGTCTTGATGATATCTTGAACCCTTTTGAAAATGGGTCAGGTTGGATCAAAAAGTAGGTCAGTAGGTCAAATCTTAGAAAAATCTTGTTTACACACTAGAGGCTACAATTTTAATCCAATCTTCTTCAAACTTGGTAAGATTGTTTGTCATGATGATATCTCGAACCAGTTTGAAAATGGGTGGGGCTGGATAGAAATGTAGGTCAGTAGGTCAAATCTTAGAAAAATCTTGTTTATACTCTGAGGGCAACATTTTTGATCCAATCATCCTCAAACTTTGGCAGAATGTTTGTCATGATGATATCTTTTGTGGATGGGGTCAGAAAATTCCTGAACATTGTTTCACCTCATCATCTTAATTCTAAAGCAATCTGTTTTGTATAGGCAATGAATGATACTTTTCTCAGGTGAGCGATCTAGGGCCATCTTGGCCCTCTTGTTAAACAATGTTTATAGCCATATTCTTTCTGTCAAGTTTGATTATGGCTGAATTCGGCCAATAAGGTCAGGAGTTTTGCCCTTCAAATGTTAGAAATTGCCAGATTTAACTTGTTTGCACTCAAGCATCTTCATTTCTTAAGCAGTCATTTTCAAAATTTATGATAAAGTTAATAGCCATAATTTCCAAGGGGTTTTGCCCTTTAAAAAAAAATTTCACTGTTTACACTCTAGCATCTCATTTCTTAAGCAATAAATTTTGAAGTTCAGCTGACAATGTTTATTGCCATAATCTCTAGGCCAAGTTTTACTATGGTCGATATCAGATAATTAGGTCAGGGGTAAAATTTCACCTCTAGCATCTCATTTCTTAAGCAATAAATTTTGAAGTTCAGCTGACAATGTTTATTGCCATAATCTCTAGGCCAAGTTTGACGTCACAAATTTTGACCACAGTTATTGTTAAGTTTGTTGAATTGAAATGATCTCATGGATTATGTATTCAGTACAACTGTGCTATAATTAGTAATTTGTACAGGCAATGAAGGCAGTTTTTCTCAGGTGAGCGTCTTTAGGGCCATCTTGGCCTTCTTGTTTTTTGTTTTTTTTAGTGGAGGTAAATCTCACTTTAAGATGTTTTGTGAAATGTTGACAGGTCTGCTTCTCGGTGGATTTATATAGTGTCAAGTAGAGTTCTAGCCATAACCTCAAAGGTGATAAATTACATGTTGTCAATATCAATAGTCTGCTATGGTCTGAAGATCTATTTTTGACTTCAGGCCATTATTACATATTCTATGACAGACACTGACTCTTCTATAGAAGGTTTGTCTGACATTTTCTAAACATGTAGATTTTCTATTTTCAGGATTGCCACAGATTTTGAAGATCACAGTAGTCAGGCGCTGAAGGACCCAGATTTTTACCTGGGGAACCCAGTCAATGCCTTTCTGTTTGTAAAACACTTTACCCTGGACTGGGATCGGGAAATTGATGTCATCCTCAAGAATGACAGTGGTCAAGGTAACAAGACGGTCTTGTTTTGTACACCTGTTTCAGGAACAGTTTTATCTCAAGAATAGCAAATGGTACTCAATTGAATGAGCAGTCTTAAAGTGTTTCTTAAGGGTCACATGATATAGCTTCAGATTGCATTTGACTGGTGCTGGTGGGGTCAAGGTCACTTTTGCTATAAATAGAAAATTGGAATTTATAGCCTTTATTGCGATTAATTAATGACCACAGGATATTTCAGAACCATGACCTTGTGTCATTTGCACAGTC
>CM037782.1:28321930-28345436 GCA_021229015.1 Solen grandis | reverse complement strand
TTAATATAAAATCTTTAATATCCGTTTTAATTCGCACATAAATTGTGTTTTCTGTGCATTAGTATTTCGTATTCATCGACTTTTCAGTAACATTGCTCAATGACTGATTACTTGGATTTGATTTGAATTAGTGATCATGTATAATCTACATATACATTGTCCCAAAATAGGGATTTTCACAAAATATGGCAGATTGAAATTTTCACATTCTTTCATTTCATATTTTTTTTTATAAATTTAAAATACACCATGGTCTCTATATAAAGAGACCATGAATACACATATATGTAGATTATTATATTCGTAAATATTAAAAAAGTGAACATGATGATGTACCGGCCAACTGTTTGTATTTATTCCTTTCAGGAAAAATATTTAGGAGTTAGTTTCATAAAAAATAATACTTAAAATGTTATGTAAAAATAGTAAAGCTGATGACATATAGAAACACAACCCATTTCTGATTAAGTTTAATTTGCATGGCTAGCGATAGGTATGCATCTACTCTGCAGTTTGCTACAGCAAAAAAAAAAATCATTACCTTTTTAACTTTTTCAAAAACGAAATCGGCAATTTTTCAAACCTGAAAGTTCATCAACCTGCCGGCAGCTAATTAGCCCGCTTTTAATGCAAGATTTAAAACTTGATAAATGTAGAGAAGTGAATTAAAAAAATCGTTGAGTAGATTTCGTCAAAGTAGTTTGTTTACTATTATTATTATTATTATTAATTCTTGTGGGCTCTAGTGAAATTCTTTCGATGTTAATTGCATTTTAATGTCCAGCTTAGTTGTTGTTTTTATCTTAACTATTTTTATGCTATTTCTTAAACTGCATTTGCCTAGAATAGTTTATAGTTGTAACTGATACAAACTTTTGGTAATTGCCTATTTTTCCCAATTGTTAGATCGCTCGGCAGACGACATGTAAATTTCTCTCAATCAGTGAACGTGTCCGCAGTACCCTAAACACAGCTTATCACACAGTCATGGACGACTCCCTTAACAGCAGGGGAATTGTTTTAATCTGTGAGGGGCCCACGATGGGGTTTTCCTCTAGACAACAACACTATGATGTAATCAAGGGATTTTATAGCCTAGAAAAATGTATGACCAGGGCAGCTGGGGGGGCCCAGGCCCCCTCCCCCCCCCCCCCCCCCCCCCCCCCCCCCCCCCCCCCCCCCCCAGTGGATCCGGGCCTGAATATATGTTACTTTTTCAATTCATATCTTCATAGATTTAAATGTTAATATGTATAAAAACAGTATTTGATCTTTATAACTTATTATATTAGCTTATTTAATAGTTAGAATGAAAAATAAATTTCCATTGCGTCCATTGCGCGAAAAAATTTCCATTGCGTCCATTGCGTATTTTAGGCCTACCGCATTTCGTCATTCTCGGTTCATTTCGTGAAATGAACTCCATTTCGCCACAGTAAAACTCAAGATCAAGGGACATAACTTTGTGTGGATATTACTTCATACAATGGACATCTTCACAGTTTCTTCGTATTAGATCGTGCATTCGTAATCTCAAGTTTCAATTAAGATGCCATTCACATAAACATCAGAAGTAACAAGTAAGTTATGTTACTATGTGAAATTTCATATCTACGACGTCGACGGATTAGCTGTATGCTGTACAAATGGGGCGGTATAAATGTATATCATTGACAGAACTTCAAACACATGATGTATGATGTAGTAAAAGATAAACCTCGCATGTCTTGCCTGTATGAATCACTGTTGGCAGTAGAGATAGATAATAAAAGACTCCACAAATGCATTTTTTGACCATGTCATGTTCATAATCATTAATCTTATATCTAACACTTTATGCTTTGATTTGTTCAAATCAAAATTTAGCATCAAATCCTGTCTAATTTCGTTTGGAGATATTGTAGTCTGTATTGCACAGTAGTCCTATTAATTAACCTCTGCTGAGATGCTGGAGGCCAATACGAAAAAACAAAACAACCGGAGCGGATCTCAGTAGAGATTATCCTATTAATATTCCGTCGCTTTGTGATATTTTTGTAGTTGGGTCAAAGTGACCCAACTACAAAAATATCACAAAGCTACAGAATATTAATAAGACTATATTGCATAGGTGAACATGTTGGTCGGCCCTTGCTGGTCTTGATTTGATAATTAATGTTTTCCTCTTTTCCCTCAATGTCACATGGTTAAAAAAAAAAAAAATAAATTGAGCCAAGATCATCACAGTTTGTAGTTAAAACTCTCTACTATCTAATATAGTAAATGACATTCTGGAGATCAAACTTTATACTGAGTACAGTCGTTTTTAGCCATCAGATGGTTCCTTACTTGAATTCAATACTCACATTAGCAAGTGTTAATGGTAACAGAATGTAAGTCTTGGGGAGCCAAATTCATTAATGATCTCCCTTGCATGCTCATTTATCATTTGGAACAATTGGAACACCTCAACCTAGATATTTAGTATAAATAGGGGAGCACTTATCTATAACCGTAAGGGAAGGTAACTCACTGCCCAGTATTTAAAATCGCGTCACTTTGTTGTAGATGAAACATTCCCGCTTATACTAATTTACAAACTTAAGTGTTAGATCTACAAATCAGGTAGGGATTTATTCAATGATTATTGGAAGCTTTAAATAACATTCATGATTAATTTGAGTCTTCAGTTTTGGCATCACTTTGACCAAAACCACAAAGAAAATAAAGATGGCGCCGTGTGTTTGTTTACACTGTCGTCATGGATTTATGTTTTTTTTGTAGGTACAAAACTGCTTTCAATAACTGAACTTTGATGAGTAAAATTCTCGCTCACAGTGTTGAAGTTAGAAAGTCCTAACATTTTCCCCTCTATATATTCATAAGAAAAACTCAAGTACGAGTCAAATTTTTACTTGTCAAATTTTTCAACGTGTCTTTAGAAGTTTTTTTGCAGTCCCTACATAATAATTAGAGTATATTTTACCATACATAAGTCAACGCCCTTTTTCTGTTTTCACAACTTTGATTGTGGAATGATATTTTTCACATCTTTAGTTAAATTTACAGCTGCCTTGGCTGCAATAAATTATTGTACAACAGGTGTTAATCACAAAAAAGCTACATCTTTTAACAGTCTTCTTTGGCTTTTCCTGGGTGTGTAAAACAATGCTTAAATTGTAATCATTCTAGGTGCTATATGATTTGAATATAAAATTGAATATGTTTCCATCATGGATACTTCTGCTGATCATGACGTTGTGGTTAGCGAAGGACCTGGCACTCGTGCAGCCTGGGAATCTGGGTATCAAGTTCAAGTTTATTATCAAAAGTTTAATTAATTATTCACTCCATACTCAATATCCATCTTGTATTTTTGATTACATCAGGAATGTTTTGTTTGCATTTCTTGCTTGTAAATATATTTTTTTATGCCCCTGAATGGATAGATTTGGTCATATTGTTTTTGGTTTGTCTGTTTGTCATAAAACTTTTAACTTTGACCATAAAACGGAAGTATAGCCTCCAAACATTCACCTTGACTTTAAAGCGCTGTCTAGGGTTCAAAGATTGGACAGTTTGACCGTTGATATAGCCCCATACATTATTTTTGTTGTCTCAAACTTTTTAGGTTAGTCCCTTCAATTTCTATGTATTAGTATTACTGTACTTACATTGATAGCAATGAAATCCCCCGTCTGAAGGAAAGCAGATCTGGCTTCAGCAACATTGCCGCTAAGGCTTTCCAAGTTGGATAGTCAGTGAGGCAAATCTGCATTTAGATAGATCTGATCGATGTGGTTGAGATGATCTTGTACGTTATGCTTCGTTCTGGTTCGCATCAACCCTCACTGGTGTAAGGCATGGAGATGCCCTGATGTCTATAATGTGCATTGTCTGCTGGAACTTTGCCTCTCAGCCAAGATAGTTAAGCAAGTTAGCAACACTACAGAAAAAAAAATCAGGCACAAGTTTTAGTGTGGGAAAGGTGCTGAAGGGAAGGTTCCCCTTTAAGTGTTTCTAAGTGCTTAATTAGTGACATTAAAACAAACTACATGTATTATATAGATAAAATTCAGTAACAGAATTTTTTCACTAAATTGTTAATGGGGGTGGTACCATAAAATTGTGATTATCATTTTTCACGAAAGTGTGAATTAATTATTAACTTAAGTTAGTGAATTGTTAGGCCCTTGACAAGACTCTGCTTCCATACATGTAACTATATCAGTGTCTTTTCCGTAGAGAACCTACTCTTTGTAACCTTTACTGGATGGTTTTGGGAGTTTCCTAGTGCAATACTTTTTGTTTTGTTTGTTTTTATTCATTATTCTGAAGTTAATATTCATCGTCTGCATGGTCTCATACTTATATACAGAGATCCTGATCAGTAGAACACATTTAAATGTAAACAATACGACAAATTCAGGAATGATTTTTGGTCAGAATGTACTTGGGATTTTTACCCATTTGGCAAAGTTTTATGAGATTTTTTAAAATACTTGCAATACAAGTGATTTTTTCTTTTTAAACAAGAACAAGAAAATCACTTAAAATTAACCACTAGCCAGTTGATTGGTGAAAAACTGCATTAAATAAGATGCCACGTGATTGTTATATAAATAAGCCATTTGTGTTAAATTGTCAAACACTTATACAGGTCACATTTAGGCCTTAGAGCATTATTTGAACTTGAAGATGGTTTCAAAGAAGAGGGTTCACTGTTAGCTCGTTTCTCAGAATGTCGTTATCATTTTGGTCAACATTAAAGTACTTAGAACAGCATTCAACTTTTTCAATCAAACCTAAATTTCAATTTACAGATTGAATGACTTGTCTAATTTTTACCACTCTGCAAATATAAGTTGCAAAATGCACAAGCTTCTTTTGAAAACAGTTTTATGAAAAGACACTTAATAATTCATTACAATGCAAGTGTCGCAACATTAAATGCCAGAAAGGACATTAAGTCCAAAAAAGAACAAAAACCAGACATGGCATCGCCATTTGCAATTAACACATGTATTTTGACAATCTTACGTTTTATTATACCATTTGGCATACACTTTTTCAGCCTTTGTTTTCATTCATGATATGATATGTAAGAACTCTCTTTACTTCAGGTTTGTAGCCTTCTGTGCTACTGTTTTTTTCCAGTGTTTGGTTGCATTGTACATATCACTTAAAGGAAAACACATGCTGTGGGCATATAAAAGAAACAAAATAAAAAGACACTTGTCAGATTTGTGTCATTTTATCCAATCAATACTCATTCTAATGCTCCCTAATTATGCAAAAATGCATAATACTTTAAGACAGTAGCGTTGATAATGGCAGCTTTAAATTTGCTAAAATTTTCAAACTCTCAGGCTTATGCAAACTTATATTCCATTTGATGATTTCTGGTGCAATTTAAATTTAAAAAAAAGTGAGAATATTATTATTATTATTATTCTACCAGATTTATATAGCACCTTTTTCAAATTGAACAATTCGCTCAAAAGTGCTTTACAAAAAAAAAAATAAATACAACAAGTACAGCAGAAAAAAAATAAGACCGTAAAAACATAATCGAACTGATAAAAATAAGACATTATAATACAATAAGAGAGACTAAAAGATTCACAATAATAAAATACTAGGGTAATATATTGATGAAAGACAAAAGCTATCACTCTATGAACATAAAAAAAACAAAAAACTTTCACACGACAATACTAACATCACATATATTAAATGGTAAGAAAACAATGTACCATAAAACATAAAATAAATGAATAAACATATCGACATAACATGACAGAGTACATGTAGCTACTTCTACAGAATGAAATGGTGAATATGACAATTAATTGTAGTGTTCAATGAAAAGTTGCGTCTTCAGTTGTCCCTTAAAACTAGACAGTGTTGGCACCTCACGGATGTGAACTGGGAAAGAGTTCCATAGCTTCGGGGCAGCATGCATGAAGGAACGATCACCAAACAGTTTGGTCTTCGATTTTGGTATCACAAGAGACAGTTCATTTGCTGATCTAAGATTTCTGGGAGGTTTATATATATGGATCATGTCCCGTATATAGAGAGGAGACAAAGTCATGGAGAGCTTTATATGTCAATGTCAAGATCTTGTGTTCTATCCTACATTTGATAGGTAGCCAATGAAGTTCACTTAAAACTGGCGTTATGTGGTCGAAACGGGATGTTTTACAGATGATACGGGCTGCAGAATTTTGTACCCGTTGTAGTTTGTTCAGTATGCTTTGTGAAGCACCATATAGTAGTCAAGGCGCGAGGTTACTAGACAGTTGATGATAGATCTGGTGGCCTGAACCGTAAGGAATGGTCGTATACGCCCAATGTTTCGAAGCTGGAAGTATACTGATCGACATACCATATTAACATGCTGTTCCATGTCCATGTTGGTGGTAAAAGTGGCACCAAGGTTTTTCACACAATCACTAGACTGAATCACCGATTCGCCAATGTGTAGAGAGACTGAATCTAGCTGTTTGGAATGTTTTTGCGATGCAAATAGCATAACCTCAGTTTTGTCGGTGTTCAGTTTCAACATGTTCTCATTCATCCAGGATACAATATCTGACAAGCAGCGTTCGACACGTGTAATGGCTTCACTCTGAGATACAGAGTCTATCGGCCTAAAAGCGACATAAATTTGGGAGTCTTCCGCATAGAAATGATGAATCAAACCATGGGACCTACATATATCTCCAACAGGTTTTGTGTACATGATGAAATATTTCGGCCCAAGAATGGAGCCCTGTGGCACGCTGTACTTCATCAATACTGGCTCAGATAGTTGCCATTCACAGATACCGTCTGGAATCTCTCGCTGAGGTATGAGGTAACCCATGCTAGACACTTGCCTGACACTCCAAACTGGCTCTCCAAATGACTCAACAATTTTACATGGTCAATTGTGTCGAATGCTGCTGATAGATCTAGCATCACAAGTAAAGTCACACGACCTTGATCGAGAGAGTGCAGTATGTCGTTTTGCACTTTGATCAAGGCCGTCTCGGTGGAATGAAACTTCCTGTATGCAGACTGTAGAGGTTCATGTAATAAATTACGGTTAAGATGTTGTTCCAAGCGTTTGTCAACGACCTTCTCCAGTATTTTTGATAGGAATGGAAGATTTGATACAGGCCTATAGTTTTTCAGTATATTTGGGTTGAGACTGGACTTTTTCAACAGTGGTCTAATTCTGGCACATTTAAATGGCCTCGGAACGGTGGCAGATTGTAAAGAAGTATTGATAATTCGGGTAATTAGTGGTAAGAGTTCGGGAAGGGATGATTTCAACAACCATGTAGGTTTTGGGTCGAGCTCACATGATTTGTTCGGGGAGCATTGTATGATGGATTTTACTTCATCCTCTGTTGCAAGTGGAAAATGCATAAGCCTGTTTTCGACCCGGACTCCAGATAATGAACTATCGGTTGACTCATTCTCTGTTCGATCATTTTCATGGATGATATCATGTCTTATCTTCTCGATCTTATTACAGAAAATGTCACTGAAGGACTGTGCCAGCTCTTTTGGATTAGACATGGTGTTTGGGAGAGGAGTCGTCCTGTTGATCCCCAATAGATGGTTGGTCACTTTAAACAGGCTATTCATGTCACGTCAGCAGGAAACAATACGATCACATATGTAATCTGATCTTGCTTTATGTAGCATAGTGTTTACTTCAGCACAATAATCACGATAGATCTGGTGATCAATGGTTAGTTTGGATTTCCTCCATTTTCTTTCCAATTTGCGTTTCTTATGTTTAGCATCATGTAAGTCTTCTGTATACCAAGGACTTGTTGGTCTCAAAGTAATTGTCTTAGTCAGAAGTGGAGCATGTTTGTCGATAAGAGATGATAGACCTTGAGTATATACTTCAACCAATTCATTAACCTTGTCAGTTTCAACTCTAAAACACTCAGAGGAGGCTATATCAGATTTAAATGAGTTCATATCAATAGCTTTAATTTTCCTGAAAGACACAGTTTTCCGAGCATTGGATTGCTTTGAAACATCAACGGTGAGGTGGATGGCAAAATAATCACACTTCATATTGCCATGTTTGTCACAAACACCAGTGTCTGTCACATAGACATTGTGTACAATACTGCAATCGTCTTTTGCAACGACAACATCAAGAGTGTGTCCCCGGACGTGTGTTGGCTCACGAACATAATGCTGCATTCCACACGATTGCAGACAGCTATTGAACTTTACAGTGTCACGATCAGAGTTTTTGTCAAGATGGATATTTAGGTCCCCAACAATAACAGTTTCTGACTCAGTAGTTGCGTGATGAGCTAGAAATGTTGGCCATTCATCCTCTAGAAATAGGTTTGTACTGCTGCCATTCATCTTTGACGGTGGCGGACGGTAGATTACAGCTAGTCTTATTAGTCTTATAGGGACTTTGTTGATTACCAGCTTACAGTCAATGTGTTCAAATGTTGTAAACTTCTTATCACTAGTTGAAGAAATAATATCAACATATATATCGTTTCGGAAAACAAAAGCTACACCCCCACCACGCCTGAAGTTAGAGCGTGCAATATGCTTAATGTCATAACCGGGCGGCAAAAGCTCATTGATACAGGTTTTGTCTATATCACTGCCAAGCCATGTTTCAGTAAGGGCTAATATGTCTATATCTGTATATTTTATGTAACCACAGAGGGACACAGTTTTATTTTTTACTGACCTTGCATTTAGATAACAGACTTTAAGCTTTTTAGCAGAACCTACATTATCTATATACTCTCGATTCACAGGTAGAAGATTGCTAAAACCTATGCAGTTTTCTACATGGTGGGTCACCACCTTAGATCTAGGCCTAATTATTGTTGATATAGCTTCAGGCAATGATGTGAGATTGTCGTGATTTACACCTCTGATTGAACAGTTTAGGTTTATAATGACCAGCCCTTAATCCCCTGAACCTAAAAATACCAAGTTGTTTCAAACAGTGAACAGTTTCTTTGTTCAAAATTATGCCCCTAGCAAACATCCGCAGACTGAGCAAATCACTACTGCTATATCTTTTTATTGCTTCACCATGTATACCCATCTGTAATATCATGATCAGTCACCGGAACAGCTTGAATTTGAATAACTGATTATTAATTTGCCAATTTATCAGATAACTGCTTCACTTTCAAACATGAAATCAAAGCCCAAAATGATCTCTGCAAATTGAGAATTTCAGCTTAATTATGCAAAAACATAAAGGAAGGAAGGACTACTTTAGGATATATTGGCAGAAACTGAATTGTCAGAATGGTGAACAGATCAGTCAGACCCTATCTGAAAATTGTGAAGAACTATTGTGATTGTGAATGCGTCTGTTACCGGTATTCAGTTCCTCTGAAGCACCTATCAATGTTTTGCCTCAACGGGGATGAGTGAGCTGACCTAGGGGAATTTGACATTTTTGGGAGTCTAAAATTCTCCAGATTGGCAATATGTCAAAATCCCCTTACATTGAAGTCTATTTCCTGGGCCCTGTTACTTTTCTGTCTGTCAAACTCCTGCCTGTTGAGAATGTCCTCTGTCAAAAGCCCCATGTATGCCTGCTGCCCCACCTTGAGGCAAACATTGATACATGCATTTTTTAAGGAAAAAAATCACTGAGTAACAAGAAATATGTAAAGTTGTAAATATATATAATGAATAAATATCCATTTAATTTTGCCCTAAATATTGTGTTTTCTGTGCATAAGTCTGTCATATATTCATTGACTAGCAGTAACATTTTTTAATGACTGATTAAGTAAATATCATAACGATCATAATCTACAAACACAAAAAACACTTTCTTTCCTTTCTTATTCATTTTCTAAAAATGATTATCCATGAATATTAATCCCTTCCCCCCACCCAAAAAGATGAACATAGGCCCTATATTTCTTTTCAAAAGAAAATTCCTTTCTGGAAAAATATAAAGAGGAGTGAGTTTAATGGTGATTTATATAATTGCTTCATAAAAATAATCCTAAAAAAGTTTTGTTAAATCTGTTCTTGTTTCAAATTCCTTTTATGTTCTCGTTAATATAAATCCGCGAAAACCGATGCCATACAGACACGCAACCTATGTCAGATTATTTTTTTATTTACATAGTTAAAAAAAGATGTGCATCTACACTACAAAATACTTAAAATATGTCTTTTTAACTTTTAACCAACAATAAAAATATCACCATACCTTTTCCAAAAGAAAAATCGGCATCTTTAAACATGCACCTAAATGTTTGCAAACCTGGTTGTTAATGGCCCACTCTTAATGCCAGATTGAAAAAATATTGGAAATGGGGAAAAAAACTTTTGCTGAGTAGATCTTGTCAAGGTTGTTCCTTTCTTTTTTTTCATTCATTTGTACACAAGTGAAATTGTTTTTGTTTTTTTTAAAAATTGTTGTGGTTTAGCGGTATGTGAACTTTACCAGGGACTGTAATAATATACGCGAATAAATGTGAATATAGAGTCCCTGACTTTACACATTTCCTTTTAATGCTATTGCTTTAATTTAATAGCATCTGACTTTGCAGTCTGAAATTCCAAATTCCAAGCAATTTAAACCTTGCAATATTTGTCTATTTAATTTTAAATAAACTATTGTAGATTATATAGTAAATCCAGGGTTCAATTTTACTAATCCCATCAATGAACCTCTCGGCGCGACATGCTATTTTTCGTACTGGTTGTCGCACCTCTGGGATATCGCCAAATCGAATCAATATCACAAATTATGGGTACACAAATATGGACTAAGCTTTTACCTGTCTTGATGTTTTAAACTGCATGTTTTCTCTATGATAGCAGTTGAATTTTTTTTTTTATCATCTACCTTGTGACATTAACTGGAATTTCGTCCTTGTTTAGTCTTATCTGTCAAAATCGGGCCAGGGTAAAGCTGTACATCGCTCAACGTACATAGCAACAGCATGCTGACACTTAAAATTTGGAAATTGAAAGACAATTATTTCAAAGAATGGTTAATTAAAAAAGAAGAAAAAATATCAAATAATCTTAACGAAATGCAGCATTTGTATAAAATCAAAAATAAAAAAAGACACATTTACATTAGTCTACACAGACTATCAGGGTAGCTCTCTCTAGCGAGACACATTTTGTCCAATGGCCATCGCTGAGTGCTAGAAATTTAATGTTCACAAGATGCTTTATGTCATTAAAAAAAGGGCTTAAGAAATTTTAGCAAAATCACAGGTAAAAGTTATTCAATGTATTATGCATCAAGCATTTATTTAGTAAGATATACAACAAGTCAAGAACATTGTCATATTATTAGATATGAAAGAAATTAATTTTCTCAACACTGGATTCAGTGGAAACCGTGTCAGAAAAAGAAGTTGGGTTCAGTAAATTGAAATGGGTCTTTTTGAGTGACACTGGGTTCCAGGGGCTCAGTGGAATTTAAGGCTAGTGCAAACAATGCCAGTCGCCCCAGCAAACAACAAGAAAGTCTTGTACCCTGTTTTAGTTATTACTCGACAAATATCTGTCCATCAGTGAGAGTGGAAGAGAAATTGTTATTTAATGGCATATAATTCAAATACTGTAATGACACACATAATTATGGACTGCTAACTAGCACTGCAGGACATCCAGTATATTCATTGTCAGCGTATGATAGGAATTTAAAGGGATTGGTGAAACATTTTGCAGACAAGATGCAAGCACCTCAAAAAATGCAATTCAATATTCAACCAGCCTGGTACATCAGATTTTGTAATGACCTGGGTAATGGCCTGACACTACTGTTGGAATTACAGGTTATTGTGAATGCTGGGATGTAAATAAAACACTCATTGGTCTAGACTAGACATTTAGTTACCTCCCTTAATTCATGTAGTGGAACTGCAGCATTTTCTTTTTAGTTCCATGCCATGATTACGGATTGTCACATAGGGTGTATGTGGAAATTCAACATGGGAAGGTCTTGTGAGGCATATTAATAAGCCTTATAATATTTTACAGATTGCTTTACATTAGCGTGAAGTATCATGGTCCAGAAAGAATCATCAACAGGATTTGGAGGCTCCTGCAAGGCAGCAAGATGTTCCAAAATGATAACGATGATGATGATGATGGTGATCAGCCTTGGATCCAGCAGTGTTGAGTCTCAGGGTAAGGATCCTTCATCTTAGGTGGACGTCAGTGTTCAACACAAACTTCTAAGCAAGGTGTCTAGGGGAATAATGCACCTTTTAAGGTAAAGTCCCTGTAATGGTTACACAACATTTCGGACCTCATGGCCTTCCACGGAGATAACCAAGGTTTCGTAATGTTTCATTAGGGTACTTTGGTTATCTTGGTAGAGGTTAAGTGGTCAAAGATGTAGCGGAACCATTACAGGGACTTTACCTTAAATAGGGTTATAGAGTATTTCAGGTACATACGGTATTTAACTTTCTTTCTCAATGAATCCTAATACACATAGCTGCAAAATTTGGAAGACAAATTTTAGGAATTTCAGACTACCCTTAGCATTGAACAATGTACTAGCAGATAGTAATCAGAGTCAAATGAGCCTGTTGAGATCACACTTTTAAGACACAGTTGCCTCCTCATACTATTGCAAAGCGAGTACTCAAGGGAGATTACTGAGGAAGAGTTTGTCCTGAAAAACCATTTTTGTATTCACAAATTAGCAGTGGATGCAGATTCACTATATTTTGTAGCCTCGCTGCTCGTTTTGCATATTAATAGCCTTCTAACACATGATTTTGTATTTCTGCACAATAACACAAAATAGTGCATTCTTTGAATGGTCTGAGTGTAATTGTAACTCAACTCATATTGTTTTGTAATGTAGAATTTACTAATGTCTTTACATGCTCATTTTGTCATTTCTTTTGATAAGATTAATTATGATGATAAATTCATGAATATCTATTATTTACAAAGATGATGATTTACTGCAAGGTTCAGCATATAAATACATATCACGTGATTTCATCTACGAACAAGATGAAAGATTTCTCAATGCATTGAATACATCAGTGCTGTGACACTTGATTTAAGTTTAGTTAGTGTGGTACTGTGAAATCATTAATTTTCATGGGACACTTATTTTCGTCCATTTTGTGGAGGGTTATATCCACAATTATTAATCCTTACGAAAACTGGTCTCTTATATAGACCTCATGTTTTCTAGAACATAGATCCATGAATAAATGTACCCAAAAAATTCCCTTAGGCACGTTATAAATCAACAAAATTTAATGTCAACAAAAATTAATGATTTTACAGTATTACTATGTAGGTTTGTGAAAGTATTTATAGAGAAACAGACATCAGGTGATGCCTGGACCTAAATTGATTTTCTATGGAAATATGTGCATGGTTCATTTCTGATCAGAAGAAAGTCTTAGTGTGATCACTTTAAGTTTTACATCATAGTATCCAATGGTTGGGCCTCCATTTAACCAGCTGTCAACTGATAGTAAGAACAGTATAACAACATATAAATAACATCTTTATTTTAATTTCCTTATATTCCTTCAAACTTCTTGTTTCTTGTTTCACAGGTTTTCAGATGTATCCAACACATGATATGTTTATTGCTACTGGAAATGAACTGGAGATTAATTGCACTGCAGATGTCAGCAGTACTCAGCAAGAGAATTTAACAGATGAGTTTGATGTTCATGATATTGAAATTAAAACTGGATATTCTGGTTCGATCCCCAAACAGTGGCTGAGGTATTATTCGACAACTAGAACTCTACAGCTTCTCATTCCAAGCACAACCATAAATGACTCTAATGCATATGTATGTTTCTATAAGGGAGAGTTCAAGGTTTTGAAGAGAGTCAGTGTTAAAAGTAAGTATAATTTCGTATATAACATTCACTATGGAAATTCAAATAAGCACCATTTTTAGCTTGACTATTCAAAGAATATGAGAGCTATTGTAGTGGCCCTTGCGTCGGCGTTGGCATTGCAGCTCTTGGTTAAAGTTTTGCATGCAAGTTACTATCTACCTTATATCTCAATAACCATTTATGGTATTGATTTGAAAGTTTATTAATATGTTCAGGGGCATCAGACAAGCAAGGTAGATAACTCTTGACTGAATTTAATATAAGTTATGGCCCCTTTTTAACTTAGAAATTTGGTTAAACTTGAAGTTTTGCATGCAATAGAAAATTTGGTTAAAGTTTTGCATGAATAGAAATTTTGGTTAAAGTTTTGCGTGCAAGCTACTATCTAGTTTGTATCTCATTAACCATTCATGGTAATGACTTGAAAGTTTATGAATATGTTGAGGGGCATCAGACAACCATGGTAGATAACTCTTGATGGAATATATTACAAATTATGGCCCCTTTTTAACTTAGAAATTTTGGTTAAAGTTTTGCATCCAAGATACTCTTATGCTTATATCTCAGTATCCAGGCATGCAATTGATTTGAAACATCTTAAATACATTTAGGGGTATCATACTTTCAAGGTAGATAACTCTTGATGGAATATATTACAAATTATGGCCAGAATATATTACAAATTATGGCACTAAGAAACTTTGGAAAGTTTTGCATTCAAGCTACATGTACTATCTAGCTTATATCTCAGAAATTGTTATGGTATAGACTAAAAAGTTATTAAAGGAGTGTATTCAGGATAACTTTTGGAATTTTTAAAAATTCAAGCTACATATAAAAATTAGTTATTATGCTTTTCTCAGAAAAAGGCATGGATGATTTATGCTTCTATAAGAATTAGGGCATCAGAACATCAGTATATCATTTTTATAGCCATTTAAGATGGGGCTTATTATGTGAAATCAAGCCGCTTGGCTGACGAACAGGCTGGGTAATTTGTTGTCCTGGTCGCTAACTTCATACCGTTGCGTAACCTTTTCAGAACTTTCCATACTATGTCATGCCATATATATCTCGTAGTTTCGATATCAGCATGTTCGGGAATGACTTAAGAGATTATGCCCTTGACGTACATAATACTTAATTGTATTGTCCAACTCTAACTTTCGATTAGTAGCCAAGGTTCCTAATAAACGATTTTGTTACCGTTTTGTACCGATTTTGTAATTTACGGCTTCAGATTCAAATAGTACCAAAACAATTCAGGATGATAAAAAATATGCATATTTCAGGGCTCTAAAACTTTCAAAATCGGTCCAACGGTTCAAATAGTCCTCTTTACTACATCAAATTTGACCTTCAGTATACTTTCCTGTGTGCCCTCGGGCAGGTGTCATTGGGGGTCAGGCATGTGAACACTTTAGGTTCATATTTAGGCTAGTTAATTGTGGATGACGGTTTGTACTTAGGTAATTATTGCCAGTTGTGACTAACATTTGGTAATAATGGCCATTGCTCTTTGCAAACTGTAACCGGTCGACTTTAAATGCTATTAATGACAATATCAAAGTTAAAAAATGTTTGGATCTCCTTAGGTAATTTATTTTAATCAAATGAACATTATAATTGAACTGCTATAAAAAAAAGATTGATAACATAATTTAGGTAGTTATCAAAAATTATATTTTGGCTATCTTAAGGGGATTGTGAATCAGTGACGGCTGCATTTCGTTGGAATGGCGTGCAGCGATTTTTTTCGGCTTATTAAAAGTTCCAACTTCGGCTTTGCAACATAATCACAATAAATAAGATGTTATTGACCAAAAAATATCTGAATGACTAGAAGATATGACCCAAACGTGCTTCCACAAATTTAATTGATTGTTAGGTATTTATACAGACCCAATACATCACTTTTAAACATCATATTCGATTTTGTTCAGTAGGTAAATAGATAAAATCCTTATTGCCACAGGATGCTGAAATATAATAATAGATCTATTTCCGCTGCAATATTCAGGGTATTTGATTTCATTTCAATGTTATTTTTTTTTTCCGTTTTTTCGGTTTAGTTTATATTCGCGGGGGGTGGGATTTTGCCGTCGCACCGTAATTCAAAATTTTAGGATCCTGTTAACCTCAATCCTTTTCAACTTTTCACACATGGAATGGCCATAAAATCGCGGAGAGTTCGTATTCAGCATTATCGCTGAATGACATTCCATTGCAGAAGCCATTTAAGCCGTAAAAAAAAAGCACCTTCCATTTTCTTACAGGAACAATCCATATCAGTAGAATAGCATTTCAAAGATGATTTTTCAAAAATACTTCTTGAAAAATCAAGATTTTTTATCTTTTCAGCAACATTGCAGAATCCAATCACTCCTATTACAGCTCTCTGGTCTTTGTCTTCATTATTTGTCCCCTAAACTGTTCTTGTTTATGAACCAAAATTAAGCATGTTACTACTTTAAGAAAAGATTAGCTATTCATAGACCAAATCTTTGAAATTTTTTACAGATCTGACAACACCATCCAGTTTTAGGCATTCTTTTCTGATCTTGACCAAAATTGCAAGAAATGTGAATAGTTGTAAAATATTGGCTAAGTTCAATACCTAGCAAAATCATGTAATTTGGACTTGAACACTTGAATAAGACATTTTCCTTCAAATTAATTGAAATGTTTCAACATGATTGTTTTAATAAGTAACATTCATTAACTAATGGGATTTAGGAGACAATAGCTTGTTTCTCTGAGCTATTTCTGAGAGTCCCCATACTGTGATGGGCGTATTTTGTGGCAGTCCTGACCCTTGTTAACTAGTATTATATACAGGGTATGTGAAGGACAAGAATTGAAGAATTGAAATAGATTTCATTTGAATTACCAACAAGCATTTTGAATAGTCAAGCTTGCTGTCATCTGACAGCTCTTGTTTTTGAAGTCCCCCCCCCACCTCTACTACCCATATTTCCTGCAATTTCTTATATACATTTACCAAATTGCAATTTCTTTTATACGTTTACCATTGTCAAATTTCCCACGCCGGATTGATCATTATCATTCATCGTTTTAGGGTGTGTCAAATTACACCATTTCTATGGTTACATCACAGTTTTATCAGGTTATGTAACCCAACAAGGCGCATTTTCATTGGTTAATATTTTAGTCAACGAGTGCTGATATTGGCACAGTTGGTCAGAAGTTGTGGCCCTTGAATTATAAAAAAAAAAATGCAAGATTCCATATTATTTATTCTCTATCAGCCCAATTTATTAATCAACCTTGATCAAACTTAGTCACAACCTTTAATGACATTGATATCTTTGCATATTTCTAAAAATCATAAAAGAATTTGATCTAATTCATAATAATAATACTTGTAGAAACATATGTTCATATTTCACCTTTGCAACTTCCAGAATCCCTCACACAATTAAAAAAAGGATTTGTTTGGTTTGACACTTGAGATATAGTTAAATGCTTTGTTCAGTTTGTAAACCAGCTTGGCATATTTTTTTTTCAACCAATTAGAAGATGAAGGATACTAGATATAGAATCAAAACTACAAAGCACCACATCTTTGAAAATATTTGGATCCAATTTTAGAACATTTTTTCCAAGATTGATATGTATCAGCAATTTGGAGGCTATTTTAGGGCTCAAAATTAACAGTCGCATTTCGGCAAAATGCGAGTAGAAAATGAAATTTGCAAGTTATGTTTTAAACCACTAGCATTTTTTTGCGAGTGAAAATTTTGGCTTAAACATTTTCTTAAACATGTCTAAATGAGATAGTTTCAATAAGATAATCAATAACATCATCAAAACTAAACAATCCTAGCTTGTTTTTAATATCAAAAGCAAAATTAACACCAGTAAATTGTTGTATGACTAGTATCAAACGCGGGTCCGGTCTGTCGAATTCGTTACACAACACACAAACACATATATGTTAAAACATCTGCTGTTTTCAAGTAATATTTCCCCAAATGAATATTGATACTTGATACCGCTTTATTAGGACTTTCTGCCTACAGGCAGAAAGTCATATTGGGTTTGTACTGTTTTTTTATTATTCTTCTGCTTCTTCTTCTTCTTCTTCTTATTCTTTTTTTCTTCCTCTTATATTTGTGTTAATTTCGAGGTGTTGCCATTGACTCAGAACAATGAAAATTTTATGGCATATATTTCAAACCATGAGCTTTCGGATGCAATGAACTGTATATTCATATGACGTCATATAACGTCAGATTTGACGTCAGGTGAAAAAGTTTGTACGCGGTCTACAGCCATTATTTCTGGATCGATTTTCATCAAAATTTCACAGAATGTGTATGTTAGGCTCTAGTTGTGCATCCCGGTGTCCGTTTTTCCAAATTCGAAAAGGCAATTGTTTTATGGCGAATCCAAGATTCGAACTAATGACGTCAAATTTCAAATGCGTATAAAATCGCTTCCAGAAAAGCTAGAAAGCTGAGATTTAGGCTGAATATTAGTTTCCAGATCTTCTATACATTCTGAAAAGATGAACGCGATATGACGTCACATGACGTCATAATGCTCTTAAAACTTTCGTATTAAAACTTAACGGTTTTTAAGCCCTGTAGGCTTTATTTTTTGCATGATTTACTTGAAATTTTGTCTGAAGATGCAGTATTAGAATCTATAGAGCCATGTCACTTCCGTTTCCGGAAAATCCCAAAGGTCAAGGTCATATATCAATTATCGGGTTTTTCTTCGGCCTTAAATATCTCAAAAACGGTAAATATTCTATCGAGACACTATGCATATAATTTGTAGTGCTTAGAAAGACCTTTCAGATTATATTTAGTTTTTGATGATCGGGGTTGAATCGGTTGAGTTATGGCGGAAAAACAAAA
Source organism: Solen grandis (assembly GCA_021229015.1). Taxonomy (NCBI): domain Eukaryota; kingdom Metazoa; phylum Mollusca; class Bivalvia; order Adapedonta; family Solenidae; genus Solen; species Solen grandis. Next base: position 28,326,697 of record CM037782.1, on the reverse strand, counting down.
TTCGGTAACCCTCAGTGTGTTTAACAGTTTATATCTCGAAATTCTTTGATTTTTGAAAATATGATGATGAATATTATTTGTAGAGCAATGTTTGGCCGTTCTTTTGATGCTTAAAGTTTAATGATTGACCTAAGATTCATGGAATAATGGGGAAAAAACGAAATTCGTGCATATAGCTTTGGTGATTTTTTCATTTTTCAAGAGGTTTAAGAGCTTGTATCTCAAAAAGTATTAAAAATATTCCTATAGATAAAGCGTGTGAAATGTAGAGAATTTTAAGACGATTATTTTGGTACCTAAAGTTTTGAAATTGATCCAAGTATAAGGAAGTTACATCAAAAATAAGAATTTAAACATGTAGAATTTCAGCGATTTTGTCGTTATGTAAGAGTTTCAAGGCTTATATCTTAAAACCCATATGAAATAAGTCAACACTTTCAGCGAATGAGATGTAGAGAATTCTAAGACGATTATTTTGGTACCTTAAGTTTTGAATTTGATCAAAGTATAAGGAAGTAACATCAAAAATAAAAATTTAAACATATAGAATTTCAGCGATTTTGCCGTCATGTCAGAATTTTACGACTTATATCTTAAGAATCATTAGAAATAAGTTTTACATTAAGCAAGTGTGATGTAGAGAACTTTAAGACGATTATTTTGGCACCTAGAGTTTTGAAATTGATCAAGAAATAAGGAAGTTACATAAAAAATACGAATATAAAGCCATTTGTAAGAATTTTCATAAAATATCCTACTTTCGCTTTCACCTTAATTGAAGCATTTTCGGAAAATGTAAGTTTACAGATATGTATTAGTCATATAAATTGAAAAAAAAAACTTTTTACTTATATCATATTGATATTACTAGTAAATTTCATAAAATATCTATAATAAATGGTACTGTTATAGCTCCCTTGCTTGACACTTAGCATATAAGGGTAGTTGCAGGACTGGTTGGCCCGGTATCAGGATAATGTGACTGGGTGTGATATCATGCCACATGTCTACGACGTGATACTGCAGTGTGGCAGCACTATAACTGCATTAAGTAGACATCGTCTCCAAATGACTGAAATACTGTCGGTGGGACGTTAAACCGAACAAACAAACAAACAAATTAAACAAGTGTTGACAATGATTTAATGTTTTGTCAAATCATTTTATTTACGTTACTTATGAATATCAGTTGCAGCATTTTGTTACCCATAATCCTTTGAGCGTTTTGACACATGTCATTTAGACCGTTGTTGAAACATTGCAATTTCCCGACTTTATTGTTGCATCTATCGATAAATGTTGTACAAGCTATATTCCAAATTTATGATAAATGATAACCTATGTGAAAATATATGTTATAGTACAATGTAATTTAATTGCCAGCTTGAGATACCATGAGCGTGTATAAGTGTAGACGTTTTAAACAAAATGATCAACACATGTCATCCGTTCAAGACGCTGCAAGCTAATTTGTCTGTAATGCGGCGTTCACACAGTGTCGATTATGGCTCCCGTTTGAGATCAGACAGCGCTACGACACGAAAAGCGAAAAAGTCGGATTACTATCCACAATGTCCTATCATTGTCTGAACGCAGTCGTATATGTTCGTAACAGAGTCCTACGGATCGGGAATGGTCCGGAGAGGTCGGCCAAGCACTCCTGACAGTTAGGTGCGTCCCGTAACATTCGGGAAACTCAGCCGATTTTGTCTAGTCGGATTACAATCGTGATTATGTCGTGACAAATTCTGCTGTATCGGATCAGAATCGGATTGAGAACGGATAATCGGGACGAATTCTGCTGGAAACGGCTGGATCGGGACGCCTCCTGAACAATATCTGATTGTTGTCGTGATTAAATAAATGTTTTTTACAAATTTTAATAAAATTTTGAATTTCCAGCCACGAATCACAGGATCTTGATCAGACTTTTGACACATTTTAATCGGGAATGGTCCTATCAAGGACGGCAGTAAAAATCCTGAATGTGTGACCTAGGCCACAGGGACTTGCTCCCATACACACACACCACACACACACACACACTGTACATACACTATCAATAAGGGTGGACATCTTTTCAGGGGTCGACTCGCTTCAACTCCGTTTTTTTCAAATCATTCAAATAAATCTATGAAGTTAACATACGGAATCACTCAAATATATATTTCTCTATCGAAATATACAAAATTGTCGTGAAAATAATCCTCCTTTGAATGTTTATTTGTTTGAAATATATGCGAATCCGAGAAAAGAACAACAACCTGGACCAGCAGCGCAGTACATTTCGGGATGATTCGGATTTTTACGCTGCGAAATTGGTCAGCGATATTGCGATTATTTTCCCGCAATCTGTCAAACCGTTAAATTTAAATTATTAAAGGGCTGACTATTCGGGCGTTGAAAGAAAAAAAAACCCAGGCAGTATGGAGAAATCAGCTGTTTCTTGGTAATTTTCTTGTTGTAAAATAAATTATTTAAAGACTTAGATATAAATTCACTTGTCTGTGAGTGTGTGTTTTTAAATTGAAATAAATATCACAGGGATTTGAAGTTCAGTAATTTAAAATAAAATTCTGAAAATAATAGTATTCCATACATACAAAACATATTTTTTCTTATATATACGGAATACTAAATTCTACTGAACTTCAAATCCCTGTTACTTGTTTATTTTTGGAATATGGCTTATTTCAAAAAGTTCATGCATGAGAAGTCCATACGAAAAAAAAAAAGTAAAAGGTAGGGAATTTAATATATATTCTTACTAACGGAATTAATCTTTATATTTTTCAATGTTAGCAGAAAGTCCTATCATTCGTATCAACGAATGAAATCTAGTTTTCTAATTATGATTCTAATTATTAAAGTTTAAAATTAAAATATTAATTTAATTTTCAATCACTAAAATTTATATGCACCTTGTAATGACAAAGAAAGCCTTTTTTACACTAGTCCCTGGGTTTGCAATGGAAATACGTCTGATGCTGATTTCAATCATCATTTGAACAATGTCAAAATGAAAAATGTCCAGTTTTTTTTTTATTACATCTTGTGATGTCAGTGAACTTTGCACAGGATCTGAAATCGACAAACCCAAGAAAGCACATAGATTTAACACACTGGCAATAAGACTGAAGAAATGGGAGAAGGAGTTGGTTGACAAACTTAAAATAGAGTCCGGGCTCAAAATTAACACTTGCATTTTCGGCAAAATGCGAGTAGAAAAAAAGTTTGCCAGTTATGTTTTAAACCACTCACATTTTTTTGCGAGTTGGAAAAAATATTAAATTTGAGCCCTGTATTTAAGTGCTAATGATATACATATAACTTAGGTGACTGGAACACTGAAAACTGAAAGGCCATACTGTACTCAAACACATTCCACTATTCTTTATTCTTTATTGTTCGACCTGGGATGTGTTGATCACTGATGATTTTATCTCTCCAACTAAATTTCCGGCCCCAGATTGCAAGTGTTATGTGTTCGCTGGCATATTTAATTGCAACAACATTTTTTTTCACACATTGTGAGATTGGCGTTATTTCACCGTTGTAAGGGTAACAAAAACGACAAAATACGATTATCTACTTTAATCGATCAATTCTAAAAGATGGTCTAAGTAATAATAAATTGTAATGTATCTTTTGAATACATGTATGTAAATCATTATAACAACGGTTGGCTCGAACCTTCCATGACTCGAACAAATTGCCTTTCCCCCAGCCTCTTTTAAGGAATTATAAGTGATATACAGTAGAACCTTGTTAATCTGGAATCATTGGGACCAAGCTGAAAACTAAAAAAGAACGATTATTTGGATTAAATTTATGCTAAACCATGCAGTACTTAAGGTATGACACCTGTCCTGCATTCAGTTAGCTTTAAAAGTCCATATCGTTAGGATTTGCATCCATTTTGTATCATACCATATAGAGTGCAAGCAGGGAACTAAATCCTAACAGTTGCGAGCATCATGGTTAACCCTTTCCCTCATAGAGGAAACCATGAAAAGACCTATGCGAACAACATAAAACCAGATCAGCCTGCGAGTAACTCGCAGGCTGATCAGGTTTTATGCTGTTCGCTGCTCCTCAGTGGTCTGGAAATGAGGACATTATAATTAAATTTGGTAAGGTTTAACTGTGGTTTTCTGCAGATCAGGCTTTATGTGGTACCTATTGAGGGCGTCAAAATGAGTCTATATGAGGGAAAGGGTTAAAATGAGTCTATATGAGGGAAAGGTTTAAAATGAGTCTATATGAGGGAAAGGGTTAACTGAAAGCAGGACTGGGTTTATCTACTGACATGAATATAACCCAGCCTGTCAAACATCAATTAGCAATTATCACCAGTTTTCGGTGTGACATGTACTGATCAACCCACCTCCGAGTAGAGGTGTGAAACACTTACCTGAGTTCAGATCACTTCGGATGCCACCACAAAATGAATTTAGGTAAATGACTCAGGTTCATTTGAAGATAAGAACTATCATAAGCCATCGAAAAATTTTGAAAATTGACTTCAAAATATAATGAAAACTGAAAAATACATATTAATTCTGAGCTCAGGAAATTAAAAAATCAAGATAGCATAATTCAGATTATACCAGTGTACCTTATATTTTTAATTTTAAAAAGAAGGGTAGAAATCGAGACCGAAATAAAACCTTCAAAATGGAAAGGAATTCAGTTTAACAATATTTGGTTTAGCGAGGTTCTACTGTGTGTTTGTTTATAGTATGTGGTCACCTTATATTTTTAATT
>CM037782.1:28271830-28321830 GCA_021229015.1 Solen grandis | reverse complement strand
TTAAAAATTTGATGAAAAGAAAAGAAAAATGGAGAAAATAGTTAATTTACAAGTAAATAAATTTGCTGTTAAGATCAAAATGTAAATGGTTATTTCAATGAGTAAAATAACAGATATTGAGACAACATTTATCTTCCTCATCTACAAGACAGTTAAACATTAAATAATTGACAACTAACGATTGAATGGCTTCCATTACAGTGTATGAAGGCTTGATAATCAGGTCAACCCTGAGACTAGCATCAATGTTAAAATGGTCTAAAATATATCAACACAATGAACACATATCTAGTAATAACTGCGAAATGTCAAAACAGTACTTTTGAGTACTGTACTTTGAAAATTCCCTCTATTGTTTTCTTTGTATGATATATAACCTCAATTTTTTTATTAATAAATTTACATCTTCTCAAAACAAGATTCAACCTTTGGTCCATTCTCAAAATGAAAAAGGGACAGCTCTAAAGGGCAAGATGTGTAACTACAACTCTGCTACTGATGCCAATATTCAGTAAATACTGCTTGCAAACAAGTGAAAAATTGGACTAGTGCATGTGGTGATTTGATTTTTTTTCAATAATTAACAAAATATTTGTGACAACAATACATAATTAAACAACCATTCCTTGGAGCAATCACAATTCAGATGTTGGTTGTTGAAAAATCTGTGTTGAAATCCATTTATAATTAGATTTACCCTTATAAGAAAAAATGTTACTCAAATTAAATTGAAAAGAAAAAAAAGTCCTTTAAAGAAAATCAGAAATTGGTTTCGGTTGAGTCCACAATGACCAACAGGCATGCTTTAGATCTCAACAAGATCTTCGCTATCGCCGATGACGAGACCCTCCGAGGGTATGGAGGAGGAGAGACGACTTTCGAAACTGCCACACATGGCTTCCTTCAGGCTGTGTCCCGTCTTCATCTTGGGAACCATCTTGATTGGCACACTGGGCTTGTGGTTCTCTGGGTAAACCTCATGCCTGCAAATATCATGATGAATTCACTTAAAATTGGTTTTCCTAGTTAGACAAATGGAAAGCAAGTTGTAACACTGCCTATATGTAAAGTGAGTGTATGACAGGATGCGACAAGCGTGATTTCTATACAGTCCCCACTCCTGTTAAGCTGTGATATTCACCCCTACTAGCATTTCCTGAGTAAAAATAAATGTGAAGTTAGAACGCAACTAAACCTTACCACAGTTCCGCAAGACAATGGTAGGAGCGAGAAGGTCCAGGCATCCCGTTGAAGGTGGAGGAGGCAGCGATGGTGTAGGCCCCCATGTCCTTGAAGAAGAGCCAGGTGCCCACGTCATGTAGCGGCAGCTGGACTGTCTCCAGGATACAGTCCAGTCCGTCACACGTGGGTCCCCACACACTGCTCTCGTACAGCATCTCCTCGTCCAGGTCCTAAAAAAAAGTTTACAAAAATGCTCACATATTTTTTAAAGCAAGACACTTATCCTGTATGATCAGTTTATCACTGCCACACCATTCTTCCAGTCTTTAATCATTCATATCAAAACGTGAGGAAGCCTTCCGGCTGGCTTGCGGGAGGTCAGTGGTTCCTCCACCTGTAATTAGCTGGACGTCGCAATATGACTGAAATACTGTCGAAGCGACGGTAAACTCAAATAGTCAAGTCATATCAAAATCTCAACAAATTTTCATAAATGGCATTTAAAAAAAAAAGAAGAAAATCTGAACATTGTATCAGCTAATGAAAAGAAAAATTTGAAAACTGGTGTACTTGAGTCCCTTGATAACAGTCCATTGAATATATATCTTAAGAGTGTTCTTTGGAACAAATGTGTCATCTGCTGAAGCAAGTGTAATGGACAGACAGATTACGGAAAAGTGATCCCTGTATCACCTCTGCTTACAGCAGCTGCAGGTGACACAAAGATTAGAATGGCTGAAATTTGGTATTTATTCAATGTTCTCAGCCTGTTGGAATAATGCATGTAATAAATTACAATCACACTGGTGTGTAAAGTGGGCAATGTATGATATTACCCCTGGTTTGGTTACTTTCAGGGGATCTATGACAAGCTGAGCCTATTTCAATCATATGGACACAAATTTTAAACAAAACGATATTCCTTGAAAAATTGATGGCCGCATTAGCAAATATCTAGAGAGGAAATGCAGACCAGGTCAGTATTTTACATAAGATGCTACACTTTAACAGGAAGTCAAAAGGATGATATTACAATGTATTTTTTTTTTTAATTTTCGGATTTCATTTGTCTGTAACTAATTAACCCTTTCCCTCATGTAGACTCATTTTGACGCACTCAATAGGTACCACATAAAGCCTGATCTGCAGAAAACCACAGTTAAACCTTACCAAATTTAATTACAAAATCCTCATTTCCAGACCACTGAGGAGCAGTGAACAGCATAAAACCTGATCAGCCTGCGAGTTACTCACAGGCTGATCTGGTTTTATGCTGTTCGCATAGGTCTTTTCATGGTTTCCTCTATGAGGGAAAGGGTTAATTTGATGGTGCTTACCTTCAGGGAGTTGACAGACACTTCAGCATGGTCGAACAGCAGGCAATTGAAGGAGCCGTAAACTCCGTCATTCACATAGTACATGAAAGCAGGCTCATCAGACGCTGTAGGATTGTCCATCAACTCTCCATCTGTTAACAAAATCAACCACACTGGAGTTTTTTGCAAACTTCTATTTTTAACTCTTCTTTGTTTTTTTTGGGGGGCACATACGCTGCCTAGATAAAGGTACATTTTTTTATAATTTATATTTTGCTGTATTATGAACATATCATTGAATAAAACCATATATTTGCCTAAATAATTATTACTGAATAAATAATTACAAAGCCTTTGTCTTTTCCCAACATCATATCCCCCCACTCAATCTATGATTCAAAAAAAAATAAATTATGCAATAAGTTGTATGACTATTACAGACAACACTCACTTTCCCCATGCTGGTCCCTAGCAACGACCCGTTTAGCAATGATGTTAACCCCCAGTGTGAAGGCTGAAGCTACAAAGTAGCGACCGGGCTCTGCGATGATTGACACACCCTCGTTGGCGGGGAAGTACTTATCCAGGGCCATGTTCACCACCTGGGCAATCTGACGGAGAAGAATAATACTAACAATCTTCTTTACTTCAATAAAGATACGAGTCATCCACTTTATATTGAATAACCAACTACTGTCAATTCAAGATCTTCAATATTTTGAGCTCAAGGAAATCTTTATTTGGGTTGTTTCGTGGAAGGAAGGCAGATCTTTGTATTTAAACTTTATAATTTCACATCGAAAGGGAAACAAAATCTTACAACTTATACCTATCCATTCTAATGCTTCCTGGGTTAGACCAGTACTTTACGCCTGGACAGGTCATGAAATATACTTGCCCCTGTAAACTGGGTTTGAACCCACAACCTGCGGATCCGCAGTCTGGAACATTACCACGATGCCCTTTTAAAGCTCTCTGTATTTAAACATTCTACTTTGTTTTTTAAATACTCTATTCTAGTACCTCCTGGAAGGAGATGGGTGCTGACTTCTGTCCGGGAAAGCCGCCCCCAATGTCCAGTAGTTCCATGTTGAAACCCATGTCCACCCCCATGTCAAACACCTCCCGGGCTTGCTGGATAGCCACAGCAAACGCCCCTGCCTCCTGACAACCACTGCCCACATGGAAACTGCAAACGTAAGTAAAAAAAACACCATGTAAAAAATGTCTGGCCGTTGGAAACCTTAAACTATTAATGGATATTTAGTGATACCCATTAAACATCAAAGGGCATCTGGTTAATATGAAAACATTTCACCAATGCATTTGGAATTTCACTATTTCATAGCCCATTTTGACACATGGATACAATCTATATATACCATACTCCAGTTTTCACCCATATCAAAGACCTAGCAAACACTATTATCAGTGACAAAGGAAGATATTTTCTGCTATATCGTAAAATATTGAAAAAGATCAGACATCAATTTGACCTCGTTATAATCACACACTCCAACTCTAAAATAAAATTCAAATGTATTAATCTTAGTTATAGTAACCTTGACCCATCCAATCAAACTTTTCCTTATGTGATACTTTTAAAAAATGTTCACTGGAGTACAACAAATGGTACTTGTGATATTATCATTGATTCTGTGCTAGTATTTATGACCATTCAGTCCAAAATACATGTAGTTGAATTTCAGGAAATGTAAATAGGCTGGACTTTGAAAAACTGCTCTATTATTATTATTATTTTTTTAATTTTCTTTTTTGCCTTAACAAGTTCTTATGATATTTACAGACAAGATTAATCCTGAAAATGGATATATCTAGGGTGTTTAGTTTAGTATAAGAGATGAATACGTTAAAACTCTCTTAATAATTTTTGTCATACCATCACATATAACTCCTATAGTAATGCACTCCATTAAAATGAGAAATCACAAATATAACACTGTCCAGTTTTAGACTCCATCATCAATATTTTTTTTACTAAAAGTCAAAGGTAAAATTCCCCAAAACTGTCATTTACCCCAGAATCTTTTCTTTCCCCATATCAAGATAGTGGTGCTTTTACTTCTAAAAATTTGGCATTAAGACACTTTCCGTATTGTCAGAGAAAAGGGCCAGCAAATTAAACATGTAATCCAGACTTAAACCCCATATATTGTGTAATATTTGAGTTGGACAGTTGAAACATAACTCTGCACACCTTACCCTTGCCCAATAAACATAACATACATACTTTAAGAGTTTATGTACTTCATCAATTCTGCCCAAACCTACCTGATACCCATGACATCCAGATCGAGAGCCCGGGCGACCTCCAGCAGGTATGCAGCCTTACTCGGGTGACACCCAAATTTGATCCCGAGTTCACACTGGACCTTGAAGTTACTGGGAGGAAGTATCCTCAACACCAACCTGTAAACAGATACAGCTATTTACATATTTTCTTCTGCAGATTTCAAAGACATCGTCCAATACAGTGTAGCTTCACTGTGATATCTCCTGCTTCACAAGTGACATGATCTAATCACATTATCCTGACTCGGCCAACCAGTCCTGGAACTACCTTGTATATATTAACACCAAGCAGGGACCTGATTGTAAATTTATTGCTGTTATAAATTAAGGTTCTTGGATTCTCTGTCATGTATTCCTTTTTAAATCCCTTTTCAAATTTAAGCTATGTGACAACTACAAAACCAAGTCACTCTGCCTTCAACTTTGTAAACTGATCACATGTTCTTCAAGGTATGATGTATTGTATCCTGTCTGACTCTCCAGCAATATATCATGGTAAAATATAGTATATTATACCTAAGTAATTAGACGTGGATGATAATTTAGCATGTTCAAAAGAAATAAATTTCTATATAAATGACTGAAGTAGTGTCATTTAGCCCTTCTGAATTAAAGTAATCAACAATATATAAATAAATCTTTTAAACAGACTGTTCTAATAATATATTACAAAAAATATCACTTTGGTCCTTTGTTATTTCTGATGTTTTTTTATATCATTCTCAATTTCTAACCAAATCCTAAATCATGCACCTTGAGTGATAAATATGTTGATGTGTAACACTGATAAACATATGAAAACTTGGCATATAGTTATCTATCCAGATAAATGGCTGACTTTTTCTTTAAAATGTTCACAGTGACTTACTTGGCATCAGGGTACAGACTCTTGATCTTGTGAAGCTCTGCCTCATTGTCGAATGTCATTGTCGCCACTTTCTGCTTGGCAGCGTATTTCAGCATGGACGCCTGCTTGCACGGGTTGGCGTAGATGATGCGGTCAGGAGTTACACCCAGGCTCAGAACCTTCTGGATCTCTCCCTACAAACAGTACAGGCAAACTGTCTTTAACCTTTCACCACAAGAGAGCTACCCAGTATATTAAAAGGAATGGCCTATGTATTAAGTATAAAACCAGGTCAGCCTGCAGTCTGTAACTCACAAGCTGGTCAGGTTTTATGGTGCTAATTTAATACTAAGAACCTTGGAGAAGAGGAGAAAACACAGACCACATTTCCAAGGGGAGGGAATTCCCTTTTATTTGATCGATATTTTCTGTGTGCCGTCTATGGTGTACTATGGTGTGATACCTAGAAACATCACTGAAGGTGATTAATATCCCCAACACATTGCTTTGACACAGGATATGAAGCTTCAACAATAAGACAAGGAGTATAAGCAAATTCTAAGTTGAAAGGGGGCAGTAACTGTAAACAAGAGCTGTCAGAGGACAGCACGCTCGACTATTCAAAATGCTTGTTGGTAAATCAAATGAAATCTATTTAAATTCTTGTCCTTCATAGTAATAGTAAAAAATGATGTACCTTGATAGTCTGATACCCCTTAATATATTTATGATGTCTAAAATCAATCCCATGCCTAGTTACTGAGACATAAGCATAACACTGTGCATGCAAAACTACCAAAAATCCATGTTAGAAAAGGGCCATAATTTGCACCAGTCCAAAAGTTATCCTCCTGTTTTCTGATGCCCTTGAAGACACACCTTATCTTTCTAGTCAATTCCACAAGCAATTTCTGAGATATAAGCTGGATAGTAGCTTGAATGCAAAAATTTAACCATAATTCTTAGTTAAAAGGGGGTCATAATTTTTAATTTATTCCATCAAGTGTTATCGTCCTTTATAGTATGATACCCCTAAACATATTAAAGATATTTCAAATCAATTCGATGCCTGGACTCTGAGATATAAGCATGAAAGTACCTTGCATGCAAAACTTTAACCAAATTTTCTATTGCATGCAAAACTTTAACCAAAATTTCAAAGTTAAAAAAGGGCCATAATTCATATTAAATTCAGTCAAGAGTTATCTACCTTGGTTGTCTGATGCCCCTGAACATATTTATAAACTTTCAAGTCAATACCATAAATGGTTATTGAGATATAAGGTTGATAGTCACTTGCACGCAAAACTTTAACCAAAAGCTGCAACGCCAACGCCAACGCCGACGCCAGGGTGACTACAATAGCTCTCATATTCTACGAATAGTCGAGCTAAAAATATGGATTTTGTCTAAAGTCATACTTGGCCTTCATTTCATTAGGATAAACAGGTTTACCAAAAGTTTAATGTATCTGTCAACCTGCTCACGCATTAATAATCAGACAAAGCCAACTGACAGACTGACATGCTCACTCCTTTAAAACCATACAATACTCCCATCAAACCTTTAAGTCGAGGTATAGTTAAGTAAAGTGGAGCACTCTTAAGCTAAAAGTCTACAAAAGAATTAACAAAAGTTAATGCTGAATATTAAATATTTCATTTTAATGTTATGCCACTAAGAATATCTGTTCCACAGAGAACACAGTAATTTTCATGTAAAAAGGGAGATAACTCCTACTCCCTGATATTTATACAATGACATTAAAAGATCATGATTAACATAAAAGAAAAGGGATAAAAAATGCAATTTAGAAATTTAAATTACAGACAACATTTGCAAATTTGTGAGAATAACAAGAAATGCCCTACAAGCAAACTCAATGTTATGTGTCTTTCATGATGAATTTGGTAGTAAAAACATATATAAAGTCTTCAATATTACCTTGCTGGCACAATCAAATGATGCCCCAATGTCGGAGAGCACCTTCAGCACTGGGAAATCATCATTGCACTTGACAGCTGAAATAAACAACATTGGATTGACATCAATAAAGCATAGGACATTAGCAAATGAGTAGAAGCTGTTCTTTGAGTTTAGAGTGGGTGGGGGTGGGTTTGAAATTGAGGGAGAAACCTCACATCAAATTAACAGCATATCCCCACAAAAATTTTTTGACAAAGGTTATCAAACAAATTCATCTTTTGAAAGCTAGATTCAAATTTGTTGGATGACTGTACAGGTTTTCGAAGGTTAAACCCCTATACATACTCCTTTTGAGGTGGTCTGGCCTTATGGTAATTAAATGCAAAACTTGAAAAGGTATTGATCTCATATATACAAACCCCTTTAACCCTTCTCAGTTTCATGGTAGTTACAGTAAAATAGTGATAACAAGACTGATGCAAGTAAGGTAATAAAAACGTCTGTTGTCACTAAGTTCAGTTTGTACTTTCACTTTAATAAATAAATTAATTGGTTTTCAACTGTTGAATTTATTCTTTAAATCAAACATTAGAACACTTAAATACACATAAACTTTGATGCCAAACACCCTAAAACAGCAAAATTCTTTCAAAGTTATCTTTTACCAGACATTTAATCCAATTTCAACAATTCAACAGCAACCCAGGGGGACTCAGGGTGAATCATTCAAGCGGAAAATACGGTACACACCTGGTCAATCCATAATTCCCTGAGGCTAAAGGTGGGACAGGGTCGCTTAATGCGTGCCTATTTTAGTAGACTCGAAATGATAATTAGTGGTCGCTAGTCGTTTAAGACAAAAGCAGGGATTTACACTACTTTTGATTTTCAGGGGTCCACTGGACTCAGGATCCTTAAAAACAGGGGTCCATCATTAATTTCAGGGGGTCCAAGCTATTTAACCTCACCAAAATATACTACTCAAAATTTGCTAAGGATCACTAGCTATTTTCCAGAAGAGTTATAAGTCTTGCGACTTTGAGGGCATGGAATGTTAAAGTAAATTTTAAAACTTTTTTTTTTCTGCGCAGATGTGTTGTTACTATACCAAAGCCATTATCTTTAACTAAAAGTATGTATTCCAGATCCTTAAAATTGAGAAATTTATTAAATTTAATAAGTGCAAATTTTGAGAATTCACATTAAAATTTGACTAGGTGGATAACAGACATTCTTGTTTTCTTACAGTATCATTTCAAGCATCCTTAACAAGTATTCCTTGTAGAAAACAAAAATATCTGGATATTCAAAATTCTGTTATACACCGTCTGCAACTGAATCACATAATCATTGAGTTCACTAACAGTATTTTCAACACTTTGATCGTGATCAGCTTTAATAGCGGTTGCGAAATTTGAACGCATATTTAAGACTTGTAAGCTGTTCATGTAGACATCAGTGTCTTGATGACGAATTAATAAGGAGTTTTGAAAGTTTATGCAACCCTCTGTAAAGGGATTTGATGAGCTTTTCGCCGAAATGCAGGTATTACAATACGTACATGCCTTCGTCACGGAACTGTAGCCATTTAAATTTTTCAAGCCATATACTGAAATTTCTGCTCACGTTTTGATTTTGAGGAAGATTGTAACTGTAATCAGGGTGACCAGTTGACAATAAATTTTCATGTTTCTCGTCATCGCGATCTTTTCTTTTGCCCCATAAACTTCTTAAGTCAGTTTGTGTTTGCCATGCTTAACTTTGATAAGACATGTGAGCGGAAGCGTTCAATGATTGGACGCTAATTTTAAAAGGCACAGTGATTGGCTTGTAAATTTAACTAGTTAAATATAGCGTTGGAAATTCCAAGAGATTTACGAAGACATTTGATAATGAATTGGCACAGATATTCTGGACAATTCGTGCGTACACATGGACGCAGACTTTATTTTTCGGTGCGTACAGTCTGTGATTCATGCGTATATGGACGCAGGATCCTGCGTCCGGTAAATCCCTGCAAAAGTCGCTTAATAAATAAGAAATATAGAGTAAATATTTTCGGGGGTAAATAAAATGGTCGTTTAATGGTCGCTTGGACAAGTTTGACTGTATTAAAATTTTGCTAAGGAAAACAAGTCATGGTCATTTTTGGTAACAGGTGAATATTTTCAAATTAAGTTTTATTTTCTATATCTATGCAGGTTTTCAATGTTGTTAAACAATAAAAATATCAGTATGGACAAAATCATTGAAAATTTGTACTCGCTTATTTCCGTTATACGGAAACTACCGAAGTACCAGTATTAATCATCCATGTACAGGTTGCTTCGGACCGCAGTTTACCAGTAAACCGGTTAAACAGCAAACCACCATATATTGTGGGAGAAAATTCCCATTTTTTTTAGATTGTGAAATAAGAAATCCCTAATTAACAGCAAATTTGGGGAAAACTTATAGAAATTTTCAGAGGGAATGACACATAGGAACAACCCTTGCCAAAGAAGGGAAAAAGCTGTTTTATTTTTATATTTTGTTAAGAGGATATGTGTATATATGTAGCTTGTTAACTGACCCTCTATCTACCTACCATAGAAAGGCATGACCCTCGGCAGGGTCCTCACCCAGGTCTTGTATTTCCTGATCACATCACCGAGGTCGCCAATAATAAATGGATCATCTCGACCCTGTCAACATACCAACACATTACATGTACACACACATTATATATTACTATCTGTATGTGACTATCACATCTACTCAGGCAGTTTATCCAGATGATAGGAAAGGAACAATAATACCATATTTTAACCCTGTACTTCATGATTATTCATGTTCATATTTATGACTTGAATCAAGTGACGACTGAAGTCACAAATTAGTGCATGAATAAAGGGTTGAAATATGGTCGTATGTCCCAATGTACTGAACTCTGAATGGTGTAACAGTATGAAACAGTGGATTTGTTATTGTTATGCAGACAGTGTAGAATATGAGCTATAATATTGTATGAGCAAACAGAGTAGGTTGGTATTAGGAATTATCTGTCTTATCTGGGTATACTGTTTGCCATTGTGTCAAAATATGTTTATATGATGTAAAGGGTTAAGAAATAATGGCCCTGAACCACTCACCTGAGAAATATTGCTTTCATTGCCTTTTATAACGTAGTCATACTGAATACAAAATCCATGCAGAACAGCAATATAATCTTAATTCCACGCAAAAGTTTACATGTGGTAAAAAAAACAACTAAATTAACAATAGCGTGGGATCAATTTTGACCATGATTTGAAAACTTGATCCGGTCCACAAGGCCATGTTGCATACCAAAAATCATAACCCATGATCTTGTGATTTCTGACAAGGATATCTTTTAAAAATCTCTCCTATCTTAAAACAAGTGACCCCTGGGGCGGGGCCAATTTTGACCCAAGGGCCACGACTTGAACAAACTTAGAAGATGTCCGAAAGTCAATGTTACACATTATTTAAACTCAAGGCCTTGTGGTTTCTGAGAAGAAGATTTTTCTAGTTTTTTTTTCTATTTAGGCCTATGTAAAATCAAGTGACCCCTGAGGCGTGGCCAATTTTGACCCCAGGGTCATGATTTGAACAAACTTGGTAGAGGTGCACTAGACAATGCTACACACCAAATATCTAAGCTCTAAGCCTTGCAGAAGATTTTCAAAGTTTGCATTTTTGAAATGTATTTTTAGCTCCTGTGACCTACTTTTTCAACCAAACAAAATAATTTCAACAATCCTGATAGAGGGCATCATAAGGATAATTCCTGTGAAGTTTGGTCAAAATCCATTCAGCGGTATAGGATGAGATGTTGCTTAAAGGAAATTGTTGACGCCCGACGCACTGACAACTGACAGAAGGCGATCACAATAGCTTACCATGAGCAAGTTGTGCTCAGGTGAGCTAATAAAACTGCTGCATGCAACATGGCATTCTGTGAATCAACCAAATGGTTCATAACTACATAAAGATTTTGCTAGACTGTGGTTGGACAGAAACATGTCAAAGTTATACTGAGCAAGTAAAGAAGAACTTAAAATTGTTCATTGTGAATGGCTGCCAACTCAGAACATTCAGATCTCCCATTAATCACCTTTTAATATTTACTGATGCTAGCAAAACAGCAAAAGTTTATGCATCAGTATTATTATGTTGTAATATCCCGTTGTTGGGCTTTTACACAAACAGCTCAAAATAAAGTGGAGTCAATGCACTGTCCGGTTGTCATTTCGCTTACCTCTGCCTCAGCCAATGCAATCTGCTCCTCTACATGGTATTGATGGGATTTCTCATAAGCTTGCATATCAACATAACACTGATTTCCAATAAAGGTCTTCATTTTTCAGTTACACAGGTTGGTTAGTTTGATAGAGGTTGATCTCTTGATAATGGATATATAAACACTCTGAAAAAAAAAAGATGTACAACTGCCATTAAAAAAGCCATTTTCATATTACAATATGCTGATTCAGCAATTTCTTCGCTTCTTCTGAATGCTGCTTCACCTATTCCGGATTGTCAAAGTCCAAAGTAAACATACATTTCTTTTTTCTAAATGATTAATTCATTTGCACTGAAAACTGCAGACCACATTATCTGTTTCATTCAAAAACAAATGGCAGCTCCAGTGATGGAACAGCTTGATACTTAACCCTTTCCCTCATATAGACTCATTTTGACACACTCAATAGGTGTCACATAAAGCCTGATCTGCAGAAAACCACAGTTAAACCTTACTAAATTTAATTACAAAGTCCTCATTTCCAGACCACTGAGGAGCAGCGAACAGCATAAAACCTGATCAGCCTGCAAGTTACTCATAGGCTGATCTGGTTTTATGTTGTTCGCATAGGCCTTTTCATGGTTTCCTCTATGAGGGAAAGGTTTAATAACATTTTCATGAACAAGTTTAGTAAAATTTGATATGAAATAACAAATCATGTCAGATCCTATATATATTAAATACTGAGACATTTAAAAATATAACAATTATAATTAAAAACAACCAACAAAAATTACATATGATTTTTTCCTCCAAGTGGCTTATTTTTACAGTTCAAACATTTCCAAATTAAACAATTAAGACCTGTTCCTAAAATGCTAAAGAAATAAGAGCTATCGCTGAAGGTGATTAATACCCTCCAAAATGCTTTGATACAGGAGGAGCCAGACTCCAGGCAGAGCATAGATAAGAACCTGTATACACAGTATATTGATATGATAGTAAGAAATAAGTAACTTAATAAGTAAAGTCTTTATTTAAAGTGGATAGAGAGTCAGTTATGGTTGTTTGACATAGCAATTTAAAAGTGTAGAGTTACAGTTCTTGGACACTGCACTTCTCCTAGTAGCCATCTGCTTACATTTTAAGTTTCAAGTCAAAACCATGTATAATATTCAAATATCGGTTAAGAAATGTAGAAGTAGTTTGCATCACAAGATATTTAGAGTCGAATCAGGGGCAAAAACTCTGTAATCCTTGCGATAACTCAAGTGAAACTTATGTCACACACCTCTCCACCTGATTATCAAAGCACAAACCAATTTTGAACTGAATTGGTTAAGAAATGTAGAAGTAGTTTACATCACAAGATATTTTGAGTCAAATCAGGGGCAATAACTCTGTAATCCTTGAGATAACTCAAAATAAATTTATGTCACACACCTCTCCAGCTGATTATCAATGCACACACAAAATTTGAACCGAATCGGTTAAGAAGTGTAGAAGTAGTTTGCGTCACAAGTATTTATACCCCTGTTACACTTATACTCGTCCTCAGTACGACCTAAAAGTTCTAGCGAAACGGGCTTGAACGGCGTGAAAACGAAGTGGTCGTAGTAACAACGTATTGATATCTGTTTACGATCGTTATAGACGAGTTTGGACGACTTTGGTCGAGATGGCCTCTCCAAAGTTTTGAACAGACTCAAAATTTCTGAAAAGGTACACCGTTCTGAAATAAAACGTAGTGCTATCGTATCGAAAACGAGATGGTCGTATTGCGAACGTAACAGTCGTACTGCAAACGGACTAAGGACGTTCTGGGACGTAGTGCGATCGACTTGCTGTTAGAAGTGCGATCTCGCAACGATCTTGCTAGTTTCTAACTCGTTTATCTCATCCAGAGACCGACCTATCTAGATTGCATAACGTTTTTAGTGCGTCCTTACTTCGTCTTTTTTGATAAAAGCAAAACAGATAGTTCCTTACACGATTCTACACAGTCCTAAGCGTTTGCAGTACGTCCTTAGTACGCTCTATCCGTGTCAAGTACGAATTGTTGCGTTTGTATCCAGTCCTTTCAACGACCATTCCGTTTGCAGTGCGATCAAAACAGGAGGGTATAAATACGGATCGTCCTCTCATAGGATCATAGAAAAGTCACGCATTTACCATGGATGACGTTGCTGTAGCGTCAAACTAGAATGAGGGCTTCCTGAAAAGTGCCGAGTTTTTATAGGTCGGACCAGAACTTGCACTCAGTTACGATCTGAACGTACTGAGGACGGGACAAGGACGTAGTGAGATCGAGTTGAACGGTCTGCAAACGAGGTAGTCGAGTTAAGGACGGGAGTGGACGTTACGGGAACGAACTAGAACTAGTAACGAAACGGACGCGAACTAGCTGTAGTCGGACTAGAACTGTTTGAATACGTTGTATATGGTCGTTTTATCCCGTTCTGAACGGTCTGCTGACGGTCTGAGGACGGAATTGTCGAGTCAACAACGGTGTGTGAACTAGTTGATTGTATTCTAGCCATATTTTGGCTAAATCTCTCCGTTTTAACCCGACGTCAACTCGTTTTATAAGGTTTTCGGGAGCCCTATAGGACGTAGTCAAAACGGGCTCTAGTGTAACAGGGGCATTAGGATGGACACACAGACCGACAAACCAACAGATTGACAAACCGTCAGACAGAGTCCTATATACCCATACTCTAACTTCGTTTGCGGGGGGTATAAAAATTGATGTTCTTGTACTGAATGCTGCTGCAAATATATATGCAAACATATTTTAACACTAATCAGGGCTCTCCTTTGAACTGAGCTCCCAGGGTTTTGACCCGGGATATTTCCCAATGACGCTTTTTTGACCCGGGGTAAAATTGTACAAAGCGTCATTTTGACCTGGGGCAACAACAGCTGGCGCATCAATACCACCAGATCAGTCGGTCATAAAAGTACCGCCTCTAACAGATCACGTGATCAATGAGTGCAACTGACCCCCCTTTGATTCGCTGTCGCTGTCAGTTACTCTAATTAGCCATATAATTTATCGTATTTCTTTCTCAATCTTCGTATACACGACTGAATGTAATCGCCGATTGTGTAACTAACGTAATTATGAATTAACGTATAGTGTCAGCAATCTTCATGTACCCTCAATGGTCAACTACATTACTGTACTGTACAGGTACTGCACGAGGTTGCTGAATCATGATTTTACGATGTGTAAAAACATTACAGGCGAGGAACTAAATGTTTTTACTTCCTATGGCTGTCACTCAGGTTAATTGCCAATCGGAATGGGCTGAAATTTTTATTGCTTGATAACAACAAATAGTTTAATGGCAGTAATTTAACCATGCTGGTTTAGATAGAAGGTGTGATGATTGTAATAAATAGATATGAATATTGCAGCTGTCATTTTCTTTCCACATTAGGGGTATTATTTTTTTTTAATAAAACAAAGAAATTCTAGAATGTACAAATTAAATTATCCTGTTGACATTTTAAAATTGACAACAGTACATTATGATGACTTTTGACTGTTCCATGATAAAAATGCAGTTTCTTGAGAATGGAACAGAATATAATACACCGTTGTCCGGATATTTATCTTGTGTTTTGTATGCAAAATTGTAGAAATAAATTTAATTCTCATTTTGTTTTGGATTTCATTTAATCAGAACACTTCTTGCAAATATGTACATACAATAAACAAGTATTATACACCACATACAAACTTTGTTAATCTAAATATGTATATCACTATATGTAAAATTTGTGACATACTATGATCCAAGTGAAATATTGCAAATTTCATTTGACTCTTAAAATTTGTTTTTGACTCTTGAAAATTTGACCCCAAGAGTCAATGAATCTTGGGTTTCAAAGACTAAGGAGAGCCCTGCTAATAAATCAAAAAGTAATGTACAATGGCAATTAATTAAAATTTGGAGTATAAATGAAATGTTATAAATTACACTTCAAAATGGATGTAACAGTGATCAATAGCAATTGCATTTTTACTATGTAATGACAATAAACGTGTAATCTAATTTATAACACTGTCATGAAACAGACCCTGTGTCTGGACGAAACAAGTTTGTTTACCTGGCCAGCGAGAACACTTGCTTTCAGCTGATGTTAGCTGGGGTCCCAGGGTGGGTCTGCGTTAAAGTTAAGCTTTCCTTCCGGAAGGAACCCCTCTGGAATCTGGGTGAAGAGTGTGGCCCTTAAACCAACCTGAAATAAATATGGTAAAATACGACAATAGTTGCAAGGCACCTTGAAATATTTTTTCTGTGTATCGTGTGTGTGTGTGTGTGTGTTTTAAATAAACAGATGAAATTGAAAAAAAAAGAAAAAAAAAAAAGAAAAAGCATTCTTTAGGACTTTGTGTCACTTCCTGTAGGAAGTTTGATGGAAAAAGTGTGACAGAAAAGAAGAATGAGAAGTGATCCCTATGCTTCATCACTTCAATTTACAGCAGGTGACAGAACAATCTTATTAATCATTTCTAATGTAATAGTAATGAATTTATCGTACTAACTTATGTGTTTGAAACTTATCTTGTCAATAGACTTGTAAATATTCCCCAGATTTGTGAAAAGGTCCGCCAGATCATGTACAAAAATTGTGAAGAAGTGCTTGTGATTGTGAATGAGTCCAATAATTGGTACCACTTATCTAAGGCAAAAAATAGCTATATATGTAATATACAGAATATATAATACTGGAAAATATTACACAGATATGATGGGTTCAAATTATGCAATGATTAGGATTTGTAGAATATATATTTTTTGTAGCTAATTCGATCTTAAATTTGCAGCCATTTTAAAAATTTGAAATCCATAGATATGTCTTTTGAAAGTCTGCTCCTTAAGATTTTCCAGCAATTTATTACATTTGAAGGGAAGATAATATATTTCAGGGTTTTAAAGTCAATTGATTATTGAAAATGATTTTATTGTGAAGAATAAATATTTTTTAATGTTATTAATATGGCAAATCAATTGTGTTTCTACATCTTTACGTCAACACAGTCAATCCTATTACGTGATGGGTGGTGCTGGTTTCATTCCTTTATGCAACTGCTAAACTGTTTTTATTCTGTTAATCCCACCATAACAGGGACTAACAGGATACCATGTACAAGATAATTCAATAATCAATTTGTTTATGGTTAAAATTGCATGTTTTTATATAAATTGTCCCCCAGTTGAGTCCTTAAGAAACAGAATATGTACCATATCTGAAGCGGTAGTTTGACGTGGTATAATGTGTGACTATTTACTGGTTATATCTGGTTCACTTCAGTCTACTATCAATTTGACCCTTCAAAACAGAGAAGGTAACCAATTTGACCTGGCCGGACTAGGTCACGTGAACATTGCATTCAACCGGAGAAAATTTCGAAACAAAATCGTTTTTTTTTCCTTCACCTAGCCATATTCTACTTACTTTATCTATGAAGCGAATTACTTTATTTTCTTCTCTGTAGCTCTTTCACCTTCAACCCCACCCCTCGGGAGTAAAATGTTGAAATGCCTTTTAGAGACCATTCTGATCACAGAAAATACACGGTCAAACAACCACGGCTGTTACGAAATGGTGAAAAAGGTTATACATTACCTGTGAAGACTGAACCGAACCCTGGACTCTGTTTTCCTTTAACGACGGAATTTTGTCAGGTTAATGGTAACCCAAAAGGATAAAAAATAATTTAAAACGTAAACATGGAGCTGTTTTCTGTTTGTTTCACCATGCACTATCAAGTTAGACTGCTTCCGAACAAAAGTTATAATTGGTATGTCATCCGATGAAGATAGTGTACACCAGTCAGCATTCGGTGGGCGTTACGGAACAAACCGAAGAGCACTCGGACACTAACGGAAACATTTTTGTAATGCGAATATGGTACGGAAAGAATCGAATGATAACACGTGAAATCATGCGATCATCAAATGATCCAAGATTATTAATAGCTTATAGGATATTAGCAACAGAGGTGCAGGCATGGATTGTAATAAAATTTCACATTTAGAAATTGATATATAACAGGAAAATAATGAAAGGGGGGGCCTTTGTGAGATCGAATTAGCATACTCTGGAAACATCTACTGCTAAGTATATCCTCGAGTACACAGTTCTGACGCACCTAAGAAAAAAAATGTGGTCTTTTTTTAAATTTAACATAAACAAAAAATGTAATTTTCCATTGTATGGTAAATGAAGTCATTTATTCATGGGCATACATTATTTTCAAGTGGCTGACATCGTTTTTTCAATGAGAAAATAGAAATTTATCTATATAATTCAGTGAGGCTGACTTGAGAGTACAATGAAACAACGCATCTGATTGATTTTATATTTAATCATTGAAGCATGTAAATAAAAATTAAATTTTCGCGTAAGAAGTAATGAATGAGGGAATGTTGGTTGCATAGCTTTTTTTTTTATTTCATTGATCACTGAAAATATGCCAGATGAGAAAAAGTACTTTTTGAAAAGGAGGTTTTACAGGTGTGTTGTATAAAGTATCCATTTAATAAAAAAAACGAGAAACTGAGAGACATGCTCTTCTCAGCAATCCAACTCTGTGATGGATATCCATACAAGAAATCGTGCGGATTAAAAAAACGCAAACGGACGTCTTCAGGCGAGACAATCTCATATAAGCTGGCAAATGACGTGTATGTCCTAGTTTCTGTGTTGGACGGGGCCTCGTTCGAAAATATGAAATGCGTTATGAACTCTGCCAAACTTGTCTTGAATGATGATGGCAATCTCTCACAAAATTTGACTCAAAGTCAGAGTCAAAAAGGTGAATTTACCATTATAAAACAGTCACTATCAGAGCTTAAAGCAGATATTATCCTGATGCGTCAAGAAAAGTTATGTCTTGAAGAAAGCATAAGTAAAGAAGTTAAACAAATAAAAACCTCACTCGAGGAATTCAGGAAAGAAACAGACTTGTCAATAAATGATTTGTATATGAAAATCGAAGAGAGTTGTCAGACTGCATATCGCGCACTAGATGACCAATGCAACGGTGCGTCGAGCGCAAAAAGTGCTATCAGGCTAACGCGTCAAGAACTATCTTCTGTAGCTGAACAAACAGAACGTGATGTTCAATCACTACACGAGAAAATTTCAAAAGAAATTAAACAAGTTGATAAGAGACTAAATAGATTGGAACTAAAAGCAAAATCTCCAGCTGAACAAGACAAATTTACATGCGATTCCCCAAGCCAGGAAATGGGAAGCGAATTGTCGTCGACATATTTACCACAGGGCGTGAACTACACCCCCGCAGTTGTACCCAGCAGTCATGGAGAACCCATAAAGAAGACCACGGACAGCATAACTAAGGTCGGATTCAGCAACCAGCAAGTTGGCACGCTATATAGACACACTTCCAGTGGAAGATATGTTAGGAAACAAGTTTCCCCAAAATGTGATACATATAGTGCTGTTTTGAAACCACAATCCGATAATGCTAATCTTACAAATGTGAAAAATAGGGAATCGTACCAGATTCCTGTAATAACCGGTAAAGGCCAAAAACCAACCTACTCTCATAGTAGTGTTGATAATATGCGTTCTGATGATTTGAGTACAGATTTAAATAATTTTGTGAGACATAAGGATCGTTTGACAGCAACAAATTCAACCGGGGACGATGGTTTTACTCAGTATGTGCATAAATACACAAAACGCTATTTCGTGGGAGGGCTTATAAAGTCCATTAGCGAAAACGTAATTGCCAATTACGTCAGGGAAAAAGGTATCAAAGTGACAGCAATTTCAATATTCAGACCCAGGCATTCTGAATTGGCAATTATACGTATTAACGCGGAATCAGAAAACTCCGACGAAATGACCCGTGACGGTTTCTGGCCACGTGATGTAACCTGTCGACCGTGGGTAAACAAAAAGCGATACGGGTATAAATCACGTGCTAAAAGCGGACAAAATCATCTCAAATATGATTAAGTTTTTGTGTTATGTGTTCATTTTACAATTGATATACAGCTGCATTTTGTTATTTATGCTTAGCTTACGATTATGCACGTGGAATGCAACAGGCCTCATGTCAAGTGCATTTTACATGAGTTGTCTGCTTAGTAAAAACAATATTAGTATTGTTGGGATTTCAGAACACTGGCTCAAAAAAGAAAATCTGTGTTTTCTTAATAGTATACACAAAGATTATACAGGTCATGGTGTAAGTAGAAATTCCGGTTTCTTAATATCAAATAGAGGTAGACCAGACAGAGGCGGTGTTGCACTCCTGTGGCATAAAAGTTTGAATGAGCGAGTTACCGTGTTAAATACTGAAAATACCTGTATAGTTGGCATCCAGATTCAGTTATCAAAAGAGGAGTTTGTTTATGTGTTACAGGTGTATGCTCCGTGTTCAAATTATGGTATACAAAAATATAGAGAGTTTCTTGATTATTTGCATGATGTATATAGTACATACTCCGGCAGAGGTCGAGTTATAATAATGGGAGACTTTAACGCGCATTTACAAGGAAAAACCTTTATAAAGATAAATGATGCACGGAGTTGCGGGCTATATAATTTTTTATCAGAAAATAACATGGTAGCAGTTAACACGTTATCCACGTGTAAAGGTGCTGACGATTCATTTGTATCGTTTGATGGTAGGTACAGGTCTCTCATTGACCATATCCTAGTTCAATGTGAATGCACAGACTTGTTGGGGTCATGCTCTATTCTAAATGACGACAGTGTAAATGTATCTACTCACAGGCCGATCCTTGCAACAATATGTTTACCTGATAACCTTAAAAGACACCCGTCAAGTGATATATGCAGGCCAATCAAGTGGAAGCATGTTACAAAATCACAATATGAGACGTATGCGAGTCAATTATCCCAAATTCTTGAATTATGGCCTTATCTCTCGGATACTTGTGAAACCGAGACAACAGATATAGATTCATTTTATCACTCTTTAGTTGAAATTGTAAAAACTGCATCAGACGGATGTTTTCCAAAATCACGTTTTAGGCCATATCTAAAACCTTACTGGAATGAAAACTTAAAATCACTTCACAATGAAATGAGGCGAAAGCGCGAAGCCTGGTTAAAAGAAGGCCGACCACGTGGTAACAGTTATGGCTCATATTTAGATTACAAAGCTGCGAAATGCGCGTTTCGTGCTGTACACAGAAAAGCAGTTAATAGCTTTCTTAGAAAGTCGCTAGACGAAATAGACCGAGCTGTTTGTTTAGACAGTGGGTTATTTTGGCGTTTATTTAATAACAAAAGAAAGAAGAACTGTAATGCCGCCGGAAATGAAATTAAATTTAGCGGAAATGTATTCCGAGACCCTACCGATATAGCAATGGGTTGGGGGACTTATTTCCGCGATATCTACAGTAACTCGGAAGACGAAAATATATGATACCTCGTTTTATAATAGAATAGAGAAAGAGGTGAATGAATTAAAATTAAAAATGTCTCAAGACAATTCTTTTAATGAAATATCTTTTGACGAAGTCAAACAAAGCATTAAAACAGCTAAATCAGGCAAAATGTGCGGTTTAGATGGTATTTATTATGAATACATAACACACGGAGGTGATGCTCTACATAGAGCATTGGTTATCTTATTTAATAAAATGTACAGTGTCTCTCACATCCCATCCGATATGAAATTAGGAAACATTATCACATTATTTAAGGGGGGAAACAAGCGGAAGGATGATCCGAGCAGCTACAGAGCCATAACGCTGTCTTCGTGCATATTAAAGATATATGAAAGTGTTCTTTTAATCAGATTAAAAAACTCACTAATTTCTCAAATTCATGGCCTTCAAGGGGGGTTCCAAGAGGGGATGGGAACTATTATGACTAGCTTTCTCATGAAAGAATGCGTAACTTTCTGTGCTGATAGCGGAAGTAAGCTTTACACGTGCTACTTGGATGCCCGTATGGCATTTGATGGTGTATGGCATAATGGGCTGTTTTACAAACTCAAGCAAATGGGCATATCAGGTAAACTTTGGCTTTCATTGGTCGAGTTACATCGTAATCTGTACAGCCGGTACTTTATAAAGGATTTACATCAGACTGGTTCCCTGTACAACGTGGAACCAGACAAGGGGGCATTTGCTCCCCGTTCCTCTACCTGTGTTACATCAATGATCTGATCAGGGAATTAGTTGCTTCGGGGTACGGGTTGACAATAGGTAATACAAGCTTTGCTGCCCCGACAGTAGCCGACGATATGACTCTGCTCTCCTTGTCAATATCAGGATTACAATCGTTATTGAATATATGTCACGCTTACGCATATAAATGGCGTTTTCAATATAACTATTCCAAATGTGCAATAGTAGTTTTTAATGAGAGCAAGATATCCGCATTGCGTGCAGTCCGTAAGTGGACCCTAGGGTCAGATATGATAACAGAAGTAGACCGTTACGTTCACCTAGGTGTCCCATGTCATACCGACTATGCACGATCGCAGAGGGCGAGGGAAGTTAGTTCAAATATCAGACGAACTTTCTTCAGTCTTGCTGACTATGTATTTAATGGTAACGGTCTTAATCCACTATCATGCAAACGTGTGTATGATCACATTGTACTTCCAAAATCTCTATTTGGGACAGAATGTTTATACAATTTAACTGATTGCGAGATAATGTGTATCGAACGTGCCCATAGACTCTGTATTAAATCGATGCAACAATTAAGCATACGCACGCGAACTGATATAGCTTTAAGTCTTTTAAATGCATTACCTATAATTGCAGAAATTGAAAAAAGGAAACTCACACTACTTGGTCAATTGTGTCGCCTTGAAAGAAATTGTGCCGTAAAACAACTATTTTTAGTAAGATTAGCCTCTTACGAACTCAAATCAAACAAAAACGGATTTATTTCAGACATCTACAATATTTTAGTTAAATTGAATCTTACTAGCCACCTAGATGAATTCATAAACCACGGGGTATTTCCAAGTAAATATAGATGGAAAGAAATGGTTAGTAAAAGTATATGGCACTTGTATATATTGATCTGGGAATATAAAATAAACAGTAATGAATTCGATCGATTCCGCTCCGTACATTCCAATTTTCAGTATAGCGACGTTTGGTTATATGCAGTACGCTGTCCGAGACTTTTAACCCAATGCAAATCTGTGACCAAACTGATTTCGTACTTATCTAGGTTCGATGAAAGATGTCCTAAATGTTTAGTTATGATTACCGGCAAATGTCTGACTGACCACATTTTGTTAGACTGTCCCTTTATGTTAGCTTATAGGCAGCGGCTTATGTGCAAAATACAAAGTCTATTTAGCCCACAAGTAAAAGACACGATGCAAAATTTGGAAAATAAAGTATTTGTTAATACGTTACTGGGTGTACCATGTCCAGTTATTTTGAATCAACTCCAGGATAGATATGAAAGCTTCCTTGGGGTGCTGTTTCAATATTGTCATTTGGCCTGGCTTGAATTAAAACTGTGCTAAGACACTTTTGTATATTCCCTTTAGTGAATTAGTTTATCAACTATTTTCTCTCTCTCTCTCTCTCTTGTAACTGTAGTTTGTTTATTGTTATGCAGTCGCTCTTCATACATTAATCCTTGTGCTGCAAGGATTAAACTAGCTTTGAAGTATCGTAATACGTGTATTCATAAAACATGCTTATAGCTATTTTTATTGCCTCATTTATCTTCTTCGTCATGCACTCCCCCCCCCCCCCCCAAAAAAAAAAAAAAACAAAAAAAAAAAACTTATAATTTTACATAAATAAATAGATTGACTATTGGCTTCATATCACTAGCCCTTGTTTTTTCGTTTCGGCAAGGACTATACAAATTATGTAGCAGTAGAGGTTCTTTATTTATTAATTTATTTATTTATTAATCTATTTACACAGAGATATATCTATGGTGTAATGCCAATATATGTACATGTGTTGGAATAGAAGTTTGTTATAGTAATTATGTTCATACTATCTGTATTAATAGGAAAGTAAGCATGGATATGTATGTTTGTGTGCTATACTGACATTAGTATGATATGTGTGGTTATGACATATGCTTCTGTGTTTTCCTTGTACTCATTTTGTAATGGGTGTGTGTGTGTGTGTGAATTTATTATATGCATTTGTAATCTTCATATACTGGAGGAAATAAAGAATATATATATTCAATGAGATATGCGTATTGCAGGGAAACTAAAATAAATACATGCAGTACCCCAAAGACAAGAGGGCTCGAAGTCAGCGCTATAGGCCTAGGCTACTTCGAGGCAAATTTCAAAATTTTTGTTTCTCTAATAAAAACACACAGAAATTGTATTGCTTTATTGAGATGGAATTAGAGAAATGACGTCGTTTTCGACGTCTAAACCGACGTTTTTGTGAGATTTAGGGTGTGTGCAAACAAATCGTTATTTCTTGTTTAGATTTATATAGAAATAAATTTCTTGTAAATTTAAAGAGTATGAATTTGCCTTTCCGAGGATGTAAATTCCATACGTTAGTTTTTACTGAATTTCCCGTAATTTGGATGTTATCTTGAAAACTAGCCTGGGAAGAATATACTCATAATTTTCTTTTTTATATTTAGGAAAAATTACCCGATACATTTTTATTAAAAATTTGTTTTGTTTTATGAAATTTAAAGAAAATCTATCGGGCCTTTTTTTTTTTTTTTTTTTTTAATTATAATTAGGTTTAACTATGGTCGCAAGCTTTGCCGATCACTGACGTCAAGATGCCAAGATGAACGTTTTTGATTTTTTCACTTCCTTTTATGATTCGAATCTACGGTCAAATTAACAAAGACGAATTAGTCTTTCAAATTATGTAAATTTCCTACGTTATTTTTTTTTTCTGAAAAAAAAAAAAAAATCATAAGAAAAATAACTTGAGAAAACATATCCTAAAACTTATTTCATACCCTGTATTTTTATTTTAAGAATACACTTTTAAAGAAGAGTATAGTTATGGAATATAAAGAAAATATATCGGACTATTTTTTCTTCTTCAGTCATCAATTGGAAAAAAAAAAATATAAAAGTAATAAGAATTTATCCGATTACACCCAGGAGACGGAATGTCCGTTTTCAATTGACAATTATAATGCTCCTGCTGGTTAAGCTCTCTTTCGCATTTACTACTGCTGCTTCCGCTACTTACTACACACTCTACTACTCCTTCTACCAATACTACACGTTACCACTATGCCAATTACTCTATTGCTACTGCTACTACTACTTTCTACTTGTATTATAACGACGACAACTACTACAGCAACAACATCTTCTATTACTATGTTTATCATGATTACTAACACTACTATCTATGTTATCAATTATAAAAAGAATTTTTATATTTAAATTGTTTTAAGGGCGTATGCAACAGTTAACCATCACAATGTTTCGGAAATGTAAAGTGTAACATATATAACTCTAAACTTTCGGATATAAGCAGCACAACTACGTTTAAAGGGTTGTATCGCCAATAAAGGACGTCTGTTTGTATCTATCACATTTCCTTTTTAATTTGTGTATTAATTTGAACTGAATTTCTGATTTCAAACATTGTTTTCTTGTTTAGCATTTGGCAGTTACCATAGAAAGTGCTAAGTAGCTCCTAGATGAACTCGGTTACCTACACATTTGATCAAGCAAGTATAAAAGAATATTTACGAGAAAAATGAAAAAAAAAATCCATTGAAGGATTTCCTGTAAAAAAATAAATAAAAAATGTTTGAAAATGAATCCATTTCTTTTCTCCCATTTCCATTTCTTTTCTCCATTTCTGTAAAAATGAAGTACCTGGGGATATTTAAACAATTCATTCAGATAAATTAAACTATCAGGAAGGAACTATTAGCATGTGTGTCTTCTATTTAAAGATTTTTTTTTAAAAGAGAGATTTAAATTTAGTAAACTGTAAACTTAACATACGTCCTGAACACTTTAATTATGTATAAAGCTCATTATACCTGAATCGACAGTCTCCGAGAGTTACAAACAGGAAATTAATTATCTATGTCAGTATGGACTTTAGAGAAATTTTCAAACATGATCTTCATGTCGAAAGCAAATAAATCATGATACATACGGCATTAGGATGACAATAAAGCTATAAACGTAGACTCTCTTAAACACCACATAAGTTCGAGACCCATATATGAAGGGATCTGCGGTGCGTCGGTGGCTCTACGAATATTACGATATTTGTATGTCTGATGGTTTTCCTCTGCAAATAACAGCCGTATAAATTGTTATGACGACCATGTTAAACTATGTTATATTTTTTACCTTTAACAAAAAAAGTTTAGTCAAAGAGAACTTTTTTTTCATTTCATCTTTTTTTTTTTTTAAATTTTACATTTTGTGATTATATCATTATAAATTAATCACTATTATCAATAATGAAACATAATTGCTATGACCATCAATATTATTATCACTGTTATTGTTATCGTTTTCTTTAATATCAATAATGATTATATAATAGAAGTTATAGAACGTTGATTATTATTTGTTTGTTTACACTCTACCCAATTCCTTTCAATATCTCAAATATTACTTTTATTAGAAATATATGAAAGTATTATTTTTATTATTATTTCAACTCTAAAACAAAACATGAATTGTCAGAGTAGGCTATAAAAGTCGCAAAACGTCCGTTTTGACGTCGCGATTAAGCGCCCTAAGGCGCGACCGAAGTGAATCATTTATAACTTATGGAAAAAAAAACCGGCTCGTTTGAAAAAATATATCCGGTATTTTTTCTAAAAATAAAAAAAGAATATTAAGAGTACATTTTTGCCGTGCTAATTTTCAAGATTAAATTCGAATTACGGGAAATTGAGTAAAAAGCAAATGTATGAAATTTACATCCTTGGAAAGGCAAATTCATCCTCTTTAAGGTAACAAATTTATTTCTAGTTTTAATTGTCATAAAATGATGATATTTGACCACCCACACCAACTACATCAAAAGAAAATTGACCTATAAGAAAAAGGAGAAGAAATAGTAGTAGTAGCCAGGAACCACCTCAGTGGTTTGTTGATTATATGAACGTGCATAATGACTTCTTGGGACAGATCCTGAATTAGATGAGGAAGAAAACTGAAGCTCATAATAAGACCTATGCGAACAGCATAAAACCAGATCAGCCTGCGAGTAACTCGCAGGCTGATCAGGTTTTATGCTGTTCGCTGCTCCTCGGTGGTCTGGAAATGAGGACTTTATAATTAAATTTGGTAAGGTTTAACTGTGGTTTTCTGCAGATCAGGCTTTATTTGGTACCTAATGAGTGCGTCAAAATGAGTCTATATGAGGTTTAAATTAAAAAATTATAAGTAATAAGTGGTATATGTCGAAGAGAGTTTCATTGATGTATCATTCAGGTTACAAAGGTAACACAAATTTCATTTTTTAAAAGAATTATATCTTTGGGGAAAACACACACAAAAAAAAACACTATTTTATTGGAAAAGTAAGTATTAATATTTGGAATATACGTCAGTTTTAGCTAGGGGAAACCACCGGTAAAGGTTGTAAATTTACCAAAATAAAATCACTGTGGAGAACATGTATTATAAAACATAAATGTAAATGTTCTAGATTTATTTATTACTTTGTTCTGTGGTACCGGTATCAGGGATTTCGTGTTGTTTCTTGTTTGTTTGTTTTTTTGTTCGAAAGGTTTTATAAATGTATAAAAGTGCAGTTATGTGTTTCACAACATTATTTATTGAATGTATATATGTGCTTTCATCTTTCCTTTGGGAAAAAACAACAACAAAAACTCTATTTTATTGGGAAAATAGGTAGAAATATTTGGAAAATATGTCAGTTTTTGACAATGGTAAACCACCTGTAAAAGGTATTAAATTGACCAAAATAAAATCATTGTTAGCGTAAATATTCTAGATTTATTTAATACTCTGTTCTGTGGTGCTGTTATCAGGAATGTTTTTAATAGTTTTGTCTTCATAAATCAATTTGAGATTTGTTATGTCTTAAAACACTGTGAATTATGTGCTTTTACCTTTCTTTTGCTTCTTAAAACATGAATGTAAATATGTAAAACTATTTATTTGACATTTTGTTGTCTTCATAACACGAGTTTTAAAACTGCCTGAAGATTTGAACCCGGTTGCGGAATTCAAACAAATCTTTTTATGTCTTGATTTTTGCTATATCAAGATTTGGTCAGGATTTTAAAGTACCGTGCATTAACCCATTATATGAGACCCCTCATGTGTGCTTTAACTTTCCTTTTGCATGTTTTGTCATCATATTTTATCCCTATAAATTATTTGCATGTTTTCGTTTCGATGCAAGTTAAGATTAATAGGGAAGATTTAATATTAATCAGGAAGTTGAACTTGTAAACAGGTTTAAAATCAAACAGTCAATAGATGATATAATGACTATACCAGAAGATGTATATAATTCAAAATATTTGAACTTACTTAATTTATAGATAAGTTTGTTCTGTGGTGCTGGTAACTGTATCAACTTAATTCCAG
Source organism: Solen grandis (assembly GCA_021229015.1). Taxonomy (NCBI): domain Eukaryota; kingdom Metazoa; phylum Mollusca; class Bivalvia; order Adapedonta; family Solenidae; genus Solen; species Solen grandis. The sequence continues at coordinate 28,293,445 of CM037782.1, read as the reverse complement.
ACTTTGAGAGTTTATGTATGTATAAAAAGTGCAGTGCATTTTTTTCTGCTTTCAACTTTCATCACTTGTTTTCATTTGAATGCAAATAGGTGTAAAACAGGGAGAACGTAACATAGTTTTTTTATTTTAGTATTTTTCTAGTCAGCTCTAATTAGTTTATGTTAGCAAATGATCTCATTGTATATGATCTCAACATGCGATAAAGGAATCTGAATGCTGGCATTAATTTCCTTATATCCATGCTAAACCTACTGAGAATAACCACTGAAATAAAAGAGTTACATTTGCACAAGTGTTTATTACTTGAATCCCTTTTTAATCACTGCTTTTGTAATCTTCAAACACCACTCTCTGCCTATTTTCACTCATACTCTTTCTTTCATTTATCCAACTGATCACTTCTAGTCTGTCCTAATTTTCACCCACAACTCAGAACTTGATTTACATACTGATGCATCAACATGTGCAAGAAGGCACTGTCACTGGTGACCAAGGTCTTAAAACATCTGCCAATGGAGCAGTAGGTTGTAAGTTCAATTCCCTACCGCAAATGCTAAAGTGGATAAAAAGGGTACTGATGGCCTCTTGCTTGGCACTCCGCATACAAGGTAGTTATAGGAGATGTTGGTTCAGGGTCTGGATATTTTGATTGTGTGGTATCATGCTGCATGATACTGGAGTGTGGCAGCATTATGTGTCTGAAGGAGACATAGTCTCAAAATGACAGAAATACCGTTGATTTGGGTGTTAAACCAGACAAACTTTGGGAGGGGATATCAAACTTACAAAAAACAATATCATTCAGTCAATCCAATTAATGAGATTAAATTTAAAATGTCTATCATTAAGGGGTAGTACATTTAGAAATCATGTTAAGTACCATGAACACTGTTAACACCTGAAAATGCTTTTAAATAGAGCTGATTATGCACAATAAGAAATAAACTCAGTACAAATGTACTGATGTATCTGAGATAGCTAGATGTGATTATAAAGAGGTAATACGGATGTTAAGTTATCGTAATTCAAGCTTTCTATATGGACCATTCAAACACCACTAAATAACCGAAACCTGCACATTCACCATCCAAATTCAGGCACGAGCCACCTTTGCATTCGAAAGAGACTATTCTCCTCCGCGTGGTGAAGTAAGTTACGCAACATCATAGGGAAAATAGTTCTTCTGCGCCTCTATACTACATACAATTATTGTGTCCCGTAAATATTTATTTTTTACTCAAAATTGAGTTTTCACTATTTTAGCTGAATCTCAGCATATCTGTATTGTAGAATTCTGTTCAATCGTTCGGTTCGGTCGTTCATACAAAATTGAGAGGTTATTATGTTTAAAATGTAGAGAAACGGACCCTCAGAATGTAGATACTATAGTTATGAGTGACTACGTCACACACAACTAATAATGACAGGTAGAAAAAAAACGCAATTATTTTTCTCGAATAGGCTGTTAACGTACATGTATGCATTTGATATCTACATTACGCAGTAAAATTTTATCAAAGATACGACATATCTTCCAAACATATGCTTTACATGATCACTGTTTATACCCATTTTGCCTTAACTCATTCATAGTGACTTGTGTAATTGTTTTATTTATTATACTTCATTAAAAGTTATTCAATCGTATCATCTCTGCTATCTCTGGCCCATGAATTGCCGAGATATTCCGAATAGTGTGTGACGTGTTACTGTCTAACTCTCCGGTGTTTTTTCAGTGGAAGCAATTAAAATGGCGTCGCCCATAAACCAGCTCAGTGCCGCGATTTTGCGTATTAAAACATTTGCTGGCTTGGTCATACAATTTTCATGGCTATATTTTGATGAAATTGTCGTGATTTGTGTAAATTTATGTGCTCTTTAGTAGAAATCCCCACTGCGAGCCCCTTTTTCCTTGCCCAACCGGTCATCAGGCCCCTGCTGTTCCCGAGAAACCCTACTGATAGAGCATGTCACCTGGCAACATCACTAGGTGACAGTGACTGCTTAAATCCTAATCAGTCAGCACTTTCAGCTTTATACTGTGTATATAACTGTGTATACAAGCTATAACATTTAAACGCCTGAATGTCATATACATAAATCAAAGTCCGACAGGTTGTTTTAATGTAAGTCTAAGCTATATGTAATAAATAATAAACAACACTTTATGTATGCAATACCAGACGAGCAGTTTATTTCAGGCGATCAGTACAGTTTGGATGGCTGCGACAAAATCTCAAACATTATAGTTTTCGTACTATCTGTGCGTGTTTTATTATGATAAAAAAACATACATCCACGAATTGATGAATATATATATCTATATATATACTTTGAAAAACGCCACTGAATATTCATGTATAGACATATTAAATAAATGTATCTGCATCGTAAAGTTTTGCTTGTTCGAATGAGCTAGACACAGCTACCCATGCGCATATGAAAAACCCGTGCAATATTTCACTATTTGGAAACCTGTACGCCAAATACAGACCTGATATGATTTAACCTATACCGCCTCGACAAATATTTCCAGGCGCGGATCCAGATTTTTTCCACTGGGGGGAGGGGGGGGGGGGCAAAGTCTGAATGTGATGTGAGTGCTAGGAGGGTCCGGGGGCATGCTCCCCCCGGAAAAAAAGTTTTTTAGTGTGAAGGAGATGCATTCTGAAGACATCTTGGGATAAAAGTGAAGGTTTTTTAGGTTTTTGTTTTTTTGGTTGTTGTTGTTTTTTAACTTGAAGACCATTTTTTTTTGCGAATATTCTGAGATTCTATCACAAGATCTGGAATGTGTCACAGAAAGGTCGCCGAACCTTCGAGACATCACCGAAGCCTAGGGGGTTCCTCGGAGGAAAAAATATTTCGCGGAAGCTCCATGAATGCTACCCAGGAACTTCCGGAAAGCTATGCGTATGTTTCCCCGGCCTGTTTTCCCCGATAAAACTTCGAGAACATGTAGGGAAAAAATTCAATGCAAGCAATGAAGTGCTCCCGATGACTCCACATGGCTCGCAACGCTTTCGAAGCTTCCGCGGGACACAAGGGAACATGTTCCCGACGCCTCCCGAGGCTCATCAATTTCCATCGGGATTACATCCCCTAGGCAAAAAATGTCAAGTGGGACTGAGCCTTGTGCGATATAATCTTATATTTTACCTTCGCAAAGTCATGTTTTTGAATAACTACTGTGCAATAGTATTTGACTACAGTTGTATTAAAAAATGACGGTAGTTAAGGGGGTGGGGGCAGACTGGCATAAAAAAAAATAAGTAAATAAAACAACAACAACAACAAAAAACAGTGACTTGTGTACACTGTCAATTAGTGAATGTTTTGAATAGTCATCAGTTTTAGACTCAACATTGTAAAAGACAGTTTTGTTTAAATCTGAGGGGGAAAAAACACTTTAAACATATTTTGTCAAATATGCTGAAGGGAATACCGGGTATGTGCTGTATTAGGTTTGAACTTGGTTATCTTGACTGTCTAATTGTCGATCTGGAGGCAGCCTTCTCACACAGACTTCCCAGATAAAAAAATCAGGCGTACGTTTTAGGGTCGGGCGTTTGCAGAAGGTTTGGGCCCCTTCTGCGTGTCGATTTTTGGTACATTTTTTTTCTAACTGTTAAAATAAGTGATAAAACAAACAATAATCAGTAATAAAAGATGTTAATATTTTTTATAAAGTCTTTAATATCCGTTTTATTTCGCACATAAATTGTGTTTTCTGTGCATTAGTATTTCGTATTCATTGACTTATCAGTAACATTGCTCAATGACTGATTACCTGGTATTGATTTGAATTAGTGATCATGCATTATCTACATATACATTGTCCCAAAATATGGATTGTCCCAAAATACGGCAGACTGAAATTTTCAAATTCTTTCATTTCATATTCATGATTTTATAAATTTAAAATACACCATATTAAGAGACCATGAATATACATACATGTAGAGTATTATATTCGTAAATATTAAAAAGTTAACATGACGATATATCGGCCTACTGTTTGTATTTAGTCCTTTCAGGAAAAATATTAAGAAGTTAGTTTCATTAAAATAATACTTAAAAAGTTATGTAAAAATAGTTAAGCTGATGACATTTAGAAACACAGCTCATTTAATTGGCATGGCTAGCGATAGGTATGCATATACTCTGCAGTTTGCTACAGCAAAAAATAAATAAATACAATAAAAATCCTTTTAAATAGTTTATAGTTGTAATTGATACAAACTTTTGGTAATTGCCTTTTTCCCAATTGTTAGATCGCTCGGCAGACGACATGTAAATTTCTCTCAATCAGTGAACGTGTCTGCAGTACCCTAAACACATGCTTATCACACAGTCATGGACGACTGCCGATTCGGATTACCTACACATTAACAGCAGGGGGTCATAAAACAATAGGAGTCTGGCTGGTTAGGTGGTTATGCGGGATGCCCACGATGGGGATTTCTTCTAGACAACACTACTATGATGTAATCAAGGGATTTTATAGCCTTGAAAAAATGTATGACCAGGGAGGGGGGGGGGGGGGGGGGGGGGAAGGCCCCCTCGGCCCCCCCCCCGCTGGATCCGGACCTGATTTCTCGCTATACTAACGAAACGCGTGAAATAGATATTAATTGTTGGGTATGACTATTTCTGTTTTTAATAAAGAAAACTTTTGGCATATTTTGGTTAATATTGCCCCACTCTCCCCTACATTTTTTTAGATTTACATAAGTATGTATTGAAATGAAAAAGAAGTAAATTTGAAATAACAAATGGACAAGAATAGTTTGACAAATGTATTTGAAATGTAATAAAAACCATAACCCAATAATATTGTTGTTGTTGTTTTTGAATAGAGCACAAAAAATAAATGTAATACTTCATTACTGCATTGTGCAAAGGAAAAATAACCTTATCAATCACTTTTATTTATGTACGATATTTTTTTTCCTTTTTCATTTCGTTTATTTATCTAATAGGTATATTGAAATGAAATTATAGCATTACAAAGTTCTCCAGCTGGATTCAAATTCGCAAGCTAGCCTTGCAGCGATTTGGCATAAAAGACTGTAGGTAGCACCATATAAAACATGGACACGGATGTGTTTTTATTGGTAAATAACACGACTCTGCACAGCTATACGCTAAAGTAAAAATACATTTATAATACCATAAGTTAAAAGCATACAGCAAGTTAGTCTCATGATCTTGGATATATCGTAAAACAGGAATGATTAACTGCGTTTAAGGCTACCAAATTAAGTTTTACATAAATAGCGCTAAGAAGGCACCAATAGTTGGTGGAAAATGGAACCTGACCATATACCTAATGCCATTTTGAAAACCTTCCCTAGTCATTACAATTATTTTCCAAATATCAATTAACCAAGAAGTATTATATTTAACTTCGGAATTAAAGGGATGCCGAACACATTAGCCCAGTTATCTTGAAAGGAAACTTATATATCATGCTAATTTCATTAACTATACAGGACTTTGCCCATCGTCGGAAACCCACGAGCAACTTCTTCTGTTACTCTCCATCCATTGCTGTATATATGTAGTGAAATGTAATAGACACCCGTGGGTATTCGATGAGAACTTGAAAAATACGTCAAGGGCATAAATAATGTGTGGTCATTTAATTAGTCTTTTTAACCATTTTGAACAGAATAACATGAGACACATCTACTTGTGATAATCAAATATTTATATCTTATATTCATATATAATTGCAATTAACTGAAGGATATATATTAATTTATCATAAGATACTTTTAACATGCCTTCGACAAAGTATTTCATGATAAATGATGATGATGATGATTTGAGACTTAACTTGGACCCATCCGCGTGGTCAAGCTGCATTAAGCGCAGAACCCGGAATGTGACCTTCACCCCTTAAAAATGTGTGTGTGTTTTTATTTAATTACAGTATTTTGATATCAATAATGATTATATAATAGAAGTTATAGAACGTTGATGATTATTTGTTTGTTTACACTCTACCCAATTCCTTTCAATATCTCAAATATTACTTTTATTAGAAATATATGAAAGTATTATTTTTATTATTATTTCAACTCTAAAACAAAACATGAATTGTCAGAGTAGGCTATGAAAGTCGCAAAACGTCCGTTTTGACGTCGCGATTAAGCGCCCTAAGGCGCGACCGAAGTGAATCATTTATAATTTATGAAAAAAAAAAACGGCTCGTTTGATTTTCTTTAAATTTCATAATTGTTTTATTAAAGGGTTATGCTATCCAAATTTAACTTTTAATAAAAATATATCCGGTATTTTTTCTAAAAATAAAAAAAGAATATTAAGAGTTCATTTTTGCCGTGCTAATTTTCAAGATTAAATTCGAATTACGGGAAATTGAGTAAAAGCAAATGTATGAAATTTACATCCTTGGAAAGGCAAATTCATCCTCTTTAAGGTAACAAATTTATTTCTAGTTTTAATTGTCATAAAATGATGATATTTGATCACCCACACCAACTACATCAAAAGAAAATTGACCTATAAGAAAAAGGAGAAGAAATAGTAGTAGTAGCCAGGAACCACCTCAGTGGTTTGTTGATTATATGAACGTGCATAATGACTTCTTGGGACAGATCCTGAATTAGATGAGGAAGAAAACTGAAGCTCATAATAAGACCTATGCGAACAGCATAAAACCAGATCAGCCTGCGAGTAACTCGCAGGCTGATCAGGTTTTATGCTGTTCGCTGCTCCTCGGTGGTCTGGAAATGAGGACTTTATAATTAAATTTGGTAAGGTTTAACTGTGGTTTTCTGCAGATCAGGCTTTATTTGGTACCTAATGAGTGCGTCAAAATGAGTCTATATGAGGTAAAGGGTTAAATTAACAATATAATTATCAAGTAATAGGTGGTATATGTCGAAGAGAGTTTCATTGATGTATCATTCAGGTTACAAAGGTAACACAAATTTCATTTTTTAAAAGAATTATATCTTTGGGGAAAACACACACAAAAAAAACACTATTTTATTGGAAAAGTAAGTATTAATATTTGGAATATACGTCAGTTTTAGCTAGGAGAAACCACCGGTAAAGGTTGTAAATTTACCAAAATAAAATCACTGTGGAGAACATGTATTATAAAACATAAATATAAATGTTCTAGATTTATTTATTACTTTGTTTTGTGGTACCGGTATCAGGGATTTCGTGTTGTTTCTTGTTTGTTTGTTTTTTTGTTTGAAAGGTTTTATAAATGTATAAAAGTGCAGTTATGTGTTTCACAACATTATTTATTGAATGTATATATGTGCTTTCATCTTTCCTTTGGGAAAAAACAACAACAAAAACTCTATTTTATTGGGAAAATAGGTAGAAATATTTGGAAAATATGTCAGTTTTTGACAATGGTAAACCACCTGTAAAAGGTATTAAATTGACCAAAAATAAAATCATTGTTAGCGTAAATATTCTAGATTTATTTAATACTCTGTTCTGTGGTGCTGTTATCAGGAATGTTTTTAATAGTTTTGTCTTCATAAATCAATTTGAGATTTTTTGTCTTAAAACACTGTGAATTATGTGCTTTTACCTTCTTTTGCTTCTTAAAACATGAATGTAAATATGTAAAACTATTTATTTGACATTTTGTTGTCTTCATAACACGAGTTTTAAAACTGCCTGAAGATTTGAACCCGGTTGCGGAATTCAAACAAATCTTTTTATGTCTTGATTTTTGCTATATCAAGATTTGGTCAGGATTTTAAAGTACCGTGCATTAACCCATTATATGAGACCCCTCATGTGTGCTTTAACTTTCCTTTTGCATGTTTTGTCATCATATTTTATCCCTATAAATTATTTGCATGTTTTCGTTTCGATGCAAGTTAAGATTAATAGGGAAGATTTAATATTAATCAGGAAGTTGAACTTGTAAACAGGTTTAAAATCAAACAGTCAATAGATGATATAATGACTATACCAGAAGATGTATATAATTCAAAATATTTGAACTTACTTAATTTATAGATAAGTTTGTTCTGTGGTGCTGGTAACTGTATCAACTTAATTCCAGACTTTGAGAGTTTATGTATGTATAAAAAGTGCAGTGCATTTTTTTCTGCTTTCAACTTTCATCACTTGTTTTCATTTGAATGCAAATAGGTGTAAAACAGGGAGAACGTAACATAGTTTTTTTATTTTAGTATTTTTCTAGTCAGCTCTAATTAGTTTATGTTAGCAATGATCTCATTGTATATGATCTCAACATGTGATAAAGGAATCTGAATGCTGGCATTCATTTCCTTATATCCATGCTAAACCTACTGAGAATAACCACTGAAATAAAAGAGTTACATTTGCACAAGTGTTTATTACTTGAATCCCTTTTTAATCACTGCTTTTGTAATCTTCAAACACCACTCTCTGCCTATTTTCACTCATACTCTTTCTTTCATTTATCCAACTGATCACTTCTAGTCTGTCCTAATTTTCACCCACAACTCAGAACTTGATTTACATACTGATGCATCAACATGTGCAAGAAGGCACTGTCACTGGTGACCAAGGTCTTAAAACATCTGCCAATGGAGCAGTAGGTTGTAAGTTCAATTCCCTACCGCAAATGCTAAAGTGGATAAAAAGGGTACTGATGGCCTCTTGCTTGGCACTCCGCATACAAGGTAGTTATAGGAGATGTTGGTTCAGGGTCTGGATATTTTGATTGTGTGGTATCATGCTGCATGATACTGGAGTGTGGCAGCATTATATGTCTGAAGGAGACATAGTCTCAAAATGACAGAAATACCGTTGATTTGGGTGTTAAACCAGACAAACTTTGGGAGGGGATATCAAACTTACAAAAAACAATATCATTCAGTCAATCCAATTAATGAGATTAAATTTAAAATGTCTATCATTAAGGGGTAGTACATTTAGAAATCATGTTATGCACCATGAACACTGTAACACCTGAAAATGCTTTTAAATAGAGCTGATTATGCACAATAAGAAATAAACTCAGTACAAATGTACTGATGTATCTGAGATAGCTAGATGTGATTATAAAGAGGTAATACGGATGTTAAGTTATCGTAATTCAAGCTTTCTATATGGACCATTCAAACACCACTAAATAACCGAAACCTCCATATTCACCATCCAAATTCAGGCACGAACCACCTTTGCATTCGAAAGAGACTATTCTCCTCCGCGTGGTGAAGTAAGTTTCGCAACATCATAGTGAAAATAGTTCTTCTGTGCCTTTATACTACATACAATTATTGTGTCCCGTAAATATTTATTTTTTACTCAAAATTGAGTTTTCACTATTTTAGCTGAATCTCAGCATATCTGTATTGTAGAATTATGTTCAATCGTTCGGTTCGGTCGTTCATACAAAATTGAGAGGTTATTATGTTTAAAATGTAGAGACACGGACCCCCAGAATGTAGATACTATACTACGTCACACACAACTAATAATGACAGGTAGAAAAAAACGCAATTATTTTTCTCGAATAGGCTGTTAACGTACATGTATGCATTTGATATCCACATTACGCAGTAAAATTTTATCAAAGATACGACATTTCTCCCATGTTCAGCATACGAAGATAGGGATTTCCCTCATGGAAGAAAACTCTATCTTCCATGTCACGTGATCAGCTTTCTTCCATGTCACGTAAATAAACAATGATGACTGTAAGTTACACATTTTATCAAGATACAAAACTAACTTGTTGTAATTAATAAATATACATGTATGTTTGAAAATATTATATATACCTAGTTAGTTATCCTTTTATTATCATTTACTACTACGAATGTGAAATAAGGCTTAATATTTGGGGGAATATTACGTACCGTCAAGGACTGGTATTTTCAACTAAGTTATTTTAAGCAAATGGTAATTCCCAGTTGAACGAACATCAGAATTTAGGTACATACTTGCGTGTGAACTTTAAAATGCCAATTTCTTTCATGTTGTTATTGTGTTAATTTGTTAAGCGGCAAGAAAAAAAGTGCAAAAAAAGAAATTAAAAATGGAAGCGCGATATGTTTATTAAATCGAGGCTGACGGTCTGTGGCAAGTAATAATTGTTCATGGGAGAAAATAAATCCATCATTCGTAAATTTATGAAGGATTGGGATATCTCACCCTCGGGATCAGAAATTTCAGGCAGGGACTCGGCAGAGCCTCGTCCCTGCCTGAAATTTCTGACCCTCGGGTAAGATATCCCTATCCTACATGAATACTCATGGTGGATTCTTATAATCTTCCAAACATATGCTTTACATGAGCACTGTTTATACCCATTTTGCCTTAAATCATTCATAGTGACTTGTGTAATTGTTTTATTTATTATACTTCATTAAAAGTTATTCAATCGTATCATCTCTGCTATCTCTGGCCCATGAATTGCCGAGATATTCCGAATAGTGTGTGACGTGTTACTGTCTAACTCTCCGGTGTTTTTTCAGTGGAAACAATTAAAATGGCGTCGCCCATAAACCAGCTCAGTGCCGCGATTTTGCGTATTAAAACATTTGCTGGCTTGGTCATACAATTTTCATGGCTATATTTTGATGAAATTGTCGTGATTTGTGTAAATTTATGTGCTCTTTAGTAGAAATCCCCACTGCGAGCCCCTTTTTCCTTGCCCGACCGGTCACCAGGCCCCTGCTGTTCCCGAGAAACCCTACTGATAGAGCATGTCACCTGGCAACATCACTAGGTAACAGTGACTGCTTAAATCCTAATCAGTCAGCACTTTCAGCTTTATACTGTGTATATAACTGTGTATACAAGCTATAACATTTAAACGCCTGAATGTCATACTAGTATACATAAATCAAAGTCCGACAGGTTGTTTTAATGTAAGTCTAAGCTATATGTAATAAATAATAAACAACACTTTATGTATGCAATACCAGACGAGCAGTTTATTTCAGGCGATCAGTACAGTTTGGATGGCTGCGACAAAATCTCAAACATTATAGTTTTCGTACTATCTGTGCGTGTTTTATTATGATAAAAAAACATACATCCACGAATTGATGAATATATATATCTATATATATACTTTGAAAAACGCCACTGAATATTCATGTATAGACATATTAAATAAATGTATCTGCATCGTAAAGTTTTGCTTGTTCGAATGAGCTAGACACAGCTACCCATGCGCATATGGTGTCACACCACTATGAAAGTACTTCCGGGTCGTAGGGTGCTGAAGTAGTACCTAATGAAAAATGAAAGGGTGGACATCAAAGTCATATTTTCCCCAGAAAACACTGAATAACTGCAACACATTTAGCCTGTGTGGTGAGATACATGCATTTTTGACCATTAACTTGCATTTAATAGTTGTATTAAGGGATTACTTTCCTACAGGATGTTGGGAGAGCTGCAGAGGTAATGCGGCTCAGAGGTCATGTTTGTTTTGGAAATTTTGACAGGTAGCCGGGAAATGTGAAATTTGTGAAACGCCAATTCCTTAATGATATATTTTTTTTGTGCCTAAATCTGTTGATTTATGAATGGTCTACATGAAACTAGACCAGAAATATTCCAACGAACATTTGGAAAGTAGGAACAGGCCTCGAAAGTCGGCCAAGTTACTATAGATTATATAGGGACAAAAAGTAGTGGTGTGACACCTATATGAATAGAAAATGAAAGTAGAAGAAATTGAATTACGGAGCCATTTTTCAATGGATTGACATCAAATTTGGACAACATGTACATTGAATACATGGAAATTGGATAATATGTTTAAAAAAATAGGTATGTTTATTTTTTTTAAATTATTAATATTTTAATATTTTTATATATGAAATTGGGCTAATTTTAGATTTCTGCATCTTAACTTGGAGGAAAATTACACGAATAACAACAGAAAGCGTTGTTTTGAACTGGGGGTGTGTTCCGGTCACATAAACGGGAGTGGTGGGCGTGAGCCTGAGTGCCTTGTGCACCTCGGCTGGGAGTGATTTTAGAGGGTTATTGTTTAAAAATGAAGTAGGGGTTATGTTTTTATGTTGGTTACTTGGTGTTGATACTCACGTATAAATATCTTCTTTAATTATCTTTAATTTTGATTTTGAACCCTGTCTCTCTGTCCCCCCCCCCCCCTGAATTTTCCAAACAGATATTGATACATGAGTTTATATTTTTCTTTTATATAGCACTGTTTCGGTCCAGCATCAGACCTCATCAGTGGTGCTGCTATGCACCAGACAGAGCTTTTTTTTTTCTTTATGTTTTTTTGTTGTTTTTTTTTTCTGCTGTGCTCTGTTCTGTAGGGCAGGCTGCTGCTACTGGTTTGTTGCAGAAGTTAAGGCGTAGGAGTGCAGATTGCTGTCAAGCAGTCCCTTTACATAATCAGGCTCCTTCTGGTGGTGGGTTTCTTGAGTCTGCCGGTGTTCGAACTCCATCTGGGCCCTTTGAGCTCTTCGCTTTGCCTTATACCTTCTTGTTGTCTTGTACGACTTATGGTAGCTTGCCTTCCTTGATATGTGAAGAAGGCGCTTTCTTGAAGCTGCAGATAGACAAGTCCTTGTGAGGCGGCCCACCTTCATCCTCACTGCTGAGTAAACTGAGTTGTTCGCTCTCAGGGTTTGAAGAGCTAGCCGAGCCTCAAATGACCTGGGGTAGTTCTGGGACTTCGGCATGGTGGCTAAAGTTGCTCGGTTGAAGGCCTCACACTTCTGTGTTGATGTTCTAGATGACACCTTGTAGACCGCCTCTTCACTCAATCTCATTTTTAGTATCACAGCAAGCAGTGACTTGTCATTTTCGTTCATCTTCAGGTGCGTGATGTCATTTGGGCCCAGGATCATGGACTTGTACCACCAGGAGTTGTGACCTTCACCGGAGCAGACCAGGGCTGATTGATGACAGAAGCTGCAGTTCCCGGCATAGCATTCAATGGTGGCCCGCTGGATGTCAGGTAAGCGTGATATAAATTTCGTAATATCTCCTCCTCCCAATCTTGCCATCTCTTCTATAACAGCATTGCATCTGGCCTTGACGTCACGTGACAGAGCTGCCTGTGCCTTCTTTCGCCCAAGTTTAGTGGTCTGAGGGAACATTCCTTTGCTAAATTCTGCAGATCTCATTTTTCTCTCTTGCGTCACCGCCAGATGATTTGGATCTGCCTGCCTTGAAACTTCCCAGGCTGCGTCTAGCTTCTGGTAGAAGTCCTGCATCCCAAGGTAAGATTTGGTGTCGCCGTCAGTCGTCAGGGTTCGGACAAAGTACCCTTCCATGGACAGGTCTTCAGCAAGCTCATAGGCCATTCTCCTTTCTGAGTGGGGGGTGAAGTAGGCTAGGTTGGCTGTGCATCCGGCATGTCCACCAGGGCAGGTGACGGTCAAACCTTTATTCCTTAGCACAGCACCAGTCCAGCAGAGCTTGTTTTCCACAGCCAGGCCCACGATGTACTTCTTGTCAGTGTGGTTCTCTACAGCTACTGTGTAGGCTTGGGAAGCGCTCTGCCCAGGTTTGTATGATGACGTCATCCGAGAACTGTTGTACCGGGCGTCAATGGAGAGGTCGAGCTGTTTTGGGTCTCTGGCACTGGCTGCAAGTGCATGGCGTTCCACAAGGCGCCGCTTCTCGGACATGTCTTCTTTATTTAATTTGACGACCTCACTGCTGACAGTTGATGTTAGCCGTTGAAGATGACTTGTAGCTGGGAACGGTAAGTCCATCTGGGTAAACAGCTGCTCAGCCCGAGAGATGCCCATAGGAGTGTCCATTATGGCTGACGCCAAGGAAGTGTTGATGACGGCCTTCTTTGTCCCTGCTATCTCGTCATAGGTTTTCATTCTCTTTGAAATGTAAGTGCAAGATTTGCACTTGAAAATGAACTTGCTTCCCAGCCCATACTTCTGCTCCTGGTACAGGTCCACTTCTAGTTGTCTGCAGCCTGTGTCTTCATGGTTGCTGTAAACTGCATTCATCATGGAGAGGAGCCGTGGAAGGTGTATGACGCGGTTTCCTGAAATGAAGTTATCTTCCATTTGCAGATTACGTCGTAGCCTGTATGGATGGTGGTCTTCTTCATCGTCTGGGTGGTGGCCTGTAGATGCTGTGCTGTAGGCGTCTCCTTCAGATCCTGCCTCAGAAGGTAATTTCTTCTTAAATGGGCTCAGTTGGTTGTTCTTCTGGAAGAAAATCCCAGCAGCTTTGCGTTTCCTCTCGCCTAGGACCATAGTTGTAGAAATTGGCAGTCAGTCTTCTCTGGTGCATTCAGATATGATTTGGGTTAACTCAGTACCACCCCCTGTATAAGGTCAAGGTCCAGACAGTAGCCACACCTACTGATTTAATGCTGCCCAACCAGTAGCTGACCCCTGGGGGGCTCCTTGAGGGGTAGGGGAGACATCCTCCCCAGCCCCGGCTAGACGTGCCTGTAGACCTATACACAGGTCCTTTGATGTTGCTTAAGTACAACTACCTAGGTAACCCCTGTATATGTCCTGATGCAGTTACATGTCTGGGATTGATTTTGGCCCACTTTCAAATAAAAAAAAATTAGAAAAAAAAAAAAGAGAAATAATTAAATAGTATTTTTTTCTTATTTTAGCCCTAAAAAAATCCATTTTTGTCTGCTTTTCTAATTTTTGGGGTATTTCCCTTCAATCAGGTGATCAATAATGGGGTTTAAATGATAAATATGATGTTTGAAACAGAGTGCACTTTATTTCATCAAAATCCATTGGTTATTAATTAAAATATGACTGATTTTGAAAGTATACCCCTGCATGATTAGAATGCATTTAAAATGACCAAATACAGTGCACAATCTGCCACTCTCTAAAACAGTTTAATGTGACCTTAGACTTGACTGAGAAATCTGATCAGGGTTTTATTTTGTTGCAAATATAATAAATAAGTTATTTTGGGCATAATTTTCATGTATATTTCAAATTTGGGTTCTATATAGGTGTCACACCACTATGAAAGTACTTCCGGGTCGTAGGGTGCTGAAGTAGTACCTAATGAAAAATGAAAGGGTGGACATCAAAGTCATATTTTCCCCAGAAAACACTGAATAACTGCAACACATTTAGCCTGTGTGGTGAGATACATGCATTTTTGACCATTAACTTGCATTTAATAGTTGTATTAAGGGATTACTTTCCTACAGGATGTTGGGAGAGCTGCAGAGGTAATGCGGCTCAGAGGTCATGTTTGTTTTGGAAATTTTGACAGGTAGCCGGGAAATGTGAAATTTGTGAAACGCCAATTCCTTAATGATATATTTTTTTGTGCCTAAATCTGTTGATTTATGAATGGTCTACATGAAACTAGACCAGAAATATTCCAACGAACATTTGGAAAGTAGGAACAGGCCTCGAAAGTCGGCCAAGTTACTATAGATTATATAGGGACAAAAAGTAGTGGTGTGACACCTATATGAATAGAAAATGAAAGTAGAAGAAATTGAATTACGGAGCCATTTTTCAATGGATTGACATCAAATTTGGACAACATGTACATTGAATACATGGAAATTGGATAATATGTTTAAAAAAATAGGTATGTTTATTTTTTTTAAATTATTAATATTTTAATATTTTTATATATGAAATTGGGCTAATTTTAGATTTCTGCATCTTAACTTGGAGGAAAATTACACGAATAACAACAGAAAGCGTTGTTTTGAACTGGGGGTGTGTTCCGGTCACATAAACGGGAGTGGTGGGCGTGAGCCTGAGTGCCTTGTGCACCTCGGCTGGGAGTGATTTTAGAGGGTTATTGTTTAAAAATGAAGTAGGGGTTATGTTTTTATGTTGGTTACTTGGTGTTGATACTCACGTATAAATATCTTCTTTAATTATCTTTAATTTTGATTTTGAACCCTGTCTCTCTGTCCCCCCCCCCCCCCCCCTGAATTTTCCAAACAGATATTGATACATGAGTTTATATTTTTCTTTTATATAGCACTGTTTCGGTCAGCATCAGACCTCATCAGTGGTGCTGCTATGCACCAGACAGAGCTTTTTTTTTTTCTTTATGTTTTTTTGTTTTTTTTTTTTCTGCTGTGCTCTGTTCTGTAGGGCAGGCTGCTGCTACTGGTTTGTTGCAGAAGTTAAGGCGTAGGAGTGCAGATTGCTGTCAAGCAGTCCCTTTACATAATCAGGCTCCTTCTGGTGGTGGGTTTCTTGAGTCTGCCGGTGTTCGAACTCCATCTGGGCCCTTTGAGCTCTTCGCTTTGCCTTATACCTTCTTGTTGTCTTGTACGACTTATGGTAGCTTGCCTTCCTTGATATGTGAAGAAGGCGCTTTCTTGAAGCTGCAGATAGACAAGTCCTTGTGAGGCGGCCCACCTTCATCCTCACTGCTGAGTAAACTGAGTTGTTCGCTCTCAGGGTTTGAAGAGCTAGCCGAGCCTCAAATGACCTGGGGTAGTTCTGGGACTTCGGCATGGTGGCTAAAGTTGCTCGGTTGAAGGCCTCACACTTCTGTGTTGATGTTCTAGATGACACCTTGTAGACCGCCTCTTCACTCAATCTCATTTTTAGTATCACAGCAAGCAGTGACTTGTCATTTTCGTTCATCTTCAGGTGCGTGATGTCATTTGGGCCCAGGATCATGGACTTGTACCACCAGGAGTTGTGACCTTCACCGGAGCAGACCAGGGCTGATTGATGACAGAAGCTGCAGTTCCCGGCATAGCATTCAATGGTGGCCCGCTGGATGTCAGGTAAGCGTGATATAAATTTCGTAATATCTCCTCCTCCCAATCTTGCCATCTCTTCTATAACAGCATTGCATCTGGCCTTGACGTCACGTGACAGAGCTGCCTGTGCCTTCTTTCGCCCAAGTTTAGTGGTCTGAGGGAACATTCCTTTGCTAAATTCTGCAGATCTCATTTTTCTCTCTTGCGTCACCGCCAGATGATTTGGATCTGCCTGCCTTGAAACTTCCCAGGCTGCGTCTAGCTTCTGGTAGAAGTCCTGCATCCCAAGGTAAGATTTGGTGTCGCCGTCAGTCGTCAGGGTTCGGACAAAGTACCCTTCCATGGACAGGTCTTCAGCAAGCTCATAGGCCATTCTCCTTTCTGAGTGGGGGGTGAAGTAGGCTAGGTTGGCTGTGCATCCGGCATGTCCACCAGGGCAGGTGACGGTCAAACCTTTATTCCTTAGCACAGCACCAGTCCAGCAGAGCTTGTTTTCCACAGCCAGGCCCACGATGTACTTCTTGTCAGTGTGGTTCTCTACAGCTACTGTGTAGGCTTGGGAAGCGCTCTGCCCAGGTTTGTATGATGACGTCATCCGAGAACTGTTGTACCGGGCGTCAATGGAGAGGTCGAGCTGTTTTGGGTCTCTGGCACTGGCTGCAAGTGCATGGCGTTCCACAAGGCGCCGCTTCTCGGACATGTCTTCTTTATTTAATTTGACGACCTCACTGCTGACAGTTGATGTTAGCCGTTGAAGATGACTTGTAGCTGGGAACGGTAAGTCCATCTGGGTAAACAGCTGCTCAGCCCGAGAGATGCCCATAGGAGTGTCCATTATGGCTGACGCCAAGGAAGTGTTGATGACGGCCTTCTTTGTCCCTGCTATCTCGTCATAGGTTTTCATTCTCTTTGAAATGTAAGTGCAAGATTTGCACTTGAAAATGAACTTGCTTCCCAGCCCATACTTCTGCTCCTGGTACAGGTCCACTTCTAGTTGTCTGCAGCCTGTGTCTTCATGGTTGCTGTAAACTGCATTCATCATGGAGAGGAGCCGTGGAAGGTGTATGACGCGGTTTCCTGAAATGAAGTTATCTTCCATTTGCAGATTACGTCGTAGCCTGTATGGATGGTGGTCTTCTTCATCGTCTGGGTGGTGGCCTGTAGATGCTGTGCTGTAGGCGTCTCCTTCAGATCCTGCCTCAGAAGGTAATTTCTTCTTAAATGGGCTCAGTTGGTTGTTCTTCTGGAAGAAAATCCCAGCAGCTTTGCGTTTCCTCTCGCCTAGGACCATAGTTGTAGAAATTGGCAGTCAGTCTTCTCTGGTGCATTCAGATATGATTTGGGTTAACTCAGTACCACCCCCTGTATAAGGTCAAGGTCCAGACAGTAGCCACACCTACTGATTTAATGCTGCCCAACCAGTAGCTGACCCCTGGGGGGCTCCTTGAGGGGTAGGGAGACATCCTCCCCAGCCCCGGCTAGACGTGCCTGTAGACCTATACACAGGTCCTTTGATGTTGCTTAAGTACAACTACCTAGGTAACCCCTGTATATGTCCTGATGCAGTTACATGTCTGGGATTGATTTTGGCCCACTTTCAAATAAAAAAAAATTAGAAAAAAAAAAAAGAGAAATAATTAAATAGTATTTTTTTCTTATTTTAGCCCTAAAAAAATCCATTTTTGTCTGCTTTTCTAATTTTTGGGGTATTTCCCTTCAATCAGGTGATCAATAATGGGGTTTAAATGATAAAATATGATGTTTGAAACAGAGTGCACTTTATTTCATCAAAATCCATTGGTTATTAATTAAAATATGACTGATTTTGAAAGTATACCCCTGCATGATTAGAATGCATTTAAAATGACCAAATACAGTGCACAATCTGCCACTCTCTAAAACAGTTTAATGTGACCTTAGACTTGACTGAGAAATCTGATCAGGGTTTTATTTTGTTGCAAATATAATAAATAAGTTATTTTGGGCATAATTTTCATGTATATTTCAAATTTGGGTTCTATATAGGTGTCACACCACTATGAAAGTACTTCCGGGTCGTAGGGTGCTGAAGTAGTACCTAATGAAAAATGAAAGGGTGGACATCAAAGTCATATTTTCCCCAGAAAACACTGAATAACTGCAACACATTTAGCCTGTGTGGTGAGATACATGCATTTTTGACCATTAACTTGCATTTAATAGTTGTATTAAGGGATTACTTTCCTACAGGATGTTGGGAGAGCTGCAGAGGTAATGCGGCTCAGAGGTCATGTTTGTTTTGGAAATTTTGACAGGTAGCCGGGAAATGTGAAATTTGTGAAACGCCAATTCCTTAATGATATATTTTTTTGTGCCTAAATCTGTTGATTTATGAATGGTCTACATGAAACTAGACCAGAAATATTCCAACGAACATTTGGAAAGTAGGAACAGGCCTCGAAAGTCGGCCAAGTTACTATAGATTATATAGGGACAAAAAGTAGTGGTGTGACACCATATGAAAAACCCGTGCAATATTTCACTATTTGGAAACCTGTACGCCAAATACAGACCTGATATGATTTAACCTATACCGCCTTGACAAATATTTCCAGGCGCGGATCCAGATTTTTTTCCACTGGGGGGGGGGGGGGGGGGGGCAAAGTCTGAATGTGATGTGAGTGCAGGGGGTCCGGGGGCATGCTCCCCCCGGAAAAAAAGTTTTTTAGTGTGAAGGAGATGCATTCTGAAGACATCTTGGGATAAAAGTGAAGGTTTTTTAGGTTTTTGTTTTTTTGGTTGTTGTTGTTTTTTTAACTTGAAGACCATTTTTTTTTTTTGCGAATATTCTGAGATTCTATCACAAGATCTGGAATGTGTCACAGAAAGGTCGCCGAACCTTCGAGACATCACCGAAGCCTAGGGGGTTCCTCGGAGGAAAAAATATTTCGCGGAAGCTCCATGAATGCTACCCAGGAACTTCCGGAAAGCTATGCGTATGTTTCCCCGGCCTGTTTTCCCCGATAAAACTTCGAGAACATGTAGGGAAAAAATTCAATGCAAGCAATGAAGTTCTCCCGATGACTCCACATGGCTCGCAACGCTTTCGAAGCTTCCGCGGGACACAAGGGAACATGTTCCCGACGCCTCCCGAGGCTCATCAATTTCCATCGGGATTACATCCCCTAGGCAAAAAATGTCAAGTGGGACTGAGCCTTGTGCGATATAATCTTATATTTTACCTTCGCAAAGCCATGTTTTTGAATAACTACTGTGCAATAGTATTTGACTACAGTTGTATTAAAAAATGACGGTAGTTAAGGGGGGTGGGGGCAGACTGGCATAAAAAAATAATAAGTAAATAAAACAACAACAACAACAACAACAACAACAACAACAACAACAACAACAAAACAGTGACTTGTGTACACTGTCAATTAGTGAATGTTTTGAATAGTCATCAGTTTTAGACTCAACATTGTAAAAGACAGTTTGTTTAAATCTGAGGGGGAAAAAACACTTTAAACATATTTTGTCAAATATGCTGAAGGGAATACCGGGTATATGCTGTATTAGGTTTGAACTTGGTTATCTTGACTGTCTAATTGTCGATCTGGAAGCAGCCTTCACACACAGACTTCCCAGATAAAATCAAAGCGCACAATGCGCTGAGAGACGGCGACGGGATTAACATTCTAAACCCAGAGTTTCTGAAATTATTGAAGCAGTCACATGACGACAAAAACTCCATCCGCTGTTGCTACAGAAGTTCTGTTTGTAACATAATAATCCGGAGTAAAGGTCATGAACCTTTCATTCATAAAGAGCTGCATACCTAAGTAGGTCATTCTCTTTCTCTAGTGCTAGCGAATTCTATCTGTTGTTTTGTATATGTAGAAATTGACCAGGTATTTGATTATTTAAGATACTAGAATGTTTGCCTATCTATTTCAAAGTTAAGAAATGCCATGGGAGGAACCTTACTCGCCATCGTGCAAAATATTCTGTGGACTACTTTAGGTCAGTTACATACATACGGAGCACTACTTTTTCTTTTTACAGGAGTAGATCTCCATGTACGTAAGATGAGTTGCTGTTCTGGTTAAGAAATGTCACGGATATTTTTTTCACGCTTAAAATTGATGCTTCCAGTGAAAAATAATGGCAAAAGAAAACATGTTAACAAACAGTAACACACTAAAAGCGGTTACGGTTATGATTTAAACGCCTGTGTAACATATTCCACTCGTATTCGTTAGTGCAGAATCGCATTGCATAGATCCGCACTAAGCGCGGAGAGGTACAGTTAAAAATGTTGTGGAAAATATGCAAATTAGCAAGGCCTGATTTCGATTTCAGCATAAGACGGCTTATCGCCGTCTAAAAATCAGGCGTACGTTTTAGGGTCGGGCGTTTGCAGAAGGTTTGGGCCCCTTCTGCGTGTCGATTTTTGGTACATTTTTTTTCTAACTGTTAAAATAAGTGACAAAACAAACAATAATCAGTAATAAAAGATGTTAATATGTTTTATAAAGTCTTTAATATCCGTTTTATTTCGCACATAAATTGTGTTTTCTGTGCATTAGTATTTCGTATTCATTGACTTATCAGTAACATTGCTCAATGACTGATTACCTGGTTTTGATTTGAATTAGTGATCATGCATTATCTACATATACATTGTCCCAAAATATGGATTGTCCCAAAATACGGCAGATTGAAATTTTCAAATTCTTTCATTTCATATTCATGATTTTATAAATTTAAAATACACCATATTAAGAGACCATGAATATACATACATGTAGAGTATTATATTCGTAAATATTAAAAAGTTAACATGACGATATATCGGCCTACTGTTTGTATTTAGTCCTTTCAGGAAAAATATTAAGAAGTTAGTTTCATTAAAATAATACTTAAAAAGTTATGTAAAAATAGTTAAGCTG
>CM037782.1:28221730-28271730 GCA_021229015.1 Solen grandis | reverse complement strand
ACTAAAAGAAAATGTTTTGAATTTCTGTGGTTTCAATTATTATAATATTAGAGTATGATTTAAATAATATGCTCTAACAAAATAGTAAAGAGTTTTTACCACAGTTTAAAAGAAAATGTTTTGAATTTCTGTGGTATTACACCCGACTACAAATCCAAAGGTAATGGATGTTTTAACCCAGGTCTGAGGACATAGATTATTATCTTACCAGGTGAAAAGTATTAATTTTAACAAGATATAGTAACCATCAGTGAATAACCCAAGGGTCATTTACCTTTGAATAGTCAGTCCAGGAATTATCAGTTAGTATCTCACCGGAAAGCACGCCCGTTTTTCAATAAAATTTCAAGGATTATTTGTATAACCCTGTCATTCAGCTTTATGATCAAGGCTTATATGCATTAACCTCATTTTACCATAACGTTTCTTAAGGTGATCTGTTCAAGCATTACAATAGAGTGACCTCGTCAGGCGATAGCTAGTCACGTGACGGTACTCAGTCAAACCGGTTTTGTATACTCCCCTGTTGAGACAAATTTTCTCCGCTATACGATGTAATGCGGAGAACGGATATTGTCAAGGATGATACTGGTGGAACTGATTTGTTATTTGTACTTTAATAATTTTGGAGGGAAAAATTCTATCATTTGTGTGAGGGGGTTTTCTGATATGTATTTGAATAATTTAATTAACAAAAATATATTATATTTATGTATACTTTGTAACTGTATGAGTGATTAAACATTACGCATTGTCAGGAGTGATTAAAACATAAAACCCTTCCAAAAATAAACTGCTTTATAAACAAAGTAAGTATTTTCGCTTCGCTTAAATAGGTCTTTAATAGCATTTTTTTTAAATTTTGGTTAATTTGATCTCTGTAAATCCTCAAAATGTTTTCAATATATTAAGCATTATAAGGCCTTTAATTAACAACAATTGCCTTGAAACGGTTGATTTATTTGCGTCTGAAATAACCCAACGTAGACGGTCAAACATTCTTTAATCTTTTTATCAACAAACGAGGGTGTCGCTTGTAGTGCAGAGTGTCTTTGTACTTGTTAATTCGTTGATAATCAATTTATAGACGTGAGGTCTATCTTCGTATACCCATAGCAAGACATACTCATTTAAGATGAGGGTCAAACTGACATAGTCTATCTATTGACCACAACGCCGGTAAACTCACATTCATCGGTTACAGATCTCTTGTATTTACATGTATAAACAAAAGCCTTGAAATATTCTCTTGACTGTCCTATATTGTAGTTTATCATAATAATAATAAGTTTGTAATTAACTTATAAATGATACAATATGTTCTTATTTGTGTCTGTAGAGTGGATGTACGAGAATGGAGCGGTTGAAGTTCTGAGCATGTACATATGCTAACAGCTAAATATGATTAAATAAAGTTTTAAATAATTAATGACTGCATATCCAAAATCTGAACTTTCTTGATGAATACTACCAACAAGTTTGTTTTGGCGTTATCGTTTAGATAAAATAAGCATGACCTTTTTCAGACAATTTAAAAAAAAACTCATTTTGTGAGTAAAATGAGTAATTTATGAGTAAAAATGAGTAATTTATAGTAAAAATGAGTAAATGTCATTCTAGGAGAAAAATGAATAACAACTGAGAATAAAAAAAATCTTTTATGTGTTTGTAAGAAAAAATTTTGTAAATCGTTTAAATGGTGTTTTTTGTTTTTCAAGCATTCAAAAAGACAAAAAAAAGCAAATGCCTGGATGAAGTGATGTTTCTTTGTGTTGTTTATTGTACCAAGTCCAATTGTTAGAGTAAAATAGTAATTTATGAGAAAATGAGAATTTATGAGAAAAAATTTAGTAAAAATTTTGAGTAAATGTTCATTCTAGTGAAAAAAAGAATAACAACGAGTAATAAAAAAAAACTTCTTTTATGTGTTGTAAGAAAACATTATTGTAAATCGTTTAAAGGGTTATTTTTTTCAAGCATTCTAAAAAGACAAAACAAGCAAAGCCGGGGATGAAGTGTTTTTTGGGATTCCTTTGTTTTTGGGGTTTGAGTAAAATGAAAAAAAATTTTTATGAGTAAAATGGTAATTTTAAAAAGAAAATAAAAATGGTAATTTATGAGTAAAAATGAGAAAAAAAGGGCCTTTCTAGGAGTAAAAATAAATAAAACTGAGTAATAAAAAAACCTTTTAGTGTTTTAAAAAAACATTATTGTAAATCGTTTAAAGTGGGTTTTTTATTTGTTTTTCAAGCATTCTAAAAAGCCAAACAAGCAAATACCTGCATGAATTGATGTTTCTTTGTGTTGTTTATTGTACCAAGTCACAATTGTGTTGTGAGTAAAAATGAGTAATTTATGAGTAAAAATGAGTAATTCTTACTTCTTCATATTTTTGCGGAAAGGCTAAATGTCAGTTACCAAGATCAACTGTTTTTATAGAATTGGGACATTTCTGTGTACATTATAACTAAAACGCAGGACTCATTTTTTTTTAATTTATTGGTACAATAACATTACATGACATACTGTTCAACAGTTTTTAAACGTTACTCTTGCGATAGTTCTGGAGGGTTATAACCCTCAAAAACAGCTTCAAAAAAAATTTTCTTTTATTGACGGCATATTTCCACGCTTCTTCTGTGTCAAAGTCCTCAGTTTTTTATAACACTATTAGCCGTCTTTTTGATCGATTGAAAAAACTGGAGAATCTTTGAGAGCATTGATCCAAAGCACATTTTCCGTGAATACATCAGTTACGTTTACGTAAGTATTTTTTAAATTTCCCATCCCGGTTCTTTTTAGGTTTTTTTGATTATTAAAGTTTTCCCCTTTCGGGCCTGTGTAGTTCTACGTTAAAGACTTGGTCATTTTATTTTTCCGGTTACTTTTTTCTGTGAGTTTCAATCCCTTTTATGAGCCTAATACTGTCACTTGACAGGTTTTGCAGTGTTTTGTTTATTTATACGCTCTACCTCAGATTTACTCGTCCACCACACCGTATGGTGATGTTAATTCTATGGTCCCGTTTTTGCTTTTCGGAAAAATATGATTGTTTTGGTCGAAATAATAGACCCACTTTTTGAGATCAGGCATATACGTTGAGTAAATTCCATGTTTCCTTATGAAATTGTAATGTCGGCAATACAGGTTCTTGTAAAAAAGAAGCTCCACGCTCTTTTAAATCATTTATTATATTTCAAATTCTTATAATTATGTTTGTTTTAAATGGTAGAAAAAAAAGGTGTTCAAAACGCAAATTCCAACGAGTGTAATTGTTTTGGGCCTCGCTGCCCTCCCCCCACAACCCCCTTCGAAAAAAACAGTTATTAAGTTGTGTTTTGTTTAAAAACTTGAATTCCCCCCCATTCCATCTTTCCCCAAATTTTTTTAAAATTAAAATGGGGGTTTATTTGAGGAAAAATTTTTTTTTCGTCAGTTTTTAAATACACAATCATGTTCCCTTAACCTCCTCGCTCGAAACAATTACCCTTATGTCACATTATATATGAAGAAAGCACGTCTGTGTAATTTTCTCGCTAACCTTAACCCCCACATTTATCAAACCTCCTTAAACATCAAATATTGAGGTACAAGGGTTCAGCGAAGAGGGAACGCGGTGACCGACTGATATTGCAAGAATTTTAAACAAGGGGATTAAGACTGTGGCAAATTCTCGAAACTGGTTATTTATTTACTATTAAAATCTTGGTCTGTTGTGAATTTTGTTGATGTAAAAGATTTTAATTCTTTTTCAATGAAAATCTTGTCAAATCAAACAATAAACAAAATTTAAAAACTATATCATTTTAAAACCGTTGTAAAATACATGGAACAAAATCATGAAAATGGGAGCAAATTTCATTTGAAATATTGAGTTACACCTTTATTTAGGACAGTGACAGAGCGAGATAAATTCCTAGGTAAACACACCAACGGTCAACGTGTACATAGGTGATCTGGTCACTCAATGTGACCTTAATAATGCGCGGTTGATGTTTTGACGCGCCAACTGACCAGGTGACATCTCCTAGTTTATGAATCATGGGCATGCGCAGTCGGTGACCTAAATGGAGTGATCACAATTCAACCTTAACCTTGAATCATGAGCTGCGCAGTCAGTGACCTATATCATTGACCATGATGACGTAGGCTTGACCTACTGATCTGGTCCAGATTTGAGACAGGACCCACCGGACCCACCGTTAAAGCTCTTACTTTGCTACTACTCATTGTAATTATCTATCTAAATACCACAAAGCATGTTTGATGGTCTCCACCAAGTTTTGTTAAACCAGGTTCTTCTTGCGGGACTTCTCATTTCAATCAACTCCAATATAGATTGTTATCAGTGCATTTACACGTACAATGTATATATCAAAACGTGCATTACAGAACGGACTACTCGTACCACTAACAGAAGCTTTGCTGTACTTACGTAAAGAAATTTCCGTTCACTATCGACTCCTGCCAATAAGCCATGCTGATTCCGAAAATCATCAGCAGGGATGTTGAAAGGGCGCCAAACACCACAAACCTGACAGTAGATACTCATTTATTTATATGTTTATTAGAATTGAATTTTTAAAAGTGATACATTGATATAGTTTGAACTTAATCCGACAAAGTGATACAAATTGCACTCATGCAAAAAACATAGTCACTATGGCAACGTCGGGTAACGCTGATCGGGGCAAATTTCGCACATGTTTTCTTGTCTTTAAAAATCATATAATAAACATTCTCCCAACGTCAAAAACTGTCCAAAATATATGGACTGCTCTCAAAATCTTTTCTCAATGCCTACGTAATGTCCGACATCATTTCTGTTAACATCGGAAGTAAGCAAAAACCGTAAATAGGGCACTAGAACAGCGATATTCCCTAAATGTTGTATGTTAATGTGTAAAATGAAATCAGAGACGCCCCAATAATCATGGACACTTACGGCAAAGGTTAATCAAAGAAACCCAACATATATTGGTGGTTCATGGCTTTCAAGGATGATCCTGTGCACACTGTTGCAGACCGCCCAAGATCTGGCGTCCGTGTGCGACGTCAGGAAAAGTAGACATAATTAAGGAGTTGTCTGTGAAACAACCCGTAAAATTCCGCAGGAGCATTTAAGGTCATACTCTTAAAAGTGGATCAATAGGTGAGAAATGTGTGTATCGTGCAAAGCAAAATATTTCAAAAAGACTTTGCAGATGCCATATTTCTCTCATGAGTGAGTTGCCCCGCTCAACGTTAACCGACGTTGCCATGGTGACTATGGATTTGCCTAAGTGCAATTTGTATAATTTTTGTTTTCGGATTTAGTTCAGAATATATTGAAGTATCACTTTTGGAAATTTCATTCTAATTACCATATCAATGAAAAAGTTTTGAAAAACCCCTAGTACATATATTTGTAATTTACCTATAATTCATAACATTTTCAACTACTGCCCTGAGAAGTATTTTATAATTTTTTGGCAATATTTGAATGCTTGACTTTAAAATATGACATGCATTAACTTGTTAAATGGTTATTGTGTTGAACAGATTAACACCTATGAGGAAATTTAAAAAAAATATATATTTTAGAAAAAATAATGTCTAATTTTCTTAACGGAATAGGTTTTTTGGATAGAGCAACTGTTACTTATGACTATTATAAGAAGTCATACAGGCTTAATAAAGGAGGCAAGTTTGAACTAGCAGACGTGGGTGTGTGTGTGGGGGGGGAGAGAGGATTCGTGTTCTCAAAATTATTGCTAGGTTTGGTCAAATATTAATTTTATCAAATGATAGAACAATTCAGCAGAAAACATGTGAAATAGTTTTCTCTAATGACAAGCGTTGTATATGAAATATTGCCATATACATATTATTCGTTTTTTTTTTAAGAAATGATATTAACTGAAGTCATCAATAATGGTAATGGCATCCTGTAAGTGTATTGTTTGTCAATGCAATCTGGAATCCACATATTTTACCATATATGCCATCATGAGTCTTTCATAAAATTTTGAAAACTGCCTGGCGGTCAAAATTAGTAACTGTTTAAACACGTATCATTTCAAGACAGTGAAATTCATTTTCAAGTTTCATTAGGTAACATTAGAGATAAGATGAGGTATGGGAGAGAATATGGTATATGTGGTCTCGTATATACTATATCTCATATATTCAGCGGCTGGCTTCATACGTCTAACTGTATAGCCCTACTATATCTCATATATTCAGCGGCTGGCTTCATACGTCTAACTGTATAGCCCTACTATATCTCATATATTCAGTGGCTGGCTTCATACGTCTAACTGTATACATACATAATTGTGTTAAGCACAAGAAATAATTATAAATGGCAATACTTGAAGAATTTGAATACATACTTGTACATGAGAAATAGAAATATTGGCGTGATGACGTAGAACTGCATATCGTTAGCCAAGTACCAGGTCCAACTCATACACTGGAATAAAGGAAGGATAGATACATGCATGATAAGGAAAGAGAAATGTATATCGTTAACCAAGTACCAGGCTGGGATACAGGAAGGATAAATACATGCATAATGAAAAAAGAGAAATGTATATCGTTAGCCAGGTACCAGGCTGGGATACAGGAAGGCTAAATACATGCATGATGAAAAAAGAGAAATGTATATCGTTAACCAAGTACCAGGCTAGGATACAGGAAGGATAAATACATGCATGATGAAAAAAGAGAAATGTATATCGTTAGCCAGTACCAGGCTGGATACAGGAAGGATAAATACATGCATGATGAAAAAAGAGAAATGTATATCGTTAACCAAGTACCAGGCTGGGATACAGGAAGGATAAATACATGCATGATGAAAAAAGAGAAATGTATATCGTTAGCCAGGTACCAGGTACAGTCCATTCACTGAAATACGGGAAGGATAGATACATGCATGATAAGAAAAGAGAAATGTATATCGTTAGCCAGATACCAGGGACGGACAACACATTGGGATACAGGAATGATAAATACATGGTATACCATGAAAAATGAATAAATGATAAATACATATCTTATAAACCTGGTAATAGTCTAAAGACAAATATCTCTAGGTGCGGGTTGACATTTGTGGAAAAGGTCAACAAATATACTCAAATATTCCAAAAACAGCTTTTATTAATTGTAGAATTTGCATACGCTTCAAGAAATAATGTCTTTAGATAACAATTGAAAATACAGTCTTTGTTGAACAATCTATTAATTATTTTGAATAAAATATTAAACTGGAAATTTATAAATGACAAAGGAGTTATAATCTGAAATAAGCCGAAATTCATTTTCTTATTAATCTCCAGAGGTTTTCAAGTTCTGAGAACAAATCAAACACACGTTACACCAAAGGAGGTCCCAAATCTATAAAATACTAATAAAGGCAGAAGGGGCTATCAGCGTTCTTTTTACATATGCTGATAGACCCTTCTGGCGTTCAATGGACGATATATCCCTACGAAATTTCAAAACGTGTTTATATTACTTTCTTGTCCATTGCAATAGCAAAAATATCAATTGCAGTAATTATTGTTTACAGTAATAAGTTGCCACATACACTTTATTGCTTCATTAATTTTGAAAATAGTTCTCAATTTAATAAAATATTTAATATAATTGATACTTAATTAAAAGTAAAATACATGCATCTGAATAGATGGACAGATATGTGATAAAGCATCTCACCATTAAGATGCATACTCAATACCTTATAAATGAGAAGCAATAACTTCAATATTAAACAAATTACGCCCCATTAAACAAATTACGCATTTAGGAGAATATGCTATATCATGTTTAAGTTTAGTTTTTGTCATCATTTTTGTTTTTACTTATTATCCTCTGAGGTAATCATGTATCTTGTTCCAACCAGGGTTTGAATATATCATATACTTTGTCACCAGACAAGGTCCTACATATCATTCTTATACTGTGAAATCACTGATTTCTTGGGACACTAATTTTCGTCGATTTCGTGGAGGGTTTTATACAGGAATATTAATCCCTATGAAAACTTGTCTCTAATATAGATCTCACGTTTTCTAGAGCTTAGATCCACGAAATAATGTAACCCACGAAATTCCTTAAGTACATAATCAACGAAATTTAATGTCGACGGAATATAATGATTTTACAGTATACAAAATAAAAAAAATACTACCTGGTTATCCGTTTCGACCAAATTATTGACATATAATAAGTTGGTCCACCAGTTCATCTTGCAGTTGTCAGCCGTTGGCAGTTTGCTGGGCCACATAGGGCCTTCTCCGAAGTACGGATACAGGCAAGCAAACGTCATCAGCACAAACATGTAGATAGGGGTAAGTCTGTATATGGGGAGATGTTAATATCATTTATTCATATAATTGTAAGTCTTTTCATTGTGCATTATTTTGTTTCTGGAACATTACACTGAACTTGTAATATCGAAATTCGTTGCCCATGTGTAGAATTTATTGATTGCACTTCCTATGTTAGGTGTTGAAGAAATGGCGTTCCTTTAATATCAAATAAATCTAGATTTTTTTTTTTTTTTGCGAGAAACGAAACAGATGGATTTGATATCAGTTCCTGCTACATAGAATTGTCTAAGATAGTCAAAAAATCAGGGCCAATCAGACTTTGCAGACGAATTCAATTTAAAACCTTTTCCGTAATAATTAGTTTCAAAGGAGTAGCTTTGTCCCTGTCGAAAATAAGAGTTGCTCTTCAATGTAATCGACAGAGGTAAGCAATGTGTCCCTCGGGAAATGTTCCGTTCTGCAATTTTGCTTTCTAGGGTAAAAAAATAACGATTCAAATCAGGGTTTAGTTTGAAAGAACGAGTGTTTTGCTTTATTTCAACTGCTTCTCGAATTACCCACCTTACCGGTTTTGAATTAAAAAAAGAAACAAAAAAAAAACGTTTATATAAGATAAGATTATAAAACCTGAATGGTTTCTCGTTCAAAGTAAAATGTCACATATCATGGTAAAATGTTTCCATATTAATGATCACCTTTACTGTAGTCCTTAATATATAGAAGATATTTATTTGTAAGTGGATACGGAATATATCTCATCGAGAAGTGATACAATTTTGATATTTTCACGAGCACGTAGCGCGAGATAAAATGTGAAAATTGTGTCACTTCGAGGTGAGCTCTAGGTCTTAAAACAAACTCATTTTAACTGCTGATAAATACCCCTTTTAAGTAAAAAAAGTAGATCCGGCAGACCTTTATCATTCACACTCTGAGATATATAATTTATGTCACTAATAAAATACAGTATTTCATCAGTCAGCATGAAATATATCTATATCTTATAACACTTTATTTGAATTTAAGGCCCAATATATTTGATAATGATTCAATTTTCATGATAAAGGAAATATTAAATAACATTGACATATTGTAGACTAACACAAATGATACATTATGTGCAAATATCTTCTGTGAAACAGTTAAACGCATTGAAAGTGTTTATCAAATTACGCATTTAGTATTTAGAATGGATGTCAAAATACTCTCATTGTTTACATTTTGCATTGATCGGTATTCCCGAAGACGGTATGTAATTGGAAATAATTCGAATTGAAAAACCGTCGTCGAATCACAGTTTGTCTATCTGCTACGTCACCAATTACTGCACTTCGTGATTCGTTAACGGAACCTACGGAATGGTATGGAAAATTGACGAGGATATGCGAAATATGTAAATTAGTTATTTTTGTAAACAACTGAATGGTCTTTTATTTTTGCATTGTAGTAAACGTGTCGTCAATGA
This sequence comes from Solen grandis, assembly GCA_021229015.1. Classification (NCBI taxonomy): domain Eukaryota; kingdom Metazoa; phylum Mollusca; class Bivalvia; order Adapedonta; family Solenidae; genus Solen; species Solen grandis. The sequence continues at coordinate 28,261,947 of CM037782.1, read as the reverse complement.
GTATGTACAGATTGCATCTAATAACAAATCTGTAGCATTACACTTTGCTTTTCTGTCCGAAGAATATATAATGCTTTTTGAAGCATAATAGACCTTTAAGATTTATATAATGATGATGAGACGGAGCGTGAGTCTTGCCAATTATTTTTGTTGTTATTGTATTTGTAAATCAAATAATTATATTTCTATTCAACATACAGTTTGAGAAGTTGTTCTTGTAAGCTACAAACAGAAACGAAAAAAAAATAAATAAATAAATAAATAAAAAAAAAGCTTTTTATCAATGTCAAACGTTTAAAACATTTTGCAGTCATAACTGCATTTTTGAATTCCAACACTATTCAAGTGTCTTTTTTTTTTTTAAAAAAATGGACTGTGACTTTTATAGTGATCCGACAAAATTGTTTTATAAAACAGTTAAACTCTGATAATATAGCCCTTAAGAAAGGAAAAAAATGTCTTTTTTGATCAAAAATTTCCGAGAAATGTTTTAAAGTATCTTGGAGCGCATTTTTTAAAAAGTAGAAATCTTCTTACACTAGACAAGGCCCATATATTGCAAATTAGCTTTGAATGATTTTATTTCGTCTTTTTATAAAGATTCAGTAATATTTTTCATATAAAACAGATGTATAATTTTATATAAATTTGTGTCACGTGTTTACCTTCTTATTAAAAGTTTTATATCATAAAATGTTTAAAATTTGATGTTTTTGTAATGTGGGCCCCCCTGTCCGGGGGATTTAATGTATTTTGCGATATTATTTTATGTACTCATTATATGTATTAGCACATTCACTTTAATTTAAATATATTACTTCTTAGGTCGTGACCGCCACGTCGCCCGGTTTATCCTAATGTTTTCCGAATTGCAAGCCAAGACAGATTTTGACATGAACCAGTGTTTAATTAATTCGTTTTTTATCTTAAAAACAACTAAATATTTTTATCTTAAAAGAACCAAATTTTTTTTATAGGCAATTTTTAAAAAATCAAACGGAAATTTTTAGCCCCAAATTTGAAACGTTTTATTTACCCCCAAAAATCTAGGAAAAAATACATTACTATCCTGAGGGGGAATTTCTTCGCTTCTTCGATGTACTTTTTTAGTTGCAACCAGTCAAAAAAATGCATGAAAGTTTCATACTCATATAGTACCATTTCCTGTCTTCATTTCAAAAATTGGAAAGCAAAACTTGGTTCATAAAAATGGATAACAAATATTTGATTTTTAAAAATTATCATAATCGGTTTACCCAAAACTGATGTCAATCTATGTTAAATCATGTACATATGCATTTATTGTTTTTTTTTTATTAAATAAAAGGTTGTTTTTTGTTTTTTTTCTTTAAAAAATTTCCCCCGGTTGTATATGAATTTAAATTGTTGTTAACTTTATGATGCATGGGTGAAAATATATCTGATGCACAAAATAAATGAAAAAGAAAAGTTTTATGATGCAACATTTTGTACAAGGAATTTACAAATATAGGGAAAAAAATCAAAGAGGCTATGTAAAGCATATTGCATTTCGTCATTTAAAATTTTAAAAAAAAATCCAATCATAATTAAAAATAATCGGTGTAGATGATTTCCCCATAGTTGTAAAAATTATTTAATAAAACTTTAAATATTTGTGGAATATCTACTCTGAGGGGAATACTCCCTTAGAAAAAAAAAACGTACGGGGGGCGTACCACCCGCAAAAACCCCCTTGAAAAGTAACCCCTGCATTATTGGTACGAAATTAACAATTGTCTGAAATGGGAAAGAAGAAAAGAACTAAAAAGTGTAGTTTTAAGTAAAATTGGGAAAAAAAAAAAAAAAAAAAAAAAAAAAAAAAAAAAAAAAAAAAAAAAACGTGATAAGAAATTTTTTTAATTACCATGCCCCCTCTTTTTATTCTTTAAACATAAATTTTTTACCGCTTAAACTTTTGATTTTAAAAAGTCAATGTTTATGTGCACGTAAAGATAATTTTATATTTTATTCAAAGAATAAATATATTAATATATAATATAATATCTGTTTTTAAAAACGTCCCACTGAATCACATTGCCACTAGCAAATAAAGGGAATGTTCACAAAGTAGGCAAATATTGATATGGTTTGCCGCCTGCTAATAAAAGCAGAAATGCTTTTTCGTTTTTCAAAATATCTTTACGATTGACAAACGTGTTTTTTCGCTGCCTGACGTATATGGAGACTTTCACGAAAAAAGAGTTTCATATTCCAAATACTACTTTTGAAAAGACGCTACTGATACCCAACAACCTTATTAGTTCAATTCATTCTTAAATGTTAAAAATTGTTAAACGGGATAAGTTTGAAATTAAATATTTTTCGTGCGAATATATTATTTATAAAAAGTTTTCATCCCCCACTCCGATATTCATTTCACTTTAAAAATTCGGGTCAGTTTACTTCCGTGAAAATGCAACAAGTCAAATTGTTTTGGCATATTTTGGGGAAGAAAATAATCTTCCAACTTTTGAAATAAAACTCGATTGAATTACAAACTTCAGTACAAAACGCCCTCGTTGAATAAAGGTTTAAAGGACGTTTTTTTTGGCCTTTTGACTTTTTCTAATGACCTAATTAGTGGTTTCCCAGCATTAAAAGTCTCCTGCTCAGATATAAGCCATAGTTGTGGGTGTGACCCGCATGACCCAAGTCAGACAAGGAAAGCGAACCGTGGATGCAAGACAGGGAAAGGGGAACCTGGACCGGGGGGCGCTCAGGATCTTCGGGATATTGGTGTACAGCGAGAACATAGACGTTTCTCTCTACTATTTCTGAAATGATAAACACAAAAATGTAAAAATTTTTGCTCATGCAAAACTTAGTTTTTGTACCAACTTTTAAAAAATTTTTAAAAAAAACTTTTGGCGTAAGTTTAAAAAAAATGTAATTAAATAAAAAAAAATGTTTAAAAAATGTTACGGTCAGGGGATTGGAACCAGGACCAAAATGGATAATCTAATTTTTTACCAAAAAACGCCACGGGGTTGAAATTTTTAAACTAAGGATCGGTCCTTTTTGTTTTTTTAAAAAACAACGCCCCCCCAAAGTTCTAAGTAAAACATAAATTTTTTGATGGACTTACTTTTTGTAAAAAATTTTCTTCCGTTTGAATATGAAGAATAAACTGTTAAAACAACTGAAAAACGTTTTAAAAAGAATGCTCCTGAAACCCCAAATTCCTAAAATAATTTATGCCAACCAAGAAACAGGTGTTTTTCTACTGCTACCGATTGTTATCCGTTGAAAACCCAAACCAAAGATTTATTGGTCATAAATTACGTAAAAAATAAATTTAACAGCTTACAAAGCCAAATATATTTAGATCCCAATTTTAATATTATCGGCGAATATTTTTCAGAATTTTTTTGAAATGGTTTGAAAAGTAATCAGGGGAAAAATGCCCTTTTAAAAGTCTCAATAAAAAGAATTTATGTCTTCCCTTTGAAGCTCGCTTTTTCACAAAGCTTATAGGGCATACTTAGGTGTTCATATAATAAGGTATTAGGTAACAAAGATACATAAGAACTTTTTTACAACCCTTTTTTGATCGGAGGGATGTTGCTATGGGTTTTAAAATAAAAACAAACAATGTTACCAAAATGAATATCTAACCCAAATCCTATTACCATTTGTTTTTTCTTGCCCGTAAAGCTTCATCTTCGGAATTATCTCCGTACATTTTTCCCAGCAGCAACTTGGGTTTTTTAACATAGTATCTGGAATTGAAACTTTACGGGGCCATTTTTTTTTCCCCTCCTTATGGGACATAACCCGCGGTAATTGCCTTTGAATTTTTTACACCACTAAAAAAAAAAAGGGGTTACATACAATTTTTTTGTCAAAATGGGTTTTTTGTGAATGGGGTTTTCCGGTTCTCGAACTAAATTATATCTCCAACCGATGGGTTTGTCCATATTACAAAACACTAGATAATTTACATGTTTAAATGTAAAAACGTGCAATTAAAAAGAATACATAAAAGGCGAAGGGTAAAATATTAATAATGTTTTATAGATTTAATTTTTTTAACAAAAATTTTTGCTTAACCGCCCATCCAAAAAAACCATCTTTAAGTTTGCAATCCCCCCATGATACTTTCATATGGGAATGACAGCCCCCAAAAAAAACCCGCCATATAAAACAAAAGCTAAACTTTCATTGTGTGCCAAAAACCTTTAAACGCGGAGTTGGATATCGCTTTGCTTCCCCGAATTTTTTAAATGGTAACTAATTTCGTGAAACCCCACGAGGCTGCGTGGGACGTGGGAAGAACGTAGGAAAAGAGACATCAGATCCACTCCTTCCTTTTTAAAAATGGCCACTAAAAAGGATGTGGCCTTTACAGAAAAAAATGTTCATATAAAATGATAATTAAAAGCGTAGTCGTTTATCCTAAAACAGATGGTGTGAAAACTTCGGGTTGTTTGCTTCAGGGTATTATTAGCTTACCGTTCGCCCGGGCATAGATTTTAGTACTCGATAGTATCTGATAAATACACCAAACTAGGTTTAAATAAAATTTATCCAGGGAATTTGTTTCCTGTTACAATTACCCTCTATATCTATTCAAATTCCACTTGAATCTCTATTTATTTTTTTTCAAGTAAATCATTTGTAGAATCCCCTGCACACAGCCTGATTCGATTTTTTTTTATTTTTTTAAATCGACATGTCTTCTAGAAAAAACACATCCAAACCACAAAAAACAAATTGTTCAAGCCCACGATTTTCACTAGCTCGACTTTGCGACCCTAAGTTTTTTTTACTTTCACACTTCTACCCAAAAGGCTTCTACAAATTTTGAAAGGGCAAAAATTCCAAATTCATTAGAAAGAAATATCTGAGGAAAATTAAAGTAAAATTGTGTACATTGAATGCTTTGAAAATAATCTTTTAAAATACATGCTAAAATTTTTCCATGTGCCATCCCCTATTTTAAAAACGTTGATAACGTAAAAATTTTTCTTTGTGCTTTTCAATTAAAAAGAAAGATAATGAGATTTTCCCCAAAATATATCGAATTTTAAAGCGAAACTAGTTTAGAAATAAAAAAATTATAAGCATTGCCTGTTTCGCTCTCACCCCCGATATGGAACCCGACTCATGTACAAGATTTCCATTAGAAATAACGGGGGTTGTTCCTCGTAACATTAGACACTTTTAACTTTTTAAAATTTGCCCCAACAAAACCCCCACCGCGTGGGTTCGAATCCCGACAGGGTCATTCGATTTTCATGTGAGGAAGCCTTCCCTGGTTGTGGGGGTTGGGGGTTTACCCGGGACCTCCGTGATTCGGGTCTTCCTCCCCCTTAATTAGCTGGACCGCTAATGAGAAAACTTTTAAAAGCGCGGTAAACTCAAATGCCAAAATGGTCAAGCCTACATGTATGTTTTTTCACCTTTCTGTATTATTTTATCTATCAAATGTATAAAAAATTTTTAACTGTATTTGCCCCGCAAAATCGCCGTTTGGATTTTTGCTGGTTTTACGTTTTTTGTCAAATGCTGTTTTTTTTGGCTTTGCGTTTATCTTCCGTAAGATATCTCTCAGTCTTTAAAGGGCTTTGTTGCAGACGTTTGTTTCTCTCCTGCGTTGCTTTTGATTTAAAGGCATCAAAAATTTGTCCCAATAAATTTTTCAAGGCCAAATATTGATAATATACTCTGAAAACAACCCTTTTAAAATTTCAAAAAAAACATAAAAGACATTATTTGTTTTTAAAACTTTTTATTACAATTTTACTAAATTGCAAAATAATGATGTCTGAAGTTATATTTTAAGTTTGAGCCATTTGAGAACCTTATTAAAACGGCCAATGCCAAACAATAAAAAGAAAATTACATTGAATGCATTTTAATAGTTTCTGAAAAAAAAAATACGGTTAAAACCCCAGTTAAATGACCTATATGCAAAGAAGTAAATAAAGAAAGTATGAAAATCATAATCAAAAGTTTATATAAAAATTTAAACATCCCCTTTTTGAGAATAGTACAGTTCACAAATGTCCTTTTGAAAGATAAAATGTTAAACTTTTCCTTTTGTTTACAGAATAGCAACTTGACACAAACTGCCAAACCCTCATAGATAACAGGTAGTCAATGGTTGACCTGTTTACACATAAAACATAGTTTGTAGCAGTTTTCTACAATGAAAATAATTGTACGGCTTAAATTTTTATTTTTAAAAAATTTGAAAGGTACATTGGTTTTAAAAAAAAAAATTTTCGGTTGCAGTAAAACCTTTCCAAAATCAAAAAAGTTGCCTTCTCTACGATGACCTTAAGGACAATATACAATTATTACCAAAAAAAAAGGGGCTTAAATTTTGATTTTTAAAAAAAACCACATGAAAAATAATGGCTGACTATCATTTGTAGGGGGGGGTTTTCTCTGACAATATGTTTTCTATAAGAGTTTAGACCTGTAATAAAAATACAAAACACGTTTTATATGCTGGTGAAGAAATAGACAGCAGAGTGTACTTTCTAATACAGTTGTAGCTAAAATATTTTGAGTATAAAAATCCCAAATTAAATTTTGAAGAAAAAAAAAAAAAAAAAAATATATTTTTTTATCAAAAACAAAAAAAACGAAAATAAATGAAATGAAAAACAAGCCTGAGAAACTTTTGAACACTTTTTTTTTTTTTCGTGGGGGACCTTTTGCCTTTTTCGAAATTACAAGTAAGGAAAAAAATGATACTGCGTCTTTTAAATGGGGCTCCGTAAGGTATTGTTTTTCCCCTTTAAAAATTTTTGTGTTTAATATAAACTTTGATTATTTCCCCTGATAATCGGATAAATGTTTTTTTCTTCTGAACGGAATTGTCCAATTACATTTATTTTTTTATTGTTTTTATGGACAAACACCAACACGAATTATTTTTTGGTTTAAAAATTTTATATTTGGGCCCACAACCAAGTACAAACAATGAGTTTGATGGGACAGTAAAGTGTAAACCTATGTTATAGGAATTTTTTTTACTCATGGGGGGACCACCATTTATTTCCAAAGGAGTGGGGGTCCCACAATGAAAATTACCATACCTAGCTAACCTTAAAATTCCCCCGTCGCGTGGTGTGGGGGGGGGGGGGGGGGGGGGGCGACACCAATCTAAAAAAATTGCCGTACGGGAAGAAGGGGAGGGTTGGGATCCCATACCTTCCCCTTTTCTTTTAAAATTAACAAGGAGGGGTTGAGGATTTTTCACTTTTTTTTTATAACTTTTTTTAAGCCAAACTCAAGAGGGCGTTGGGGCCGACCACCTAATTTCCCCCCCCCCCCCCCCAACACACCCGGATCCCGGGAGTTTTCTGAAAAATCATCATTGTGTTACTCTAATAAAAATGTGACTCTTTAATATTCCTGTGTCAGCTTTGGACCCCCCCACACCCAAAAACACCGGACCCCCGCATTTACTGAAAATTCATTGTGTTATCTCAATAAAATTGGGCTCTTAAATTTCCCGTGTCATCCCAGTGATCCCCGGGAATTATTTTTTTTTTTATCGATATCTTCCATCTCCTAAAAATTTTTTCCATCTTATTTTTATTCGTATTTGAGAGAAAAAAAAAAACTCCAATTAAATGGTTGGTAAAAGCCATTTATTCTTTTTTCCCCCCCTTTGTTTTAAAGCCTCTAAACCCCCTTCTAAAATCATTTTAAGTTTACCATAAAAGAAATTTACAAAAAAGCGAAATTTTCGATTTTTTATTTAAAATTTATGGGAAAAAAAAAATTAAAAATGATTTTTTCATAAATTAAAAATCACCCATTACCATTTTTTAGAAGTCCCCAGGATCCGAGCTATGGCAGGGGATCAGGGACACACTTTCCCACCGAAATTTTAAATGCACACCTTTTTTCCGAAATTTCATATAATTACTCGTGAAAAAATCAATAATGAAAAAACCATGTGACAAAAACTTGCGAGCGTAACTGTATTAAATTTTTTAATCAAACGTTCACAAAACGATTTTATATTTTAATATCAAATATTTCCAATGCATTTTTAAATAATGCGTTGTTGGTCTAACTTTATTTGATAGAGGTCCATGGTTGAATTGATTGTAGAACTTCTGCCCGTAATCGCGAGTCCAAACCCCTATCCGCAGCCCCCAATACCAAAGGGCGTTTAAAAGATACCCAAATTATATCCGTAATTAACGCTAAGTTTTTTAAAAGTATTCTAGACAAATACTCCACGAAACATCGCCGAAAAACAATATACAAAACATAGTAATTAGGAGTCTAAGAAAGAACTCACGCATGAAGGGCATCATAAAAATTTAGGGATTTTAAATCCGTTTTGCAAAAAGAGGGTGGAAGTCCGTGACGCCCTTTTTTGTTTCCGTTTTCTTATTCCGGTTGATCTTTTAGCACGTGTAGGAAAACCAACGAAAAAAAGGATCCCCCTTTTAACTCCTGGCGAGGTTTACCAAATGATCGAACACTGGAGAAGAAAATTAAATTAAAGTCACGTGTTTTTTGGTTGGTAAAGAATAGCAAATGGGATATAGCCTTGCCTCGCCATGTCTTATTTAATTCATTCGTGCAGCTCATGTTGACTTTTTATCCGCAATTTTGTTTTAGACTTTTGGGCGAAAATTTAAACAAATGAGAAGGGCAACTCCCGTAAGGTAAAACCCCTTTTTGATTAGTCTTTTAAGTAGATTAAAATAAACTGTACACCCGAAAAAAATTTAAGTACTCACTCTAAGACCCAACCCCTTTATCCCCCTGCGCATTTAGGGTCTCCTCAAATGTTCCGAACAATCATGACCCCGCCTGTTGAATAGTTGGAGAACAACGAGCGGGGAAACGGATCAGTAATTGCCTGAGCACATTTAGTGGGTTCACGAGGGAAAGCAGGGGGGGGGGGGGGGGGAAAAATGGTAAATTTTGTTACTGCCGATTTCTTAGCACCTTCAATCTAATCGAATAAAAAAATACAAAAATAATTTTTTTTTTTGTCTTAATGCAAAAAATAATTTCTTCATAAAAGCTTTCACATTTCCCTAAAATTCAAAAAGAAACTTAAAAGCTGAAGTTAAGCTTAGCAAACGTTACAAAAGCTGGATGTAAGTTAACACACTTTTCAAAACAAGAAGAATTGTAAAGATTAAGAAATCGAATTTGGGAAATTTTGTTGTCGAGAAAAAGTTTCCCCCCCAACCAAAGTTTTTGTTTCCAAACCATTTGTTTCAATAAACCCGCAAAAAAAGGGGTTTTAAAAACGGGACTTGCCCTCTTTTAAAAGCTAGAAAAAAGCTTACCCGGCTCGCTGACCTTGCTAAATTTCATATTTTCCATGACATTTTTAAAGTACCTCTCCGCGCTTTGGCGGACCACGCAATGGATTTGCACTTACGAAAATTTACAAAAAAACCTTTTTTCATAACCCTAACCCCCCCCCCCTATTCAGTGCTGTTTTTTTGTAAACGGTTTATTTTGCTCTGTAAACACCATTTTAAGCGTGAACAATAATACGGACACTTATTCAAAAAGCAACCCTTTTTAAAAAACTTAAAATTTAACTCCCGTAAAAAGTCGTTCGAAAGTCTTTAAAAAACCGAAGTAGTTCACGCTAATTTTCCATGAAAGCGGTTATTTCTCCCAAGCATTTCTTTAAATTGAAAAAGAAACAAACATTAAAGTATCTAAAACATCAAGTACCTTGTCAAGTTTTACATTAAATAACAGTAGAGAGTTTAATAAATCGGGGGTTTTAGGGGAATGACAACCCCTTTTGAAGTTCATACGTCGGGGGGATGACCCAAAATTTCCCGGTTTTTTTTTGTAACAGATGCGTATTCGTTGTCTTACTACCGACTATAGTTGCAGGATTTGCGTGGGCTTTTGCCCTATTTTATCAAAAATTTTGAATCACAGCTTTATTTTCCCGTTAATCCGGGTGCCGTCTCTCAGGCATTGAGCCTTTGTACTTTTACATACCCGAAAGGGTTCAAAACCCAATCTACGGACCGAAAAAAAAAAAAGAATATTTTCAGGATCATTCTATTAAAAAAATTTTAAAGCTTTAAAAACATACATATCTGTGGATCAAATGGAAGAATGGGTTTAAAAACCCAAAAATTTTTCCACTAAAAATATTTTACATGCTTTCTTGCTAGAAAACAGTATTAAGGTTATATAACACAGTATGAAATCTAAAAATCATTGACAAATAGCCCAAGAGCTCTTTTCATCAAAATTTTTTTTTTCACAACGTTGATATTGATTGGCCAGAAACGCCCATCCTCCATCTACGCGACATTGGGGCACTGATGAGTTATTTGTTTCAGTGCCTTTTCTGTACCACGTGAAATGACGATTTAAGACCTTTCATAAAAATTTAAAAATGGAAATCCAAAAAAGGTTTCCAAAGTACATTATCATAGATTTTTAAAGATTTTGCATTTATCTTATTACAATTAGGTTTAATGGTACCCTTTAGAAAACAATTAAATAAAAAAACCAATACTGAATTAAGGATAATTAAGAACGTTTATTTTTTGGGTGATGGAAATGACATACAATTTAAGAAATTTAAGTCTTTATATCAAATTTTGCTCTTTTACCCAAAAATACACCATTCCCTGGAGAAGAAGTCAAATTTTTGGGAATTTTCCAAAAAATTCTAACCCCCTATATTTTTAAGTTTACGTACAAGAGACATATTTCTGACATTTGGGACATTTGACCACAAGGACATTTTGGGGCAAAAACTTTTACGAAACCCAGCCCCACAACCAGGGGCAAATCACCCTGGACAAACCCTTTTTTTTGGAGCGTCAAAAACGGGGGGGGTTCCCCCTAAATTTTTAATTTTTTTTGGTATTTAAGGGCCCCTTGAATCAAACCCAGCCCTAAAGGTTTTTAAGCGTAAAAAACCCCCAAAAAAACCCGGGAGCCGGTCAACCTAAAAAATTTTTCGAAAATTTAAAAAACCCAAAAAATTTTTCGCCTCACAATATTGGAAGATTAACTGACATCAAAAATTTTTTAGGGGGGCAATTTAAATTTTCAAATTTTTTTGCTATTAAGGGCGGTATCAAAATCCTAGCTAAAAATTTTTAAAAAAAGATGTTTTGCCAAAAAAAGGGTTTTGGGTTTTGAATGTGTAAAAAAGTTGCGGAAAAGAATTTTATTTTCAACGCTTAAAAAGTTTCTACCATAATTTTTTTAAAAAATTCGGGATAAAATTATTCCAGGGGAAATAAATTTGGGAATAAAGTTTTCTACTTTTTCAGCCTTTTAAAAAGATGAACACACAAAATTCAAAAAATAGAAAAATTTTAAAAAAAGGGGGGGCCCGAGGGCCCCGAATCGCTCACCTGAGTACCATTTTTTTTAACTGTGCCCAAGGGGTTTTTAAAACAGACAAGGATTCTGAATAATTTAAATCAAAAAAAATTTTACCCCGACAATACTACACACCAAAAATCAAGCAAGGGGCCAAAAGGTTTCAGAAAGATTTGGGGCCGGGTCTTTTTTCCCCCGTGGGGCCAAGATTTTTGAAAACTTTGTAATGAACCTTTAAAAGCTACACATCCCAAAAAATCTTAGCTTTTGGGCCTTATTGTTTTAAAGAAAAAAATTTTTTTAAAATTTTCCCCCCTTTTTAAACTCTATTAAAACAATTTACCCCGGTGTGGGGCCTTTTATCCCCCTTGGGCTAGATTTGAAAAATTTGGGGAGTGGCCCATAAGAATGTACATCCCAAAAAAATCTAAGCTCTGGGGGTTAAGGATTCTAGAAGAAAATTTTTTAAGTTTTTTCCTAAAAAATCTATGAAAACAATGCCCCCCGAGGGGGGGGGTCTTTTAAATCACCATGGGCTATGATTTGTACAATCTTGGTAGGGGCCCCAAAATGATGTTTTTCCCCCCAAAAATCTAACCTACCTTATCTTATTGGAAGAAGTTTTTTTTTGATTTTTTTAAAAATCAGTAAAACAAGCCCCCCCCGGTGCAAAAATTTTTACACCATAGGGCTATGATTTGTAAAATTTTTGGGGAGGGCCCATAAAATTTCACATCCCAAAAATACTAAGCTCAGGCCTTAGGATTATAAAGAAGATTTTTTAAGTTTTTCCCTTTTAAAAATCTATTTAAAAAAAGTGCCCCCTGGGGGGGGGCTTTTCACCGGGGGTTATTTGTACAATTGGTATGGCCCTAAGTATGCTTCAACCAAATACTAACCCCAGGCCTTATGGTTTTAAAAAAAAAAATTTTTTTAAGATTTTCCTATAAAACCTTGTAAAACAATGCCCCCCGGGTGCGGGGTCATTTACACCATAGGGTTTGATTTGTACAATCGGGGGAGGGGGCCCAAAAGGGTTTTAATGCTTCATCCCAAAATATCTAAGTTTCTACCCCCTTAGGGATTCTAAAAAAAAATTTTTTTAAAAATTTTTTTTTATAAAAAACCCAATGTAAAACAATTTGCCCCCCGGTGCGGGGTCTTTTATCCCAAAGGGGGAAATAAATTTTACAATTTTTGGAGGGGCCCCCAAAATATCAAAAAAATCCCAAATTCTAAGCCGGGCCCTTTTTGGATTCATAGAAGAAGTTTTTTTTAAGATTTTTTTAAACCCCAAAAAAAAACAAGTGACCCCTGGGGGGGGGCCCAAATTTTTTTGACCCCGGGGGAAAATTTTGTACAACCCTTTGGTAGAGATTAAAAGATCATCTACTACCAAAAATCAAAAGGCTGGGCCCCTTTTTGGTTTCAGGAAAAATTTTTTTAAAATTTTTTTTTTAAAATCTATTTTTAGCTCCGTGCCAAAATTTTGCATGGACCAGAACCTTTATACAACTTTAGTAAGCTTAAACCCAAAAGGAACTTTCCCTGCAAAATTTTTTTTAAATTGGGGCCAAGCCTTTAAAGGGGGAGATGTTTTTTTTGAAGCAATTTTTGACGGGACGCAGGGACCCCACTGACCCCACGGACCCGCACGGACGAGGGAACGCGGACCCCGGGGCAAAAGGGATCAGAAAAGCTCACCTTGAGCACGTTGTGCCATGTGGGTAAAAAAAATGCTTTACTGATTATTTTCCCCTTTTTACCCCAAATTTTTCTGAGAAAACAAAAACCCCAAAATTTTTAAAAATAAAGTTTGAAAAACGCAACATATTTTTAAACTTTCCTTTTAAAACCCCAAAAAGGGGCGCGGGGTTTAAAAAGAAGCATTTTGATTGGTTGGGAGAGATGGTTTTTTGGGAGACCAAAAGTGCGGCTTCCCAAAAAAGAAATTTCCCCCCCTAGGGTAGAGCTGAGAATTTGTCTAGGATAAAATGAAATTTTTTAAAATATATACAGCTCCCAAATCAAAATTGTATATACTTTTTTAAAAATTTAAAAATTTATTGAAATAGTTTTTGTTTGGGAAATTTAAAAAAAAAAAGGGGGATAGAAATCATACGTGATTCTGAACATCAGGATGCTTTTTTTAAAAAGAATAGGGGAAAAACATTCGAAATGTTGTCGTGAAAATCTACTATTTTTAAAAAATGCTACATTCAGTGTTTTGCGAATGAATACCTTATGAATAAACTGTGAATAAAGGCGCTTTGCTAAAATAGTTTTATTTATTGTGTTAATATAAAAGAAAGGGATAAATACGTTTTATCCGAATACCACGCCTCATCCGAATACATACACATCGCGGAACGAACCTCAAATACCTTGCATAAAACTAGTATACAGTCATTCTCTCTAGGTGTCCGAGATAATTCAAGGACGTTTTTAGTACTTTATTCGGTCCTGGTATTAGCAAAATTTATTATTTTTCAATATTAAACTTGCCGAGTAAAGTTCTAATTTACTGGCTTGATTTTTTAAAAATGATATATAACTCATTTATTAGAAACCTCGCCAGGGGTGTTTATGCTACATTAAATAAGACATAGAGATAACAGAGTAAGGTAGGTTACCTTGAACATATCATGCAAGAAGAATATGACCTGCCCGCTGTTCTGGTGATGGTGGCCCTTGTTTGCGCCAGTTAGGCACGCACCATGGATAAAATCAGTAGAGGCCCAGCAAAGGTCTTGTGACACGCCTGATGGCCATACTGAAAATCAGAGAAGATGTTTTTTGATAAATTTAATTTGCTTTTTTTAAGTTTTTTTCCTGAGGTATTTAAATATCACAGTATTTTTTGCTTGCTTAACTGAAATCCTTTTGGCCGATGTTATTGTGGTAGTAATATATAGATTTAAATCATATTTGCTTCATACTGAACTATAGTATGCGATACTTTTTTTGGGGTTTTTATGCCTGCTGTTAACGTCTAGTCTTTATTGGAACTATGTGTCTATATTGTCAGACATAGTGCTGCCTCATTATGATATCACAATATAGACAAGTGACATGAAGCTATACCAAAACTCATTACCCTGACACTATGCCAGTCCGTCTTCGAACTACCCAAAATATGCTCAAGCACACGGATACTTATTAATACAATTTAATTACTTCGGTATTATGTCGCGACCGTTGATCGAAACTCCCGTAAATGGAACGAGCGATCTTAACCACCCAGATACTTGACTGAATCCAAGTCTCACAATATTCAGAAAAAAATTGATTATTGGTTATTGTAGGGAATGGCAGTGATTGCTGACAATATTCAGGAATGTTATGCAATAAAGATTCAGATTAAACCCGTTATGTTTACACACCAAGGGAAAGGCTTAGATAGTGTTTCCTCCACAAGGAAATATTTGAACAACTGAACATTTAATCCTATTCACTCTTTACCCTTTACCTCATATAGACTCGTTCTGACGCCTTTGTAAACAGAAAGAGCTATCTTATCAGATATTGAACAACTGATTTTCTTTACTACCAAATAAGTTCGTGAACCAATTAAAGTGTTGGTTAGACTGATAGTCATGAATGCATAAATTTCTACATGAATATTCATGATGGTAAAGGGGTCTGACTCATGTCTGGCAGGTTTCGGTCATGTGGTCGAAAAGAAAACACACACACACACACAACGTAGTCTTTTTCATTTTCTTCAAATTTGGCGTTCCTTAATTTATCAGCATTCAAACATTTTAATGAATTTCAAACCGAATCCTATCCAAGATAACCAAGGTACCCTGATGAATTATTAAGAAACCATGGTTATCTCCGTGAAATGCCATGAAGTCCGAAACGTAGCAGAACCATTACAGGGACTTTACCTTAATAGAGAAAAATCTGAAGACGATAAGTCTTGAGACACCACAATCAATATGGAACAGCTCCCACGGGGATTGCAGCGGTCTTAACCCAAAAAGCCCAATCCTTTAAACCAAAAAAGGGAAGTCCCTGGGTCCCAAAAATCAAACAAACTTTAAATGAAGGGCCCCAAAAACTGGTTAGACGTCTTTTTTGGGTTGTCAAATCTACTGGAGATTTTATCATTTTAAAAGGTTTTTGGTGCCACGCTCGTTGTATTTTTGGTCTTTTGGGAAAAAGAAGATTTTACAGTAAACACATTTCGCCCCTATTTTTTCCCCATAAAAAAATTTTCCCCTTTCAAATTTTCAAAAAGTAAACCCCCAAATATTGACTTTTTTTTTTTTTTTCATTGACAATCTGTTTTTTTAGTCCCCTTTTGGATGTTGTTTTTGGGTTTAGTAGTTTAAATTTTCAAAAAGTGTTGCCCAAAAAAATTGGGCAAACAAAAATAAAACCCAAAAAGGCTTTAAAATTTTTTGAAATTTTTCCGCTTATTTTAGGGTTTGACTGTTTAGTTTTTATTCGATCCTTGGTAAAGCAAATTTTTTTCACCCTTCTTTGATGGTTTTTTACAAAACAAAAACAATTCCTTTTTGGTTTAAATACAGACAATAAATTTAATCGGAACTGTTAATACTGTACAACATGCACACAGAATTAAAGCATACAGGGAAATTTATATTCCCGGGGCCCATTATGTTCAAGAAAGCAGGGGAGATAAGGGAAAAAAGGAAAAATCAAAACCATGCGAAGGGGGCAAAAGAGAGATTTTTAAAAAAATTAAAAGTCAAAATTTAAAATAACAAAGGATAGGGTAAAATTTTTTAAATTGTTTTTGTTTTCCCAAAAAGGGAT
Organism: Solen grandis; assembly: GCA_021229015.1. Lineage (NCBI taxonomy): Eukaryota > Metazoa > Mollusca > Bivalvia > Adapedonta > Solenidae > Solen > Solen grandis. Next base: position 28,245,831 of record CM037782.1, on the reverse strand, counting down.
TTTGCACAAGAAATGATACAACTGAAACAAATTAAATCATTCCTAAATGACATCTTCTGAACCCAAAAAAAAATGTTAAAAAATTTGGCAGAAACCTTAACAATAAAAGAGAAATTAGCAATTTTGATAACATGATAAATCACGGGAAAATTTTAAAGGATTTCCCCTATGTTAATTTTTTTCCCCTAAAAAAAAATTTGGGATAAGAAAACAAAATTTTTTGGCCTAAAAACAATTTATCGCGTCACTTTACAAGTAAACAAGGTAAAATTCGAATCAACATACAAGAAATTAGAAATTTAAAAAGCTTTTAAGCTTACATCATCTAACAAGAGAAAGGGAAATTCAAAGGTTTAAAGTCACAAAACCGATCGGAGGATGGACTAGTTTCCCCTTTCACATTTCCTTTAAGGGTTTGGGGGTTTTCGATCCGAGCACCAAAGTCTGTTTTAGCTTTCTTGTTTGCGGTAAAACACAACTTTTTCAGGTACACGACCATTTGTAAAAAGGGTAAGAACGGTGTCATATCATTTTTTTAACAAAATAATGCCCCCACCCAAGGTGGCCCCCCGAAAACCCTTTTTATCTCTAAAAACGTTTACATTTGGGTTTCCCTTTAAATATTTTTTTTTTAATTTTAAAAACGCGGTCTTCCTTTCTTTTGAAAACCTTTGTCCTGATGAAATTGTCGTTTAAGAACTTTTTTTTAAATATACCTAGCTTATGTCGGAAATACAATTTTCCCACCAAAAAATATTAAAAGAAAATAACACAGACATTCCCTGAGTTGAATGAAGTTTTTCCCTTTCCCAAAGTAAAAAAAATGTTTATTTCCCGAAGAGGTTGCTATTCTTGTTTAAACTATTCCAAAACCTTTAAAAAAATGTTTGGGACGGTGGGAAAATTATTAAGGCAAGAAAAAATTTAAAAAAAATTTTTTAACACATTTTTTCTTTTTGGGTTTTGTACAGTGTGTTCCGCATGGGGGAAAAAAAGAAACCCAACAGGGGGGATATCAAACAATTTATACGCAAAAAGGGTTTTTTTCCCCTTTTCCCCGTGAATTTTCCAACGCCCGTTTAAAAAAAGGAAAACTGCATTTTTCTGTCAGCTGATTCCACTTCATATCATTAATTATCAAAAAAACCCAAACCCGGTTCCCCGAATTTTGAACTGGGCCCACTTTTTTAAAGATCTGTAAAAGGGGGGTAGTTTACTAATAAAAAAGTTTTAAATCGCACTGTGCTTTCCCATTTTCAACCCCTACCCACCATCTAACAGAAACATTTTACAGCCAAAAAAAGTCTTTTTTTTGGCTGCCGGGGCCCAACGTACTTTTGACACCGACCGTTTTTTATAAAGGGCTCTTTGGTGGGACAGCAAAAAAAAATAATAATTTCCTATAAATTTGTGGTACGGGGTAAATGAAAAAACATACATGACTATTTTGGCAAATTTTTTTTGGAGAGAGGTACATGAAATCTTTAACATTAAAATTTTTTTGGCTGTCGTTGCCCCCTTTTAAAAGGTTACGCCCCCATAGCGTAAAACCCTTGTCCAATAAAAGGGCTGTAATTTGTATTCTTTTTTTTCCACTCAGTTCCCAATTTGCATTTGCCGGGAACGAGAAAATCAATCTTTTTAAAGGGCATCAATTTAAAGAGACTTGGGCCCTCATTAAATTATCATGCTGTAAATTATTTGAAGGGAAAAAAAAGAACAAAATTGCTAAAAAATGGCATTGAAAAATAGAACGACTTTTTTAAAAAAATGCTAGGGGTGATAAAAAGGGAAAAAAGAAAACAAAAAATTAAACCCTTTTAAATTTAAAAATTTTTGACATAAGGGTAATGCGAAGAATAAATTGTTTTTGTTTTTCAACCCAAATTTAAAAACTTCGTCAAATGACTTTCTTTTTCTTCATGTTTATTCGCTACCCAAAATTTTTTTTTCTTATAGATTTCAAAAGCGAAAAGGACATTCTTTTGGGGGAAATAAATTTTAAAATCTAAGCAACAATTTTGAATACTTTAAGTGCTAAAATTTTGGGGGTTATTTTGTACCCCCAGATAGAGCGACACATCCAAAATTGTTGTTTGAAAGGGTATGACAAATTCCCGGAATGTACACACCATGTGAAAAGGGCCGGACTCCTGGAAATTGTCAGTGAATCACATTTTTTCATAAATGTATATAAAAACCCAACCCTTTCAATGGCATCTTCGAAAAACCCAATTTTACCGGCTTTTTCCCATTTATTGTGTTTTGTTTTGTTTTTTTTTTTCAAAAGTTTTAATTTAAAAGGGATTTTAAAAAAAAAATTTAATCATGAAAGTCGAAAAAAAGGGCCCCCTTGACCCAATAAATGTTTAAATTACACAAAACCCGGGGAAACACAAAACCCGGGAAAGCGGGTGGGGTTCGTCCCCCCCAAAATTTTTTTAAAGTTTTTTATTTATGTTTTCAAAGGGTGCAAGGTCCCGGGTTCTAACACGTTATTACCAAAATGTAGAACTTTTATTTTGAAAAAAAAGGCTAAAAATAAAAAACGATTGGGGTTTTTTTCATTAAAACCTTGTTAAGGGGCCAAAGGAAAAAGTTTTTTTTTTAAATTAACCCAAAATTCTAAGATGAAATTAAAATGTGTTTGAATCAAACAGGGAAAATAATTTATATTTAAAAAGATCAAATCCCAAATTTCGTTCGTTAGCAATGTAAAACTTCCCTTTTTGTTTAAAAAACATTTTGAAAAAACAGGGCCGCCCCTTTAAACAAAATTTTAATTCTTTTTTAAAACATAAAGGGTTAACGTTGTTGAAAAACCGATTTTTGATATAACTGTGTTTTCACAGTGCCCCTGGGGCGTACCCGGTCGGATCCCCCCTTTAAGAGAATGCCCCGCTTTGGTTATAAACTTTCCCGCATAGCAAAGCATAAAACTTTGAACCCAGGTTTGGGAATAAAACCCATTTTTCCCAAAATACCCACCAACCGAAATTTGCTCCTAAATTTAAATTTTTTCCCAACGTACTTTGCCCCTTTATATAAATCAGGAACTATTTCCCGTTTTTTTTTTATATGGCATAAAGGAGAAAGTTGTATCTTAAAAGTTTTTGGCAAAAAAAAAGGTTTTAAAAATTTTCCCTATTTGGTTTAAAGAAATTTGGGTTCTTCTTTTTCCCGTTAATAAATGCAAGTTAAATTGTAAATGCCCAATTTATATTTGTTTTGGGTTAAAATTCGCAGTACCCAAAAGCGGGTTTTTAGTTTTGGGGGTAATTTTTTTAAGTCATAGTAAAAGTAGAAGCAAAGAAGAAGTTTTAGAAATTTTAGAAGCAACAAAGAACCAATATAGAGAAAACAAAGTAAAAAAAAGGGAAAAAATCAAAAGAAGTAGGGTATATTGTACCCACCCAAAACTTAGGGCAATGAACGCAAAAATAAAATGAAATTTCGAATGTAAATGGGTGAAAAATTTCCCTTCATTTTTTTTAAAAAGAATTTTGTGCTAAAAAGTTCCCAAAGAAAACCCAAATTGCCCTTGGTTTTTAAAAAAATCAGGGAAAATTTTTCACGCCCGACAAAAAGTAACCCCAATATTTTAACAACGCATTTCCCTTTTTTCTATAGAAAGGGTATAAAAGGATCGTAAAGATAGGGCAAAAAAAATTAACTTAGTTTTTTCTTAAAAATTGAAAGTAAAAGGCCCAAAGATACAAAAATGCGCTCCTTTGGATTTGTAAAGGCTAATTTCCCGGGTAGAGGAGAAAAGGGAAAATTTTTTGTCGGGAAGCAGAGATATTTTTCTGAATCTGATGAAAGATCTAACGGAATAAACTATTAAAAAAAGGAAAACCAAAAGGTCACTTTTCTAAAAACAATTTTCGATACCAGCCCTATTTTTTCATCATTTTTTCCCGCGGATTTAAAAAGTACGATCTATAAGAAGAGGAAAGTAAAAACACTGTGAAACAAAAACAGAAATGAAGCGGAAAAAAATTTAGGGCTTTTCTTTTGGTTATTATAATTTTGCAAAATTTCCCATTTTTCTTGAAAAATTTAGTCAAAAGAAAAGAAAGGAGTTGGGAAAACGATTTTCTTTAGATCTCAGTTTTTTTTAAAAATTTTTGAATTTTTCCCTTTCCCCCTGGAACGTTTTGTCCCGAATTGAAAGGGCCACGGGGCCTTTTTGGGGTTTTAAACCCTAAAAGAATAAAAAACGCTAAAAATGGGAAAACACATAGATTTGGGAAATTTGGGATTGTTCAAACCTGGCAATCCAAATTCCCCAAAAGCGAAACACCCGGGTTTGGGTTTTTTTACCCCGCAAACAAGGGTCAATGCGCAGATTTTTAAAGGCTGTAAGGCCTCCCAAAAGATTTTTACAAATTTTTTGGGATCCGTTTTTTTTTCCCAAAGAGCCATTGACACGGGAAAATTACCAACTTTTAAAACCAAAACCCCAAAAATCTTTTTACATGTTAAACCAATTAGACACTAATCGACAAGCGGGTTTTTCCACAGCCGATTTTTTTTTGAAAAATATTTTCCTTTTTTTTTTGGTCTTGAAAAGGACAAAAAAACCCTGTATTTCTCTTAACAACCGACAGTTTTTTATTTTAAAACCTTTTTAATTATCAAAAATCAAAAATCCGAAATTTTAAAGGTTTCCCAAGATCTAAAATTTGCACCAAAAAAATCTTTCCAAAAATTTGTTTTAAAATGTATTTCCGAAAGGGCAAAAAAGAAAATCCCGTATTTTTTCAGGATTCTCAGGCATTTAAAATTTGTTTTTTAAAAACCCCGTTTTTCAGAAAAATGTAAGGGAGTATTTCCCTTTTCAACATGTCTGGGCCCAAACCCAAAGAAAACAAATCAGTGATACGTTGCGGAAACAAACAATCACCATACTTGAAAAAAAATTAACAACAAACAACAACAGGGCCCTTTAACGGATCCAAAAGGTTGTGGTTTTCCCCGGCGCAAAGTACTGGCCCAAACCCCGGGAACCTTCGAAAAGGGAAATTATTTTAAAGGGTTGTAAAATTTTTTTTCCCAATCGCCTTAAATAAATGGGTTTTAAAAAGTATACTAAAGTTTATCTTATCCATATAAATAAAGAAACAGTTTGGAAAAAAAAAATTTAAAAAATAACTAAAATATAATAATTCTTTTTTATTTATTTTTTTTTTTTTTTTAAAATAGAGTGAATGTAGAAAAAATCATTTTTTTATATAAAAGAATTTTAAAAAAAAATTTTAAAGTTTTGGTTTTATTTGTTGCTTAGGTTTTTGATTTCATTTCTAAACCTACAATCTTAAAAAAACCAAACAAAAAGGGGCCATGTTTTAAAATTTGATACGATTGGGGGTTTTAATGGAGAAAAAAAGGGACGGGAGGGAAAATCTACGGGTTTTTAATTTTTCAGAAAATTTAAATTTAAAACATTTTTAAGAGAGCCCTTCTCCGATCCCAAGTTATCAAAGGCAAATAATGAGGGGTGCATACTTATCTACTAACCTTTCCCGTTACCCATAATTTAAACAGTACCTCCAGGCCCGTTACTGACCAGGTAAATTTTAAAATTGTCCCTTTTGGCCCATCAAAAATGTTGGCAATGTTTTTCAAAACATGACAACTGTGAAAAATTGAACCAAAAGAAGGCATCCTTTTTTTAAACTTTTCTTTTTTTTTTCTTTTTTTTTTTTTTAATTTCCCCCTCATTTTTCGATTCGAAACTTGCCCGGTCCCTTAATTAAAAAAACACTTGGCTTTAGACTCAAATGAAATACTTTTCATTAAGACCAGCCCCCCAAGATCATTTTTTATTTATTCCTTTTTTATTTTTTTTAACTTTTTCCCAAAATTTTTAATTTTTTCAGATGGAAAGCGTCAAGGGCTGTCCTGAATTACAAAAAACGTTTTTTAAAAATTTTTCCTTTAAAAACAGAAAACAAAAACGAAAAAATTTTACAAAATTTCAAAATTTTAAAATTTAACGTCGGTAACACGAAAAATGCATAGCTTTGAAACTGCACGAAATAAAAAAATTTTTTCAATAGCTTAGTATTCAAAACTAGGGGGCATTTTCTATAACGATATTTTTTTACAAAAATATAACCATTCGAAACATTTGGGGGTTTTGGACCTGGACTTTGCACTTCAACAAAAGAAGCGATCTGTTTTCCCAAAACTTTAAACCCACCTTTAGGCTTGAATCATCTGACGCAATTATAAAATAAACAAATTGTTCAATTTAACGAGCCCCACCCCCCCCCCCCCCCCCCACAAAACCCCCACATTTCCTTAGTTTTGGGTCGCTTTTTTTTTTTAAATTTTAATTTTTGGTATTTATCTAAAGGTTTTTTCCCCAAGGAGGGCCCAAATTGCACACGGATCCCCCCCGTGACAGAATGGTGAAAAAAATGGGCCCGGGCCCGAGAAAAAAAACAAAAACTTAATCCTGTCCCCTGTGAGATGAATGGAACCCTTTTAAAATTGCATACGGGAAAAATATAACGCAAAATATTTTTTCCCCACTTTCGGATGGGGAAAAATTTTACTGAAAGGGGTTTCCAATGCCTTGCCCGGGTAAAATTTTTCATTGAATTGTCACACCCCTTATTAAGGCTATTTGTGGGTGGGTTTTGACCCAGGGGAACAAATGCATACTGGGCAGGGACCCATGCCCCCGCTATTGAAACAAGGGGGTGTTTTTCCCCCTGGCCACATTTTTTTTAAAGGGTTTGGTCAAATTTAAATTTAAAAACAATAAAAATTTGGGTTTAAATTTGGGGAATATTTAAACCCGCAAATAACCAAAACCGAAAACACCGGCATTACTTGCGAAAAATGTCCGCAAAACGAAATGACTTGAAAAATTTTGAAAAGGGATAAAAATATGTGGGTTTAAATTTAATACTTTTTTGCACGATTTTTTTTTTCCCTTCCATCTAGGTAATGATAACAGAAAATTTCGCAACCTTTTAAAAATTTTCAAAATTTTTCATCAACATGTTATCTAGTCAAGGTTTTTCAATGCTCTAAACGTAAATTAAAAATCATAAATTTTTTCACTCGGGGTGATTATGATCATAAAATAAATTTCGATAAGAAAAATAAAAACGTTTAAAAATTAAAACCCAAAGGGGAAACAACTCAAATGAAAAAAGGGAAAAACTTTAGACCAAACAAAAGTTAAAAGATCTTTTATTAAAGAAAAAAAAATTATCGTAAAAATCTTTTTTTCTTAAATTTTATTTTTCTATTGATCTTAAACTATTTGTATAGCCCAAAACGATTTTTAGCGCAACCTGACAGTCGTGCTCGGGTGAGCTTTTTGACAGCCCTTTTGTCCGCGAGCGCCGTCAACAATTGCTTGGAACACTCTAAGGCCGGGTTTTTGGGCCCAATCAACTGAAAGATGGTCAGGATTTTTGTCGACATGAATCTCGGATGAGTTTCAAAATTGGATTATTTTGGGGTTAGAACTAGATCACCAGGTTGAATCTTAAAAAAATTTTAGAAAAAAACCCTTAAATGAACAAAAAAAGGGGCCCCCTGTTTTGGGCCCAGTTTTCCCTAAATTTTTAGGTTTAAAACGTTTGTCTCATGATATCTTTGGAATTTAGGTTTTAAAATTGGGTCACCTGGGTCAAAAATACAACGGGTAAAAATTTTAGGAAAACCTTGTGAACCCCATTAGAAGCCACTTTTTTTTGGGCCAAAACCCTTAATGGAATTCGGTCAGAATTTTTTTCTAAAAAATCTCAAATATTTTCAAAATTTGGGTTTAATAGGGGGGTTAAAAAAACCAAGGCCATCACAAAATTTCTTAAAAAAAAAATTTTGAACACGATAGAGGCCACTTTTTTGGGCCCCAACCTCTTCATGAAATATATTTCAGAATATTTGCCCTTTATGACTCTCGGATGAGTTCGAAATTGGTAAATTGGGGTCAAAAACTAGGTCAAAAGGGTAAATCTTAGAAAAAAACCTTGTGACCACTCTAGAACCACTTTTTGTGCCAAAAATTTCCATGGATTTGGGTCAAACGTTTTTTTCCAAAAATCCGGAAAAGTTAAAAAACTTGGTAAACAGGCAAATCATAGAATGATTTTGTGAACACTCCAGAGGCCAAATCATATAATTTTGTAAAAAAGTTTTTTTTACATGACATCTCGGAGAATTTTGAAAAGGGGTCACTTAAAGCAATATGTAGATCACCAAGCAAATTTAAGATAAACCTGTTAACATTTTTAGAGTAAATTTTTTTGGCTCGACCTCCATCTTACGGGGTCAAGATGTTAGTTTAAAATAAATCTGGGATAATTTTTAAAAACTGGGGCATTGGGGCCCCAAAACGAAGGTCCCCCAGGGTAAAAGAAATTTTTGAAATTTTAAGACCCCAACATTTTTTCCAGAAATTTTCTGGTTTTTGGGTTTTTGAAATTTTGTCTAAAATGAACCCTTGCATGATTTTGGGAAAATAGGCCCATTTTTGGGAACAAACATAGGTGCCCCGGGGGAAAAATCTTAAAAAAACCCTTTATGAACACAGTAGAGGTCACATTTTTTCCAAACCTTAAATTTACCAGTCAGAATGTTTGCATTCATGTAATCTTGGATGCCCCTCAAAACGGGGTTCCATTGGAATAAAAAATTTGGTCGCCAGGTCAAATTTTATAAAGAGTTATGAACTTGTAGATGCACAATTTTGGGCCCCTTATTTTTCCGGGAAATTTTAAAATTAAAAATTGTTTATCTTTTTGAAATTTTGGGATGATTCCCAAAACTGAGTTAAAAAGACCCAAAAATAGGTCACCGGGTTAAATCATAGAAATAAAAACTTATGAACCCCTGTAGAGGCAAAATTTTTGCCCCCGGTTTTCAAAAAAAATTTGAAAAGGGAATTTTTGTCTCATGAAAATGAGTGCAAATTTGGATAGGAAAAAATTTCCCGGGGCCCCCTTAGCCCCAAATGTAAAAAAAACTGAAAACCCATTTTAAGATTCCATTTTTTTGGAAACGGCTACACACAATTTTATTTCTTTTTTAAAGGTGTGAGACACAGGCCACATTGGCCCTTTTTATTTTAAACAACAAGAAAGGCCCATTTTCCCATTTAAGTGGTAAAAAGGGGCCTTAACTTTTGGGGAAAAATTAAAATGCATTTCAAAAGTCTTTTTCAATTTTTAAACCATACACCCCAAAACCCTTTAAAAATCACCGAAAACTGATATAATCAGGGGTTTAAAAATTGCCCGGTTAAACCAAAATATTTGCTTGAAAAAACCTTTTGAAAACCTTTTGAACCGTAATTTACACCGTTTTAAAAGAAATATTAGCTGATTTCATTTTTTTGATACAATAAAATTAAATGTGGCCATACCCTTGCCCCACAAACCCCTTTCCATATGTAACCTAAATGATAAATCTTTATTCGTAAAAAGCCCATTTTCTGTCGAAGAAATTTTAAAACGTTTTTCAATTTATTTTTAGATGTGAAAGTGTAATTAAAAAAATTTGGGGTAGATAGCATTGTTTTTCATTTTTCCCCAACGGGGGTTAAATTGAGTCTTTTTAGATGACAAAAACAACCCGTGCCCTTAAACTTAAAGGAAATTTTTTAATTCATAAAAAAGAAAAAACCCCAAACAAACTCTCCTCTCACTCACCCTGTTTTAATTTCCCAAAAAAAAAAAGGGTTTGAAACTCAAAATAAACACAAAAACTTCACTTCGCGCCAAAAAATTATAAAAGCACTATTGTACCTGCCCAAAAATAGGGGAATTAACAAAAGAAAAAGTTGTAAAACCCCCCGGTTAATTTACTCTTTATTTTCATTTAATATGCCCCTTTAGCCAAAAAATACCCCTTTAAAAAATATTTTTTAAAGGGTTAAATTGGAAAAAACACGCTGAAAAATTAAACACTTTTCCCCCTTCGAAAAAATTATTTGAAAAACCCCTTTTAAAACCCTTTTGGTAAAGTCTGTAAAAATCAAAAGGGAAACCGTTGTGAAATTTGGGTTTTTTGTTTTAGTTTTAAAAATTTGGGTCAATCACCTGGGGGGTAATTAGAAAAAAAAAATTTATACTTTTTTTTTGCCCGGGGGGAAATTTTAATTTTCATGTTGCTTAGACACTGACGATTTACCAAAAAATTAACTCTTAGTTTTGGTTGGAAAAAAAAGGAATAATAAAATAACTAGATTTTTTTTTGTTCTAAACCAAAAGATGGATTTTCGCGACCCCAAAAATAAAAATTTAGCGACTGATCACTTTAAACCCTTTTACAAAAGGGCAATCTAAAAAACATATCCAGCTCTCTGGAAAAAATGTTTTTCCCTTGGGAATGGTTTTTGACTTTTGTCTTTTTCCCAAAAAATCTTAAAAAAGGGACCCCGGGAAACACAAAAAAGAACCAAATAAAAACATATTCTGTGAAAAATTGATGAAAATGGGCCCATTAATAATGGCTCGGGCGGTTTAAAAAATTTTCCCGAGTAAATTTCATTTGTGACGTAAACATGACGTCTAAAGCCTATTTTAAAACTTTAAAAACGCTTTAAAGCATCGAAGCATATGCCTTTTAAATTTTCTTTCCCCTTTCCCCAAAAATTTTTAAACCATATAGAAATATTCTTGTTTTTTAAATTAAAGAAAAACAATTTCAAAAAAAAGAGGGTCATTGACGTCATATGACGTTCTTTTTTAAAAAAAAATCGTTTAAAGACACACAAGACCAATATATTTGACCAAATATCAACCAAATATCTCAAAAAGGACCGTTTTTTAATAAGCATTTGAAAAATTTACAAACCTTGGTTCGAATCTTGGTTTCGCCAAATTTTTTGGACTTTTCGAAATTTGGAAAAAGGGAAACCCCGGGGAAAAGGGCACAACTAAACCCTAATATACACTTTCTGTAAAAAATTTAAAGAAAATGGGTCCATTAATAAGGGCCGGCCAGTGTAAAAAACTTTCGTTCCAATTTTCAAATGTGACGTCATGGGCCCTATGAAAATCATTGAAATCGAAATTTCAGCATCTGAAGCCTGTGTCAAAAAAATTTTAAATACCCCTTTTCAAAATTTCAACTTAAAAAAAAAATAATCCAGGTGAATATTAGAAATACTTTATCAATAATGACGTCCCCGTGACGCCCTTTAATGCCCTTTTTAATTTTTTCATAAAACTTTAAGACCCCCAGAGACCTATATATTTGCCCAAAAATATCAACTTTCTTTTTCAAAAAGGACCGATTTTATGACATTTGAAAATTTAAGACCTTGGTTCGAATTTTGGGAAACCCGCTATAAAAACCTTTGACTTTTCAAATTTTTTGAAAAAGGGAACACCGGAATGCACAACTAGAAATTAATAAAACACAATCTGTGAAAATTTGTTTGAAATCAGTTCATCAATAAGGGGGCCTGTAGCCCGGCGTACAAATTTTTGTAGCAAAATGTCAATTGTGACGCCCATATGCCCGTCATAGACATATGAAATCATAAAAAATCAAAATTTCCTCACGTGACTAATAACCATAAAAATTTCCCCTCAGACCCCTGAAGACAGTTTATGGGGGAATAGATACTCATCCTAACTTTATTTCAAGGGGGCCAAAAAAAGTTACAACAATGAAGAAACAAAAGACAACATTTTAAACTGTGAAGAAATACCCTTTTCTAAATCTTTGAATGTTCTGTCTATATGTTTAAAACCAACATGGTTGCTATGGAAAAAAAAATAATGAATGCCCTGAAAAATATTTGCGGGTTGGGGAAAAAGTTATATAATAAAAATAATGATAAAAAAAGTTCAAAAGTATTTATAAAAAACGGATCCCAATGTTTGAAAATGAGTTCAGACAAAAATTAATTGTTGATTTTAAAAATTTTTAAAAGTGTTTCTAAAAGCAACAAAAAATATTTTATTATATTATTTTTGGGGGCTTTTTTTTAAATTATGACTGCCAGTATGTACTTTTTTATTTTTACTTTATAAAAAAATTTTAAAAGAAAAGTTTAAAAATTTAAAAATACTAATGTTTTCAAAGTATTTGCGGTTTTTTCAAGAAAATGATTTTTTTGTAAAAGTCCAGGGAAAAACCCAAAATGTATTTGGCTTTCCCTTTTTTAAAATTTCCAAAAAAAAAAAGGGTTTAAAGCTAAAATTAAACTAAAATTCCCTAATGTATGAAAGGATTTTTTTGGAAAAAAATAAAAAAAATACTGCTCTATAACAGAAAAAATGTTTTAAAAGTCATTTGGGTTGCAATGGTAACCAAAAAAAAGGGAAATTTTCAAAAAAATGTTTTTGTTACTGAAAAAAAAAAAAATATAAATATGTACCTCTTCTAAAATTTTTCACAATTTCCGCCCCCGGGCACATTTTTAGCCATAGTAAAACCTTTCCCTTTTCCCAACATTTTAAAATAATCTTGTTAGAATTAAAAAAATTCAAAAATCATAAAAATACGTCACGTTATTTAAATATCATTTATTTTCAAAAAAATTTTAAGACTCCCAAAACCCTATATACTGACCTAATATGACTTTTATCTCAAATAGGACCGTTTTTATAAGAATTTAAAAATTTAACGCCCTTTGGGTTCAATCTTGGACCGCCAAAGATCTTGGACTGTTGAATTTTGAAAAACGGCCCGGGGATGCAAAAACCAAAGAACTTAAAATACCCCTTCTGTAAAATTTTGAAAAAATCGGTTCATTAATAATGGCTTTTGACCGCGTACAAACTTTTGAGAAAATTGCCCAATTGGGGAACGTAAATTGACTCATAGCCAAAAGAAAACCCATAAAACAAAAATTTCCCACGTGACAAATAACCCAAAAAAATTTAAACGTCCCTAGGATTATTGAAAACATAGAAAAAAAAGCTTTTAGTTAGAAAAAAAAAAAGACTAAAACCTTTTTTTTGTTTTTAACCCAAAAGATAGGGCTTTCCTGCACTCCCAATCCATAAACAAACCTGGTGTTTTTTCAAAATTTTGGAAAAACCCTTATAAATTCTGCAAAATGAATTTGGGAATATATAATTTCTGTGAAAATTCCATCCCAAATTTCCCCTTTCCCAAAAATAGGGCTGAAACAGCCGGATTAACTTGGGTAGTTTTTTTAAAAGTTTTGATGTATTGTGACGGCTTATAAAAATTAAAACTTTAAAATCTTAAGTTCAGGGAATTACCTACATAGGACATTAAATTTTTCATTAAAAAATGAACCTTTGCAATAAAGTAAATTGACATTCGGGAATGGGAAATTCTCTACTTTTTTATGAGGGTCATATAAACATCATATGTTTTTCACTTTAAATAAAATGAAAAGGGAAAAACACAGAGCCTTTAATAAGCTCCCCCCAAATAAAAAAAATTTTCTATCCTCACCCGAAACGATTTTATACGAATTTAAAAATTTAAACGCCTTGGTTCAAATTTTGGGTTTTCCCCCAAAAAAAAATTAAAAAAACCTAAGTTTTTCCAAATCTTGGAAAACCTATAAAAACCCTGCACAATGAGATCTAAATATATAACTTCTTGTGAAGATTCCATCCCAAAACCTATCAAAAAATGACGCTGCACAGAGCGGCCCAAAATTTTGGATTTAATTTTAGTTTCGATTTCATGTAAACGTTATATAAAAAATTTTAAAAACTTTGAATCTAAATTTTCCCTGTTTGGGTATAAAAAAAATTTTTAATTTTTCTTTTGTCAAAGAAGTTTTGCAACATAGAAAAATTTTGCCCTCAAAATCGGAAATTTTTTACCCCTTTAAATGACGTCATATGACGCCCATATGAGGGTTCACCCTTTTACAAAAACAAAGGAAACACAGAGCAAATATAATCTCCCCCAAAATTTTAATTTTTCTATCTAAACCAAAAAACGTTTTTATACGCTTTTTGAAATTTGACGCCCCTTGGGTTCGAATCTTGAAATTCCCCCCATAAAACCCTTTGGGCAAACCTAAAAATCCTCCAAAAAGGGGGTCGTAATATTAACTTCTGTGAAAATTCCAGGGCCAAAACCCGTCAAAAAAAGAGGGCTGTACAGCGCGGAGGGAACTTTGGTAGCTATTTTTAGTTCTGACGTCTTTGGACGCCCATAAAAATTTTTAAAAAGGAAAAAAAATGTTCATGATGGCCTACAAAGGACTTTCAATTTCCATTGTTTTTTTAATCCCCTTGCAACATGAGAAAATTACCAAAAAATTGGGAAATTCTATAAAAAATTAAAAGACGCCCAAATGCCCGTCATATGTTTTTCATCTTTTAAAATCCCAAAGGGAAACACAGAGACGTATAATCTCGCTAAATAAAATTTTCAAACTCATCTAAAAAACGTTTTTTATATGGTTTTTGAAATTTGACGTCCTTGGTTCGAATCTTGGTTTCCCGCCAAAGAACCTTATTTCTTTCAAAAATTTTGGGAAAAACCTATTTAATCCGCACAATGAGTCGAAAATAATAACTTCTGTAAAAAATTCCTTTTCCCCCAAACCCGTCCAAAAAATTGACGGCTGTAAAAGCCGTCAAAACTTTGGTAGTTAAATTTTTGTTCTGACTCAGGGGACGTCATTTAAAAATTTAATCATTGAATCAAAAATGTTCATGTTTCCCTACATGGGACATTTAATTTTCATTGCCCTATGAACCTTTGCAAAAAGAGAAAATTTGACATCAAAAAAAGGGAAAATTCTATACAACTTGATGCCGAAAATTTTAAACGTTCTCTTTACAAAATGCAAAGGAAACCCAGAGGGGAAAATAATCTCCCCAAAAATTTTCAACTTTCTACCCTCATCTAAAAAATCGATTTTTAATATGGTTTTTGAAATTTAAACTTTCCCTTGGTTCAAATTTTTGGATTCGCCAAAAAACCCCTTTGTTTTTCAAAATTTTGGCAAACCAAAAAATTTTCCTCCCACAATGAGGCCCTTAAATATTGTTTGTTAAATATTTTGAAAAGTTTTTTTTCAGAAAACATGAAGGCCTGGGCCCCCTGAGTAAAACGAATTAAAAAAAACCATCATAAAAAACCCAAACTCTCCTCCCCCCTCCCTCACTTTGGGCACATTACCCCGTTTGTGATTTAGTGAACCTGAAAAAATGTACATGTATTTATTATCTTTTTTATTGACGTATGCATTTTTTTTTCCCTATGTATCGAAATCTTTTATCCCTAAGAAGATAAATTGGGGAAAAGGGGATTATCTAAAAAGGCTTTTTCCCTTTTTAACCTAACGTTTTTTAAAAAAGTGTAAATTATACGTTCATTTGGAAAGAAAAAAGTGGGGAGATGGGTTTTTTTTTCTCAAAAGAACGACGTGATTTGGGGGTTTTTCCCAATACCCTGCCTTACTCGAAATAAAACGTTGATTTCCCCGGGGGAAAATTTTGATTGTACTTTAAATATGGCTGAAATTTAAATAACTTTCGTGCTCTAGATGAATTTAAACCAAAATTTTGGAAAACCCCTTTTTGTAAAAAATATCTTTCCCGCTACTTTTACAAGAGAAAAAAACACATTTTTCATTTCCCCCCCCCTGGGTTTTAACCCCCACATCATTTAAAACCAAAAAACTTGTAAAAATACCTCTAACACTTTTTAACCCCCAAATTTTTTTTTAAACGTACCATTTTTCCAATTCCTAAGCATGATTCATAAATAATTTTCACATACTTATATTCCTTAAACTGGTTTCTATTTTTTAAACCCAAAATTTAATTTTCATTCACTGCTCTTTTTTTCCCCTTTTAAAGAAGTTTCCCCCCTAATTTCCCATATACAATAAATTTTTTTGCGTTTGATTTTTTTAACCCTAATAATATTTTTACAATAATTTTTAAAAGCATCCTCTTTAAATTTTGTCCCTTTCATTAAACCTGATAACTCTGAACCAAAAAAAAAAATTAGTATAGGAAGAATAAGTTTTTCAAAAAAATCTAATTTAAAGTTCAAAAATGTTAGACCAGGAAACTTAAATTAATTCAGCTGTAGTTTTTAAAACCGCTTTTTTAAAACCTGTCCAAAACAAATATTCAAAAGTCTTATGGAATGAGCCCCCAGAAATTTAAAAACCCCAAAACCCAAAAATGTAAAACTATCAAAAATTTCAAGTACTTTTCCCTTTATAAGAAATTTTAATTTTTTCTGACCTTCCCCCCTTTTTTAAAAAAAACAAAACTTTTTTTTTTGAGTAATTAAAAAATTAATTTCCCCTTTACCACAGTAAATTTCCCCTAATAATGAAAAAACCTTTTTGTAAACCCTCCCTTTGTTTTTGACATTTAAAACCCAAAATCATCGCATAAACAAAAGAAAAAAAATTAATTATCTAAAAACCCCCCCCATCAAAACCAAAATTTTAAAATAAAATGCTCCCTTTAATATCATTAAGAAAAATCGAAAATAAAAAAAAGGGGAGATGATTTTCCCCCTTTCGGGAAATCCCAGAAAACAAGTAAATTTATCACTTAAAAAAATTTTTATATTTAAAACCCCTTTATCTAACACTATCCCTACATGATTTAAAAATATCCAACAAATTTTAAACCCCCAAACCCATAATTTTAAAATTTAAAGTAAACCAAAATTCATCCCCAAAAGGTAGTCAAAAGCTTTTTTAAAAACCTACAAAACTTGCATATAAACCTTTTTTTTGTTTTTTAACAAGTGTTTGATAACATTTTGAAAAAAAAAAAATTTATCAACTGAAACCCCTAAGTTAGTTTAAATCCTGCCTGAAATTTAATAAATTTCGTGAAATTTTCCCGCCCATTTAATTTTAAACTTTTATTTTTAAAAAATTAGGGGAAAAATTTCCCAAAAGTCCTTTCCAATTTATACCCCCTATAAAAAAACCCGTTTTTATTGATATCCCCATTTTTAAGTAAAAGGTAAAAAATTAAAACCCTTTATTCCCCAAAATTTTAAGGGAAAAAAACTTAAATTAAATAACTTATTTAAAAAAAACTACACAAACCAAAATGCACAAATACATTTCAACATACCCATATTAAAAAACTCATTTAGCAGAAAAATCAATCCTGCAGAGTTTTCCCCTTTTTCAAGTTTTACATGCTTTAATAATTTTTTTTATCTTTTAAAAAGGGACTCTAATTCGAAAAAATAAAAATTTAGTTCTCCTTTTAAGTTCCCTTTTTTTTTAAAATATAGAATATCCCTCATCATTTGGAAAAAAACCCGAAACGGGGCCCCCCCTTTACAGATTTGAAAATAAACTTGAAAAATCATTAATTTTAAAAAAAGCAAGAAACAATTTTTTTTAACAGACTCTCTTTTTCATTTTCCAAAAAGTTTAGCATCGATAGTTTTGCATCTTTTAAGTTTTCTTTCTGCTCTTTTTCAAAAATATTTTTTTTTTTTAAAGTTAAATTTTATAAAAAACTTCTTGTTTAAAACTAAAAATCTACCCTTTTCATCACATAGAAATTTCTTCTAAATTTTAAATTTTAAAAATATGTAAAAATTTCTTTTTTAAAATTTTTACCTCCCATCCCAAAAAAAAAGGGCTATTATCTTACATTTAAACTTTTGGGTTTTAATTTTTTTTTTATTTTAAATTTTTAAAAAAAGGTGAACATACATCAACAAAATAAACCTAAAGAATGCCCGACTTTTTATCTATATCTGATCTATTCCCCAAAATTGATATTCTGCCTGACATTTCTTAAAATTTTAAAAATTAAAAATTTTTTACTTAATATTGAAATTTGCATACAATCTTTTTTTTCCTTATCCCATTTGTTCCCTTTTCAGTATTTTCCCTTTTTTAATATTTTTGTTTTTTATCCCCAAACGTTATCACACAATGTTCTGAAAAATTTGTTTGGATCATTTTCTTTTAAAATTATGGATAAATTTTAAAAAAAAAAATCCTACTTAAAAAATAAATAAAAAAACACGCTTCCTTTGCATTTACAGATGTATATTTACCCAACATTTTCATCAGATCCCATCCTTCCATTCAATATCATCATCCCCTAGATTTAACCCAAAAAACTAGCAATAACTTACCCAAATTCATTAACAACCTTAACTTGACAAACCTTACATACATTCCCTCCAAAACATAATCATCGGTAATTAAGTTTGAAAAAAAAGCAATTACATTTTCAATAAAAAACTGTTTTTTTTTCCCCCTTTTTTTGGCATTTAAAAACACCCTTTTTAAAAACAAAATTTACCCAAAAATTGGGGCCCAAAATTGTTTTCAAAATACAAAAAAATCATCAAAAATTGTTTTTGAATATTTATTGATTCCAAATACCCCTCTCTTTCCCCTTTTGGTGTATTATAAGCCCCAAAAACAACAATAAATCAATATCAAATCAAGAAAATTTCCCCTTACTTTTATCCAAATAATTGAGTCCCCTGAACTTTTTACAAAATTTAACATGTTTTTTAAGTTTGCATGTACAAAAATCATTATTTCCCCCCCTGTCCCTTTTTCCCCTCTTATTTTTTTTTCTGTGTAATGAATATTTAAATGGGAAATTTTTAACGTTATAATTAATTGTTTCATTTGACCAAAGTTTCAGTTAACAAAAGAATATCATATTCTTTGAATAATGTTTTAAAATTTTTTTTACTACTAATTTGTTATAACGTTTTTCCTAAACAATTTCCCCGAAAAAATTAATAAACAAAACTTGAACAACCCCTTCGCTGTCCTACTTTTGTTCACCCTTTCGTATTTGGGCGTCACTCAGGCGGGCCTGTCTCCCCCGGCCCCTGTTGGTTGTTGCTCGGGGAACTACAGAGTGTCTTTTTTAACAACAATGAATTTGGAAAAAAAAACCCACCCTTTCCCTTTACCTACTTTCTTTTCGACCGTTTTTGGTACCCAAACAGACTGTGTTTCATGATTTTAAAATTGTTAAATTTTGTAAATTATCGACACTTTTTCTTTTGTTTTTTGGGCTTATTGTTCTTTTTTTGATAAAAAACCGGGGTTTTTTTGCTAACTAGTAAGTTCTTTTTTTTTTATTTTTTTCCACATGGAATTTTTTCAGGCCCGGATGTTTGTCGTCGCACTCTCACTGACACCTCTTTGTTTTCCTTTAACAGCTGATCGCACACTTTGGGCCCTTTCCCAAAGCGGTAGCATCGCAAAAAAACCCAAACGTCACTTGTACTTGTGTTGAAGAAGAGATTTTTTCGATTTAACGTTTTAAATTTGGGAAAACCCCTGAACGTTTACGCCCGTTTCTTTCACTTTTTGGGTTTGCTTTTTTTCCAAAACGTCTTTACCCCCTAATTTCAAAAACCCGTCCCCCAAAGATCAAATTTTTTCAATTTATCATCAATAAAAAGTCACCGGATATCTGATCTGAACCTTTTTTTTACTCAAAACCCTTTCTCCCACCTCCTCAGACCCATACAATTCTTTTCTTGCACCTATTTTTTCCCTTTGGGTAGTCTTTTAATTTAAATCCAAACCCTTTTCTTCAATTTGTAGCCCCCGTTCCCTAATCCTCCCCTGTGTCAACATAGTCCTGAACTTAACAAAATGGGGCGTTTTGAAAAAAAGTCTTACTCTAAAACTTTTTTAGATTTCCTAATCTAGGGCCCTTTCAATGCACATATCCGTCCCCAAACCACCAAATTTTGTTTTCCCTGAATCTTAGAATCAAGGTTTAAAACTATCTTTGATTTTGGGGTTTTTTTTGCAAGCCATAGAAATAGATTGTTTTTTTCTACTTTATTCAATTGATCATGACAGTATCAAATTTTTTTATCACCTGCGCTTTAAAAAAACCTCTCAACCCTAACACTCTTTCCCTTTTCTTAAAAACCCCCCTTGTTTAAATTTTCCCAAAAAATCTCCCTGCCCTTGGTTTGCTTGTGTTCAAAAGTATTGATCTTGTCATGGTTTTTTTTCAAAATTTAAAAAATGAACAAATTTTTTATCGGTAATTTTGCTGTGAGAATGAACTGTACGGGCCCCTTAAAAACTGACACTTCCACCTCCACTTCCATTACTCATCTTTTTTTCCCCTTTTTCCCCAGATTTTCCACCCACCTTCGTCTCTTTGGGGTTTTTTTTTCCCGCCTGTCAAACCGATTTTGTGTAGATATGGAAAAAATCCCAAAAACTGCTCGTTTTCCCGTATCGTCCCCATCCCCCTTTGCACAAAACCCTATCTTTCTATACCGAGTTTTCCATACAGACATTTTTTTAAATTTAAATTTCTTCGGGGGAAAGAATAATTTTTTACTTTTTTGTTTTCTGTTTTTTCAAATTTTTAACCCCTTGACCACTATTTACCGGGGTAAAATCTAAACTTTTAACTTTCTGTGAAAATTCCATGACCAAACCCTCCCCAAAAAAGAGGCTTTTACAGCGCGTAAAAAACTTTGGTAGCATTTTTTTGTTCTGACGTCATTGACCCCCCCAGGAAAAATAAAAAATAAAAATATTCTGGGGAAACAAAAGCCCCCAAAATAGATTTCATTTGTTGATACTAATGAAAAGGACTTTCTGCTACAATTTTTCAAACACCAAACACTTTAACTTGCTTTTTTTAATTTGGGCCCTAACTTCCATAAACTTTGAAAAAAAAGCCCCCTTTAACATTATTAGTATTTATGTCATAAAAGTAACATCTCCAAAAGGAAAAAAGAATTGAAGAAATTTTAAAAAAACAGTCCAAATATTCTTTTTTATCTTTCCGAAGGGTTGTATAAAGTATCTGAACTAAAATTTTCGTCAGTGGTTCTAATCTTGGATTGCCATAAAAAACCCTTTTCCCCTTTTGAATTTTGGAAAAAAAACGGACACCGGGAGGCACAAAAAATTAAACGTAACATAAACCCCTGTTAAATTTTGATGACAATCTACAGAAAAAATGGGTTTTAAACCACTAGAAAACCCTTTTTTTGACAACGTAAGTTTGACGACATATGACGTCATAGGGGAAAGAAAAAACAATGAAATTAAATAATTTAGTATTTTTAATATAAAGGGAATATTTTTTTCATTCCCCCGGAACTTTTGCCAAAAATAAAGAAATTTAAAGCGTAGATAAAATATATTCTTTTTTACCTGATGACGTCCCTAGACGTCCCAAAAAAAAGTTTTCCCCAAAGAATAGAAAGAAGTCTAAAAACTAATTTCAGTCAAAATAAACAGCTTTTTTAAATCAACTGGAAGAGAATTTTTTACGCATTTTAAATTTTACGTCAAAGTTTTGAATCTTGGAAATTTGCCAAAAAACAATTGCCGTTTTTAAATTTTTAAACACCGGGGTGCACAACAAAAGCCTAACATACACATTCTTTGAAATTTGAGAAAATCGGTCCAGAAATAACGGGTGTAGACCCCCGGGTAAACAATTTTTTAAAAACGACTCAAGTTTGACTCAAACAAAATCAAAGGCAAATTAAAAAACACTGAAATGCAAAAAAAAACAAGGGGAAAACATATGTTCTTAAATTTTTTTAAAAGGGGCTCGGACGCTGCCCAACAATAGAAATTAAAAACCCTAAAAATTTGAAATTACTTTTCCCCCGTAAGACCATTTTGGGTGTTTTAATTTTCCCCAAATTGTAAAGAGGGCCTATAGATATAAAAAATTTTTTTTTAAATATCACTGTCCCCGGGCATATGGAAACGAAAAAAAACGCATTTGAAATTTGACGTCAAAAGGTTTGAATCTTGGATTCGCCAAAAACCATTGCTTTTTTTGAAATTTGGGGAAAAAAGGACAAACCCGGGGGAACAACTAGAGCGTAAAAATACACATTTTTGGTTAAAAAAATTTTTTGAAAACGATTTAAAAATAAGAAATTTTAAGACCGCGACAAAAATTTTTTGACGACCCTCAAGTTTGACGCAAAACAAAATCAAAGGCAAAAAAAAACCCTTGAAATGCAAAATGTTCAAACCCGAAGCATATGCTATTAAATTTTTTAAGGTTTCTCGGGTTTTCAACATATAGAAAATTAAAAAGAAAAAATTAGAAAAAACTTTTTAGCTCATGACGTCATATACGTCATATGGGGTTCAAACCTCAAAATCTAAAGAAATCCTAGAGACTTTTTATTTTGTCCGAAAATTTAGAACCGCTTTCTTTTAAAACATCTGGAAGCGAATTTTTTAGGCATTTGGGAAAATTTTACAAAAATGGGTTTTAAACTTGGGGTTCGCCATAAAACCCTTGCCTTTTCGAATTTTTTAAAAAAAAAGGGCACCGGGATACACAAAATAGAGCCTAACACAAAACATTCTGTGAAATTTTGATGAAAAACGGTCCAGAAATAAATAGTGGCCCGTAGAAATGCTTCCCCAAAGCTCAAGGTTTGAAAAAATATGCCATAAATTTTTTATTGTTTTGAGTTTAAAGGGGAACAAAACGAAAATTTTCACAAAAATAAAGAAAAAAAAAAAATAAGAAAAGAAAAGGTAAAAAGAAGAAGAAGAAAAAAAAACATACCCAAAAAAAAAGGACTTTTTTTGCCAGCAGGCAAAAGGGCCTAATAAAAAAGAAAAAACATAACAAAACCCCATAGGCTTTCTTTCTTGAGGCAGAAAGCCCCCAATAAAAGAAAAAAACCCAACAACCCATAGGTTTTCTACTTTGAGGCAAAAGCCCTAAAAAGAAGAAAAAACATAACAAACCCAAAACGTTTCCGCAGGGAAAAGGGGGAAAACCCCAATAAAAAAAACAAACCCCCCTTTCTTTTTCCCCCAAGTTGCGGAAAGCCGTAAAAAGGCATTTAATTTAAAAAGGGGAATTTTGAAGCACCAAATATTTAGAATGCACGTAGTAAAAGGATGGCGGAGAAAACCCGTCGATTATGGGAAAGCAAAAACTTCACAATCTTCAAGCACATTTAAAAAAAAACAAAAAATGGGAAATGCATTTTTCTAAAAATATAAAAATTTGCCCCAGCCGCAACCATTTTTTTGACATTTTTTTACAGATGGGGCCATAAAAAAAAACCTTAATGCAAGTGAAGTGTAGTGAATATATCCTGAAATTTCATCATTTGTATAAAAAAATACTTTTAAAGGTATGCTGTCTAAAAAAAAACACCACAGGACACATTTTAACACCCAAATTTTAAAGGGCAATATCTCCTCAAACTGTGATGCACACATTTTATTAAGGGGAATATACTCGTACATAAGAATTTTTTTTAATCAGGATAATTGCTTTAAAAAAAATCATGCGTTCCCCAAAAAAAACAGTAAAATATGGGAAAATTTTCACATGTTCAATTAAAGTCAAGAGCCATGAAATCAAGCGAATGTAAACTGAATTCAAAAGAAAAGATGTTAAAAAAAATGACAACGAAGGTAAAAAAACGGCCGCTTATAATGCAAATGGGAAAATTAAATTTTAAAAAAAAATTTTTGACTTTGGCTCAAATTTGTTTTGGGGGGTAATTTTGGGCATTAAAAAGTTAAAAGATGGGGGGGGTTAAATGCAAATTTTTTGTCCCTTTTCCCCTTTTTTAAAAAATTTGGGGGGAAAAAAAAAAAAGCTGCTCATATGAATTAAAATGGATATAATGAAAAGACAGAGCAACAATACGATTTTGGGGTAGAAGAAATTTTAAACAAGGGTGACTAAAAAGGGGTGCACATCGCCCCACCTGAATAACACTGCTTTTTATTGAAAAATAGGAAAAATAAAAGGGATCCAATAAAATCAAAAAATTTAAAAAAAAAAAAAAAAAATGCCTTCCCCCAAAAACCCAAAATGAAAAAAAACAAAACCCTTAAAAAGAAAAAAAAAAAAAAATCTTGGAATTCAAAAATTTTTTTGGGCAAAAAATTTTTTAAAAAAATTTATTTTTATTTTAAAAAATAAAAAAGAGGTAAAATAAATTTACGAACAAAAAGGGAAAAGAAGTTTTAAAAAATTTAAGTAAAATTCGCCTTTTTTTTTCTAAAATGATAATAAGGGTTTCATTTTGGGACTTACAGATTTCTGCTTAAATCCTTAAAAAATTTAAAAGCTGAAGGGAAAGGGAAACGGACAAAAATAGTTGTTTTTTGGTTGTTTTGCAAATAGAAAATTTTTTTTCAAATCATATTCCAGGGG
>CM037782.1:28197415-28221630 GCA_021229015.1 Solen grandis | reverse complement strand
TTAGACAGATGAAGTGTTGCCACACTGCAATATCACGCCGTAGACATGTGGCATGATACCACAGCCAGTCACATTATCCTTACACCGGGCCATTCAGTCCTGGATATAACCATTACCATTTTTTACAATTTGATTTGTCGGGGCATACACTATAGCCACTCGGTCACCGGGACCAGCTCCTTCTCAAGTATCTTAAGAAATTTCACGTATTCTCTAAAAGAATATCCGTGCAAAGTCATATCAAAATCACGTGCAGTGAGTAATATATTTCATATTTCTGTCACCGGTCTGTTGTAGTGAAATGAAATTGGCTGTTCCCCCATTTTAAGTGAAACCACATTATAATTATTTGTATTCATCTTCTTGGTTTTAGTAAGATCTTTAACTTGGTGTTGAATATTTTATTGTACTCCATTCTCAGTGTGCAGCAAAAAAGTACAGTAAAGACAACATCACTCCAGCATATCTTTTTTTTTTTTTTTTTTGTGAACGTAACATAGCTTTGTTGGTATTCATTTTCTTAGAAAGAAATCAACCAGACTGTATCATTTACTGTGCGAAACTATTCATTCCAGACCACCGTTGTTGCTGTTGTGTTCATGAAATAAAAATAAAATATAGAGATGAAATATATCTAACCTCAAAGTGATATAATTTCACTCGTGAAATATTTAAATAACTTTTCGGTGAAATATACTCAATATCTACTCAAAGCAAACAAACATCCTCTATATCTCGATCCGGCATAAATAAAGACTGGGCCTTTACCGTTGTACCCGGTTCATACCGGTAAACTCTTGCTCACGTCGGGATCTTAAACTCGGTCAGTAATAATACAAAAAAAGTGATTAGATTGCGACATTTAGCGTTGATGTTGTGACATAAAGCGTCAGTATATATATACACACACACAGATGCGATATAATAGCGTCAGGGGGTTTTGCGACATTTAGCGTTGATTGCGACATTTGGCGTCAAGTGCGACATTTAGCGTTGTTGCGACATTTAACTTTGCTACAGTCTTTGCATGGAATCGATTTAATGCTCCAGATTTAATTGTTGTTTCTTTTTTTTAAAATGTTGATGCTCCTTGTTGCTATTTGTCCCTAAATTATTAGAAATTTTCTAGCTTATGAGCTTTTTATTATTTTTAATGTTTTCCATCTAAATGCATTAGTTTTATTACCCAGCGCAATATATCATATTATTATTTGAATGTTCACTTTTTTTAAAAAAAGTTTTATATCTGAAAATATTGATTTATATTTTTGCATTTATTAAAATAGTTTGAGTGTCACAAAAGTGGCGAAACCGTTACAAGTTAACATGTAAGTGTACGATGTTATGCTTTGTCAGTTGCTCAGGCAACAATCAGTTAATATTTCAAAGCTGAATTTTAGAGAAAAAATCGTACTGAACAATTGATCTGAACGAACCCAAGTTTTTGTCGGAAAATATAGTGAAATCAATCAACCCGGAGACAGAGCCGTAATGTGACATCAAAAACAAAGTGTCAACCTGGTGAACGTGAGTTAAACATGTGAACATGAAACATGTATGTGTAGCACTGCATCACCGTGATATCACACAGACATAATACTACACCTAGTCATATTCAAAACCAGTCCTTGAAACCCTTGTATACTGAACGCCAATTAATTAATATATCTAAACCAGTACAATTTAAAGAATTTCGTATGTAGCGGCCAGCGTAAAAACATGATTACCATCTGCAGCATTCTGCATTTTATCATTATAAATCAATATAGAAAACCCAATTAATATCAAATTGTTAGCCCCTTTATATTTGCATAAATACAATTATAGTGAATTATAGAAGTAGTTATAGATTAAGTAAAACGTCAATTTGAAAATTTGGATTCTTGAGTCTTGGTATAAAATACAGACTCATGAGATTGTGCTTGTGACAGAACGATCTCTGAATTTTCCCTCCTGCAATATAGCATAAAATCATAGTTTGTTTTATCCATGTGCAAACAAAATAATTGACAGATGACGTCGACAGACGAAGTTTCGTTATTGAGACATGCCTGATGAGATCACTAAGAACTTGTGATAAATCTGAGGCTCTCCATACACATGTAATTAGCTGAAAAATCCTATATATGGCATGTATACAGTCACATCGACGGTACTCTTGTTTTCTCTATAATGTAATATATACTTAAAACAATATGTGTTCGTAAAGCATAAATGTCAACCCTCCGCCTGGGACTAACCCATCTGCGCCCCACCCCAGGTGCAAAATAAATGTAAAATGAAAGTGCATCCCTAGTGCAGTAAGTATACCAAATGTCAACTTTTAAACATATTATCACATGACCTGTACTTAAATCATAACGTCACGATATTTCTAATTTCATTTTCAAATATTTTCCGCTGGGGTTCGCTTTGCACACAATTGCTTTATTGCTTATAACTCAAGAATTTAAAGTTCTATTTCAATGTGAATTTTGTTCTTTTTGTTGTTGCTGTTTTGCATTATGTTCATTGTTGATAATTGTGCCTAAGTTCGAGCTGATCAGGTTTAAAGCGAAATCCGTGATGCCGCTTTGCGGTTCTAATTGTCTTTTGAAATAATTATCCACTGAGATATAAAAGTATTTTACTTTTCTTGAACAAGAATATCGTACACCAGAATGGCAAGGGGATGCACAGTGGTGACAGGATAATTATAAATACCTTCCACAAGGTGGGCTGGGAAAAACTGCGTTTTTTATCCTTCATTTTGTAAACAAAAGTAGCTATCTTGGAAAACAAAAGGCATAGTTTTGTCCATACTGTATCTGCTAGAAAGAAATAAACTGACAAGCCAACAGGGGAAAACATGAAACATCTGAATACTGAGTAATAAAATTAACAATTTTATAAAAGTCTAGTTTCGTATTATCATTCTTTACCAAACCAGATACTAATCACTTTATAAATATGAATCAAAGCGCTGAAGGTACTGAAGTTGTGTGTGTCTCAAGGGGGAGAGGGTTTGATGAGCTGCAGATATGCATGGTAACTTAGTTTTTGTCAGATACCAAACTTATATTAAAAAAGGAACGATTGTTTTTTAGATTTGTTTCCTTTTGATGTAGATATGCATGATATAAATCTTATAAATTGTAGGCTATAAAAATAGGGAGAGTAACAGTGGCGATATGCTAATTGTTAACAGTCCGTTGAAACAAATGGTGCGTTCGTCTTTAATTTCTTTTAATGACCTTGTTAACGCAAAGTAAAAGCGTTTTTGTTTATTTGTTTTTTTGTTGTTGTTATTTTTTTGTTTGTTTTTTTTTTGTTTGTTTTTTTTGGCAATTTCTTGAAAATTTGACCCCTTTTTATCAAATTCACTTTGATAAACAAAAGAAATGCGACATTACTGTTCTCTCAGCACTATCAGCGCTTTGATTAGTACTCTCAGTATAGTATAGTACTCTCTATATGACGGATCATAGTCTCTCTGTGGCTCTTACGTAACTTTCGGATAGCAGATATACAAGTATCGGCCATTCTGTAGTACATCCAATAACCCCTGGAAGTATCTGAGGCCTTTAGCTTGATGTGCTTATTAGTCAGTTACATGGATTTGTATCGGAATTTAAGCTTTCTATATGGATTACTGAAACATTTTACAAAACACATGAAAATGTGAAAATCCAAGAAAAGCCGTCAGTACCAGAATAGTTTGCAGTACCCTCATTTCATTATGTTGGTTTATAGGATTTTTTTTCTATAAAAACATTTACTACTCGTGTATGTGCATTTGTCAATAACAAATCTATAATATTTTAAAAGTCAGGGCATACTTAGCTAACCTAATGCAAAAAGAAAAAAAGAAGTTCCGTTTCTGGTCTCCAGCAAATAAAAACGAGGGTCGATAGGCCGGGATTTTATTGTTTTTTATTTATTTTTTTATTTTTCTTTACATAAAACGAAAGGTAAAAAATATCTGTGTTACTGGCATGTACAGATACTACTATCAGAAAAAAGGATTTCTGCATCACTTTATCTTTGGCTAAAATTTTTTTAATAGAAGTTTAAAAACGTCACGCGAAACCATCCCGAGGCAGGTCGGCAGAGTCGTTGACTTTTGCCATGGACTTTTACTGGCATGTGCAGTTGCAATTAAATAATTTGTATAAAAAAAAAATAATAAAAATAAAAGTATACCGGGGTAGGTCTGCAGTGTCGTTGACGTCACGACGTTTCTTAATGAATCTGCAACCCTCTTCTCTTTCTCAGAGCTGCTTAAAAGACGAGGTATCCATCGAGCGCATACGTTTGTCATTTTCAAATCATGTAAGAACTATATAAACGTTCCGTGGCTGAATCCTGTCATCTCAGCAATAAACCATCTGTCTGCATCGATGACATCCGTTATCTTACTAAACAATGCGGTTCCTGTCACACCCTGTTTTGTCTTTAAGTGTTTTTCTTCCTTCCTAAAAGCATGTATGTCACTTAAACACGAGCTCTCTTGATATACTAGGCATTTGCATAGATACATATACATGAGAAAGTCATTAATCATTTCCGTTATTGTTTAGCAATTAACTTCCCATTATCATTTCAATTCAGGCATTTAATCATACCGTAAATTTTGCCAGTTGTGTGGTGTGTTAAGGGTGTTACTATTTTATGTACATAAAGTTAAATGATCCCAGCCACCTTTGAATGCTACAGGCACATCTTGTCTAAAGATAAATATATTCCAATATAGAAGTATATATATATATATATATATATATATATATATATATTTTTTTTTTTTTTTTTTTTTTTTTTTTTTTTTTTTTCGAATATTTTTTGTCAACGCGCACGTTATGCGTATTTTGTATTGGAGTGATCAGTAAGTTTTCAAACAGTACAATAAATGATGACCTGGGTATTGTTTGTTTGTTGGGTTTAACGTCCCACCGACAGTATTTCGGTCATTTGGAGACGAGACCGGGGTATTAAAATTGGGGATGAATCCCCATTGATATAACACTGCTGTTCATACTGGATCGTCTTAAATATGCAGATAGTCAATGCATGTATGCAAAATATACAGGTAGTTTATATATAGACAAATAAACACCGTCGAGTGTAGACTGTGTACTGTAGCATGAATGACACGCATTCGTGTAAGTTGACCAGGAAGTTTTAAATGTTATCTAGCGGGTTTGGAATTTATACCCCACACCTTATCGGAACTTTGCGATTTAAATATAGGATAATGTCAATGTGCATACTGTTTAGCAAACGTTAACCACTTTTGTTTTACTCCAATTTGTAATTTTGACATATTTTATTGTTTAACAGGTGCTGGCTAATAAAAATGCGTATTTACAGTGTTTCGTGAACCCATTTTGGATTCGGTTCATGGACTATGGTTATAGATCAAGTAGAAACGTTTCAAGGGACAATCTGTTAGTAAGTATGTTTAAAACGTTTTCCAATTTAAGTACAATATCAAACGGGTACGTGAGACATGACAAAACAAATCGAGACTGTATTTCAGTCTCAACAAGCCGGTATATACTTTAAATTAACTGTGGTTGTAATGTTACACTTTTAATCTACAATTTCAGTCTTAAGGTAATCTATAACCCTGAATAAATAGTAATCATGGTCCATCAAGTGCTTGAGTGAATTTAACAGCAAATGCAAACCTTTATTGACTTAGAGCAAAAAAGCTCCAATTTGATGGATACTTGCATCTGCACTGTGCAGTGTATAATGAATACTTGACTATGAAAGGCATAAAATTGTAGCTTACTGTAATAGATGGATGTTTTTAAAGACAATTCCATGCTTTAAATGTATGAAATTTATTACCAGATTAAATATGTTTGCATTTGATAAAATCAACAATTTGTACAAACGATAAAAATGAGCATTGTAAACTCCCCAGACATTAATATAAAAACGTAATTATGCTAAATTCGTAAGATCTATATATATTATACATGCAAGCTTCACTTTTTACATTATCTTTTATAATAAAAAAAATCTATGAATCAAATACAGTAGAACGTCCAGTTATTGAAGTGGTCATTATGTTTGCAATACAATACAATAAATACTTATACTTGAAAAGTGAGCAGAAATTTCACTTTACATTGCCTCTCTCTGTCATTTTTGTCTGGAACACAAGGATTTCTTTCTTTTACTTTTATTTTTTTTTTTATTTTATTTTTTTTTCTAATCAATATGGTGGCATATTTCTGCCAGCCACTTATCCACTTAGCTATGTTGAAACTTTTCTGAAAAATTGTCCACATATTCACTTATTTTAACTGGATATCTCGCCTTTTTCCAGATAATTATGTGAAAAAATGCTTGTTATCCACATAATTTAACTGACTAACTTGAAAAAAGGCGAGATATCCAGTTATCTTAAGTGAATATATGGCTGGCAGTAGTGGGCACTAACAGGCAGTTTTATTCTGTTAAGATACCTAAGAGGATTACACGAAAGTTTTCTACTTGCCAGATACTAACTGACTATGTGACAATTTTTCAGAAAAGTTTCGACATAGCTAAGTGGATAAGTGGCTGGCAGAAATATGCCACCATAAATCAAAACTTAATTTTTTTTTCGTGTTAAGCTGCATGGGCCGCCATTGAACACAGACTATAAATCTATACATAAGTTTGTCACGAACAGGCTACACTGTATTTATGGTACTCAGAACGTATCGAGAACTAAATATACAGAATAAAAGCGTTTGGTTCCCATATTCTTTGTGTCGGGGTCGAACACTGAATATTCATTCATGACGAATACAAATAATGCTGTAAGCAATTCGTCTCCATTAAAATTATGTTATTTGAATTTGCCAGTATGTCATGTGTCGCTGGATCGAATACTGACTGTATACGTCTGCTATTTCGTACTCTACCTTTCGTGTATATCTTTCATCGATCACCCATAATGTTTAGATAGTGTTCCCTTTATTCGGAAAAAACGTTATTTTGCACGATTTACTCGTACAATTCTGGGCAGTCGTACATGTCACCGGGAGTTTGTACGGGGTTATACCGTATGTTTTATTCAGCGTACGACCACGGCGTTAACGTGATACTTTGGCCTGCGCAATCCAATAGAACACGTGTGGGATGAGCTCTCGAAAGAAAGGAAAAGAATCGTGGGTAGCTGTTACATTGGGTTGAAGCAGGGGCTCTAGATAATATAGAATCCCTGGTTTCAGCAATGTTTATAAAAAACCCAATAAAATCCTGGTTAAGGGAGGACGCTTGATAACATATAGCATGAAATCCCTGTTTTAAGCGAGGACTCTAGACAGCATATAGCATAAAATCCCTGGTACAGGCGAGGACGCTAGAGAACATAGCATAACATCCTTGGTTTACGCGAGAACACTAGATAACATATAACATAAAATCCTTGGTTCAAGCGAGGACACATTATCAGCAGAGACGGCCACGCACTATATTGAATTGACTTAACTTCAGGATCGCAATCTGAATATTGAAATTTCCTTAACTTTGCACTGTCTGATTCTTTAAGTAATTCTGCACCCCTGTCCTATTTCGATTAAAATCAACCACTTAAAACGATTCTAACCCTTACTAAAATTGTAAAATGCTCTAAACGTGTGCATGATCTGATTTGAAACTGGGTACCAAGCCTTATGTTTTCATGTAAGTAACTGGGTACCAAGCCTTATGTTTTCATGTAAGTAACTGGGTACCAAGCCTTATGTTTTCATGTAAGTAACCGATGAAAAAGGATAGAAATCTAACTGTATACTTTCATTTGCAACTTAGTGAACATTTGATAGTGAACATTTGATAGCGAATGTTGCTACTGATACAAAATATTTATGCGGCAGAAAACTCATAAGGGAGACTTCAAATGCATACTTGTTTTCGTCATTCTAGTGTGAAAGAAGACATGATATTATGACTAAACCTGTAAACAATGGCAGTTTGCTCGATTGTGAAATACACACGTAATTTATAAAAGCCCATCGTCGATGTCATGTAATAAGTCAGCCGGGGGTATTCGACAATGTTAAAAGCCATTTATACAAGTTTTTGAAAAATTTTGTTAAATGGGTTTGAAACTGAACTAAGTGTATACACGACGTGTTGTTTATATTTATAAGCTACGTCGTGGAATATGTATTCTCTATTACTTATATACGCCTTAAAACTTGAATAAAGTAACTGGTTGGAGGCCATCTTAACAATTGTACGGAAGAAGGCTACTCTTGGTGAAAGTACGTGAACTTTTGGATCACTTCCTTGTCATTTTACGTAGAAATTGACCATAAATCTCTTCTGTGTATGACTTTTTCGTGGACGTCGTGAAAGACATGATTCAAAGATAAATCATTTCAAGTGAGGATTGTGAGTAAATAGTAATGGTCGGGTCCTTTATACATATTTGTGTTTGACTGCTCAGCAAGACTGGTTTAACGCTGTTATATACCTTTTCCTTTATTACACATATTTAACAACCGGCACAATTGTATCAGATTTGATTCATCACAGTTTGACCATTGTTGATTTATTGTGATTTTAGGCCTAGACTGTAGATCCCAGCCTTAAAGGAGAAATTTTAGTCATCATGGATAGATGGAACTGGTCCTCATCAACATATCGACTGGACGAAATCACGGGCAGATTTCCGCTGCCATGCGTTGTCCAGGTAATGGAAGGATTTCTGTCCGAAACCGAGGCCGAGAGCGTCTCAGCTGGCGACATCATCAAAATAGACAGCGAAAAGACATTGCACAAAGTCGCAGCAAACTTCATTAGTGATTTCCATTTGAAATGTGCGGACCAGCTACCTGATGACGATTACATTGACTTAACAGCAAAAGAAATTCTTGTTCCTCTGAATTATAAAGGCAAACTCAAGGTACTGAAAGAAATTAAGCGGTATACGTATATCAGAGAGTTGTGCAAGGACTTTCCGAGGTACGCTAAACTCGTGGAAGTACTACGTTATATAAAGAAAGATGACGGAATGGTAAGTATACCAGCTGGAACTATCATCGAGCTCGATCGCGTGATTCCGGGGAATTCACGGGGGGTCAGCACGGACTTGCTTGTTTTCGGATATAATCGTGGCGGCCGGAGAGTGGACGAGGCTATTCCGGTGGACAGCCGTGGACATTTCGTGACTCATCCTGACGAAAACGAGTACACTCTGCAGGAGGCTATTGACAGGTTGTACTTTTGATCAATCTCAGCTTATCCAATAATATTTGATTATAGCCTGGGTGTATTCCTTAAACTCTTTGGAATTCGAGAGTGAAATGTAAGGAAATGATTCCAGTATAACGAACTAGAAGGGTCATACACTATATACTTGACTTGATTATTTGAGTTTACCGTCGCTTCGACAGTATTTCAGTCATATAACGACGTCCAGCTAATTGCAGGTGGAGGAAGACCCCGAATGCACGGAAGCATCCGGGTAGAACCACCGACCTACCGCAAGCCAGCTGGAAGGCTTCCTTACATGAAAATCCGAATGACCCTGCCGGAATTCGAACCCACGCGATGAAGGGCTGAGTGAGTGCTAAAGTCAGCGACTTTACCCTCTCGGCTACGGAGGCTCCACACTTTTATACGTAATAGCCCACAACAACACAATAACCGATTGGCTGTTGTGACAGATTTCTACGATTTCTCGTGGATAAAATTAAAACATGTCAAAGCATATTTCGTTTTTCGAGTCGAAATCTCGCCCCGACAACACGAAACATAAGTATTGGTATGCGAAAAGGTAGAATTTCACTCTGACAAATGACATAATGGTTTTGTTTTGTTTCGCTTGAATGGGTAACCAAAGTAAAACTATGAATGGCTCGTTGTGTATCGTGTCTCTAATGATATACTTAGATCGTTTTGTCAAGAAGGTCTTCTTTTCTTTCTTTCTTTCTTTTGTACGTAGAACATCAAAATCAGTCTACAGACTCTACAAGAAGACAGTGTACTTTTTAAGGACCCAAGTATTTCCAAGGTCAAGATCACACTGTGTAGATACTTGGCTACACTGTGGTCTGAGTTTTGTTAAAGTTGTGGGTTTATTGTTCCGTTAATAAGACTGATTTAACAGCGTCTGTAGGTGTACCAGACAGGCAAGTAAGATAACTCATGTTAGAGAACTTTATCCAAATTTAAACTTATACATATATATATGATTAAAGTTTTTGCGGGCAAGTTGTTATTATGCTTACATCTCAGTATGTATCTTAGCGATTGATTTGAGTACTCAGATATGTAGACAGGTGTGTTAAATCCCCTGAAACAAGTCTGATGGAGGTTGTAGATGCCAGTTGATATGTAGACAGGTGTGTTAAATCCCCTGAAACAAGTCTGATGAAGGTTGTAGATGCCAGTTGATATGTATAACTCTTCTGCCCAAACTTATTTGAAATTTAATGATTGTATGCATAATTATATTTTGACTAAGAATATAAATATTTTGATGAAGTAAGTTCAGCTAGTAATATGTCATTGAATTTATAAAAAAAACTACGGTCAACATAATGAGACAATTGTGATTAAATATATTTTCTTCAGAGTGAACTTTCAAAACTTCGAGTACGCTGTCTCATGGAAGATCATTTTAATAGACTATTACACTCCGAATTGATACGTAAACCTACGTTAATCAACGAGTACCTAATCTACATACAGGTGTAAATTTCCACACATTGTTCATTGGAAAAAACAAACAAACAAACATTTGAGATTTTTCCCCAGTGAATGATTGGTCATTTTTAATCATCATATTATACCGGGTACTGCCGATCCTCTGGTAAAATGATTACATTTCGAAGGGTGAGAGCGAAACTATGCTAAGTGCTTAAATATTTATATGTACTTAGCATAGTTTCGCTCTCAGTCCTTGACTTTTTATATTTGAATGTTCAGGTATAAGCTTCCGCAAGTTGTCAGGTTTGTCAGTGATGAGATACAGCGAGTGTACACGAGCGATCTGATGGAGGGACTGGACAACATGAGGACAATAACAGGTACCCGGAATATTTATCTGTTCATGGAAACATAACAGGATCTCTATTATTTTTTTCTTCGTTTATCCTTAGTTCGTTTTTTAAATATATCAAAAGTAACGACGAAATAAAAAATATTAGAGATTGAGTAAGGCGCATATCCCCGAGAGGTCGGTTTAACTTGGAGAAAAATAGCCAAGTCATAAATCTTATAACGAAAATCTTGTGTTTTCATGCATCAGTTTAGCCATTCAGATTGCGGGAGAGCTGCGCCATCCTGTATATACGAGTCATCATCATAGCTTAATAAGTAATAACCTTGATATCAAAAGAACAGGGTTTCCGCCTGAAGTACACTGCTGATTTTAGTAATTATGAAAAAGTATACACGACATGTTATTAAATTCTTGTCATCGTTGATGCGACCAACAATGTTTCGCTTTCTGAAATACTTGAAGATAAATACGTGAACATATATTGCAAAATTATTCTAAAAAAATGAATCGGTGGGTACGTTTAGACATATTTCTTGTAATAGTTTTATAGCCGGTATTCGGCTATATTCAAAATATCATACATTTTGTATTTATCCCTTATTGGATTGGAGAAATCAGAAGATAAGAAATTGGTTCAATTTTGTCAAAATCAGGGAATGTTTAAGACTTTCAATGAAAATATTTCACGAATACGTATCAGTGAAAATTAAAAAACAAAACAAAAAAAAAAACAAAAAAAAAACAACAACACTAATTTATCATATTTATCCCGTTGTTAAATACTTTTGTACAAGAACGTAACAACCAACTAAATCACGTGATTTTCCTCTATCTAAACAATTTGGTCTAAATTGTAAACTTAGAAAAACAGAATTCTAAAATTAGCTCCACATGCTCCGATATTTGGCTAACTTGTCAGTCATTCAGTTTCAGCCTTGGATGGACACTGAGTTTAATCTTTAAAGAATCCTTACAATAGGAGAAAATCAGATTAATTTGCATTGGTATACATATCGGTTGTAGTCATGAACCAGTCTTTCATGTTTTTACTTACATTACGCTCTCAAATGATATCACACGGACATGCACATATTTTCAAATGAGTATACATATAAATGAACTAATATTAAACTAAATTTACACAGAGACAATCCGATTGAACCGCTTGATGAGTCAGAAAGTACTCGTGGGCCACTACAAGCCTCTGGAGGAAGTGGAGGAGACGGAAGAGAGCCGCCAGAGGACGCTGGTGGTGCTGCCGCTCAACAGTCGCCTCGTGAGGGAGATCGAAGTCAGCGTGGCGGAGGGTGTTCTAGAGGAGGACTACGAGACCGTGTTCCGGGTGTTCCGCAATACAGACAAGGACATGGAGATCGTGGACGGCACCCTCTATATCGACCTTGCAAGTGACACTGGCATGCGTCGCCTGGCTCATTGCGATGGTAAGAGGCTTCTGCAAAGAATTTTCAAACAAACATTTTGATTATTAGTCCCCACCGGTGAAAGCGGTTGGGAACTACAGGTTTGCGCGTGACCTTCCGTCTGTTCGTCCGTCCGTCCCGATTTCATGTCCTCTCTATATAACTTGGACATTTATGGATGTATTTCAATAGAACTTCACAAAAGTATTCCTCATAACTCACATTCCAAGGGTATGTCCCGTGCATCAACAGTATGCACCCTTGAAAGGTCAAGGTCACAGGAGGTGTTAGAAATTGTCTTTTGTGTTCATAGGCTACATCTTCGTGTCCACTTTGTAACTTTCATATTGATAGATGACAAAATTTCCTAAATCTTTACAAAAGTGTTTGTCATAACACAAAGGTGTGTCGCATCCATCAGTCATATGCGTCCTTGAAAGGTCAAGGTCACAGGAGTTGTTAGAAATTGTCTTTAGTGTCCATATGCTACTCCGTGTCAGCTCTATTACTCCCATATTAATGGTTACATTTTTATAACACTTTACAAAAGTGTTTGTCATAACACAAAAGTGTGTTGCGCGCATCAACCATATGCGCGCTTGAAAGATCAAGGGCACTTGAGTTGTTAGATATTCCCAATAGCATTTATAGGCTACATCTTCGTGTCTGCTCTATAACTTCAATATTAATAGATGGACTTTCATAAAACTTTACAGATGTGTTTGACATAACACAAATATGTGTCGCACACATCAATCAAGTTACGCGCTTGAAATGTCAAGGTCACATCAGTTGTTAGAAGTTGTCTTTGGTGTTCATTGGCTACATCATCGTGTCCTTTCTATAGCTTCCATATTCTATGGGTGAATTTTCATTAAACTTTACAAAATTGTCTGTTTTATAGAAAGATGTGCTGGTGCATCAACCATTTGTACATTTGAAAGGTTAAGGTCAAAGGTGTTCTTAGATATTGTCTTTTGTATTCATAGGCTACATATCAATGTCCGCTCCATTGTCTATGTTTGGATTTTCATGAATCTTTACAAAAGCATTGCCATAACACAAAGGTGTGACGTGTGCATCAACCATATGCACGCTAGAAGGTCAGTGCAGTTCGGGGATCATAACCTATTTCCATTATTAGGACTTTCTGCCTACTGGCAGAAAGTCATATTGGGTTTGTACTGTTTATTCTTCTTCTTCTTATTATTATTAGGACTTTCTGCCTACAGGCAGAAAGTCATATTGGGTTTGTACTGTTTTTTTACGGCTTTCCGCAAACTTGCGGAAAACGTATAGGGTTTGTTATGTTTATTTTTCTTATTATTATTATTATTATTCTTCTTCTTCCAACCTAATTCAAGAGTTAATTTATATATGTTGCCAATGGTCAAGCAACATGAAAATTAAAATGCTTCGACAAAAAAGTACACATTTTTAAATTCAATAATTTTTAATTTTCAATGACGTCAATTGACGTCAGATTTGACGTCAGCTTCAAAAGGTTGTTCGCGCTCTAGAGCCTTCAATTCTGGTTTGATTTTCTTGATATTTTCACAGTAGATGTATTTTAGAAGGTGGATGTGCACCCTGGCATTCAAATTTCAAAATTTGAAAAAATTGAGATTTTATGGCAAAACCAAGATTCGAACTTAGGTCCTAAATTTATATTTTAATGTTACAAGGGAACCTAATGCATTAGAAGAATGAAAATTGGACAGCTTATCGGCATAGAGGTCTTCTTTCTATTTCTTAAATGATTTTTTCTTAAGTCACGTGATTATGACGTCATAAAAACGACAAAAAGCAACTTTTTAAAAAATTTATTTCGCTCTTATATCATGACTTTTCACTCAATCTTTTTGAAAATTGTATTGTAGCGATTAAAATCTTTAAATTTATAAATTCATTTATTTTTAATTTTCAATGACGTCAAATGACGTCAGATTTGACGTCAGCTTTAAAAGTTTGTTCGCGCTCTAAAGGCTTCAATTCTGGTCCGATTTTTATGATATTTTCACAGATGATGTATTTTAGGATGTAGATTTGCACAGTGGCATTCAAATTTCCAAATTCGAAAATATAAAGATACCATGGCAAAACCAAGATTCGAACTTAGGTCCTAAAATTAGATTTTAATGTTAAAAAGCCCCCTGATGCGTTAGAAGCATGAAAATTGGACAGCATATCGGCCTAGAGGTCTTCTTTCTATTTCTGAAAGGATTTTTTCTTAAGTCACGTGTTTATGACGTCATAAAAACGACAAAAAGCAACTTTTTAAAAAATTTATTTCCCTCTGGTATCAAGACTTTTGACTCAATCTTTTTGAAAATTGTATTGTAGCGATTAAAATCTTTAAATTTATAAATTCATTTATTTTTAATTTTCAATGACGTTAAATGACGTCAGATTTGACGTCACCTTCAAAATTTTGTTCGCGCTCTAGAGCCTTCAATTTCGGTCCGATTATATTGATATTTTCACAGAAGATGTATTTTAGGATGTAGATTTTCACCGTGGCATTCAAATTTCCAAATTCGAAAATATAAAGATTTCATGGCAAAACTGAGATTCGAACTTTGGTCCTTAAATTACATTTTAATGTTACAAAGCCCCCTGATGCGTTAGAAGCATGAACATTGGATAGCATATCGGCATGGAGGTTTACATTCTTTTTTCTGAATGATTTTCTTTTACGTCACGTGGTTATGACGTCATTAAAAAGACAAAAAGGCATTTTCTAACATTTCTCTTGCTCTGGTATCATGAATTTTGAATCAGTCTTAATTGAAATCTTGAGAATTGATAGAGTTAAAATTGAAGTGATGCATACTGCATGTTTGATTTGTCACGTGGTTATGACGTCATGAATACTAAAACAATAATTATTTTAAAAATTCATATAAAATCGCCAATTAGATCAATGAACTTAAACTTTTCAAAAATGTCGAAAATTAGTACGTTCATAAGGGTTTGAAAATTTAAAGTTATTACGTCATTAAACATGGCAGATATTCATGTTTGATGGAACGCTTACTTGAAAATGTGAAAACAAACCTGTTCACATTCTCGAATATATTTTTTTTCTGGATTAATAGAATGTTAGCTAATCATGTCCTTCCAAAACAGATACTTTTCTTTAGTCACTTGATTTTGCCGTGGTTGAAATATTAAAATCATTCATTTAAATACGTATTCGCGCTTCAGCGTCATGAGTATTGTGGCAATCTAAAGCATACCTTCAGGAATTAATGTTGTGTCACTTGTTTATGACAACATTGATTTGTAAGCAAAATACATTTAAAAGAAACCATAAGAGTGGACATATTAACTTTAAATAAGTAATATTGCCGTGCCTTGACATGCGCAGAAAAGTTCAAGTGAGTACGTTATCAAACATGACCTATTCATGTTTTTTTTATAGGGCTAATTCATGAAAATATATTAATTTGAAGAAAGAAATGAAAGCGGTCATTGGGTTGGTTGAGCAAGATCCGATTGTTCTTTTGCAGGAAAGAGTACCTGCGTTGAATAGTGAATTGTGGTACATTTTTTTCTAATAGAGTCGCATTTACGATGAATTAGTAAAATTATACTAGAGCCAGAAAACCTATATGGATAACTTATTGCATTTGCTTTGACGGCTTTCTGCAAACCTTAAGAAAATGACAAATACATGTAGATCTACCTATTAATTTTTTATGTTTTCTAAATGTTTAACGGTTTCTTTTTATTAATCTGTAAAAAATAAGCAAATATATAAAGCAAATGAATAGTTGAAAGTTTCAAGACGTTTATAACGTTAATTACATAGAAATAAGAAAGTATTTTCATAATTTTGCTAACACCTCTGCCTTTGTTTTCTATCTAATTTTGCAAATGTAAAACTCAATCAATTTAAAGGTTGAAAGTCATGGATTTCAAAGTATTTTTTTTTTTCTTTTTTAAAATTTCAATTGTGGGTCAAATTGCAATGAATATTTGTTAAGTAATATGCTTACGAAGAAAAAGATATTAAATAAAGAATAAAAAAACTTTTAAAATTGATTGGCTTACGTAAGAAAAAAAAGTTGAGGATTGTATTAGTATTTTTTTCTGCATGATAGTAAACTGTTGCGTAATCAAATAAGGTCCATATATATGCTTTCTCAATATCTTCCTAAGAAGATGAAAATGAAAAAAAAATAATAAAAAATAAAGCTTAATTTTGAACATAAGTATGTATTTATGATAATGATGATTTACGTATTGAATTAAACATTATTAGCCAACATTAATTCATTTCTTTGTTTTAACTGATATATTCAACACCTTTGAAATAAGCAAACGGAAAGCCGCTTCGTTTGTATCTTAAACAAACGACTTCTAGTTATTATTCTTCTTCTTCTTCTTATTCTTTTTTTCTTCCTCTTATATTTGTGTTAATTTTAAGGTGTTGCTATTGACTCAGAACAATGAAAGTTTTATGGCATATATTTCAAACCATGAGCTTTCGGATGCAATGAATTGTATATTCATATGACGTCATATAACGTCAGACTTGACGTCACGTGAAAAAGTTTGTACGCGGTCTACAGCCATTATTTCTGGACCGATTTTCATCAAAATTTCACAGAATGTGTATGTTAGGCTCTAGTTGTGCATCCCGGTGTCCGTTTTTCAAAATTCCAAAAGTCCATGGTTCTATAGCGAATCCAAGATTCGAACCAAGGTCGTAAATTTTTAAATGCTTATAAAATCTGTCCTATTTAAGATAGAAAGTTGATTTTTAGTCAGTATATAGGTCTCTAGAAGTTTTAAACATTTTGTGAAAATAAATGTCTTATGACGTCACGTGACGTCATTATATGATAATGTATTTCTAATATTAACAAGAATATTTCTATATGTTGCAATTGTCGAAGGGCAATGAAAATTTAATGACACATGCTTCAAACGCTGAAATTTTGATTTCTATGATTTTCATATGCCTATGACGTCATATGACGTCACATTTGAAATATCCAACAAAAGTTTGTACGCGTTCTGCAGCCATTGTTTATGAACCGATTTTCATCAAATTTTCACAGAATGTGTATATTAAGTTCTAGGTGAACATCTCGGTGTCCGTTTTTCAAAATTCGAAAAGTCCATGGTTCTATAGCGAATCCAAGATTCGAACCAAGGTCGTAAATTTTTAAATGCTTATAAAATCGGTCCTATTTGAGATAGAAAAGTGATATTTGGTCAGTATATAGGTCTCTGGGAGTCTTAAACATTTTGTAAAAATATACGTCATATGACGTCACGTGACGTCATTATATGATAATGTATTTCTAATATTAACAAGGGTATTTCTATATGTTGAAATTGTCGAAGGGCAATGAAAATTTAATGACACATGATTCAGAAGCTGAAATTTCGATTTCAATGACTTTCAGAAGCCTATGACGTCATATGACGTCACATTTGAAATTGACTACGAAAGTTTGTACACGGTCCAGAGCCATTATTAATGGGCCGATTTTTATCAAATTTTCACAGAATGTGTATATTACGTTCTTATTGTGTATACCGGTGTCCGTTTTTCAAAATTCGAAAAGTCCAAGCATCTATGGCGGATCCAAGATTCGAACCAAGGACGTCAATTTTTAAATGCTTATAAAAACTGTCCTATTTGAGATAGAAAGTTGAAATTTTGTCAGTTTCGGCAGAAAGTCCTATTGGGTTTGTACTTTCTTCTTCTTCTTCTTATTAGGACTTTCTGCCTACAGGCAGAAAGTCATATTGGGTTTGTACTGTTTTTTTATTAGGACTTTCTGCCCTTTCGGCAGAAAGTCATATTGGGTTTGTACTGTTTTTTTATTAGGACTTTCTGCCCTTTCGGCAGAAAGTCCTATTGGGTTTGTTATGTTTTTTATTATTGGTTTTAAGGTGCGAAAACGCGAAGTGCAAAACCTTTGTTCTGTTTGTTTATTTGTCATTTTTTTTTTTTTTTTTTTTTCTTCTTCTGTCAAAAATTTGTCCCGAGCCTACAGTAACGTAGGATTAAGCTACGACCATGAAATTTTTAACATTTATTCCCTTTGTCCTGACTTAGATCCTTGGGAGCCATTTTTTCAATTTTTTTCCCATTGCCCTAGGGGCTTTATTATGAAATTTGATTGTATTGAAAAATCCCAAAAACCCAAAAGTCGGATTTAGATACGGTTTTTTTTATTCTTTTCCTTTTTGGGCCCCCCCCAACAAAAAAAATTTAGTCTAAAAGTTCAAAAAAGATATCATTTCCTGTTAGGAGGGGACCAAAGTTCGAATCTTGGGAAAATAACGCGTTTTTAAGAAAAATATGGTGGGGTCCCTTTAAACAGAAATATTGGGCCCGATTTTTAAAAGATAGAAGAATTTTGTTTGTTTAAACAGATTCGAAAAGACCTACCGCACAAAATATATAGTGTGGAAATTTTTCGGAAATGCACCTTTTAAAACCGCTGGGGGGGCGTTCAAAGATCATGATACGGAAAAAATAAAAATTTCAAGTTTTTAAAAATTTCATTTTTCGTCTTTTTTTTCTGTTTTTTCGTTCTCCTGTATTTATTTCTTGTCGTTTTTCATAAAATTTTTCACTGAAGGGTGCAGTTGATGCTCTTAACATTTACTTTAAAATAATAAAAGGTAGTAAAGGCAGGGACATATCAGCAATATCGTTTTTTTCTTTGACCTCATATAGCTCAAAAAGGGTAAAATTTCTATCGAGACATAACGGTTTAAAATGTTTGTTTTAAAGCCCCTTTCTAACGGTCCCAAAAATTTTTAAAAGTCAGACATAAAATAAAAAAAATAATTAGAAAAAACTAAATTATAGGTACCACAGTGGTTTTCTCATTTCCAGAGGTTAATACATATCTTTTAAATTTTTTTTATCAGATTTATAGAATGTTTATTTACCTTTCAACGAATGAGTTTTTAAAGATCGGGAAAAAATGGTCGAGTTATTTTAGATTTCCCATACGTGGGAAAGCCCAATTTTTAAAAATTTCGCCAACCTTATCTACCTGTACGGGGGTGGTATATTTCTAGTGTTTTGGGCCCTTTTGACACGCGTAGTGGGATGAGTAAACAAAACGCGGCAATGCTTTCCTGCAGTTAATGCTGGGC
This sequence comes from Solen grandis, assembly GCA_021229015.1. Taxonomy (NCBI): domain Eukaryota; kingdom Metazoa; phylum Mollusca; class Bivalvia; order Adapedonta; family Solenidae; genus Solen; species Solen grandis. Next base: position 28,202,085 of record CM037782.1, on the reverse strand, counting down.
AAATAACTAGAATTTTATGAAGTTTTCTAAGTGAAAAAGATGATGTTGCGGTGCAACTCTGTTCTTTTTTTTTTCCAAACGACGTTAATTTAAAACAGTTGCAATGGGCCAGGGGCCCGAAATTTTAATCTAACTTTATGCGGAAATTTTGATTTCATTTTTCATATCCTATACGTCAAATGACGTCAATTTGAAATTGCTACAAAAGTTTGTACGCGGCTACAGCCCTTTGTTGGAACCGATTTTCATCAAATTTTCACAGATTGTGTAATTAAATTCTAGTTTGCTCCCGGTTTCTGTTTTTTTAAAAATTCGAAAAGTCCAGGTTCTATAGGAATCCAAGATTCGAACCAAGGTCGTAATTTTTTTTTAAAGCTTAAAAAATCGGTCCTATTTAAGAAGAAATTGATATTTGGTCAGATATAGGTCCTAGAATTTTTTAAAAATTTTGTGAAAATAAAATTTATATGACTCACGTACGTCATTATAATATGTATTTCTAAATTTTAAAAAGAGTATTTCTATTTTGAAATTGTCGAAGGGGAATAAAAATTTAAATTTACACATGCTTTAATCGCTAAAAGTTTGATTTTTTTGATTTTCACGTGCCCATGAGTCTATGACGTCACACTTAAATAGCAACAAAAGTTTGACGCGGTTCGAGCCCTTCTTTTGAACCGATTTTTATCAAAAATTTTTAAGAATGTGTTATTTTAAATTCTGTTGTGACCCCGGGGTCCGTTTTTCAAAATTCGAAAAGCCAAGGGTTTTATAGCGATTCCAAGATTCGAACCAAGGCTAAATTTTCAAATTCTTTTAAAAAACGGTCCTTTTGAGATAGAAAAAGAATTTGGGCGTGTATAGGCCTGGGAGTCTTAAACATTTTGTGAAAATAAATGTCAATGACGTCACGTGCGTCATTATATGATAAGAATTTCTAAATTTTACAAATTATTTTTTTATTTAAAAATTTTCGAAGGGCAATGAAAATTTTAAAGCCCGCATGCTTCAGATGCTATATTTCGTTTTTAAGATTTTTAGAAGCCTTGCGTTATATCGCCATTTGAAATTGACTACGAAATTTTTTTTCACGGGCCCCAAACCTTATTAATGGCCGATTTTCATCAAATTTTCAGGAATTTTATATAAGTTCTATTGTGCATCCCGGTGTCCTTTTCAAAATTCGAAAAGTCCCCTGGGTTTTATACAATTCAAGATTTAAACCCAAAGGGCGTAAATATTTAAATCTTTTAAAAAACGGTCCTATTTAAATAGAAAAGTGATATTTGGTCAATATAGGTCTTAAGAGTCTTTTAAATTTTGGTGAAAAGAAAGTCATATGACTCACGTGACGTTTTTAATATAATGTATTTTTAAAAATTTTAAAAAGAGTATTTCTATATGTTGAAATTGGGCGAAAGGGGAATGAAAATTTAATGACAAATATTCAGACCTGAAATTTCATTTTTATGATTTTCAGAAGCCTAGACTCATATGACTCACATTTGAAATTGCTACAAAAATTTGTACCGGGGGCCCGAGCATTAGTAAAGGGCCCATTTTTTATCAAATTTTTACGGTTGATATTAGTTCTTATTGGTATGCCGGGGTCCGTTTTTCAAAATTTTAAAAAATCCAACATATATGGCGGGTCCAAAATTCGAACCAATAACGTCAATATTTTTGCTTATAAAAACTGTCCTATTTTTGGTAGAAAGTTGAAATTTTGTCATTAGAGGTCTCTGGGGGTCTTAACAAATTTTGTGAAAAAAACGTCACATGACGTCACCCCTGACGTATTTGTTTATTATTATTATTCTTTTTTTCTTTCCCAATAAACGCATATTTTAATATGTTGCAATAGTATAGGACGTGAAAATTTATGGGGATTAGGCCGTAGGAAAATTTTTATTTCACCCCCCACGCATATTGAAACCCTATCTAATAAATACGATTTTTTTAAATATATGTTGAATAAAATTTTTGCTGAATAATTGACGTTTTCCCAAAATATTTGTTTATTAAAATTGGTTTCGCAATCAAAGTTATAAGCAAAAAAATAAATGAAAAAAAGAATTTTTCTGAAAAAATGCTGTTTTCTTAGGTTTTAAAAGTCAATATCTCAGAAACGACTGAAGATAATTTTACATTAAGCGTTAAAATGTACATGTTTTAAGACTTTCTAACGGAAACCCCGTTTTTTTGAAATTGGACTTTTATATAAGAAAGTTTCATGGGGAAAAAAAGATATTTCATAATCATGGGACATAAAAAAATGGAAAAAAGGTCACGCGCAGGGGGCACCAAGCTTAAATACTTTCGCAACGATCAAAAAAAAAAAAAAAAAAAAAAAAAAAAAAAAATTATCAAATTGCAATTGTGGGGTATATCTTGATTTTTTTTTTTTTCGAATGTTTTACTTTTTCCAAAATAAACATTGAAATTAAAAAGTACAAAGGAAAGACAAAAATCCGTATTTCAACACAAAAGCGCGAGCAGTTTGCAAGCCCTTTAAAAATTCACAGCAGCCCAACATTTAACCATTAAAAACCGCATTGTTATGCAACGATATTATATTGCCATTTGTACTGGGATGTTTAAAACCTTTTAAAAATCACCATAGTTCGAAATTTCCCGGGGAATTTAGGCAAAAATACGGAAGCCCAAAAACACGCCAAAAACGCAAAAAACTTTTTAAATCGTTACAGGTGTCGAAAGGATTAGCCTATACAAATATTCAATACTTCTTCCTACTGAGGCTAAAATTAAACAAGGGTTCAAACGAGCGGAGTGAGAAATTCTATGTGTGATGAAAGTTAAAACTTACATTGAACACTTTTTCATTTTCTTCATGTATGAATAGTATAAATTTTGTATTAAAATACATTGCAGATATGGCGGATTTTTTTAAAATTCAAGAAGTGTTTATTTGTGCTTTTTATATAGAAATAAGGAGAGAAAATTGCAATTTTGGAAAAAATATCTAATTTTTCATCTTCTATGTATATACTAATAAAGCAGATGTTGCAGAAAGTCCTATCAAATTCGTTTTTAAAAGAATGACATCGTTTTATTTTAAATTTTATTATTTTTTTTTCTTCCTAAATAAACGCTTTTTTATATGTTTGCAATGGACCTAGACATGAAATTTTTTTGGCTTTTTAGTCACTGAGGAAATTTTTATTTCAAAAGAATTTTTAGCACCCTATGACGTCACATGACGTCACAGCTAAAAATGTAAAAAATGGTGTTTTTGCGCTCTACGCCGTCATTTATGGTCGGATTTTCTTCAAATTTTCCAAAAAGGTACACTTGATCAAAGGGGTGCATATCCTTCAGCTAACCCAAATTCCGAAAGACCAAGTTTGTGGGGAAAATAAAATTCGAAAATAGGACCGAAATTTCTTTTAGGATTAAAGAACTTTAGGATGAGAAAGAAATTGAAAAATTACACAGTTTGCAGTTCTGGGAAATTTTTAAAAATATTTTGAGTGGGACGTAAGACGTCATGTGACTCATAACCCTCTTCTTTAATTTTATTTTTGGGCAAGATTTTACATGATGCCCCGTTTTTCAGAATAATGAAAAATTTTTGAGTTTTGAAAGAAAAGTTCCTTTTTAACAAAAGCTTCCACCTATGACTCAATGACGTCAAAGCAAAAAATAGTGAAAAATGGTGTTCGCGCTCTACAGCCGTCTTTTATGGTCGGATTTTTTTCAAATTTTAAGTGGGCTCTTGAATCAAGGTTGCATTCCCTTCAGAAAACCCAAAATTCCGAAAGACCGAAGTTCTGTGGTGAAATAAGATTCGAACATAGGGCCGAAAAAAATTTTTTTAGGGTTAAAAGCTTCAGGATGAGATAGAAAGTTTAAACTTACACGTTTGCAGTTCTGGAATTTCTACAAATATTTTTGAGTCGGGGGTCTATGACTCATGGGACGTAAAAAAGCTACTTTGAATTTTCATTTTAGGCAATGATTTTCCATGATGCCATTGTTCAGAATAATGAAAAATTTCTGTTTATGAAAGTAAAGTATTCGCTTTTGAACAAAAACATCTTTAACCCCCATGACGTCACTAGTCACAGCTAAAAATATTTAAAAATGGGTTTTTGCGCCTTTCAGCCTCATTTATGGGCGGATTTTCTTCAAATTTTTTAACATATTACTCTTAAAAAAAGGTTGCATATCCTGTCAGCTAACCCAAATTTCCCAAAGACCCAAATTTGTGGGAAATAAGATTCGAACATGGACCAAAATTTCAATTTAGGATTGAAGAGCTTCGGATGAGACAGAAAGTTTAACCTTACAAGTTTGCAGGCGTCAGAATTTTACTAATTTTTTTAAAACGTAACGTCATATAAGTCATATGACGTCATAAGCATACTTCTTATTTTTCTTTTAGGGGAAAGATTTTGACATGATCCAGTTGTTCAAATAATGAAAATTTTTAGAGTTATGGGAGTAAAGTATCGGTTTTTGAACAAATGCTCTTCAGCACCCTATTTTCATGTGACCCCTGACTAAAAAAAGTGAAAAAGGGTTCACGCTCTACAGCCGCCAAATTATGGTCGGATTTTTTTTCAAAATTTTTACAGATGGACACCTTTAATCAAAGGGGTTTCATATCCTTCCCCTAACCGAAATTCTGAAAAACCGAAGTTCTGTGG
>CM037782.1:28159678-28197315 GCA_021229015.1 Solen grandis | reverse complement strand
GGCCCTGTTCATGTTTCATAACTTTTGGTTTATAAGACAATTTGTCAAAAGGTAATTCTGCAGTCACAACAACATATCGGGAAAAAATATATACTTTTTGATATGATTTTAGGGGCCAATAAATATAAAAATTAAAGCACTGAGAGCACTATCAGAAGCGAAAGTTAAAATTTGTGAATTATAAGGTCAACCCCTTTTTTTTGTGACATGCATGTAAAAATATCAGGGAAGTTAATTCTTATTAAAACAGCAGGTAAGCTAGATTATTTTATGTATTTGTCTCTTACAAATGAAACAAAAATGGATAAAGATAGTGTTTCTTAGTATTGTAGTATTAGTATTGGGGTTTTACCGTCACTACGATAGTATTTCAATCATATAGCGACGTCCAGCTAATTACAGGTGGAGGAAGACCCCGAGTACAAAGAGGTACCCGGGTAGAACCACCGACCTACCGCAAGCCAGCTGGAAGGCTTCCTCACATGAAAAATCCGAAGTCCCTACCGGGATTTCTTAGTATTTATCCTCTCAATACCTTTAATACTTCATGAATTTGCTGCAGACAGAAATAATTTTAATAAAAAAAGAAAATTGGACAAGATAAGTTATTGTTCTATGTCACTTCACATCCTTCCCATATGTAAAGAATAATATCCATGCCTTCAATAGTTTTTAAAATATGTTCTAGAAAAACATAATTTCACCATACAAGTAAGTAATAGAGATGAAGCAAGGTATAGTTATTGTTCTTGGTAAGTAAAGTTTGACCATTGTTTAAAGTATAAACTTAATCCTTAAAGTACTTTCTGAGTTGTGAAATACAGATGCGATTAGAGACATTACAGTCATTTGAGACTCTAACAAGAAAAAGATTAAAAACAAAATATTTCAAATGACGGCTTACATTAAACATACTGTCCCTCTTTCATTTCTACTTTTTTGACCTTATAACCATACCTGTCTATGCGCAGGACCCTTATATAAGAAAAATCGACCTCTCTATAAATAATTTATATAGAGAGAGTCATTTTTTTTTTTACTGAATATCAGGATCCTGTGGTCTATAATTTAAGTCAGAATGTTAACAAACGCAAAAATATGGAAGCATAAAACTAGAATTAAAAATGTTCAATATATAACGCAAGAATATAATAAAATAAGTATTAAAAAAAGAAGAAAAAGAAACGGTCTCAGCCGGACTAGAAATCACGACCCCTTGAAAGAACATTCAGAGTATATGTACTTGAGTACAGGAACCTGTTTGGTTCCCCACCCCCCTTTATGCAAATAATGCTTATGTTAAACCACGATAGTCTATATATAATAAACAACAAGGTTGCTGACATCAGCAGGATGCTGAAGGGCACCTATCGGGAATACGTGTAAAAAGTAATGAAAAATGAGTTCGAACTGTCAGGGGATAGTTTTCCTTCATAACTGTTCACATGAAAAACAGATATTATTATTATTTTTAATGCCTGAAATTTCATGATTTCTACTCGCGATTTAGTTCTTTTAACCGAATGGAAGTGAACCAAAAACGGCATCTATGACGTCATTGCTCAAGAAGGTCAACTACGACTGAGAAAAAGATGTTGTGATTGGGAAGGTAAAAGTGTTCCGAATATATGTGTGGAAACACAATAACTTTTGAATACTCTTAGATTTCCGTTCTGTACATAAAAAAATCGCAACCTCTTTTTTGAAGCGCTGACCTCATAGGTTCACTTCAGTTGATCGAGGTTCGAATACGATTTAATCACTAAAGCCCCAGTCGAAATCTTGACAATATACTCGTAGACATTGAAAATGATTATATTTGTATCTCTTGTGAACAGTTATGACGATCAATTATCCATTGACTGTAGGAATTGCCAATATTACGGATGGGCACATTTTTCATAGATATTTTGACACTAATTCCTGATGGGTGCCCTTCAGTATCCCACTGAAGTTGGTAACCTTTTTCTTTTATAGTATAGAGATTTTTTATTCATAAGGACATTGATAGCAAATGTTAGATTTATTAGAATGTAAATATTTTGAGACATATATTTTGATGTAAATGGCGAATTAATACTGAAAACCGCTAGATATTTAAAGCGCTTCGTGTGTTTGTGGAAGGAGGTGGGGGCACCAAACAGAATCTTGTCCTCAAGATCTGTCACCAAAACTGCAATGTAACACTACAGTGGTACTATTTTTCAACGCGAATGTATGGATAAGTGGCGGTAATGTGATTGTAAGTAGAAAATTTACTGTCTGACTTTAGAAGTTTTCGCTTCTAATAACTACTCACATTTCATAAGGAGAATATCGAACTGGTTATGTTGGTTTTTAAACTATTCAGTTCATTCTTTCCGTTTTCATCAATAAAAAAATGATAATTGTATGAAAGGCGTCGTGGTAACACCTTGTGCTATACCGGTAAAATATTTCTCATATTTTACCAGTAGCTTTGTACTTTAAACTGTTACAATTATTTGTTTTTCTATAATTAAATTCGGAAAGGAATATTGGTATTTTATATGATGCAATAATTAAGCATTTTTTTATTCATATTTTCTTTCTTTCAACATTTCGTCTCAGCCACGTGATACATTCTTTGCCTATCTGTCATAGATAAAGGTTATAAAAACGCCAGGGTATCATGGCATGTTTAGCGTGTCTGCAATTCACACATTGCGCAATTAATCGCTAATCGCATTAAACTGGTCACGTGGCTTGTCTGTCACCCCCGTCTCGGGTAGACGAAACTTTTCTTTGTGAAAAGTTAAAGATTCGAATTTTGGCTTTCTAAGAGGAAGGACCTCTATTTAGGATTTCCTAACGAAACTTATTAACTGATATTTGATATTGATTTTTACTGAGATTTCACGGACATTTATGTGGATAACCATCATTATTATTATTATATACTACTGTGTTTTCACGGACTATATTATTGTTGTTATTTAAATTTGTGGATTGCCACAGAAAGAAAAGAAAAGAAGAAAATAAAATCTCATTAATCACAAAAGGACTTATTCATCATTGTGTGAGAGTTCCTGCAGTTCCTCAACATAATTAACTAGATACCGGAGCACAGTCGGACAATCAACAATTAAATCTACAGATTCACATCTATTACATCACCGACAGGATATTTTAACCTGTTAGCACTTGGGAGCAAAAGATTATGGGTTCAAGCCCTATTGAGGTCAAGAGGTTTTCATGACTTTTCCGGGCGCCAAGTACTGGTTAAAACGAGGACATGACATACTTCTCTATACCCGTTTCTCGTGTATTTAGTAAATGGAATCTTATTAATGTAGCAAACACGGCAATAAAACATATACCCATATCTATAAGTATTTTTTTTATTTCAAACGAAAACGTTTAAGAAGTAGCTAGCAATACCTTACAGTATATTTCAAGTTTTTTAACGAAAAAAATAAAAAATAAAAAAATAAAACAAAAAAAAATAAAACAAAAAAAAAAAGAAAAAAGAAAATGAAGGTATCTGTTTTGTCTTTACAATTAACCCCCCCCCCCCTTTCTAATTTGACATCCATACAAGTCACAATAAACCTAAGTATTTTTGTTCTGAAATAATTACCTACCGAAATAAATGGAGCTTGTAAAGATGTTGATAATTGAAAGCAAACTTTTTACGAGCACACGATTAAAGTGGAAATTTAATTGCCGCATTTACAGAGTTTGAGAATCAATCCAATTATACCGCTGTATTTGCTCAGTCCGCTATTATTCTCTAAAGGTTAAAACATTAATCTCTGGAACTTGATTTAAGCTAATTCGTCAATATTTTAAAATTGATTAAGAATATATACAACCTGTTATCTTTAATAAAATATCAAAATTTAATGTATATTCTTAATTTTATTTATTCTTACATACTCTTCGTACATAAATTATATCCAATAAGGGCCCTATTTAAAAACATTCCAATAAAAGGATCCAAATTAATTCTCTATTCTTCTTTTAGGCATTGTCAGTAAAATTCATCTCAACATTCTTCGATCTTAGATTTCCCTCATTCTCTTGATAATATAAGAATTGGGGTGATTTTAAAGGAAAATGAAGAAAAAAAGAATATTGAGACAGGATATTATAACAAGGGTAATTTTCTCAAATAAAAATTAAATCTTTTCTCAATTAAAAATCTGTCCCTATGAATCTGCAAATATCAACTGGAACAAAACATTAAATGAAAATAACTGGATTAATGAGATAACTGTTTTTGCTAGAATCAATAATCATGCTCATAAGCAGTTTTTTTTTATTGATTTTGTGTTCAAGAAATTCACCTTTGAAATCATGTTGAAAACAAGTCTTGGATTGCCTTTTAATTTTTAACAAACATAACCTATAAATTTAGAAACCTATTCAAAACGAATTGTCCCGAGTTTTAAATGGACACTCAGCCACAGCTTGGGTTAGTTGTTCGTTGCAATTTTGAACATAAACAGATCATAATAAATTTGGTATGATCGACAGGCAGTCGGGGAATTAGACTTTGCCGATATGCTACATTAAACGTGATTTATAATAAATGAATTAGAAAAGTATTGTATTCCATAACACACGATAGTCTATATATAATAAACAACAAATAATAAACCAAAAATAGATTAATGTCCTAGATAATGCCTCATTTTCCTGGGTGAGTTATCTCAAAAATTGTTTTTGAAAACGCTATACAACTTGAATATAGTATAGCACCGGAAACAAAAAGGGGGTCAATCTGATTAACAGAAACACGCTAGATTTAATACGTCTCATTGACTATGAACTCTTAGTATTGGGTAACAATACTTTTTATTGGAATAAATACTACATCTATCATAGCCGTTCCAAACAAGTATATTGTCCATTTTCCAAGAAAACGAGATTTGTGTCTGCCGATTGTCAGTGAGATTGGAAACGAATGGAGGGAATTTCTGCCGTTATATTCACATTAACTCAAATCTCAATATACAGTCAGTAATGGAATACAGTCAATGGTTCTAGCACATGCTATTCAAGTTCTGAATCAGTCCAATACGAATTAAATATCCATGCAACGTTGTTTCAAATACCACCACATTGTGGCGGAATAAACATTTATGGTGTTTTGTTTTAATTCGTGTGATGTGATGGCGCTATCATAATTTTGAATCGTCGACTTTCGCCTGGATGGGCGCCAAGCGATGATTAATTTTGCATTTAAAGATTTGAAGGATAGTCATAGGTACATTACTTCCATACAGTAGACCTGTTGTTTTAACCCTTTCCCTCATATATACTCATTTTGACGCCCTCAATAGGTATCACATAAAGCCTGATCTGCAGAAAACCACAGTTAAACTTTACCAAATTTACTTACAAAATACTCATTTCCAGACCACTGAGGAGCAGCGAACAGCATAAAACCTGATCAGCCTGCGAGTTACTCGCAGGCTGATCTGGTTTTATGCTGTTCGCATAGGTCTTTTCATGGTGTCCTCTATGAGGGAAAGGGTTAATTTGGGGATCCGACATCCCCTGTGTCATTTGAAATTGAATTTTGTCAACGATACTAATTGATTCAACACATTACTATTTGGTTTGTCTGTGTAACCAATCGCTACAAAAGTTTCAATGGTTTTGATAGCACTTTGCAAATTCCCACCAGACACTTGTCAAGTCACGTGGATATTACTGCGTCATCATGACATGAACTATTTGACAATAATTTCAAATGATGCAGTTGCACTCTGCTTAACATTTAGTTTGATCAAAACGTTTGAACTGTCTTCTGTATTGACACTAATCTAATCGATGGTTTGCTGATAAGCATTCGTTTTATTGTTTGATTGAGCATGTATGTGATGCGGCATTACATTCTTGCCTGTAAATCTGATATCGAGATTTGGTTGAATTGGGTTCGATACACGATTACCGACGTAGTTCTACAGAGTTATCAGAATTACTTCAAAAATGCATATCTTCCAGTTTATTTAAATCCCAGCATATTGTGAATTGTGTCAATATCATGACTTGGATACTGAATGATTATTAGTCCCTATAAATAGATATAAAATCATCATTGATAGGGTATACATGCGTAACAAAAAAATTGTTGTATAAAAAGAACAGCACTATGATATATACACTCTTCAATAAAAGTAAAATCGTATGTAGAAAAGAAACCATTAAATGAAAATATAAGCAAATCAGTAACATTTCCACTAGAAGAAAACTAACGAATCAGATTTAAATCGATTATACCTTTCATAATTGGCAAATGAATGATTCAAATACAATATTTAAAAAATTTCATTGAAATAATAATACGCATTTATGTGTTTCATGGCTTTGATTCTGAATAGGACAAGTGAATATGACGCAATTATTTTCTAAGTTGAACTCTGCCTCTCCGCGAATTTGGTCATATGTCAAGAAAGGTGATAACTGTCAACACGGACATGTACTAAAGTTGTATACCTTTTTAAGATATTCAAATCATTTATATTTTTTTTTTATAAATACAAAAATATGCTATGTAAACACAGCAATACATAGGAAAATAGCCTTACGGTCTCCTAGCGTTTTATATTTCCCATTTAACCAAGGCTTGCAGTTATTTCATTAGATTGATGGATCGACTGACTTATTGATTTAATCCAGTCTAAGTTTCTGTTAACTATTGCTGACTGCAGTTATACATGTAATAAGAAATACCGTTTTTTGTCGCCTGACTAGAGCGTCTCCATCTGCTGGTCATGAGCATAACTTTGTCACCATAAGTTTGCATGACTTAAGACTTACTATGTATGTTTCTTGCAATAAACCGGAGTGCAGTGCACAAGAACCACAACTCTACCTTGTGCGCTTTTTGAATTATTCCCCTTTGATAGATTTTCTTAGAGCATTTCTTGTCCGGAGCATAACTTTTTCACCATAAGTTTGAATGACTTGAGACTTAATATGTTTGCTTCTTGCAATAACCCGGAGTGTAGTGCACAAGAACTATAACTCTTCCTTGTGTGCTTTTTGAGTTATTCCCCTTAGATAGATTTTCTTTGAGCATTTCTTGTCAGGAGCATAACTTTTTCAAAATAAATTTGAATGACTTAAGACTTGATATGTATGTTTCTTGCAATGGCACAGAGTGCAATGCACAAGAACCATAACTCTATCTTGTACGCTTTTTGAGTTATCCTCCTTTGATAGATTTCCTTTTAGCATTTCTTGTCTGGCGCATAATTTTTTCACCATAAGTTTGAATGACTTGAGACTTGATATGTATGTTAAAAGGGTTAAACAACCAAAAAGTAATCATATTTCATTATACTTGTTAATATGTTTAAGTTATAATAATTGTCCTTACATTTTTATTTGATCTTTATAAGCCTTTCATTGTTTGATGGCAACATCATTGCGCATAAATACCCCATCCTTAAAGAAAGTGACAAACTGGCATATTTACTGTCAACAGATAAGTCATCGTCAGGCGACACATCCGACTCGCGGAGTTCTAATTCTTGATGGTTCTGTCTCTGTTGCAAGAAATATTGAGTGAGAATTTGGCAGTTGCTCTATACAATTTCAGTAGTAGATGCTTATCTCTACATGATATCTTCTCTTGACATTTTTTGTACAGACTGGTAATAGTTAGCCTATACACTTAGTTATCAACAAGTAACATAAATAAAATTAAAATAATAGCTAATCACTATTAGTAAGATACCTAGTATTGCTATTTATAGACACGATGCAACATGTCGACATTCTTTCAAGGGAAAGTATATTTACTAACTTTGACTGTATTTTTAAGTATTTGATGTCCCGTCTTACAAATGTAACATAAAGCTTTCATCTGAAAAAGGTTTACAATAAAAAATATACGTGATTTATTTGGAGAAAATTAATGGTCATGAAAGTCAACCACAGAAAATGCAAAATGAATTTGAATAATCAGTTCCATTAAAGGACTGATATTGTAAATCAACCTCTCCTGTAATAATATAACATCCATTTTCGGTTCAGAACTGAAGTAATGATCATTCTTTTATTAAAAATATTTGCTTGACTACCGCACTGCATAAACGTTAATTACGTGATGGCTGAATATCAATTCATTTCAATTAAACTTGAATAAGGTAAACAATTTTGAATCACTTTTTTCTCTCTTTTTTTTTAAAATGGAATAGCCTTTTCCGTGACAAAAACTGAAAAAACGACTTGCTTGGGCGTACCATACATTTCATTTCTTTGATGTCAACGCCTTACGAAAGGAATAATAATTTTGTCCCTAAGAAAATAAATTAATGTATTTTTCTTCCAGTACGTACTCAATTGTTTATTATATCATGTCAATGTTATACCACACCACACATAATATTACTATAAAACTCAATTGTTTATTATATCATGTCAATGTTACACCACACAGAATATTACTATAAAACTCAATTCCTTATCAAGAACTGATTATTCAATAAGTTACAACATCTCTTATTGACATTAGTCCTGAAAACTGTCTGTTGTCGTGGCTTAAGACACTTAACGATCATTAGTGATGTTATTGGTTCTGTAAGAATATGCTCGAACGCTTAAGATAAGAAAGTACTAAACTTGTGTTTCTTTATCTGGTTCAATGAGTCTTCTCCTTTTAATATATTTTAATTATTTCATAAGCCTCGGCGCCAAACTTTTAGATAAGAATACAACATATGAAATGCACGTGCACGTGTTGGAATATTCATCTGTAGGCGCTTCAGTTGTTAGCATCATGTTGTTGAGATTATGTCATAATTTTCTCAAAAAGGCAGCAAATACTTTGTATATATCATAATGTATGATAAACGGGTGCAATGCAATCAATTTAATGGTCTAAAACAGTTCTTGTTAATGAACTTTATATGCAATTTTGACCGTATTTATTGATATTGAACATGCCTTATGCTTTTATATCACAATTTAGATTTCTGCTGTTTTACAGCGGTCTGTATGGAACATTTCAGTGGTTCAAAGACGCGTTTCATACATAATCTTGTTGGAACTTTGTTCGGAGACACACATGTCCAGTAATTCGTTTAAGATGCGTGTGTATAACCCATGAAAACTACTGGCGGTGTGAAACGCGAGATATGGAGATATTAGGAATTATGTTTTCTGCTTATTAATCCCTCATGTCAAGTCTATGTGAATTCTGTGTATAGTTAGTATTGTCAGAAAGCAAAACATTTAATACATATTTTCAGTCTACTGATAATGTTTACAGGCGATTCGTTTCAGTCTTGAATTATCCTAGAAAAATTATGTACATTATTTGTATATGGGTCGTACATAATTATATATGGAAATCAAAAAATAATATGATCAGCAGAAATATTGCAAAACAGTGTAATCATAGGCAATAATTTTCCATTGGTGGTGCGTAAAAAGTTGAGATTTAAAGTGAAGAAATTATACCAAACACCCGTCGAAAAAAAAGTGTTCGTACATGTAGGAGTATTTGATAATTATTGATTTTTAGAACACTTATGGATAACTGTTGAATAAGAATATTGTTAAAAGGCAAACAAATTTTGCTAAATTCACCGCCTCAATATATATTATTAATAACGCTTCTACAACAAGGGTGTCAGCATTCAGACACCATGGTGAAACTAAATGGTTTCGACAAAACTGATTTGAAGCACCCCCCCTTTTCAGCTTTATTCAAATTATTAAAAACGTTAAAATCATATGGAATTTATCAGCGTAGATCTGTGTTCGTCTTTGATCCTATCGATTCCCTGCATAATATACATTGTCCAATGTATGGTTTCCATTATGATGTAGCGCAAAAAGGAAATCAATGTAAAACATTCAAAAATGTTTATTTGACTATCTCTGTGTATAGTCCTTATTTCATAGAAACCGTAGTATCATCATCTCCAAATGTCTGTAGTATACAAAGAGCAATAATATCATCTAACATACTATCGGAACGTTTCTTACATTCAGTACACTTAACAGATAATCAATTACTTTCTCATGACCTTTGATGATTACTAAAAACACTCGGCTTGTACTTTAGTGGATTTGATTATGTTTAAAACAATTTCCGAAAAACACAGTGAATTTGCTAAATATGATTAACGATATCTGAATGGTTAAAGGAAAAATCTAGATCCAAGAGGCTGCATTTCGTGCTAAACACGCAAATATTCTTTATTTTGTGAGCATTTATGGTTGTTTTACGAATAAATTACATTATTGACCTTAGTTCGCTTGTCTCTAGTTCGATAACGTTTGAATAATATAGCAAAAAAGTAAATCAATATCCAGCTATCTCATAATACCGGGGCTAATGAGATGAGGTCTGATAAGCCTTTTGGGGCCTATACGATTGTCTGGGTCTTACTATACCTACTTAAATTATCAAATGGTGGCCTTAAATCAGATGAAGAAATTAGACTAGAATGCCTTGGAGCAGGTCTTTTTGTATGAACTATTCAGCCCATTAATATCGTTTCAATCATTATGAGTGAATAATTCCAAGGAGTGATCACTTATCTGATTACAAAAGGACGTATAAAAACCGTTGTTTTATTGACTTTCATTTATATTTTTTACGATGAAAATATAACACATTATGACAAATGAAAAGGACATTGGAAAATTAATTGTTTAAAATACATAATATAGTAAAAACATTTCTTGCAAATTTAGCAATATATATCATGTTGTAAGAGCATGCGTATACAAAAAATATCGTATTTTAATAGAACATACGTAAAATTCTCCCTTGAGCGGATCTGAAAGAACCAGATATGTACATTTTCCACCTGTATTATCACTGCAATGAACACAACATTCTCTTTAGCATATATAAAATCAGTAAAATACCACGAACTAGTTATCCGACATTTCATGTAACTGACATCGCCACAAAATATATCTATCTTATATCAAGGTGTTGATTATTTCGTTTCCACATTTTATCAGAGACAGTTGCTTTATCGCATTTCTGGATCAGTCTAATTATGTTGTAGGGGGAAGTCATTTAAGTCCGATCTAATTCTCTACAAGTTATTGAATATCTCCTTATGAAATATATCTTACTGCTTTAATGTTATCTCTAAGCGCATTAGTTGTGAGAAAGTGATTAATAGTATTTTCGGTTATTCGATGATTATCCAGTCCAGAGTTAAGGAAATCTTACTGCATTAAATGTAATCTCTTGTACTTTGTCTTAGTGCATTAGTTTCGAGAAAATGATTATTCAGTCTAGAGTTATTTTTTTAATATTTCTTTCTTACATATTGACCATATGATGATATTTTATTTTAATTTTAATTTTAGATTTCAAATGATCTTTCATTCGTCATCGTTTACATATAATTTCGCAGTTATTTCGATTTAAAATTCTCTTGAAATTATAACGTGAGAGTTTATTTAGTAGCAAATTCATAAAAGAAGATAGTGATTTTATATAACCAGACTTCTATGGTCAATTTAAATAGAATGACACAAGTGTAACGTTAACATATGATTAAATGGATCTCTTCCTCAAGTAAAGCTCCGCCAAGTACAATCTGCTGAGACGAATTATAGATTGAATATGATTGAAAATGAGAGGTCCTTGTATTTGCTTGAATTAAAACTTATTTTCACTGTCATTATTTGTTCGTTTAATATTCTGAATAGGGATATTTATTTACAAAAAATCAAATAAATATATCAATAATATAATCAAATGTACTTATACGAACTTTTTATTATTTTTCGACCCAGAAATGTCCTATTAGATCAGGGTTCCCACGGTCAGGGAAAAGTCAGGGAAAAATGATTTTTTTCAAGGTCAGGGAGAAGTCAGGGAAATTTGAAATTGGATAGGGAAATATGGAAATTCAGAAAAAGTCAGGGAAAAGTCAGGGAATTTTACAATCAAGGAATGTCCACCAAACAGCAGGAGGATTATAATAAGGAAAGGCTAAGGCAGTTTCTTCCATTTAGCTTTATTCAGTCAATTTGAATTGTTAGATTTGCATAATATTAAATAAGATACCAATAGCATCGAACTGGCACACCATCATTTCATGTTTGAAAATAAAAAAATATCTAGAAGTAACTTAGTTTTGGAATATCCGTATTTGCCGCTGGATTTGCGCTTAATTTGGTCAGGGAATTTTGAGTTTTGTCAGGGAAAATTCAGGGAATTTTGATTTTTCAATTTTGTGGGAACCCTGTAGACCTAATATTATAAGTGTTATTTTTAAATTTCATGCCTGAGACAGTTGGGATAGTTTAACCACGAAATTCCTAATTATCATACATTTAGCTGGCCGGTCATATTCTTAGCATTTAGGTAAAGGTTATGTTTATAATGTAAATTGTATCGAAGCCACAGTCTCACGAACCAAAGCTGGACTCTCGACCTCTGGAGATCGGTAGATGCTATAATCATAGCAACATAAATATGGACAGGACATTATGGAAATATGATGAGATCAATAAGGAGACCAATAATGAAATATCTTCTTAAAATGTAAACTGCTGGATGTTTTATATTAATATCATGTTTGTAGTAGTAGTATTGGGGTTTACCGTTGCTGCGATAGTATTTCAATCATATAGCGACGTCCAGCTAATTACAGGTGGAGGAAGACCCCGAGTGCACAGAGGTACCCGGGTAGAACCACCGACCTACCGCAAGCCAGCTGGAAGGCTTCCTCACATGAAAAACCCGAAGTCCGTACCGGGATTCGAACCCACAGCGGTGAGGGGCTGAGAGATTTGTAGTCCACTACTGTAACCGCTCGGCCACGGCGGCCCCCAATATCATGTTTGTGCATGTATCACTAAATGTATGCTGCCAAAACTAAACTATGATATAAAGTTAACACAAATAAACTAAATCAAAAAAGAGAATATGTTGTAAATTTGGATCGTCGGACAATTATATTATTTCATATGCAATACAGTGTTTTATATATTTAGCTTTTAGTTTTTGTTTTAAGTTAATTGCTAGGGTGTTTATACGAGGGTGGTCCCAATAGTATGTGACAAGACTGATCAAAAGCTAAAATCAATAGGTACGAAATAAATATTGAAAACATTTTTTTACAAACATTCATAGAAAAATATTAACAAATAACAAAAGGATGTCATAAATACCATGGCAACTATGTGACGACGTCATACCTACATTACTCACCTTTCTCCAAGAAATGCACTTACGGTGCCGCTTTGCCCAGGATTCGTCAAAAACAGTCATAAAGAAGACTTGGAAACTGCGATTCAAGATGAAATCTCTCGAACTGTAAGTCTCGTATCAGCACCAGATTACACGTTTCCTCACTGATGAAGATCCGTCTTCTTCTTCGTTTAATTCTTATTTTTGCCCTCTGTACTTCAGATTTCTTGCTACCGATTATGCCATTTGTAAACAAATGCTCGCGACACGTTGCTAAACTGTTCTGTTCGGTGCATTTGTTGTAAAATGTTTACAGGTGTCATCCCGAGGTCCGCACAAAACTGGATAACTGCCCGGTACGCCGCGCGTTCTTCGAACGTTGCTTTTATAACTTTTAATTTCTATTTCCATCACGTGTTTCCATTTGTCCATTTCTCATTCGTATCTGACGTTATTAAATTCAAATTTTCCGAGATGACTTCACCATATCAGCAGAAGATATCAACGTGATATTTGGCATACACAACGTCACATATTTAAAATACACATAATTTATTCAAACCTATACAAAACAACAATCGGATAATTTGACGTGCGCCAGGAATTCAGACCTATGTCTGTAATAATGATACTTTTAAGAAATTAGATTAAATATTTCATAAATGACTTAATGTTTTGTAAAAAAAAATACATTCATAGATATTATATATGAATTATAATGTGCTGGCGTTAAAAATAAATCAAATTTGTCACGGGATTTTGGGACAGCCCTCGTATATGTAATTAAACATTTTGCAGATACCCATAGCTTATTTTCGGGTATGATTAAAGGTGACTTGTTTGATCTTATTAAATGTTTGTAATCTTTTGTGTGTTTGAAGTATCGAATCATGTACAGTAGATTGTAACATAAACTATATTGTCTATCGTCCCTGGTGACAGAAGGGTCAAAGTGTTCACTCTAGGAGCGGGGCTATTGGTTTCGGTCCAATAAATTGGCCACGGCATACCAGAGTCGTATAAATGGTACTGATATATCGCTGTCTGACATTCGTTCAGAATAAATATACGATAATTCTATGACTGGCTGGCTGGCGTCAGTATAATGTGGCTAGTAATGGTATAATGTCATATGTCTTCGGCGCGAGTCTTTTAGTACAGCTACGTATCTCAAATTATCTGCAATTTAGAAAATTAAAAAAAAAAACATTAAAACCTAGTGAAATAACGTTTCATGTATCTTTAAGAGCTAAACAAGACGCTTTAACCACGTTAAATCTAAATATAATATTGAACTTTAATAATTTAACTTTATGCAGACTTTTTATCAGATGATATAAAGTCAGCTGATACTCATAATTTGACATTTATCAGTCATCTACCAAATGTAGGATGTTTTCTACAATATCACGACGCCAAATCTCACTAATAATAAAAGAAATGATAGACATAACTTATACATATTCTGATATATTAGAAAATAAATTGATGTTGATCAGAAAATTTGTGGTACGCACGATTTCGAAGGTAGATAGTATGTTACAGTAGGTTTGGCATATTTTGTAGGGGAAACATGTATTATTGTTATTATTATTATTATTATTATTATTAAACACGATTAAGAGGTTGTAAAAATACAAGAATTTGTAATCAATATTGACATATTAATTCGAGTGGGTTGGAAAGTTTTCGTAAAAGATGTTCATTTATGAAGCCCATTGAATGACTGCAATAGCATTTTTTGACACATGCGGCATCCATAGTCGCAAAATGAAGGCAAACAGGTGGACTTGTCAATGATAGTTTGTGATCTGTATAAGTCGTGTTCCATCGGAGTCCTTCAAAATATGCTTTGAATTTTTGGATCACAGATACGAAACGTATGTTGAACATTCTTGTTGGTATTTTGAGAATGTCTAACCTTTCTAAAAACATTCATATTCTTTATATATAAATGGATGCCAAATTGAATGTAGCGTTTTGATCCAGTATTCAATAGCTAACACGTTTCTATTTGCATGGACATACCATGGAGAAATATTGATAGATTAAACAAAATTTAATATAGCAACTGTGGCGAAAGTTTTTGAACATCCCTTGAATTACAGCGATGAATAGCATTATCTTTTTGCAACAGGGTCCGAGAATTTTGAATTAAATGCCTATTTCAACATTCTGTTTTCTAGAAAAAATAGCGAAACAGTTATCTTTTTTTATCTTTTTGATGATTTTACCATAATATGTCTCTTTTTAATTTATGATATTTCAGTTACTTACGATGAAGAAATTCGTTTAACTGATGCAAATTATACTATATTTTTATGCTTGTGTTACGACAACTAATTTAATTCGCCCACCTGTCATTCGTTCATTAGATGTACAGAAGATTGCATGGTATAATTAAGAAATATAAACATATGTACGAAAATATATATTCAAGTATATGTACATCAGTTAAAAATATCTCCATTTGTTGTAAATTTATTTTCTACTTTTTTTAAATTTAATTTTTTTATTATTTGAAATCAATCAGCGGTCATATTGATTTTATATTTAGTATTTCGTTTTATTATTAGTAAGGAACCTGAATCGTTCACTTGATGCATGGCAGATTGCATGATATCTTACTGCAAATGTATATTGTTTTAATAATATATACAAATTGACTATTTATCATTCCCCGTAATACCGACGAGCCGACAGATAACATTCCTGTTGACTCAATATATTCATGTAGGCTAAGAAATGCTTTATAGGTAATAAAACTTATACTGATATTGTTTTATTTTACTCTCTGTCTCTAATTAAGATGAAAGCTAAGATATCAATAACGCATTGTCCTGTCCAGTCAAATTCCGCTTTATAGAACATGTTTTCTTTTCATTATACTCTTGAGATCGAGGCGGTGTGTGTCGGAGGCATAAAAAAACAACAACAAAAAAACCTTTGTCATAGGCCGAACTAACCTGAAGTAAACTTTATTTTTTTTCTCTAACGTTGTCATATTATCAAGTTGTTCTTATGAAACATATAAGAACACAAAGTAATATATGCGTCTAATTGCAGTAGCTTCCTTCAACTAATTACATTTGTAACCGGTTCCATCAACTGATAGAAATAGTAAGCTTGGGATTGAAAGAACACAAGACAGATGTGTTTTCCCTCATTTGTTCCTGATGAAAATAAACAAAATCAATTATTCCAAAATTTGAGAAGACATAGCTGTATTAAAACAGCATATGGAATTTTGAAGGTGATTGATGGAGTCCTTTCAATTTTGAACAGCCAAGTTTCGTTCATACTTGGATGGTTTATCAGGATTTGTATTTCATTCTTATAAATCGCATGTAGAAAACCATAATCCAACAACAACAAAAATGAGATAATTACATAAATATTATAAATATGCCTGCTAAAAGAAATCCTTTCTGACCGAACCTTAAAACAATAGTAATGGATAGTGGCCGGTTTTAAATGACCATGTCTGCTTCTGAACACATTAACAACTAAAATGTTCAATTTTGCTTTCCGTTTATTTATCAAATTTCTGTGACAACCGAAGGATTTATGAGTTTAATAGCTTTTCTACTTTACAGGACAAGGACAGTCATTGTTTTCTTAATTGCCATTTCCTTTGCCAACTTTCATTGTAATTGGTTAGTTGTCAAAACATTAAGTCGACGACGATTATAAGATAAGGCAGAAAATGCTAACAGCAGTGTGCATTTATTAATGCGTACAATAAAATTCACATCCCATCAGAACGAATGCCCAATAGATTAGCCGATAATCGACTTTTATGTTCGACAACAACGAACTGCATTTAATTCCTTCATTTTCTGATTATTATGGCCATATTTAAGACCTCACGGTCAAGGATTTTCTACGTGTGGGTCCTGTTTTTGCTGAGGAGTTAACATCAGAAGAGATGGTAGTTAGATACAAGGGAGTCCGGGTGCGATACCCTAGCTCATTTCGCGAATAGACCCTTTGATTCTTTTACGTGCCAGGTGTGTAGCACCGATACACGGGAGACAAAACCAGTACTGAGTACTCCGAGTTTCCATAGCAACCCATTTGTCCAGATGCCAGGCAAGGGTGTATCTGGTACCAATTTTAAACGTCTTTGGTTTGACGCGGTCGCCGGAGGAAGTGCCCCGGCTGTCTACTTGTCTAACCCAGGACCTGTCGATAAGGATTGATATAAGTTGAAAGAACTTGCTCCCAAAAGACTTAAAATATCAAGTTTTAACTAATATATTGAATGTATTTACTATATACCCATTAATGTAAAACAAAATATACACGTACTGTCAACAGGATATGTTTTAAAAGTTTGTAAAGATATTCAAAACAAATAGGAAATTAGCTTTTCTGATTTAATAAATCGTCCCATTATACCATGGCATGCTATTGTTAAACATCAAATATAATCTTCTGCATCGGAGTAGTATTGATCATTGCAGTAATAAGAATATATGTCAGGCTTCCTGGTCTACATCCCGGAGCCATCAAGCAAAAAAGACGGGAGAATGCGTGCTATGTTCGATATAATTCCTGAAGTAGATCTTGTCCTCTGCAAGATATCCATTCTGATACCATTAATCACTAGCAATCCTCTTTTGCAATGTTCGATTTAGAAAATGAAAATTCAAATGTCAGTGTTAAATTTTCCAGTCCTCTTGTTAAGATACACGCATCCTAATCGTTATTCCAAATCTTGTCACTGGATGGTCACATGTCTCTGAAATTTTGTCACTTTGAACACATTCCAAAAATAAAATAAAAACAAATGTCTTACCGAGAGTTTTTTTTTCAAGTTTCATTATAATTGGGTGAGAAAGTTTGTGTTCATGTTTACATTGACGCTTATAGGAAATATAAAATTCCTGTAATATTAAAACTGAATTTAATTTTTAAGAAAACCTCAAGGTAGAAAGACACATT
Organism: Solen grandis; assembly: GCA_021229015.1. Taxonomy (NCBI): domain Eukaryota; kingdom Metazoa; phylum Mollusca; class Bivalvia; order Adapedonta; family Solenidae; genus Solen; species Solen grandis. The sequence continues at coordinate 28,179,218 of CM037782.1, read as the reverse complement.
ATATGATTCTCTTTCAATTCTTTTGCAACCTTTTAATAGTAGAAATGGAGAATGTAACTTATTTTTAGTTTTCAGGGGAGATAACTCATGAACTTAAATTTATCAAAGGTAGGTAATGGAAGAACTTCTGTCACATATTTGTGTCTAGGATTTCAATTGTTTGACATTTCAAAAGCTTATATAATGAAGTTATATGCATGACTTTGATGGAATTGATGGCTATTAGGGTGCTTAAAAAATATTTACTTGCTTTATATTATTTATCATCCATGAGTAGTATAGGTATTGAGAGTGTCTGGCTCACTGCGGGTCTAACACACTTCAAAATCCAGGCGCGCTACCACGCGCCTGGCTTATCATGTGTAAAACCCCCAAAAAGCATACACTCTCAATACCTATACTACTATTAGTTAAAAAAATTAAAAAAAATCACACTAATGTAAACTTTAAAAAAAACAACAATGAAAAAAATAAAGAAAATTATGTTTTTTCATAAACCATTTTTTACATTAATCCTCACTCTGAATATGGAGGAGGGTTTTCTAACGTATTATAAAAATTCAATATTATACAGTTTTTATATTTTTGGATATTATCTCCATTTAGAACTCAGTTATCTGTAATTCTTGTTCATAAAAACTACCTCTAATGTCTTCACCTTTTAAATCTTTTATTTTATAAGTAACGGGATTTGTATTTAAAACTTCTTCAATTACAAATATTTCTCTAGTCCAACGAGTAGTATAACCCTTTTCAAATTTACCTTTCTTTTTTGTTATTCTTACTCTATCTCCAACTTTGAATTTAGGTTTCTTAATTTTCTTTTCTTCTTCTGGATATAAATTTTCATACACTGTTAATGTATTTTCTGATTTACTTGCTTCAACAGGTGTCATTTTAATTGAAGAATGAATTGTATTATTATAATCTTTAACTAATTGATCTAATACATCATAATATTTAGTAGTTTCATGAGCAGTAAAATATTTAAACATATGTTGTTTCATAGTTCCTATCCAACGTTCTACTACACTAGATTTTTCTTCATTCTCAGTTGAATATAATTTTATGTTATTATCTTTTAACAATTCTTTTACTTGTCGATTATAAAATTCAGATCCTTTATCTGACCAAATAAAAATTGGTTTTCTTTCTTCAAATAATGTTTTAAATGCTTCACTTACTGTTATTCCTGTTTTATTTTTCAATGGAATTAACCAACCATATTTACTAAAAACATCTATAACTGCTAATAAATATTTATAGTGTTTATTTTGTTTTGAATATTGTTGCATATCTACCAAATCAACAGCCCATATTTTATCTATTGAATCAACAAAAACACGTCTTTTAGGAAATTTCTTTATAACTCTATGATGTAATTCATCTGCTAATTTATTTGTTCCTATAAATCTATTTTTTTTAGATCCACACTCAGAACATTTACCTTTTAACATTTGTTTATTATTGGTTGTTGTTACTTGTTCTACTGAATTATTTTCAGTATTTTTTTTACAACGTAAACAATATATTTTTGGGTGATCCATTTTTAAATAGCTTAAAATTGTTTTCTTAAAAAATGGCAGATCGAAAAGTTTGTACAAAATGTAAAGAATATAAACTACTAAGTGAATATTACAAACAAACAGGAAGAAGATTTGGTATTAAATCTGCATGTAAACAATGTCTTAAGCCTAATCAACAAAAACATTATCAAAACAACAAAGAAAAGTATAAAAAAGCGTATCAAGAGTTTATTGTTAGAAATCCTGATTATATGAAAAATTATCCTATGACTGTGGAACACAGTGAAACACCTAATTAAAATTTATTAAGTTTAAAAATATTATAATCAGTTCTTTAAAAATAAAAATAATAATAACAAGTGAATTTTTACCCCCTTTAGTTACTGATATAATAGAAAGTCATTACTCTCATCCTGTTCAAGTTATTCAAACACAAAATAATATAAAAGAATTCTATAATAGTTTGAGAGATAAATTTGAAGCTTGGATAGATAAATTTCAAGAAAGAGGATCTGGTTTTGTTTTTAGAAATATTAAAAGTGTAGAAGTAAAACAATATAAATATGATTATCAGAAAGCTTCATCTTATATACCTCTTCAATTTAAATCAAATAATATTATTAATGTTAAAAATAAAAATGATAACAAATGTTTTCTCTGGGCAATACTATCAAAGTTATTCCCTGCAGATGATAACAAAGAAAGAGTGACAAAATATAAACCATATGAAAATAAACTTAATATGGATGGGATTGAATATCCAGTTAAAATAAAAGATATTCCAAAAGTAGAGAGACAAAATAATATATCTATAAATGTTTTTGCATTAGAAGATCAATCTAATAAACAATCTTTATATCCAGTTTATGTTTCAAACAATGAAAGTGAAAATGTAGTCGATCTCTTATACATTGAAAGTAATGAAAATACCCATTATTGTTTAATTAAAAATTTAGATAGTTTTAAGTATGACAAGAATAAACATAAATCATTTACATGTAGAAATTGTTTACAAGGATTTCAAAGAGAAATAACAAAAAAAAAATTTAAAAATTACCATTTAAAAATAATACCATTTTTATATATTCTGATTTTGAATCAAATAATATTCCATTATCTACTACTAAACCAAACCTAATGAATTAAAAAAATTTAAACAAGAAGAAATTATGGAATATATGTTAAATCTGATTATCCAAATATATATAAATCACAATATTTTCATATGTTGGAAATGATGCAAAAAATGAAAAAGTAATAAAATATTTAAAGAAATAAATTATAAGATCTACCTTAATGAACAGAAAAAACCAATATTAAATAAGTATGAAGAAGATGAATTTCAAGAAGCAACTGAATGTTATATTTGTGAAAAAGGATTTGAAAAACAAAGTGATAAAGTAAGAGAACATAATCATCTTTCTGGGAAATATAGAGGAGCAGCATGTCAATCATGTAATACAAAAGAAGGTAAAGTAACAAAGTTAATACCTGTATTTTTTCATAATGGTTCTAATTAATAAAGTAAAACTTCTTTCAAAAAGTTCAGAAGAATATATTTCTATAGATTATGGATCATATTATAAAAAATTAAGATTCTTAGATTCTTATAGATTTATGAGTAAAGGGTTATCAGATATAGCTAAATCATTTAAGGGATATTTCATACTAAAAAAAAAGGATTTTATCCATATGAATATGTAATTCCATAAAAATTAAATAAATTTCCTTTTAAAAAAAAGGAGTAATTTCATTATAAAAGTTTTCTCTCATTATAATTGTAAATCTTTAAAAGATTATCATGAATTATATTTAAAGACAGATGTTTTAATCTTAGCTGATGCGTTTGAAAAATTTAGAAGTTTTTTCTTAAAACACCACAATATAGATCCTTGTTATTGTTATTCTGCTCCAGGATTAACATGGCAATGTGGACTAAAATATACTGGAGTAGAGTTAGAATTATTAACTGATATAGATATGTTGCAAATGTTTGAAAAAGGAATAAGAGGAGGATTTTCAGGAGTATTAGGTCCTAGACATGTAAAAGCTTTTAATAAACATACTCCTAACTATCATGGTAATGGAAATAGAATTATAGATGAATATGAAAAAAATAAAGCTTTAGAAATATTAAAGAATGGAGGAGATTTAAATGAATTCTTTGAAGAAAATTTTTTATTATATTTAGATGCGAATAATCTTTATGGATGGGCAATGTCTCAACCTCTTCCAACCAAAGATTTTAAATGGGAAAAAGATCCTAATTATTACAAAAATATTCCAAAGGGTAGAGGTTGTATAATTGAATGTGATTTAGAGTATACAGATGAATGTAAAAAGAAAACAAATAAATATCCTTTAGCACCTGAAAAGATGAAAATAAATAAAGAACAATTATCTAATTATCAATTAAATTTATTAGGAGATAAACGAAATATATTAATTTTAACACTGAACAAAGAACTAAATCAACATCTAACTTTGAAAAGGATCTTTGGAAATTAATGAATAATTCTTTCTATGGAAAAACTTTAGAAAATATAAGAGGAAGAAATGAGATTAATCTACTTACCAATAGAGAAGAAGTAAGAAAATATATAAATAAACCAATTTTAAATTTTTTAAAATTTTAATTAAAAAGTTATTCTGTTAAATTTAATAAACCTATTTATTTAGGACAAGCAATTTTAGATTATTCTAAATTATTAATGTATCAATTTTATTATGATGTTGTTAATGAACTATGGGAAAAGAATGAACTTGTTGCTTCAGATACTGATAGTATCTTCTTATCAATAATAACAAAAGATGTTTATAAAGATTTAGAAAAAATAAAAGATGAATATTTAGATACTTCGGACTATCCTAAAGATCATCCACTTCATTCACAAAAAAATAAAAAAGTAATTGGAAAATTTAAAGATGAACTAAATGGAAACCCTATGTATGAGATAGTTTTCTTAAGAAGTAAAGCTTATTCTTTTACTTTAACTGAAGCAAAAATTAAAAGGAATAGGAAAAAAAGTTTGATGATTATAAAAATTGTTTATTTAATGAAACACATTAAATAAATAAGATGTATACATTAAATTCTGATAAACATGAAATGTATATTAATGAAGTAAATAAAATAAGTATGTCTCCATTTGATGATAAAAGATATATATGTGACAATGGAATAGATACTTTACCATTTATGTAGCTTCCATGCAACAAATCCAGTTAATGCCATTCCACCAATAATAAATATAATCTCTCTATTTTTTTGATCTTCAGAAGGAGTATAAAAATCACTTAATGTAGGTTCTTTAGGTAAAGGTTCTAATTGTTTACGGACAAAGTCCGGCTGCGTAGCATTACCTGTGATATAGTAATATTTTTTCATTGCTTCATCAACATCATCAAAGGTTTTTTCAGCATGATCTTCCTTTTTCGTTTGTTCATTTAAAAAATCTAATCTTTGTGTTCTTTCTTTATTCCATTCATCACGTGCAGTTTGTAATTCTTCCTTTGCTTTATCATGTCTTTTTTTCTCTTCATCAGCATCCTTTTTACCAATATGAGAAAATAAATAATTACTACCTGTAAAGGCTAATGCGTTTGTTAATGCTCCACCAACCATCATCGCTATTGCACTTGCCATTTTAATACGGACAAAGTCCGGCTGCGTAGCACTATTAAAAAAATAAACTACGCTAGTTATAACTTCATAATATCATCAGGAATAATACCTTTATTAACTAAGAATTCTTTTGTATAAATAGATAATATAATATCAAGAGTTAACATTGAAATATCTTTAAAATCCATTTGTAGTTTGGTTGTATTTGTTCTAAAAAGTTTTCTAATTAATTCTGAATAACCCACTGTAAAAGCAGAAATCAGTACTCCATGATAAGCTGTATTAACAACAATTTTTTTTTCATCCGCCATTTTTTAGAAAACAAATTTATGAACTGTTCAGCTGTAAAACACTGTGAAACATTAATGAACTTTGTTCAGCTGTAAAACACTGTGAAACATTAATGAACTTTGTTCAGCTGTAAAACACTGTGAAACATTAATGAACTTTGTTCAGCTGTAAAACACTGTGAAACATTAAAAAAGGAACTTTTTCTTAATTTTTTTGTGGTTTAATTTCTTTCTGCATGTGTTTCACAGCTGGACTTTGTCCATAGGGGTTTACTTGTTTTGAATTATACATATATAATCCCAATCCAACAACTCCAATTAGACATAAAGGTATATAATTTTTGTATATATTTATACTACCATAGTCCAGTTGTGGAACACTATGTTGAACTTCTTTAACTTCATTATTGTGTTCCGTAGTCGGACTTTGTCCGTCCTCTTTTGTAATATATTTTAATTGAATGTTTTCTTTCTTTATTTCTTCAAATTCTTTTTTTCTCATTTGAGCTTTTATTTTTTTTGCTTCTGCAATTCTTTTACCTGCTTCAACTCTTTTTGGGTTTTTACTTTTTTTAACAGGATCTGGATTTTGTACTTCACTCATTTTTAATGGTACAAAGTTCAGGTTGTGGATCTTCCTTTTTTTCTGGTTGTGGACTATGGACTTTGTCCAGCTGCGTAGCACTTGTTTAATCCATATAAAATGGAGATTTTGTTTAACAGCTTATCCATATTAAATTTTTTTACTAATATATGTACTTTAAGTTTAATAGGTTATCTCACTTATAATTATAGAAAATTAACTTTAAACATAACTTTACTTATAAGTAAATATAAAAAAATCTATTTTAAATTTTATAAAATGACTGCTGAAGAAATACTAGAAACACTAAATCCACAGAATAATGCTACGGAACGGTTGGATATACATAATGAAAATGAAAAAAGAGAAAGACTTTTAGCTCTTGTTTCTGGAGGAAAAAGTAAAGAATATTTAGGTAAAGAGTTTTCACATTTTGATATTGAAAGATTATCAGATGAAGAAATTAATAAATTATATATTCGATATGAAGCAAGATTAGGATCAACAATGACAAAAACTTTAGGGAATTCTTTTATTAATTTATATGTTATGGGAGTGTCTAAATATTTTAAAGTTAAAAATCAACCTAAATTAATAGAAGATTTAAATGAAGATCCTTTTTTAAATAATGCTTTAAATTCTATATGTTGTGAATTGTATTATAAATATGGAATGTTTCTTGCTCCTTTTACAACAGTATTAACAACAATAGAAAATATTGACTTCGGGCAAAGTGTATCTAGTGAACCGCTGTATAATACTACTGAAGAAATTATCGAAACTAAAACTAGTGAACAGTTGGGTAACACCACGGAACATAAACAAGAAGCGTTACACAACCAGACTTCGTTAGTAAAAACTGAAATATTTAAAGTAGAATAGAATAACTTGGTGGTTGATCAGTTCTTAAAATTAATTTACTATGTTTATTTTTTTCTAATTCTTCTTGTATCATTTTTCTTTCTTCTAATTCTTTAATAACATTATTTTCTCTCAAACATTTTTCAAAACTATCTCTATCTTTAGTATAAAAAATACATAACCATTTTGTTTGTTCTCTTAAATCTTTTAAAACTGAATTGTATCTTTGAGAGATAACCCATACACTTTGTTCTGCATGTCTACCTAAAAAAGCTAATTCAGAAAGCATATCTTTTTTCTTTGTTAATTGTTTAGTTGCACTGCAATCATCAATAATATATAGTGTTGGTTTTCCTTGATATTTATTAAAGAATATTCTTAATAGTTCTTGTAATTTTTCTTCTCCTTTAACTATAGGATTAACAATTATAATATTTTTTGTTTTTGGATTTTTAACATCAGAGATCCATGATCTATTTTTATAAGCTTTATTCCATTGAATTGTTGGACATAGTATAATAATATAACTAAATACACCTCTATATTCTGTTTCTAAAAGATCTAAAACAAATTCAGTTTTACCACATCCTGTTTGCCCACAAATAATTGCACAGTGTGGATATTTTGGTAATGTTATAAAGCCGTTTCGTAAATCCATTTTTTAAGTAATAATTATTTAGTAATACTTAGTAATTATTTAGTAATTATTTAGTAATTATTTAAGGCATATATAGTAATTATTTAGTAATACTTAGTAATTATTTAGTAATTTATATACTTCACTATGGAACACTAATACACAATTCCTTTAAATCTACCCTCATCAAAATTAATTTGAGCATCTTGTATAACAAATAGATAAACATTTATTGGCTCATCCGATCCTGCGTCTTTTGTTATTTGTATAGTTATACCTTCTGATGCATTTTCAATTCTTCTCCCTGAACCATGTAGAGAGTTATCATCCGTTGAACGTAAATCTAACCATAATGCATAATTGGTTGTTAGATATTTTTCTAATGTTGTATAGGTAAAATTTAATTTTTTTATCATTTTACTAATTTCTTTATCCTCTTTTGAATTCAAAGCAAAGAATTTATTTATCTCATCCCACTGTTGATAAGCTTTCATTCCTTGACTGTATAGTTGATTTGGAACTCCTTCTATTGTTATTTCTACTTTTGTTATTTCAGGATTAAAATAATGTTCTGTTGATGTTCTATCCGGATCTTCAAATAACATTAGAATACCTTTCATACTTCTAGCTGGAACATTTAGATTAATATTCCAAAGTGTATCAGATTTATTTTTTATTATTTTCCTATGTCTAAGTATTCTATCATATAAAATAACCATCTTACCACTAAATCTATTTCTAATTATTCTAGCTAATTCAACATCAGAAACACTTTCAAATTCTAAACAAATATTCTTAATAACGTAAGAAGCATTTTTGTCAGTAGATTTAACTACTTTATTATAATCATTGAATGTAAGTTCATATTCAAGTCTATCTCCTAGACCAGCTTGATAAAAAGGCATATGTGATTCTAATAATTCAAAATCTAGAGGAATACAAAATCTATTTCCATATGCCTTTGCAATGGCTTCATCTTGTTTATCTGAGGAAGCATTACCAGATCCAACTCTATGTCTTAACATGTTTATTTTACCAATTCCTTGGTATGCCATATTTTCACGTTCTGTAGGAGACTTCCATAAATCGATATAACAATGAAATATATCACTATCATCAATTGACATTACTTCATTTCCAGATATTTTTATTGTTGTTTTCTTAATTATTGATCTTCCTATATTTGGATATATTGTTGCATTTGCATCACTATCACTTTTGATTTCAATTTCAAATGCTAATCTTGTTGTTCCAGGAACAATAACATCATTACCACTTAGATTAGGAAATCTCACTAACAATTGTTGATTTTGATTAATAGTTGAAGGATTATTGCTTATTACAACACTTTGACGAATACCTCTAATACCTCTAGGTTCTCTTATTCTTCTGTATGGGTTTAGTTTTTCTCCGTAAGCTGCCATTTTTTAGAGGAAATTTTTAATGTTTAAAATGGCAGAAGGAGGATATGATTTTGAAAATCCTGTGTTTGATGAAGATGATTATGATGATTATGATGATGATGATGTTGATGATTATGAAACTCCTCTTATAAATAATGATAGACAAAGTCAAATTACTCATATTGAGGATAATACAAGAACACAATTAATAATAAAACAGAGAAAAGATATGGTTGATAAATATTTTAAATATTTAGAAGAAAAATTTGGAGAAAAATCAGAATATATCGATATTACAAACTTTGAAGTTATAGATAATAAACTATATTTAAAAGTTCCAGGTAAAGAGGAACCTATTAAACTTACTAAAGGTAATAGTTTTTTATCTTTGAACACTTTAGAGGGTAAAATTGGAAGAGGTGCAATTAGAAACTTGTTGAATATACGTTATGAACCAGTATCAAAACAAGCCAAAGAAAAATTACAAAATGCAGAAAGAAACATTCCAAATGTTGATAATATAGAAATGATTGATTTACCTAGAGCAGTTGAAACTGCAGTGAATACTGTTGAAACTGTAATGGAAACATCTTTTTCTGAAGAAACTAGAGTGAAAGAAATAGTTGGAATTGAACAAGGAACACAAACAATTATAGATAAAAGAGAAATGGATGGAGTCCTTAAAGCAATGACCACTGTAAAAGAAGAGCTTGAAAAAATTGGAAACTTTCTGAAACAAATAAAGACTTAACAAGAGAAAAAAAATAATAAAAAATATTAAAAAAAAAAATACAAAAGAATAAAAACTTTATTTAGAGAACAAGGGATTACAATTGTTAGTATTTTAACTGCTTTTGGAATGATTCTTGGTGTTATTGTTGAGACTTTTATTCCTGGAGGTGGTGGAACTGTAACACCTAAACCTCCTGGGAAAGGAGGAAATGTAAGAGATTGGATAAAAAAACAATTATCAAATATTGCTAAACTATTAGCAAAACTAGCAGGTAAAGCGGTAGAAGCATTACCTGGAATTATTGGAGCTATTGTAGGATGGTTATTAAAAACAACAGGAAACGTTGTTGCATGGTTTGGAAATAATTTATGGGCTTTATTAATTTTAGTTGTGGGAATGATATATACAGCTGTTAGTCGTTAGTGTTTTACAGCCGAACAAAGTTCGTTAGAGAACATACTCATAAATAAATAAAGCTAAACCCCCTACTACAATACTTCCTATTATAATAGATATTTTATCATCTTCATGTTCATCCGTTGTTTCAATGATTTCACTAGGTTTTCTACGGACAGAGTGCTCCGCAGCTGTTCCATAGTCCGGATGGGAAACAATTGGTTTACTAGGTTTTATTGGTTTACTACGGAACGGCTGTGAAACACTAGTCCGGACTTCGTCCGTAGGTTCTGGTAAAGATTTTTTTGTTGGTGTACCACTTATATCTGTGGGTTGTGTAGTAGTAGGTTCAACATGAGAAACATTTACATCATTATTTATTCCAAGTGTTTGAATTTTTTCTTCTTCTGCAACTACAATTTCATTATTATAATCTTGTATTGTTCCAATTCTTAATTCCATATCACTAGGAGACATATATAATCCTATTCCATAAACATAATCAACTTTACTTCTTGCATTTTTTAATACATTTTCATAATTTGTTATTTGAGTAGGTATATCAACTGGACTGTTTATAACATCTTCAATGTTAGCTAAAAATTGTTTTTGAGCATCAAATGCCATTCCTGTTTATTTTTTGCCCAACAATATGTTCTTATAGACTCATTAATTCTTTCAACTCCTGCTTGTGTAAAACCTTTTGACTCATCAAGAATAAAAGTTGTCCACATGTTTTTAAATTCATCAGGTTGTTTGATATAATCAATAGAAATGTTTTTTGTATAAGACTTACCTTTAACAGGACCTCCAGGTCCAAAAATAAATCTATATAGTCTAAAAAACAGATAAATCAAAAACATAAAGAAAATTATCCTTAAAATAAGTTTTTTTCCAAACATTTGAATCTTTTGTATATATATATCCAAGACCACCACCATCTTCTTTATGTCTCCAATCTGTATTAGGATCTACATTAAACTCACTACAAATTCTTTCATAAGCTTCTTTGTTATAAATATTTTTAAAAGCATTCCAACTTTCATCTTGTTTAAGAGGAATAGATATTTCTTTTAATATTCTTCTTGTTTGATAGTAAATATGGAATAAGAATAAAGAACCTGTTAATCCTCCCGCATTTATATGATTTTTTATATCAACTCCACAACCTGTAGTTGAACACCAAATAGCAAAGTTTAATTGATTCTGCCAAAATAACATCCAATCACTTTCCCACCTTTCTACTATTTCTTCTGATGTAACTTTAGGTAATAAATATTTTTCAAATATATTAGGGAAATCTGCATTAAAACTTTTGTGCAGAGCAGCCGTTCCGTTTCCATCTGATGAAATTATTATTTCTTGTTTTATAATGTTAATATTCTTTTTTTTAAACACTCCTCCATGTAAATAATTAACATCTTCATTATATTTAAAAGCTTCAGGGATCATTTTTTATCGGTAAAAAATGTATCATATAATTTCCAATATTGATAAACCTATAAACTTACAACAATATATAGATAATAAACATGGAGATAAGAAAATTAGATTAAAAAGTTTTAATTATACTATAGGATGGTATAATATAGAAAATATTCAAATAATGGGTTTTTCAAATTCTCCACTCAAACATTTAAAAAAAAGAGATGTAAGTAATTTAGAATCAGTAATAGAATTGCATGAAGAAAATTTAAAACTAACAGAGGATAAAATAAAAAGAATTAAAAAAATTGAAAGAGATTTTTTAGAATATAATAAAGAAAAGTTAGAAAGAGAAATATTAAAGAAAAGAAAATAATGGAAGAGTTTGAAAGAGAAAAGAAAGAGAAAATAGAAGAGAAAAAAGAGAAAGAGAAAGAGAAAGAATAGAAAGAGAAAGTTTAGAAAGAGAAAGAATGGAAAGAGAAAGAGAAAGAGAAAGAATGAAAAGAGAAAGAGAAAGAGAAAGAATAGAAGAAGAGAAAATAAAAGCTAATATTATTAGTAATTATAAAGAATTATATGTTCATCTTGAACAAATAAATAGTACTTTTAATTTTCATAATGGAGCACCTAGTAAAATCTTAGGAGTTATTCCTGTTGAGAGTAATCAATTTGGAGATATTGTTAATATTATTTTTGATAATTCAGAGTATAAAAAATTAACTATAGGAAATATTTCTGAATTAAATATAAGTGTTTGTGATGAAAAAAGACAAAAAATAAATAATCATGGATTACCAATGAGTTGTGTTTTAGAGATCATCTAGGGAACTGCTGGAACTTTGTTCCACTAAATTATATAAAATTTATTTTTTATCAATAAAAATGAATCATATAATTTCTAATATTAATGAACCTATAAACCTACAACAATATATAAATAATAAACATGGAGATAAGAAAATTGGATTGAGAGGTTTTACTTATACTATGGGTTGGTATAATTTAATTGGACAATGGATTGATACTAACATTCGTAAATCCCCACCACCCAAAAAAATAATTTCAGATGGTTTTTATAATTTTCAACAAATAGTTGATGTATTTAAAAATTTTGACAACAGAATAACATTAACTGTTGATGAAAAAAATGGTATTGTTTGTTTAAAAGCAGAAGATTACCCAACAATAAGTTCAGTTAGTGATATAACCTATGGATTAATAATAACCAAAGAATTAAGAAAAATGTTAGGATTTAAAGAGAGTCATTATTTGGAAAATTCACCTCTTCTTAACCTCCCATGCTATGGTGAACAATCAATAGATTTAGTTCCTTATAAACAATTATATGTTCACCTTGAACAAATAAATAATACTTATAATTTCTTTGATGGTGCACCTAGTAATATTCTTAGTGCTATTCCTGTTGAGAGTAATCAATTTGGAGATATTGTTAATATAAACTTTAGTAATCCAGAGTATAAAAAATTAACTATAGGAAATATTTCTGAATTAAATATAAGTGTTCGTGATGAAAAAGGACAAAAAATAGATAATCATGGATTATCAATGAGTTGTGTTTTAGAGATCATATAGGGAACTGCTGGAACTTTGTTCCACTAAATTATATAAAATTCATTTTTTATCAATAAAAATGAATATATTCGGTTCTAAAAAGTATATACTAGATAATAGTAAATAGATTCATATTTTAATAATTTAAACTCAAATTTAGAAAGTAAATTATTTAATCATTTAAAGTCAAATTTAGATAGAGAATTACTTGACACTTTAACAAAATTAGACCTTGTGGTAAAAAGAATAGAGGAATCCTTAAAAAACATTACAATAAGTGCTGAAATAAAAGGTTCTTTATTTAAAAGTAAGGTGTTTTCATTTGGAAATGCTGGTAGAGAAAAAGATGTTGGTTATGTTGTGATAAGGCGTGGTTATATTACTGGTATTGGTCTGTCGAGTAAAAGGACAAGTGGTGAAGTGCGAGTTGGTGTGTTGGTTGATGGAGAGCGTTTAAGTGGGTGTGATATTACTTTACAAACAACAACAGCAAAACATGATAATTTTGAACGCCCTTTTTTAGTTGAGGCTGGAAGTGTTATTAATTTTGTTAGTCTGGTAGATAATACAACTGTAGTTAATACTGTTGCCTCGTTATTGTTTGAATTCAAATAATATATTTAAAAATGAAGCAACCAACGGCCCCAAATTTATACCCTGATTTAAATAGTGAAATACTAGATTCACAACCTAACTTTGTCCGTAGTGCAGAGCAACCGGAAGTAGAACTTCGTGAACCAAGTCAAAATTATAGATTACAAAAAATCTCAGAGATTGAGAAAACATTAATTAATGAGAGAGATACTCGTAAAGCATTATATAAAAAATATAAAAGAGGAATAAATATAACAGATGGAGTAGACACAGCTTTTATGTCTGCTAGTATAATTATAGGAACTATTGGTTTAATTGTTCCTATTCTACTTCCGTTAGAAATTGTCGCTCTTGTATGTGGAGGAGTTGGAGCCTCTATAAAAATTGTTAGGCTTAGATTTATGAATAAAATTAAAAAACATGATAATATTAAAACTATTGCTAACAGTAAATTAAATAGTATAAAAAATTTAATCTCTAAAGCTTTAACAGATGGAGAGATATCTGAACAAGAATTTAAACTTATATTAGATGAATTAGAAAAATATAATGAGCTTAAACAATTAACAAAAAACTCTGCGGTTCCAAAAAACTATTCAAAAGAAGAAAGGCAAAAATTAATAGAACAGGGAAACAAGAAGCAATGGAACCAAAAAAAAATATAATTAATTTTTAAATACGTTAGAAAACCCTCCTCCATATTCAGAGTGAGGATTAATGTAAAAAATGGTTTATGAAAAAACATAATTTTCTTTATTTTTTTCATTGTTGTTTTTTTTAAAGTTTACATTAGTGTGATTTTTTTTAATTTTTTTAACTAATAGTAGTATAGGTATTGAGAGTGTATGCTTTTTGGGGGTTTTACACATGATAAGCCAGGCGCGTGGTAGCGCGCCTGGATTTTGAAGTGTGTTAGACCCGCAGTGAGCCAGACACTCTCAATACCTATACTACTTCCATGTCTTACACTCCCGTAATTTATTCGGAAAAGTGTAAGACAGGATAAAAAGGGAAAACAGCTCCTCCATGCATTTTCACCGACATGTTTGCCAGGCAAGCAAATGATGAAATTTAGCAAGACTTCGACGTCAATACGCTCACTATAATAGTCGCTTTTCTTCTTCAGTACGTGGACCAAATAAATAATAAAAATGAAAATACATCGATATTATTACAACATGTAACATAATGTAAATAATAGAGGCAATGCGATACCGAATTGGATTCGATAAAGATACTTAGTGAATCTTTGAATATTGTATTTCCAGTTATACAAAGCGCAATCTAATAATTAGATCTCAAAGCGTTTCACAATAAAAAGTATGCTTGGTTCAGTTTCTAAAAAAATGATGGCAACAAAGGTCAGCAATGGGAAAAACAAGATCATTTCCTTCGCACTTCTTTAAAATATCGGCTTTCATTAAAGGATTGGAATTGTAAATCAAGCTCTTGCGTCAACATGCAACATCCAATCTTGGTTAAAAACCGAAGGGATTTTCATCAGTATAATGATATAAGCATTAGTACTGCAATACATTAAGTGGAATTGCAGTCATTACGGGATATAATTACAACACCGCTAAGTTTAAATGTGATTTGATCAAAAGTCTAATGAGATATTGCAAATTAAAAACACACTTTTTACAATGTATTGTTTGTACTTTTTGCTTCCTTATTCTGAACAACTATTATCGTGAATAAATGAATGTTAATTATGTGGACGTATTTTCCATTTATAGCCATTTGTTATTTAAATGGGTTTAAATAAATCTAATTTAAAAGCAGTTTACATACCAGAACATACTGTTTAAAATTATATAAACAAGAGTACTTTGTCAAGTCGAACATTATATGTTTGATTTATACTAATTTAGACTTATAAAAGTCATGAATAACTTAGACCATGCGTATGTTCATTCATATAAATACAGACCTGAGAAACCTGTCTCAAAGATTGAAAATAAATGTCAAATATTTATAATTATGTCAAATTCATACGTTTATCGAAAAGCATAAATTTGTGACTTTATACACTGCTTCAGAAAACTGTACTGAGAAACTGCATGCATATTTATACCAATGATGTTTTTCAGTCTTAGGCACAACAAAAAAAAATGAGGGAGGGAAAATTATTAGGGAAAAAACACATATAACATAAACATAATCTAAATAAAATATTGATAGTCCTTGTGCCGAAAGACGTACAGTAAAGGTAAATTGGTCCTGAAAATATACTTCATTATTTTCTAAATGATAAATCAAAAACTCATTGTAGTTTAAACCTATATTAATCTTATGAGAGGGAAAGGAAACATCTCGCCGGCCACGGCCAAGAATGACACTCGGCATTAAGGAAGGTATATCTGTTTTTGGATTTTTTGTTCCTATTATCTTGCCAAACATGTGCTTGTAGTAAGGTTCTGACGAACCCAAATTCGCTATTTAAGAAATTAGCCTTACGCACCAATTGTCAACAATACTTATAAGGCAATAGAAGGGGCCAATAATTAAGTTCGTTGCATCAGAGTGTCCAAAAAGTCTGAATTACTTTAAACAAGTGTTTAAGCTTAAAAGGAAAATATTTTAACATTGACTTCATCTAGCTTCTACTGAAAAAGAGAGAAAATAAAGACCGACTAAATTCTTTAGTGAGACTCCATTCTGCGGATTTCTGTTATCAATAAACAGGTACCTTTTCTGACAACACTTCTTTTCTGTTACGCTAGCATGAAACGTGTAAACTTAATTTATTTCCATGAATATCTTTCTGGATCCAACTTGTCTGTGAAAGAAGACTTCAACAGTCGCTGTAAAGGTATAATACACATGGAACATTTTTGCCACATAACGAACTGGAGCTTCATATCTTTCCCCTTTAAACAGCTCCTTTTCTTAAAACTGAGTATCTCATTTCCCGAAGGTTTGCTCTTTGAGCATGCTTACAAACAGTTTTGTATCTTTATGCAATCATTTAACTTTGTGTCTAAACTTCTGTCTGTTTACAACAAAGGTTTTAATGATGATCATATGTCAAAATCATTCATAATTATGGATCAATGACGCATGTAATACAATATAATTGGAACTTTTCACAAAGAGACACAAATTTCAATTTATAAAGTGCCATATACGTACATCTAACTCCAAATTACTATCGTCGTCTGAAACTAATGATAAAAAGACACATTATTTCTCCTTATTTTGTTCTCATATATTGGACGTCAAACTAAACAAACAAACAAACTAACTAACAAACAATCTTTGTTCTCATATGGCAGGTCAGATTTAGTTTAAACTTATTTATTTTACATCGATTTGAAAATTCTAAGAATCGGGCCTGGGAAGGTCATGACAACATCCCTGCACACAACGGGGTTCGAAACCACAACCTCCGGATTCACAATCGGTTAAGTTACCACTTGTTAGATGATTTGTATGAAATATATCTTAACCCTTTCCCTCATAGACGAAACCATGAAAAGACCTATGCGAACAACATAAAACCAGATCAGCCTGCGAGTAACTCGCAGGCTGATCAGGTTTTATGCTGTTCGCTGCTCCTCAGTGGTCTGAAAATGAGGACTTTATAATTAAATTTGGTAAGGTTTAACTGTGGTTTTCTGCAGATCAGACTTCATGTGGTACCTTTTGAGTGCGTCAAAATGAGTCTATATGAGGGAAAGGGTTAAGACAGCAAATGCAGAGTTTGATAATGATTGATAATGTAAATGAGAGAGTCTATGACCAATAATGTCCGTGGTGCTTTGTTAATTATTACTCATGTGCCTAATTCGTATTAGGACCATGGAGAGATAATAACGATAAAACGTATAATATGTAAATATTTTAAAAAGCGGAAGTATTTCGATATAGTCTAACTATAGACTATCTATTATAAAATCAAAAACATTATTTTTAGTCATGGCCAAGTAAATTTATTACTTTTAAGTTAGTTTAAGTCACGAAATATACCAGTCACCCGGCGATAATTTAAAGCAAAAACTATATACGAGTTCAACTGATTCGTTATCGAAACGGTATCGGAAAGATAATCATATTAAACGCATAATTCCTGTGAACACGTAAGACATTGGCTGTGAATATGATTATTTATCTCCATTTGTAACGAATTTTACAAAACAAATCATACTTTCTACCTATATAAAAATGTCTGTACAACATTGTCAAGTTCACAGAATGAATTTTCTGGTGAATATACAGAAACCACGAAGCATTCAACTGGTTCAGATATATTTTCAAAAAAAAGGGATAAAGAAATTTAGAACCAAACCTAAAAGTTCCAATATCTTATAATTGGTTCAGCTAAACCAGAGTGCATCCACATCGTAAAAGTCTCTAAGCGAATTTCAGAGTTGAAATTCTCGAGAAATGCTTATTAACTCGAAAGATTTCGTTAAAAAGATTGCAGGTTGTGGCTTTCTTGTCCTAAATTCAACTCGCAACAACGTCAATATACAACTATTATAATAGAAGTATTTTAAAAGTATATCACTATCTCTTCTACTTCGGAATATCAAACTTTATTCAAGGTAATGCAAAAGCCACCAAACGTCTAAAATATGCATGGTTTTACTGCACAGTATGTTTCAGATCACGCCCCGCCCACTTAAGCAAAAGGTGTCCTGTCTGAAAACTAGGTAATTAAAGGGGTAGTTCATTACTTCATTAGATATTTCATTGTATCGACTTCGGGGGTTAATTTAACTTTATTTATTTGGGACTTTGCCCTCATGAACTTTGCGAATATATACTTAGTGACTTTGAAAATGTACGCATGTATTTACACGAAAACGAAAAAAGAAGGATTCCATCAAATATAATTATATCATATTCTAACTCTATACAACATAAACAAAACGACTGAAAATATTTTAAAAAATGTTGAAATGTGTATAGATATAATCATAAAGCAAGACTTAGTTCTTCCGCAGTAAAAACACACTCAGCCACAGCGTGCGTTTAAAATTTGTTTTAGATTTTAAAAATAAAACATTTGTATTTAGATTTCAAGCTTGTACATACTGGGACTTTAAACTGCTTAGGATAGTTCGCCCGTAAGTCAGCTTCCGAATCTAATACACTTTATGGTCCTGTCACCAGGTTTAGACAAAATCAACTGAAATAATGCATATATTTTTATTAGTCCCCACTGATGACACCGGTGATTCGAAATGCATGCGAACTGTTTTCGTAGACTGAAGTGGGTTTGATTATGACCTTATAGTGATTTGTCAAAAGTTATGAGCATATTGCATCTATGTAGAGATGATTTACATGCATCGAAATAGTTAAAAGATGTAAGGTCTGGACCCAGGAGACGAAGCTGCGTGATAAACATGTTATTATTTTATGTCACATGAAACACATTAATGTTTTACGAATAAATCATATTACAGGTCTTAACTCACCCAATTCTTGTAACATAATGTTTGATTCATAAAGCAATATATCAAAGTTATATTGGGAATCATTAGATAATGTCTAATAAACTGTAAACTTAAGCCCTACACATATTTCTGAATCTTAATATATCAACTATAATATCATGTGATGCTTGCACTTAAATTAGACAAAAGAAAGGCCGCAGTTACATATAATTTAGGGTTTCAGACCTACAAATATTTCTGAATCTAAATATATCAACCATAATATCATGTGATGCTTGCACTTAAATTAGACAAGAAAGGCCGAGTTACATATAATTAGGTTTCAGACCTACAAATATTTCTGAATCTTAATATATCAACTATAATATCATGTAATGCTTGCTCTTAAATTAGACATTAAAAGGCGAGTTACATATATTAGGTTCGACCTACAATATGTCAGAATCTAAATATATTAATTTAGGTTTCAAGTAAATAATCTAGT
>CM037782.1:28144313-28159578 GCA_021229015.1 Solen grandis | reverse complement strand
CCCTCTTCAAATGTTTTTAAATTCCACACCTTCGGATGACATTTGTGCCTCAGATTTTATACCTGATATTTATTTACAAATTAAACATTTCAAAAATGACAATTTTGTTGTCCATCATTGTCCATTGACCATTAAGATGTTTTAGCGGCACTTTCTTCCTAGTTAATTAAGATCATGTACTAAAACTATTTTATATAAGGATGGTTCCAGGGCTGGTTTACACGGTGTCAGGATAATGTGATGTGGTATTGTATCATAACGAACTGGTTACGAATTGACCAAATACAACAATAACAAAAACAGGTTCCGAATCAGGGTCTCCATATATATAAGGAGACTCTGCGAATTGACAAAAAAAACAACAACAAAAAACACACACACAAAAAAAAAAAAAACACACAAAACGAATTGTCTGGATACCATCAAGATACATGTCTACGTCGTGATACCGCAGTGTGGTACCACAGTGTGGTAGCATTATATTTGTCTCATCCAGACACAGTCTCCAAATGATTGAAATGCTGTTAGCAAGATGTTTAACACTCAGAAACGTTAATTTATTGTTCCCATACATGATCTCTCAGATTCTATTCCCAAATATTAGAAGCTCTCGCCACGCAGTCTTTCAGCGCTTTCAGCGCTTTGATTAATAAATAGGCGTTTATAGTATTAAATTAACAAATTCACAGACAAAAGTCATTAACTATACTCAAGGAACAGATACTTAAAAAATAATGTAAGAATTAGAGGCTACCCTGTAAGTTGTGCGTAGTTATCACAAGTAAAATGCGGTACTAGTACTTACTTAATATCGCGGTAATCCAAAAACAAACATATTCTGAGTTTTGATAAGTTAAAATTCGAGCTAGAACAAAGATCACAACATAATGAAACAAATTTGGAAACTTTCGTAGGCGTGACATGACAAAAATAAATTATTGGTCTCGATTTATGAATACGAGATGAGTTTAACAGTTGTCTACCGCTTCTGCAATGATATATCAGAAAATTTAATTAAATTAGTGACGTCATAAGCTCAAAACTCACATTGTTGAGCCAATAAAGATGACCGCTCATTTTAGAGCTTTTTAAAGGGGTTTTCATATGTTATTACATTGATTTACAATCATTTTTCGCTAAAATCATTTATTTAACCTTAATTCTTACTTGATATTAAAATATAGATCAGTTGCTTATTCAAGCTGATGACAAGGCTTAAACACACGATAATCGACCCCACAGTATATACAAGCAAGGAAAAATTCATATACATTACATTAGTGCTTGTGTAACAGTTTTAAATCAACCATTTACAGCTGATAAAATAGATATTTAAAATTCGAATAAAAAGGTAGCGTTGTTTTTTAAGCTATATAATTCTCTCTCTCTCTCTCTCTCTCTCTCTCTCTCTCTTGTGTTCAACTATAAGAACACATGAACTCATATACATTTCTCTCTCTCTCTCTCTCTCTTGTATACAAGAATAAACCACATGTACATTTGGCAGTCACTCAGAACCATATCATGTGTATACTGATACTATTGCATTCAACATACTCACCATCTTCAATACATTTGATTTGTATGATATTGTGTCCTGCTTACTTTAATTGATTTGATCAGTACATTTGTGTTAATGATTTGAAGTATCCAAGATCTAGCTCGTGTTATGACTGTTTTAGATTTGTGTTGTACATAACCCTTGTTTGAAAACAATCAGATGACAAATTTTGCTTTTTCCCGTGTGTGTGTGTGTGTGTGTGTGTGTGTTTTTTACGAACTCAAACTACCGGAAGTACTTGTTTACATAATTTGCGTAAGGGCAAGTTTAACTACAAGACACGAGTAGTAAAATTATCGAATATATGTCAGATCTAGCATAGAAACTTATGTTTAGTGGCATAACTAAAAATGAAAAACAAACTTTCCTATCTTATGACTTTCAGACAGAATGATAAATCTTACCTTATTATATATTTTTAAAGTAAAACTAAGCAAAATTGTTCATGTTTTATATCGGATTGGTCTTAATCTGTCAACGCATAATCCCTGCAACAATTTTCTTTACAAATAAACAGCAGGAAAATCAACGGGATGTAATTGTGATATCGCCTAATACTTTAATTTCAACATTAATCCCCCCTTACCTTACTGGGTAGGGGGATGATGTACGGTGAAATTTTATGTCGCAGGGTGAATTCTTTTCCCTTTGTGTTTCGTTGTTTATGTCCATATTTGTCTGCCGTAGTTTATGTCCGTGCTTTGTTCAGTCTATTGTCTTGTTTCGTCTTTATGCTTAGGATAGACTGTCATATATACTTATTCACCCACCCTATCATAACATCTTCATTTAACCAGTTATTCAATTCGAAACTAAACCGGTGAGGATCTTTGTCCGTGAAAAAATATGCTACGGCGTATTTGGTTTGTGTACATTGGTATTTATTTATATTCTTCATTGGCACTAATCCTTTTTACATGTCCCTCACCGCGTGGGTTCGAATCCCGGCAGGGTCATTCGGATTTTCATTTGAGGAAGCCTTCCAGCTGGCTTGCGGTAGGTCGGTGGTTCTACCCGGATGCCTCAGTGCATTTGGGGTGTTCCTCCACCTGCAATTAGCTGGACGTCGCTATATGACTGAAATACTGTCGCAGCGACGGTAAACTCAACTAGTCAAGTCAGTCTTTTTACAGGTAAATTTATTTGGTTCTGTTGTTATTTCCTTTATTCATTTCATTTATATGTGGGGCCTCCGTTGCCGAGATATGGTAAAGTCGCTGACTTTAACACTCACTCATCTCCTCACATCATGGGTTCGAATCCCGGCAGGTTCATTCGGATTTTCATGTGAGGAAGCCTTCAAGCTGGCTTGAGGTAGGTTGTTGATTCTACCCGGATGCCTCCGTGCTTTCGGGGTCTTCTTCCATCTGTAATTAGCTGGACGTCGCTATATGACTGAAATACTGTCGAAGCAACGGTAAATTCAAATAGTTAATTCAAGTCATTTGTATGTTCATTTCTGTCTATCCTTAAATAGATATATGTACTTGGTTAGAGAATATACGGCGAGAACCACGTTGAAATTGTCTGTGGACTTTATTATTTATTTAAATACTGAATTGGCAATAATCCATATTGCACTTCGAGGCAAACACCTTTTCGACGGCATAATACAAATTAAAAGCAGTTGCACGACGCAAAAAACATCAATAATCAGTAAAACAAGATACTATAGAAAGTATAGAAATACCACGTGACCGTTACGTCATTTAGGGCACCAAAACCAAGACAAAAACTGTAAACATTATCTTAATGTTTCCTATGCCAAATAAAGGGGTTTAATATGCAGACCCATTTATGGAATAATAAGAATACTTAATTATGGAGATTTTTGACTACACATGAAATATCACACACAACATGCGAATAAAATGATGAAGGAAATGGATGCACAAGTGTAATTTGATGATGTAAAGAAAACGTGGAAATAAACATAAATGATAATTCCTTTTTACCAATGCTGAATATTTTACGACTCGATTTACGGTTTTTGACTTGGGTCCCCCCCCCCCCCCAAAAAAAGGGGGCCAAAAAAAGGCTTGATAGTTCCATAGATCCATATCTTATGAAAAGGTCTGCACAATCATTTATGTATGTAGATATATAGATCATCTGATAGGTCATCATGCGCGGAACCTACCATTTACCTCAGGGGGTCCAACAGAGATATGTTGGTTAACTATGAAATTCTGAAATTCATTAAGGTCAAGGTCATTCATAATGACTGAATCGTGTTATTTTGTGTGGGAATAAAAACAGCGTTTTATTGTGATAGAGGACATGTGAAAATTATTTGAATGGTACTGAAGTGTTCTTGAAGGATTTGTTCGCTGGTATTTAATGGGATTTAATGGATATTAGTTTGTTCTAGTGTGTTTTTGGTGTTTTTTCTGCACCGTCACGTTAACGAATATTTTTGTATCGGTATATGTTTGTCATAAATTCCTCGTCACTTTGATGTGTTTATAAACGTCTGTATCTATAATAATGTGTTCCAGTAGATAAATACCAGCACTGATTTCCCCCCATGGTTTCAAAACTTTACAAAAACCCAATAATGTACCATCATGTCTTGTTATTGTGGATACTTTTACGTGTGTCCTTATCACATTATACAAAATGATATGTTCCTATCTAAAATGACAATTATCATTTTCCTTTTAATTTCTGTTCTCTACACTCTTAAACAATTTCCTCCCTACTCTGTATCTTATTGCTTCACTTGTTTTGCTCTTCTCTCGGTTGGAGTTAAATTTTATGGACTGATTTGTGGATATTTTTGGTTGTATCAGAAGGTTCATTGTTTACTTTTCCCTTTTGACAATGGATGCTCTTAAAATATGTAATCCCCTGAACCTTCACTGCAAGTGTTTTTGTATGTATATTTCACCAATGGCTAACCTATTACTGTTAAAATTTGGTCATGAAACATAATTCGCATAAATATAGGGCAGCCATGGTTAGATTTACAGTCGAATATTTCTTTAGATTTTTTATATGCATGCTATGGAGTTTGTACCTGCTTTCTGATTCATTCTCAATTTTCAGCATCCATTACTTGATAAGGGTAAATTGTAATGTTTCATTCAGAACTTACAATCATAGCAGACGCTTAAGCATTAGTCATTCTAAGTTTTCTGATAATATTGATTTTTACTGTAAACTTGTATTTATCTTCATTCCCATAACTTTATGCGTATGATTTGATATCATATTACTGAGAGCTGGTGATTTTCACTCTAATCCTTGGCCTGAATCTGTTCGTACCTCTACTTCGTCATCTGCTTCATTTTATGATGTTCTTAATGTTAATAATAACTTTTCTTTGGTTCATTACAATGTACAAAGTCTCCTAAACAAACTTGATGTTATTTCCACTGAACTCTCCGATTTCGATATTCTTGCATTTACTGAAACATGGCTTATTGAATCAGTATCCAATGAAGATATAAAAATAGTAAATTTTCAAATACCAACTCGTAAAGATAGGTCTGGAGACAGCCACGGTGGAGTTATTTTCTATGTAAAAAAATCAATCAACTACAAGCGTAGGGCTGATCTTGAACCCCCCAGAATCGAGTGTCTATGGATAGAGGTTGATTTTAGTTGTAGCAAAAGAGTCCTATTCGGTGTATTTTACCGCCCTCCGGGCTCTGATGCTGTCTATAATAAACTTATAGAGGACTCTCTATCTTTAGCTCTTGATACTGGTATTTCTGATATTATTGTAACAGGTGATTTCAATTTTAATAATAATATCCCATCTCAAAATCAAAAAGTGTATTTTTTGTCAACGTTTTTTTAATTAACAGAAAATTCAAGTTCCATATTAGATCTCATCCTCGTAACTAATAAAAACTATGTTGTTGCATCAGGTGTTGTAGAACACTTTCTTGATCAAGATATAAGATATCATTGTCCAGTTTTTTGTTTATTTAACTTCAAAAAACCTCGTCGGCTTAGCTACAAAAGGCATGTTTGGTATTATGACCGTGGTAATTATGATTTACTACGTACAAACCTTGGGTCAACTGATTGGGAGTCGCTTTTCAATGATGATATTGATATCTATACGGATAATTTTACTGATAAGTTGATTTCTTTCTGTAAAGAACACATTCCGAACAGAACTGTTACTATTCGCCCAAGAGATGCTCCTTGGATAGATAATAACATACGAAAAAGTATACGCAAAAGGAAACGTTATTACCGAAAAGCTAAACGCACTAACAATTTAGAAGATTGGTGTAAGTTCCGTAGACTCCGTAATGACACGATTCTTTTAATTCGAAATGCTAGGTCTCAATATGATACTAACCTTGCCGACAAACTACAAAGCTCGTCACTCTCTTCAAAAAACTGGTGGAACACACTTAAGCCTTTTATTTCAAATAATCGGGAAGTAGTATACCCCCCTCTTATTAACCCCAATACTTATTGTTCTACTTCTACTGACTATGAAAAAGCTGAAGTTCTAAATAATTATTTTGCTAGTCAATCTTTTCTTGATGACGACGGTACGTTGTAGTAATCCACCATGTCCTGTTAATCGTCCGTCTGACCAACAATTATCCTCCATCATTCTAAATCCTACAGAAATTGAAGATGTCTTACGTAACCTCGACGTTGGCAAGGCCGCGGGGCCAGATGGCATTAGTAATCGCGTTTTACGTGAGGCGTCACGCGAACTTTCTACTCCGTTATGTTCTCTTTTCAACTTTTCTCTTAGATCCTGTGTTGTTCCCGTTTCCTGGAAGAAAGCTAATGTTTGTGCCATATTTAAGAAGGGTGATCCATCCTGTCCGAATAACTATCGTCCTATCTCTCTTTTAAGTTGTATGGAAAAGGTTTTTGAAAACGTAATTTTCAAGCACATCTATAATCATCTTGTCAAGGTCAGTTTTATTACTAAGTCTTAGGCAGGGTTTCTACCAGGTCACTCTACTGTCCAACAACTTACTTATTTATATGATACCTTTTGTAAAGTTCTCGATGATGGTCTTGAAGTAAGAGTGGTCTTTTTCGATATAAGCAAAGCCTTTGATAAGGTATGGAAGAAAGGTCTCATGGTCAAGATTATCAATGCTGGTATAACTGGTCCTATGTATGATTGGTTTAATAGTTATCTTACTGAAAGGCGTCAACTTGTTATTCTTCCACGTACTGCTTCAGATTGGGTTAATATTAATTCTGGAGTACCTAAGGGTTCGATCCTTGGACCGATACTTTTTTTGATTTATATTAATGATGTTGTTAATGACTTATATAGTAAAATAAGTCTTTTTGCTGACGACACTAGTCTATATATAATTGTCGATTAACCAGATATTTCATCTGAATTAATCCAGAGAGATACTGAACAGATAACTAAGTGGTCTAAAACTTGGCATGTCACTTCTAATCCATCCAAGTCCGAATCTTTGCTTATATCTCGTAAATCAAACCAGAGTTGCCATCCTCCTTTGTTCATGCTTGACAATCAAATACCTAATTTTTCATCACACAGGCATTTAGGTCTTTTTATTTCAAATTATTGTTCATGACATCACCTCATTGATTACATATCTGAAAAGGCATGGCAAAGAGTCAATATATTACGAAAACTTAAATTTGTATTGGATCGAAAGTCACTTGAAACTATTTATACTTCTTTTATTCGGCCTGTTATCGATTATGCCGATGTAGTTTGGGGGAATTGTACACAAAATGAAAAAGACCAATTAGATAAAATACAAAATGAATGTGCTCGAATTGTTACTGGTGCATCAAAGATAGTTTCATTGGCTAACCTATGTAAGGAAGTCAAATGGTTATCTCTTGAAGACAAACGTAGAGAACACCGACTTATAATGTTTTTTAAAATGTATAGAAACATAACTCCTCCACATTTGTCTTTTCTTGTTCCACAGACTGTTGGTGCAGCAACTAACTTAAATCTTCGGAATGCAAATAATATTCGTTGCATTAATTATCGTTCTTCCTTATACTCCAATTCTTTTTTACCATCAGTGATTTACGAATGGAATGCTCTCCCTGAAATTGTTAAAAACTCTAGTAGTTTACATATGTTCAAAAACTATTTGAGATGTGACTATGTTAAAACCCCTACCTTTTATTATTTTGGACAAAGAAAATCACAAATCCTACATGCTAGAATGCGCATGGAACGCTGTGGATTACATTTTTACTTGTTTTCTCGAGATCTTATCGATTCACCCCTTTGTCTGTGTGGATATCCTGAAACCAACGCCCATTTCCTTCTTGAATGTGAGATCTTCAGTAATCAACGAAGTACTTTACTTGACAAAATTAACCAGCTTAATGTCAACATGAATGTTGAAGTACTATTATTTGGTGATCCCATGTTACCGGATGAAACTAATAAATGCATTTTTAAAGCAGTGCATCAATTTATTACCAATACAGGAAGATTTAGATAGTTTGAATACTGATAAGCTTAGCGATTACCTACATGTTATACATATCATTTAAAGTTTAAATTCACCTTAATTTGCAGTTAGGGTTACCCCAACCAGGTCCACAATTTGGTCTTTACCTTTTTTTCAACCGAGGCAGGAACAAGCCTGGTGACATCTTATTTTGAAAATTGTTTCATCCATCAGATAGCTTATTGGCATTATACATGTATGTTTTTGTTGTTGTTGTTGTTGTTGTTGTTGTTGTTGTTTTGTCTCTATCAACTTCATTCTCTTCCCTTTTAAAAATTATGATTTTTTTTTCTATTCTCCCCAATTTAAAAGAATATCTGGCCAATTCACTTGCTTCTTTTCTCCCACATGTTGTTTCTTTACTATATACTATCCATTTTAAATTGTGTTTATGTTAACGTGTGTTGCATATTTGGATCAGCCATTGATGTATTTCATGTGTGTGGGAAATTGACTATATAAGTATTCTATACTTTCGTCAAGATCCTTTTGCTTTGTTGTCATGCAAATCTGCAATAAATATGTTTAAACTAAATTTACCGTTACGGTAACTATGTTTGTGGGTATGTTTGTTGTGTAGTGTGTGTGAGTGTGTGTAGGGAGATTGAGACACAATTACTATATGTACGTACTTTCCTCTTCTTCTTTTCAGATTTCAACAGAGGGGTTGGTCCAACGGTTTTTCATGGGGGTAGTTTTTTTTATTCCTTACCCTTGGTACAATTGCAAAATTCCAGGGATGGTGTCAGGATCCTCATACCTATCCCCCGCCTCCGTATCAGCGCAAGGTCACTTTGTCCGAACGTCTGAGCTCTTTAGAAATCAGTGTAAAGCTTCAAATGTCATCACAGAGTGTTCCATATTGATAGGTTCCCTCTGGGCACTCATTTACACACTGGTTTCCATGGCGATATTTTCTGCAAACCAAATTAATAGAAGAAAAGAATGTTTTGAGAAGTCTGTTTTCAGAAGTGGCAGCATCCGAGTAATCCGCTCCTAAAACACGGGCGTCCCCGACATATCCAATCGAATTCAAATCTCTGGACTGAAAAAAAGAAAAAAAATCTCTTTCCCTGATTTTTCTCGACAGAAACCAATTATACATTTTTTTTTTCAAATAAAGACTGTGTTATATATTCACTCTTGTCCGATTATTTAGAACAATAAATATGGATTCTATGGCGAGAAAATAGTAAGGCAAAACAATAGATCGAATGACATGAAGAAAAATGTCAAATATTATCACGCATACTTCTCTGGCACATCTGAGGTCCTGCTCCCCAGCAGCGGGCTTGGTCATTTTCGTCTTTACAAACGGACGAACAAGTACCACCTATGATGAAAATCATATTCAGAACATTAGTACAGTACATCGGCATTCGATACAATGACAAACTTTGGTTCCGAATTAAAACCCCCATAGAATAATACCCCTGGTCATAAATTTGTAAAATAGTGACTCCCCGGTCATACTATTATGAACGGGGGGTCATAATATTATGACTCACCACACTCATAATATTATGACCCCCTATAGAATAACGACCCCCTATCCCAAATCTATATCCATGTAATGTATATTTATTACAAAGGCATCGGAGGAGAATATGGTAATGGCACCAGTCTGTACGTGCGTATGCGCAACAGTATTTTGTGACCACAACTCTTCATTCATTATTGGACGGAATTGATTTAAACTTTCAGGGATTAGGCCTACTACTACCGATGCCTAATTGTGCACAAAGAAAAAATGAATTTGCTCCACCTATTCGAGAGTTATAGCCCTTAAATTCGAACAACATCTTATTGCCATGTGCGTCGCAGTTCATAAAACATAGGACTTCCCCACAACCGATTTACAAATTTATGCCTTATATTGATATAATAATAATTGTATTCTTTAAAATATACTTTTCTTAGTATAGATAATACAGGCAATAAAATTCAGCTTGCTTGCTTGCCGACAACAACTTTCGGTGTCGCCGTTGTTTCTTTGATGTTAAATGAGCAGCATTTCTACTGTAAATCAAAGGAACTATTTCCGGAAATGATGCAGTCTACACGAAACATAATAGACACTGCCCAGTTTCACCTTTGAGATGGCATCGAAAGTGAAGGCCTGGCTTACTTTTTTGGCGCATTGAGTTTGTTTGGTTTAACGTCCTACCGTCAGTGTTTCAGTCATTTTGAGGCAATGTCTACTTGAGACAGATATAGTGCTGCCACACTAAAGTATCACGCCGTAGACATGTGGCATGATACCACACCCAGTCACACTATCCTGACACCGGGCCAACCAGTCGTGCAACTTCCCGTATAGGCTGAGCGCCAAGCAAGGGAGCTATAACACAACCATTTTTACGACTTTGGTATGTCGCGGCCGGGGATCAAACCCACGACCTCCCGCACCCGATGCGGACGCTCTAACCAGCGGGGCCGGTGGGCGCATTGAGCTCTGTTTTGAACAATGCCACCGTGTAATGAACAAAGGTTATCTTACGTCACTCAGATGAAATTGTTACCATTTTAGTTGAAAACACACCAGAAAAATGTAACTTTACCAACAAATATTTTAGCTGATATGCAAAAAAAAAAAAGTTTTAAACGACAGAAATCGAATATATACAACAAACAATAAGAATGAGTGACCAGTAAAATTGTGATTGCGCCAGAATGCTAATAGATCATTATGTGACTCTTTCTTTTCTTAAGGTTTCAGTGTTTATAAAATGTCAAGGAGAAGCAAATAAATAAATTTTCTCCGTAAAATAGGTTATATAAAGGCCGAAAATTAATGACGAACCAGCATATAAGATATGTTTCCAAATGTTTTTTACTTTCGAAAACGTTTTCTTTCTAAAGGATGATCTCAATGTCTCAAGAAAAATCAATGACCAAAATCATTTTAGATGTCTAATTATTGATGATAATACACCGTTTGTAAACAAAACAAAAATTATCATCCATCCTAAATACCGTTTCTCTCTATTTTTAAGTTACCTTTAACCGACAAGTACAAACGAAAACAATTTTAGCTTTTATTTTCAATAAATGTACGCTTACTTCCTAGCGGGGCTCTGAGATATACTGTTATTGTGTCATCTGTAGACGCAGCAGCAGCAACAACAATAGCAACAAATATAAGCGATTGAAACACGACAGTGACTTGAATTGATAACGAGTATATAAGTAACAGGTTAGGTGGGGTCAATATTTAAGATTAACTCTACGGGGGTCATTATTTTATAAGGGGTGTCAGTATTTTATAGAAAGGGGTCACTATTTTATATAATTTAATGACCGGTGAATCATTATTCTATGGGGGTCAGTTTACAACGTTACACCGGCACTAAAAGTCATTTGACGGATTTATTTGTCTCTTTACAACAGTAAATTTGGCAACCGGTATCGGCAGCAATTCTCGATGCATCGTTCGAAATCGAGATTTACAAACACTGCCGGTGTATAAGGGTTGACTGTACAATAGAAATATTACAAAGAAATGTTATGATGTCTTATTGCAGACGACATGGAAATGAAATGTTACATTTCATATCTTATGCTATGTTAATTATATAAACCACGCCGTAAAGGATAGTACTCGTATTTCTTGTTACACTATAGACATACGAGGGTTGATCCAGAAGTTCGTAGACAGTTTCAATATTTTTGATATGTGATCAGAATCAGTCATAAAAATATACACAAAATCTACAAACCTTTTTATCTGAAAAGAACACTTGATAAAAATCGATGAACGTGTATGGAAGTACTACCTGCTACAAACAACACATGCTTACACTATCGCACCACGTCAATGCCCCATTAACGACGTCGTTGACGTCAAATAAATCGTATTGTTTTCTCTGTGTATATATAGTAGAATTTGTTATCTTATGTCATGTCCAACATAGTCATATAGAAGATCTTATGCCATGTTACCATAATAGCATGTTAGTAGCATATTAGATAATATCTCATGGGCGTAAGTTTATTTTTTCTTTCTTCAATAGAATTTCTGATTTTCACACATGTTTAGCAAATGAATGCGCTGAATACGGAACTGTAAAGAAATTAATAGGTCACCGTGCTCATTTTTATGCTACGTTTATGGTAACAGTTTCTAATAAATAATGAAAATA
Source organism: Solen grandis (assembly GCA_021229015.1). Lineage (NCBI taxonomy): Eukaryota > Metazoa > Mollusca > Bivalvia > Adapedonta > Solenidae > Solen > Solen grandis. Next base: position 28,147,426 of record CM037782.1, on the reverse strand, counting down.
TACACTTCTCGTTAAAAAGAAAAAAACGAAGTAAAAATATATATACAAATAGAAGTCAAACATACTAACAGCTTATTTGTAATAATTCAGTTTATCTGAAATAATGGTTTACACAGACATAGACACAAGCTTATAGCATTTTTGTAAAGGGGAGAGAAGAAATAGCTTCATTTTTTTCATATCTTCTTCTTTTTTTATTATTTTATAGAAAATCCTTCAATAGATTTTTTTCTTGTTAATATTATTCAATGTTTGCTTGATAAAAACAATTGAAAAAAAAAAGTTTCCGAGTTCCATGTCAAGCTAATGAGCTATTTCAATGGTAGCTATCTAAAATTTGGGGTTTCCTATATCAGTTCTCTTGAAAAAAAAATAGAAATTAAAAAAAAAAAAAAAAAAAAAAAAACTTTACCAAAAACAAAATCAGAGGTAACAGACTGAAACCTCCTTACACTCAGGTAGTAAACCGCGGTTATAACAACAACAAAAACATAGATGAACGGACAGGGGACGACTTGCGACATTTAATTAAAAAAAAATTTACATATTTCAATCAAATTTAGTTGCGTCAAATGCATTTAATCCAGCTGTTCGAGTTCAAAACAATATGCATGTTGACAACACTCATGTGACACAGATCAATAAACAGGTATGTGTAATGTGTTCAGTATAATAAAATACTTGATGATAATACGACACAGGAAAAAGGTGTTATGCATATTGTCATAGTACAGATGGAAACTATCATCTCATGTTATGTTTCGCTTACGATGTTGGGTATGATGGAAAAGTTATGAGCGGAAATTACTTTGCTATACAAGATGATATACCCACGACAGAAATAATCTACGACGTGCCAAACAAATAAACAAATATCTATCTCGTATATACATTTTCTATTCTTTCTTTCTTCCTTTCTTTCTTTCACGTATGTCTTTGAAAATTCGCATTGAGTTTCTATAAAACGCTATAATGTAATGTTTCCATTCATATATTATGAACCAAACATGTGAATGAAACAATCACATTAGATATACCGGAAACTTTTTATCGTCAATTACATGAAAAGTTGTAGTGTACGGTATGGGGACGTGTATTACATAGTATGATCAAGATGTATCATCCAGATTGGAACAGAAACGCCAAAAAGTTTGCCAAAAATAAAATATTTTAACAGTAAGACAATAACTCAAAGGTTTTTCATAAAGATCATGAAGAAAGTTTTAAGATAAATAGTTTTATATTAAATAAATTATTTTTCTTTCAAGAATATTTCCCTGTCATATACCCAAATTCATTTCATAGAGCCATATCTCCTGCCACAAATGGATGATAGTATCTAAGCACAAAGGTAATTTGACTATATAATATAGAACTCAGTTACCACGCTAATCATTAGTGTTGGTATTTTGCAACATGTAAGCAATATTGAGAGTTAAGACTGCTTAACCAGTCCGAACACTTCTGTTACTTTACTGCGAATAGTGATCAAGGACACTTACAGGATGGATCCATTTTTTTGACCAGCCATCTATCTGGCGCTATGACATTCCAGTCCACCGTGTGGATGTAACAGATTTGCGAAAACCCCATGTAAACACATCCTTTTGTAATCTCTGTAAATAAAGGTTGTACTTGTTAAGCAGAGTTCATTGAATAAAACGGCACTTGCATCAGAATAGGGAGCTTTATCATCAGTTGATTCAAAATCTTCAGAGGCCAATCAAAAGGCCGGTAGTAGAACATGGCTGACATACAAGGGCTGATCAAAAAGTTCGTGGAGTTTTGTTATGAAAATGATAACCATAAATGCCCATAACTATGAAATAATATTGCAAAATTACAGGTATTTACATTCAAAAAAGTAACTTTTCACCGACGTCATTAACGTTGCGTCAATTGTTAACGACCATCACATTCAATACATTGTTTGCCTTGCCTGAGTGCTGATGTCACTAAGACACGATTTTATCACAGTCTGACATACAATATTTGCTCTTCATACCGAATGATAAGCAGTTAATTAAACGGCACCGAATAATAACTTGCCGGAAATGACGTAGATAATTTCACCTGGAAAAAGTGTGTGACAAGTTTTCGCTAAACTTAATATTAAAATTACAAGAAGCATCTTGTCGTATTATGGCGTGTTCCGGGAAATGAAATTGAGTAAGAAAAAAGGAAACTGGCCTTAAGGGACTACACAAATAATTAGTTATACCATATTTAATTAAAGTATATAATACCTGTCAGGTTTGGCATCTGCAGTTCGTTTGCTTTCACATAGAGAAGAAGAATGCTGTTATATTGTCCAACACCTCTGTGAAGTCTATCCCCACGTATAAAGTGCAGGTTGGCGAGAGGAATGAGCCATTTCCCGGGTTTAAACCCCAAGAACAACGAAACCCGGGTTTAAACAAAACGGATTTGTGAAAAAAAAATCAAGGTTAAAACCCGGGTTAGATGTCTGTTAATGGGGTTTTTTTCTGGGTTTCCGTGACGTGCTTTTCCCAATTTGTAGTAAGTACTCCCGCATTATTTTTGTAGTGTTGCGCAGCTTTTCCCCAAGAAAAGAAAAGTCGTTGTTTGAACCGTAGCAAACTAAAAATCACAATGAAAAGGATTCAGGAAAAGAAGACACACACTTACTACACACAGATTTATAGATCTCACATGAATTTTTAAATTTAAATTATCAAATTTTATTGAACGTGTTCATGAACTTATATTTAGCGACCCTCTCGCGAGCTTCAAAAAATTTTTATGCACGAGTTCAATAAAATTTTTATGAAAAAAAAGACCCAAATTTATGTCAGATTTTTTTTTTTATGGGCCCATAATGACAGTAAATCGCGTTTATAACGACAAATTAAAAAAATTATTAAAAGGACTGTGGACCCAATTACTGTTTGTAATCGTTTAAAAAAGGAAAAAAAAAAAATAGTTTTTAAATAATAATGAAAATTTAAAGATTTAAAGTTGTGTATTTTTCGTACTTTTCAACATCATATGAATAATGCCATTTTTTTCATAAGTTTTGGCATTTTAAAAAAATTGTATCCCCTGTTTGTGTTCAAAAACTAGGGATTTTTTTATATTTAAAACGGGGCGTG
>CM037782.1:28094213-28144213 GCA_021229015.1 Solen grandis | reverse complement strand
TGCAGTAGGTCTTTCATCACAATTTGATTTGATATAGAGGGTATTTATTGCTTTTTCTTTCACACTTGGTTATTGAAATTATGTAATTTCGAAGACAACAAATGAAAGAAAATATGACTTTATGTGATAATCAACATTTTTTGCTTTCATTTTTTTTCTGTAGATTTCCTTATTTTTTCAATTTGGATAAAATTATTTCCTGTCTTTTGGGATTGTGTTTCCTTTTTAGTTTTTTTTTTTTTATTTTATCCTGTGTGTATTTGCTAGTCTATTCACCAGAAGCATGACATAAATAACTTTTTGTGGAAATTTATCTTTTATAAGTCATAATTAATTTCAAAAGATTAAATTTTACACTATTTCACAAAATGTTTTGTAATTGTAACAAATACTGAACAATATTGGGGGAAGTGGGGGGGGCTATTTCAACCTCCGCATGTGTGGGACCTCTTGTTTTAATTCGCTTAGGGATTTTGCCAATGGGCAATAAGTAATAAGTTAAACCTTTGGCAAAAGATAAATTAATTTCAGTACATATGTATAAGAACATTGCCTAAAAAGCAACTACAAAATGACATCACTTGATCTGTTCAACTCTAGTTTCGGATCGATATAAAAAACACATACCAAAGACCTGTTTGATACAGTTGCGGTAATGGGGGACTTGAATGCACGTTGTGGCACGAGGGAGGACACAGTAGAGTCCTCGAGCAATTTAGACAGATACTTATATAATGCTGATGATTGTGAAGAATTATATGATTCATGCAATTTACCTGATAGAATTTCAATGGATAAAATTGTGAATTCCTCTGGGCAGAGGTTGTTAGATTTGTGTCGTAATTCTAAACTTAAAATAGTAAATGGGCGTTTAGGGGACGATTCATGCTTAGGCAAGTATACCTTTATGTCTGACACAGGTTGTAGCGTCATTGATATTTATTGATGTCACATGATTTTTTTTTATAACTTTAAGGACGATTTAATGTCAATTTCAACTCATGCTGCGTTTCACGCTATTATACAGTTATTCACTCCACTTAGTCCCGAGGGTGAACATAGCGGTAGTGTCATTGAGTACTTAAAGTGGGATGACAGCCAAAATAATATATATGCTGAATTAGTTACAACGGATATACCAAAATTGCAATATATTGTCGGTAATGTTATAGATAATAATACAAATCTAAGTAAAGGTATATGTGATATTACTGATATTTTATATAGCAACGCTTATTCGTTATTTGGACAAACTAAAAACACTGAGTCTAAAACGTATAAGAGAGAAAGAAAATTTAAAATATAAATTGAAGAAAGCAAATAAGACTTTTTTAAAATGCAGATCTATAGAAAATAAAGACATATTGATAACACAAAGACGATTATTTAGAATTGCAAAGCGAAGAGCCAGAACTCAATATAATAATAAAAAAAAAATGAGTTATCTTTCAAAAAAGAAGCCACAGCAATTTTGGAAGGAACTTAGAAAATTTAGAAAAAATAATAAACACACTAATTTATCTACTAATAAGTTTTATGAACATTTTAAAAATATGTTTTCAAATGACAATACTTTTATTGATTTAGAAACTGAGGAGGAATTATTAAACAATGACAATTATGTAGAGAATGAGTTTTTAGACAATGACATAAGTATTGATGAGGTAAAGCAGGCAATATCAAGTTTAAAAAGAGAGGAAAAAGTTGTGGTGTAGATTTATTAGTTCCTGAAATATTTATTCATTGTAAAGACGTTCTTGCTCCAATTTTCTGTAAATTATTGAATTTTATTTTTAACAGTGGTAAATATCCTGAAGGTTGGACTAAAGGTGTTATAATTCCTATACCAAAGAAAGGTGATCTTAGTGATGTAAACAATTATAGAGGTATTACATTGACTAGTGTATTTTCAAAATTATTTTCTATTATACTGGATTCTCGACTTCGTAAGTGGCTTGATGCCAATCAATTGTTATTTGATAATCAGTATGGTTTCAGGAGAGATAAAAGTACTATCGACTGTGTATTTGTTTTAAATTCCATTATTGATAAAATTGTAAAACATGATAAGAAAAAAATGTACTGTGCATTTATTGATTTTCAAAAAGCTTTTGACAGTGTATATAGGAATGGTATTTGGCTAAAATTGATGAAAATAGGGATTTCTACAAAAGTTGTTAAAATGCTACAAAGTATGTATGAAAGTGTTAAGTCTTGTGTTAAAGTAAATGGTTCTATGTCTGAGTATTTTAGTAGTTATAACGGCTTGAAGCAGGGTGAACCTTTATCTCCTCTGCTTTTTATCCTATTCATAAACGATTTATGTGATGCTTTAAAGGGAGATAATAAAGATATTTTTACAATTAGTGAAATACAAATTTTCTTATTACTATATGCAGATGATACCGTTTTATTTTCACAAAGTGAATCAGGGTTGCAGAAATTAATTGATAAGTTTAGCGTCTATTGTGATAAATGGGGATTGACGGTCAATGTAGATAAAACTTTTGTTATGGTTTTTAAGAATAGGACAAGAGTTGAAGGTGTTAAAATACTATACCAGGGTAAATTGCTTAAAAATGTTCAAACTTTTACTTATTTAGGTGTTAAACTATCCAGTAACTGTAGTTTTAATCAAACACAAAAAGCTTTATCTGTTCAGGCTAGCAAAGCAGTGTATTCATTGTATGAATTATTTAATAACTTATCCCTTAATATTACTGAGCAGGTTAAATTATTTGATACTATGGTTTCTCCCATATTAAATTACGGATCAGAAATTTTTGGTTTCCACAGCGGACCAGATTTAGAAAAAGTTCACTTAAAATTTTTGAAAAATATTCTTGGTGTTCGTCCACAAACTAGTAATACATCTATTTATGGAGAATTTGGCAGATACCCTATGACTGTAATTCGTAAAATAAGGATATTTAAATTTTGGATTCGAATTGTCAAATCTCCTGATTCATTATCTTATAAGCTTCTTGATCTTAAGGATGATAACGGGAATATTATTAACAGCTGGGGTGTTAAAGTTAAAGATATGCTTGATAAATTAGGATTTTCATTTCTGTGGAATCAAGATAATATTACAAATGAACAAGTAAACTCTGTAATACAAAGAATATATGATACTTATAAACAGGAATGGTATGCTGATTTGAATACTTCTTCGAAATTAGAAACTTATGGGAAATTAAAACCAAAGTTCACATTGGAAAAATATTTAAACAGTGTTACTTGTAAAAAATATAGAGTAGCTTTAGCTAGATTAAGATGTTCAGCCCATAAACTTGCTATAGAAGAAGGAAGATTTAGAAATATACCTAGAAATGATAGAAAATGTTCCTATTGTAATATGTGTCAAATTGAAAACGAATACCATTTTTTACTTGTTTGTCCATTGTATTCTGACTTAAGAAAGAAATATTTACCAAAACATTTTTGCACATGGCCTTCTAGAAATAAATTTATATCATTGATGTGTTCGGAAAATACAAAAATTTTAAATACTTTAGGTAAATTTATCTATTTTGCACTTAAATTAAGAGAGCAAAATAATACTTTTTTTTTTTTTTTTTTTTTTTTTTTTTTTTTTTTTTTTTCATTGGTCTGTTTCTATATGTATTGGTTATGTATGTTATGTTTACAGTTGGAAACTTATGTATGTCTGCTATGTCATGATTATTAATATTTATTTTTGAAATGGTTACCATTAATTTGAACAGTATCAAAGGTAATCATTATTAGTCAATAATTTTTTTGTTTGTTTTGTTTTATATTTCTTCAATATAAGATTGAATCTCATACCATAAATCAATATTTATTTATAATGATAGTACATATTGTATTGCATGTTTACATGCATCTCTGTCTATACACACCAACCCCACTAACACAAGTACACACATACACACACAATCACTCACAGAGATACATTACTGCATGCTCCTTAACTCTCATATACACCGGCATTATACACTAAGAATGTAACACTCCATGTAGAATTTCTTGCGTTTCGTTTCGGCAAGATGTTCATTTAAATATGGCATTTTTGTTACACATCATTCATACTGTGTTTATGATCTCATAAGTATTAATATAATAATAAATGAAAAATATGTTTATAAGTATTTAATTTAACATTTATATAGTTGACAGAATATTTTTGTAACTTACAGTACAAGTGCTGTAGTTTCCTTCTTGTAGTTGAAGAAGTGTGGCTAATCTTGACTCGATCATCGATGAAATTAAGGTTGATTAAATTATATGACAATGTTGTCATCGTAAATGATACATGACAATCAGTGGCATACTATTTATTCTACACCTTGCTATTATTCATATTTTTCCAGTGTACTTCAATTGTTCAAATTTCAAAACTTACTGCGATTTAATTTAAGCACGTTTTTGTTTTCTCCTGGCATTCACTTCAGAGTAATTTCCCTTTACAATAGCCGGTTATACGTAAGATTCACACACCGTGAAGCGCCAAATTTAACTTATTTTCTCTCTTTCTGTCATTCCGACTAAGACATTAAATTTTATTAATTTTATGTATAATATGTTCTGTTTTGTTCAAAATTGTACTTTTCAGATGTTTATATACCTGTACCGCCACGGTGTAGTTGGCGTTGAACAATTTGTTTGTTTATGCCAATAAAACATTTTGACTTTGACTTGATATAATATGTTGAATAGGACTTTGCAAATACATAGTACTGTTGTATCAGAAATAGTGTACCATGAAATATACAAATGCAAAAACATGATTGTGATTATGTCAGTTCATCCAGAATGAATTTCATAGATCAAAATTGTCTCAGAGAAACGAAATACCTACGACTGGTAATTATAGATACATATGTTCTTAAACGTTACTGTTCTCATAAAGAAGAAATAGTTTTATTTGATTATTTAGGTACATCTAATGTACATCCTCATGTATATAGTTTTTTTAATCGGTGCAAAGATATCTTATTATACCTTGTACACTCTCTTCACACACTCAATTTTGGCTAAAGGAAAATTACATGACTTTCCCATCCCTCTTTACAAAACCTTCAATATGTTTTCACACTTTTAAGTCAGTGTGGTGTTATTGTGATATTCTTCACCTTCAGAGGTTGCTTAAGTTGTGTTTGTATTAATGTCCACTTTATGTCGTACAGTAGTACATGTGTGTATTCTGCTCACTCATTGTTTTTCATTGACCTTTGGGGCCTCCGTGGCCAAGAGGGTTAAGTCGCTGACTTTAACACACACTCAGCCCCTCACCGCGTGGGTTCGAATACCAGCAGGGTCATTTGAATTTTCATGAGAGGAAGTCTTCCAGCTGCTTTGCGCTAGGTCGGTGGTTCTACCCGGATGTCTCCATGCATTCGCGGTCTTCCTCCACCTGTAATTAGCTAGACATCGCTATATGACTGAAACAATGTCGAAGCGACGTTCAACTCAAATAGTCAAGTCATTGACCTTTAAATTGGCAGACTTTCTAAGGTATTTTTGTGGAAACATGTTTGTGGAGAATTTGTTTTACAAAACATCAAGTCAACTTACTTGAAAGTGTTTTTAGGGTTATTATACATGGCAAAAAGTGTGGATAATATAAAGATCATCCCCCAGAATCATTGATAATGATTAATGACTTATCATAGCAATACTCATGTATGTTGGTCTTGTGACAATGTGGATAACCACTTTGCACGAGGATAATTGAAAACCATGTGAGAGATGATATGAAACACTTTATATAATGTTAAAAAAAATCCAGTTTCATGTGATTTATTAAAAATACTGGTGCATTACGTCTACCAGTAAAATGTGAGTTGGTCTAACCCAAGAGAAGTTGAGATATAAATGTTAAGAATTTGTTTTCCAAATCAGTGGAAAAGAAAATGTTCTAACTAAAACTTATGAAATGTAATGAACAATGCTTTATAATGTAAGAGTATAAGACAAAATGTATCAACTTTAAGAAGAATACATACATGTAATTATACTGAGGTCATAGTATACATATATGTGTTAGCTGTTCACATCGTCCAATTAATTTGCTATTTGCTCAGCTCATTTTAAACATTCCATGGAATAGGTATTTGTGTATGTTCTTGTTTGTCTGTTCTGAAGAAAGTGTATATTTGTTTTAATATTTAGGAAAAGACTGATTGATGAGGAAAAAAAAAGTTTTTTTTCTTGGTAAGAATTTTATTTTATCATGAAGGATACCTTATTTTTAGCTATAGATAAGACATGTTCGTTATAAGTTTACGGTGCTACTTAGGTACGCTTGCAGAAAAATGAAATTTCGTAAATATAATATAGACTGAAATAAAAAAAAAAAAAATACAAGGAGCTGTAACAGTTTTCATGTGTAGACAAAAAGATCCTGTTTGAAGATTGTAAATTCAGCTTTTTAGGAAACAGAAAGTTTGATAACCATTAAATTCACTCTTTTCAATATCTCAGCAAAAAATTTGCCTTTCTCAAGAAAAAAACAAGTTTTTTTTTTAAGCAAATACATGGTGGGTGTTTATACAGTCGCCATATTGTTATTGCCATCGATAGCAATCTGATCTGATAGCAATAACAATATGGTAACTGTATAAACGTCCATCATGTAGTTGCTGAAAAAACATCATGTTTTCTTTTTTTCTTGAGAAAGGCAATTTTTGCCGAAATATTGAAATGGTGTGAATTTAATGGTTTAGTTTATTATTTCCCGCTGGAAAACCAACATATTTTTTGAAAGTTTGATGTATATGCTTTAACCTATCTATGTTCTGGTCATTTTTCCATTGTGTGATCTTCCAAAATAGTCCTTAAAAGATGTGTGGGGTTGAGCTCACCTATGCACTGAGCACTGAATGGCCAATACCTGTTGGTTTACACTATAGCAACTTCATTTCCTAAGTAATATTCAAACTGGATGATACTGTTTATAGCCATTATCTCTCAACCTGGCTTAGTTATGGCTGATATTGGATAAGTAGGTTAGAAATTATGGCCCTTGAATTTTTAAAAATGCTGGGTTTCTCATTGTCAGTCTTGTTCAAACAAAGGTAAAAAATGAATTTCAAAATTTATCTCAGATAAGATTAACCATGGCTAATATTGTATTGATAGATATAGAGTTATTGCTCATGAAAAGTCAGAAAATCTCACAAGTGTGCCATGTTTAGTATCTAGCAACTTCATTTCTCAAACATTAATGCATATGGTCATGTATAAACCCAGGAGTACAGGAGTTATAGCCTTTGGCCAAAGAAAAGGCCAGATAGCAATGTGTTTACACTTTAGCAGTAGAAAATGTGTTACATAAAATAGTCAAAGTTGTGCGATGCACAAACGTATGATATCAGAGAAAGCAACCCTTTTCAAAAACATCAATTTAACAGTCAAAATGAGTCTATGGGGTGTACAGGAAGTGTACTGATGCAATCGTTCGAACAAATCAGATGCACACAGCGGCTAATGGTAAAGCCATTCCTTTCTTTTATCTAGATTGCTAACAAATTAAAGCACAATTCAACCAATGGGGCGCTCCAGGCAAAATCTAAGCTGACCAGACAAGGTGCCCGGAGAAGGTTGAGTACATCTCCCCAAGCAAGGACAGATTTGAATTACTAATCGATCGGATAAACACATGCTCCCCTCTGTTGACATGTGTGAACACAGTCTGTGACCCTTGGCCTCTGTGTGACGTCCCCTCTCCACTGGTGAACACCCTGGCCAGAACTGACTGATTCTTGACGATCTCAGCATTCGCTTGAATGTTACCATCCGAAGATTTCACATCACTGAGTAAGGAGCAGGAGAACATGTATATTCCCGTTTTAGGGGCCACAAATACTCCAGTCGAGGAATTGTAGCCACCTCCGATACTGGTGATGATGTTTGGAAACTGTATAACCCCGTCATTGTTCCTTGGGTGTTGAACTTGCAGATTGTCAATACGTGCTGTGAATATCACAGGGCCGTCCTGGTCTTCAATTTCAGGCACCGCAACTTGGGGTTCTTCTGAAAATAGAAAAGTTTTGTATGCTTATTAATGAAATGATTTGTTCTCTCAGTGAAAAATAATCCATAGCATTCACTGATATCATCAACACTGTGAGTGAAATAGGAAACCGGAACCACTTTTTTCACTTATAAGGGAAAAATGAACGTGGGGTTTCCTCATTCATTTTTCACAACATACTTCATTTGTTTTGTGTTTTTGCTTTATTTATATAATTAAAAATTTAGAAAAAAACAGCAGCGGCTATGGACAGGAAACAAAGGTGTCGTCAATTTTCGCGGCCGTTGCACGAGTATTCCAGATTTCCTTCATAGGCTTATTTAAGTCGCGTATCTCTTGGTTTTAGGTCTTCGGTTAAAATGGTTTGCCAAATTCCGCTTGGTTGCCATCCCAGTAGTGAAACATAATTCATGAAAAATAGCAAAAATATCATCCAAATTGTGACAAAAAATACATGAAAAATAGCAAAAGGCCTAAAATTCAGCATAAATTCATCTGAGTGAGATGTTTCACCAACTCGTTTGATTTATTACCCCAAGCGGTGCGTGCTAATTAATTGTTCGTATGGAAAAGTCTATAGAATGACATTCGGGGATTTTACACAATTCCTACATGAATAAGTGCCGCAGTTAAAACGGCTAGATGTGGTTAAACGGCTAGATATGGTTAAAAGCCACACGTTCCTAGACCGTTATAACATGGACGACTCACGCTCCCTGTTTGACAGTGCTTTTGCTGTGTTTTTATTAATTTCAAAACACCAACTCACTCTTCCTAAAATACCCCGAGGTAAAGTGCCAAACTTGTTAAACTTATTTATTATGCTATAGTTAGTGTTTATTAAGTTTGTTTGTTTGTTTGGTTTAATGTCCCACCGACAGTATTTCAGTCATTTGGAGACGATGTCTACTTAAACAGATAAAGTGCTGCCATAACTGCAGTATCACGCCGTAGACATGTGGCATGATACCACACCCAGTTACATTATCCTGACACCGGGCCAACCAATCCTGCACCTACCCTTAAATGCTGACCGCCAAGCAAGGGAGCTATAACTGTACCATTTTTAACGACTTTGGTATGTCGCGGCCGGGGAGCGAACACACGACCTCCCGCTCCCGAGGCGGACGCTCTAACCACTCGGCCACCGGGGACGGTGAAGTGTTTATTAAGAGAGAATTTAACAGTTAAGAAGCCGTCACTCGCTACTAGTTAGTTTTTATTAAGAGAGAATTTAACAGTTAAGAAGCCAGAACGAGCGTAGCGAGTGACGGCTTCTTAACTGTTAAATTCTCTCTTAAAAAACACTGACTAACTTAGAGTTTGCCCCGCCCTATTTTTGCGTCACACTGCTATATTAGGAGATGGCGCCAAAAAATGTTACGTCAGCGTGTTGTTAAGGTATTCACTCATAAGCACGTGCCTCCCAAATATGGATGTAACACACAGATTTCGCACGTTTTTTCACCGTCGACTCATTTCTTTTTCAGATTTCAATCAAGAAGCACGGAAATTAAATTTGAGTGATGACTGTTTTTTTTTTTAATTGTTTTATTTATTTATTTATTTTTACTGGTTAAGACATTGACGTTAAGGAAAGAACAAATATTTAGATAATATTCGTTTAGTAAAGCCGATATCAATGCTAGGAATACCTTGGAAATACCATATCAAACGAGTTAATACATGATCTGTAAGTTGTTCATGAACGTTATATCAATTTCAATCCTTGTATTTACCAAAGTCGTAGTTCCCTTGCTTGGCGCTCAGCATAAAAAGGGTAGCTCCAGGACTGGTGTCGTGTCATGCCAACTGTCTACAGCGAGATACTGCAGTGTGACAGAACTGCATGATCATCTGTCTTAAGTATAGACATAGTCTCCAAACGACTTAAATACTGTCGGTGGGACGTTAAACCTAATTAACAAACAAACAATTAAACTATCCTTGTATTTTAATATTTATTTTAGCATCTTTTTCTTGCCTTAGGAGTCAGTTTGGATTGAGCAGGTAATCATTACTTTGCGAATTCTCATTCTTTGTGTACATAAACATCTTTACTAAATGTTTACAAATGAGTGTGCATGTCTCATGTGTAGGGATTGGTGTAGTAAATACTGCCATATATGACTATCACGTGCATAGGGCGGAGCAATAGTACCCGGTACGTTGCTGCCCATTTAAAAAAAATCAATGACCATATAATTATATATGAGTTTTTTTAATGCGGCAGTTTTTCGGTCAGATCAACGTACCAGATACCTTTGGGACGGAGCATAAGGACTAAGACCACATTTAATTTTACTATATGTTCTATATAAGCATATATACAAATAACAATTTCTGTAAGGAAAATTGACATCCAAACTTACCCTCATTATATAGATCTATTCAAGATAAAAAATTCTGTACATTTTAAACATGGGGTCACCCGACTACTTTTTGACCTATTTCAGGCCAAATAACATACGTATGAATTAAGTGCACCGGTCGGCCATTTCACACCAATTTTTTCAAAAATTCCCCTGTCAGCAATGCTCAACTTTTAAAGTTGTTGTGCAATAAGGCCTCCAAATTGGGCATTTTATGACTATTTTATCTGTGTTCTGTAGGATTTCATCCTTTATTGCATGTCTTCCAGTCAAAAATTCATCATAATTCAACATCAAATAGGGTCACTATTTTCTGTGTAGGCACATCCGGGTAACCAAGGGCAGGTAACTGTGGTCTTCGTCCGTAATTTGAAATAATGACATGCGCAGTTCGCCGTAAACTCTTAACAGTTAAATCGCAATTAAGTAGACAAGTCACGCAAAATCTCAAACTCTTAACACAGACATATGCTCTTAACAAATTTAATCAACCAGGGTTTTGAAATTTCGGGCTCACTGAATGGATAGAAATATAATATCTCGCAAAACTCATCACTTGCTTTCTTTCCCTGCGACATGGTGAAACATATTACAAAACATGACATGTACAAGCAGTCAATTCATAGTTCCGCGAGTTATAAAAATAGAACTTTAAACTCTGCCCACTTGATTCCTTTCGCGAAGGAGGCGTGGTGTATATTTGTCAATCGAAACGACATTATATTTGACAGGCAGTTTTAAGGTAAATGGAATATCGATTTTTTGTTGAAGTGTAAAATGGAGAAAAGTCAAAGTCACTCGCACGGCGTAGTAAACTCGCCCATGGCTACTTGGCGGATGTAAGAGTAGCACCTTAGAAATGTTCGCCCGCTCAGTAGTATGTGATCTAACAATGGGAACCAGCGAGTCTCGTGAAGTCACGTATTCCATTAGCAAGAAGTATAAGGACGTAGAGCAGCCAAACTCAGCCGCAACCAAAAGCATGAAACCATAGGAAAGTTCTCGATTAACTATATCATTGGCCAATTCGTGGAAATGTCAAAAATACATTCGGTTTCTGGGTCATAGGGCCATGGCAGTGATGAGATTCGTTTCATAATACTTAATATTTTCTAACAATCGGGAATCGGGGTCAGGACTTGATTTCATTCATAAATGACATGAGCTACAGTGACAAAAGTAAGTAGCTCTACCCATCACACCTGATGTATATTGCGTTAATTACTTCATTAACATCTGTATCTGAATATATGTTGACGCATGACCTAAAAGTTCGAAAAAGAAATCTAAATCAACTTAATTATGATATGTGATGTTTTGCCTCTCTATCTTTAAGTTAAAAAATGCTTTTGAACGAATTTTTGATTGGCTAAATCTTGTTTACAAATAAGAAATGCACTAGAACGAACATTTTGTAGACTAAACTTGTTACATGTACAGTAGAAACTCACTTAGGGCAACTTTGTATTGCGGCCAAATTTTGAAGTCTGTATTATTTTGTTATATATCTTTATGTTCGCTGGCCTCAATAATGCGGGATATTGCGAAAAAACGGACACCAATTTATGTCCCGATTGCAAAAGCAGGCACTTGTCCACGGGAGATAATGCCACGCAACTATAATCAGACTGGTTGCGCAATACCCGTGTTTATTACAAAAACCAGTCAACCAGCATGTGTGTTTTGTTTTGATAGCAGTACACAAGATGCAAGACCTAGGTTACAGTTAATTAAGATATACATGTACTCAAATGGGTCCCTTTATCACCGTCAGTGTGAATGATATTTATGCCCTTATGTCCTTTAAACCGAGTGACATTCTATGCAGTTTCCGATGCATTTTCCTTGCTTTGATAGCACATCTGATGGTAATTAAGAGAGCAACTTATTATAGAAACAAGTTCTGGTAGATTTCGTGGATGCTCTCCGAACTGCGCTTTGTCGCTTGATGGGTTCTTTATTATACTATATGATCTCCAGACAAAATTTAAGTATGAAAAATAACAAAGGGCAATAACTCCTAAGTTGTGCAAAACAGAGTTATAATTCTTATACACTGCACTTCTCTTCATTGAGGTCTATCTATATATGATGATGACGTTTCATATTGATACCTCTTATAGTTTTTGTGTTATGCTCCGGACAAAATTTAAGTATGAAAAATACCAAAGGGCAATAACTCCTAAATCATGCAAAACAGAGTTATGGTTCGTTAACACTTCACTTCTCCTCATTGAGATATATCTACCTATAAAGTTTCATGTTGATACCTCTTATAGTTTCCAGAAAAAATTTAAGTATGAAAAATAACAAAGGGCAATAACTCATAAACTCATTATGCAAAACAGAGGTATGGTTCTCCTTATTGAGATCTATCTACCAATGAAGTTTCATGTTGATACCTCTTATAGTTTTTGTGTTATGCTCCGGACCAAAATAATGATGGACGGACAAACAAACGAGCGAACAAACTAACGGACGGGCGGACAAAGCCGCAACTACATGCTCTCCCTTCGGGGAGTATAAAAAGCAAAGAATGTGATCATATTGAGGTATGCCTGTTTGACTATGTAACAAGATGCCGATACCTTGATGGCCTGGATTGTTTGAATGGCTGATTGCTCCGGGCTTCTCTGCTGCCTGCACTGGTTGTTGTGGCGGCTGAGGGGAAGGCTGTCCGGTGCTTAATGATGAGCCCACGCTGGACACACTGTCAGGTGTTCCACTTTGGTCTGGTAACCAACCACAAGTTATAATTATTTCATTCTGGTAAAACATTAAACTACAAGTTATCATCAAATTTATATGGAATGTAACATATTGTAGTTTTGATAATATCAAGAAAAAATCATCATAGTTCTTGCTGTTGATGAAACATGACAAAGACATGGTTGGCGATGACCATAATCTGAAAATGATTAAGCTTTCTCAGATTTTAACATTGAAATGAAAATACTATTTTTTATAAAATGACACAACGATTTTGATGTAAATACTAGTCAAAAATTCAGATTATTTATTTTGGGTTAAAAACTGTGTAAGCGGCCACCTTTTCAAAGCAAACAACATGCATACAGCAGCTTTCAGATTCCCAAAAATTTCTCGCACTAAATTGAGCTCTGTATAGCAAACACCTTGGCTGAGCACCCACTCTAAATTTGGTTTATTGTGTAAATTTCAATACACCAAAGTTTGATAAAGGTAGGCTCCACAGGATATACACATCTATTTGATATACATTGTACATTGTACTGGCGTATGGAGTTTTTCCACCCCTGTGTTTCACAGCAGCAATTGAGATACTGCCGGCAAAGGGGATATGTCATGACAAGTGTGATCTCAGTGTATCCCCAAATTAGGATACTGACGACAAAAAGGATGCGACATGACAAGTGTGATCTCAGTGTATCCCCAAATTAGGATACTGACGACAAAAGGGGTGCGACATGACAAGTATGATCTCAGTGTATCCCCAAATTAGGATACTGACGAAAAAAGGGATGCAAAATGACCAGTGTGATCTCAGTGTATCCCCAAATTAGGATACTGACGACAAAAGGGGTGCGACATGACAAATATGATCTCAGTGTTGCCCCAACTTGAGATACTGACAACAAAAACAAAATTATGACGGACGGACAGACGAACGAACAGACAAACGATAGTTCTTCCTTCGGGGAGGATAATAAAGACCATTGAAATGACATAAAATATCTAGGTTCAGTTGGTATGTCTGATTTTCAGGCCGTATCGCTAATTGGTAAACTTGTAATAAGATAAATAAGAAATGCCGATTAGCACATTCTTTTTTAGTAAAGTGTACTTTAAAAAAATCATTCATAACCAATATGCATTACTCCTGTTCTCTCCATCAAAGTCATGAGTAAAAAACGTAAAAAAGTAAAAAATACCATTGTAAATTTTGATATATGATTATTAGGATGTGAAAAAAAATCATGTAAACAAAGAGCCAAAACGTAAAATAGCTTGTTTACTCGTACATTATAAATTAATCTTATATAATTATAAGTTTAAAATGTATATGGTAGATGGGTTATCGTAGGCACATAATACACCTCAGCTGATGTTAAACCTTTCCCTCATATAGACTCATTTTGACGCACTGAATAGGTATCACATAAAGCCTGATATGCAGAAAACCACAGTTAAACCTTACCAAATTTAATTATAAAGTCCTCATTTCCAGACCACTGAGGAGCAGCGAACAGCATAAAACCTGATCAGCCTGCGAGTTACTCGCAGGCTGAATTGGTTTTATGTTGTTCGCATAGATCTTTTCATGGTTTCCTCTATGAGGGAAAGGGTTAAACCTAATTGCTATTAAGGCTAAATTTCAAATTAGGGCCACTTGGCTCCCAAAGGTGGCCTTAATAGCAAGGTTCTGCTGTATATCATTCCAAGTGTACATAGCAGTGAGCAATATGAGATACGCACTCTCGTAATTCTAAGTAGCATGCCAGTGAGCACTGTGAAATTATGACTCTGGTAATTAAAATATCCAAACCATTGAGTACTGTGAAGATATACACTTTATTTCCAAGTTTACAAACCAGTGAGCAGTGTGAGATATATGTACTCTTGTGATTACGAATATACATTGTAACAAACCATTTTGCACTGTGATATATGCACTATATGGTTAATAGGTCATTGACTTGTAAGTCCATGTGCACTTGTCATTGAGCACTGTTAAGATATGCACTTCAGTAACTTTAGTTAAACATGTAAGGGAGCACTGTGAGAATTGAACAATTGTTATTGAATTTTCAAAATAAACATACATTGATGCATTGAGCTCTGTGTGATATGAACTGTTGTAAGTCAGATAATATCTGGGAGTACTTTGAAACGTGCATTCTTATAATTTCAGATACATATCGGTGAGTACTGTGAAATCTGCACTTTTCTTATTTGAAGTATACATACCAATGAGCACTGTGAGATAAGCACTTCTGTAATTTAAGTTAACATACAAGCGGGCACTGTAATATGTGCAGTTTTGTAGAGGATACCTACATTTCATTTTTTCAGTACATCCGCACACATATTTGTAAAGTGGGAATTGTCCGATACAAATCCCATCAGTATTTTGGTATATATGAGAAAGGTTCAAAACTCTGATAACGTTTTAAAATTCAATAGTAGTGAAACCCATTTTACAGCCGGTTTATCACCCCCCCCCCCCCCCCCCACACACACACACTTAAAATCATGGCCGAAACTGAGATATTTCCATTCACTTCTAACCAAATTCCTAGCTTTGGGCGGAATGCCAGTGAAAATCTTTGCACCTTTATTTCTTGTTGGTACCATGCATGACCCAAAAAAGTGCAGAAAACACAATGCCAGCTGCATTGATTTTTCAGATATTTTGAAAGATTTACCTGTCTCTCCAGCAAAAATACACGGTCAATTACCTCCCCTTGGGGAGCTCTTAAATCTGACTAGAGCTAGCATACACAAATGTTCGTATTTTCCCCAAATTTTCTATGTATCAATAAATAAAAACCGGCAGAAACTCAATGCAATAAATATTTACATTCTTAACAAGGAAATGAGTCTGTGAGACACTAATGCCCCGCCAATAAGGTCAGAACTGTATTTTTAAAATATTATATAATGATGTACATTTGTACAAAGTTTCATGATGATGTGAATTTACCTTTTGAGAAAAAGCAGCTTAAACACAGATGTAAACCAGGGGCAGAATAACCAATTTTACCAAGTCATAGCCATAAAATTAAATAAATACTACTAATAAATAATCCATGTCATGATGTACATGAATGTCAAGTTTCATGAAGATTTAAAGTCATCTTCATAGAAAAAAATGCTTAAACACAAATGCAACACAACCAAATATACCAAGTTCATGCAACCGTAAAATATGGGTCACAGCTAAAAATTTGCATTAACATTAAGATTTTTTTTTATAATGATGTATAAAATGTGAATATAGTTTCATCAAGATTTGAAATCATCTTCATAGAAAAAAAGCTTAAACGGAAAGGTAAACCTTAGGCAGAAGAATCATTTTACCATGTTCTTCTAACTATGAATCTGCATAAATATTAAATAGATCATATGATGTACATGTGTACCTAGTTTCATCAAAATGTGAGGTTATCTTCATTAAAAAAAATCATTAACGTAAAGGTAAACCTGAGCCAGAACAACCAATTTTTCAATGTTCATCCAACCATGAAATATAGGTCACAGCCATTAATTTACATACATATTTGAATGTTCACATCATGATGTACATGTATACCTAGTTTCATAAAGATGTGAATTCATCTTCTTAGAGAAAAAGCTTAAACGCAAAGGTAAACCTGAGGTGTGACGGACGGACAAACAAACGGACGGACGGACGCACAGACCGAAAATCTATATGCCCCCAAACGGAGTTGGCGGGGCATAAAAAATGACATTTTAGTTCCAGCACTTAAAATACATGAAAATTCCACTGGCGCCAAAAGTCGCAGTAATGCCAGGTATCCCCTGCCACTTTTTTTATTTTATAAGATTTTTATAGTAACAAATCATGCAATAAGAATAACAGATGCTTAAACACGACTCAATCAAAAATAGCCCTGAAAACACACCCAAGAAACACAATTATATGCAGTGTCCCATTCACAAAACTTTAACAATTCAGCTAAGGTGTAAATACTGCATGTATGCATCAAATCCCCTACCAATGTTTGAGGGTGTGAAGAAACAGGGACATAGTACTGAAGTAATCAACAACTGTCTTCTTTTACCTGTCCTAACCTCCAAAATTAGGATCAGAGGTATACAACCACTGCTTGCCTGCTTAAATATTCAAGTACCAGACGAAAGAGGTATGCAAAGTAAGTTTAACGCCATTTCGGCGGAAGTGGAAGAAATAAATTACAAACAGATGGAGAAAAATCAGCAATATTTGAAAGAGATCGAAAGTATTGCTGGAAAGAAAGATGTGACTAACCTGGAATATGCTGTGTCTTACACGAGTCGGCCACAGGCAGTGGGGTTTATAGTCCCATCAATGAGCCGCTCGGCACGACTTGCTATTTTTGGTACTGGTTTTCAGGGGTTTTGATACATAACTGCAGTATTTACACCTCAGCTGAATTGTTATACACAATCTTTCAACAGGGGTCAAAATTCGCAGGTATCCCCTTCCACCTTAAGTATCTATACCAGGGAACACTGTGAGATAAGCACTTTGGTAATTTTAGTATATATACCAGGGAGCATTGTGAGATATATATATTTCCGTCTCATAAATGACGAGTACTGTATAAAAGACGATATATGCACTTTGGTAATTTTAAGTATACATACTAGTGAGAACTGTGAGATATGCACTCTTGTAGTTCATCCCGACAGTGTTGGTGACCACACACGAGTACCATCCTTCGTCATTCTCCGTCACGTTCTTCAATCTGAGAGTTTGCGGATCATCGACTGTCTTTAGGAAACCGCTTTGCTTTTTGAGACAAAATAAAAATGATTATTATTCATGATATTACAAATAATAATAATAATATACATTATATATGGAAAATTTCAAACAGCAAA
Organism: Solen grandis; assembly: GCA_021229015.1. Taxonomy (NCBI): domain Eukaryota; kingdom Metazoa; phylum Mollusca; class Bivalvia; order Adapedonta; family Solenidae; genus Solen; species Solen grandis. The sequence goes on along the minus strand of CM037782.1, from coordinate 28,126,234 downwards.
CTTTAGGTTCAATGAATTTTACGACCTTAAGAAAAGTAAATTAGTTCATAGAAGGAGAAACTTCAAAAAGAAAACACAATCTTTCTTTGTTTTTGTAATGCCAGCAAACTGACAATACTGTATCAAGGTGTTGTATTTCTTTAGTTGGTATCGATTTGTTCAATTACAAATGACACATATCTGTAGGAAACTGTAGATATCAAAGAGTGCTTACTTGTCTTAAATATATGTTTCCGTTTTCGACGATATATACATCTTTCTTTGTACACACGCAGTGTCAATCACTGATATAGTTTTGATAGCTTATATTTTTTCATGTCTAACTTTTAATATAACTAAGCTTTTGTCGCTACTCCGTTGCCCATTGGCTAAGCCGGAGATTACATATCGTGTGTTATATTGCTTAGAAATTTCTGGCCGTGGCCTGATATAAAAAAATATATCAAATTCTAAAACGCTACGAATGATTTCTGTGATTTAGTCTTACTTCCGATGCCAAACTCTGTGTGTTTTAATTTGTAACATTAAGTTGATGGAAAAGTTGAACTAATTCTTATGTAAAACGAAAGATGCTAATTGTTTCCCCTATATGTAAAATCTGTTTTAAGTACTTCATATTTATTAGCATCCTATATTTCTAGTATTATTTAAAGTTACATTTTTTACAGTTCCAGAGACTGTTAAAAAATAAAATATTCAGTTCAAATGTATAAATAAATCTGAGAGAATGAAGGTAAGGCAGTACGATAGGTGTTCAGTTTATTATCAAACACAACTTAATTATTTACTCGTATACGTTTTTTTTTTGTTTTGTTTTTTTGTTTTTTTGCAACAGATGCTCAATCTGGGATCCATCCATGGCAAAATTTGAATCGTACCAGTTCAGTAGATACTTATTTCGTAGGTCTGTATATCTCCCACTGTGAAAAAATACATGGTATTCACATTCCACATTTGAATTTATGTCCGGTTTATGCACGACTGCTCAAGTCTGTTCCATTCATCTTTAAGAGCCTGTATTGCGTAGCCTACGTTTCAGAATGCCCCAAAAACTAAAGTCCATGGGAACTGAATCTGGGCTTTTTGGCATCCTTTCTGCATGAGTTATATAATTAACTGTGGGTTTCTTGAGAAAATCAATGGTCATTTCGGCAGTGTGACTTAAAAGCCAAGTCTTGATGGTACATATCATTTTCTCTTCCAGTTAAAAGACGCGGAACATCTTAATTCGGAAATGGCTTTAGAACCTTGTCTCTGTAATACTTTACATTGACTTTCATTCCTTTATTGAACAAAAATCAAAGATGTCTTGCCATAGAAAATAACACCGGCCTCGTGCAAATGCATCTCATTTTACGAACTTCAATTTGTTTAGGTCTGTCTAATTAGAACGAACGTAGCAAACACGACGTCGACCATAGCTACCGCCCATACTGAACATAACCTCGTCAATCGTGACTACGTTTTTCCATTTTCCACAGTAAAGAACAAGATAGAGACGCTATGATCGATCACGTCGTTTCAAAATATTGGCCTCACTAAGCCTATGAACACGGCACATTTTCCTGAGTTTGGCTTTTAGAATTTTGGCTATAATTGTGTTAACAGTGCCTAGGGCCACTCCACACTTAGCTGCCAATTATCTTTGTGTTCAAATCAAATTAATCAGTTTTCGGATTTTCCATACGATGTCAGCAGTAGCTGCTGTACGACGTTTGGTGAAAATCCCACTTTTACCTGTTTTGCATACGTTGTTAAGAATGCTGAATGCGATGCACAGTAGCAACAGAAACATTATGTCCAATCTGTTTTACTTGTTTCACACTGTTCCCTAAAATAATGCTCTCAACTAAATCGTTTATTTTTGGTCTAACCATATTGAAATTTAAGTTCAAATGTGCTGCGTGTGTATAAGATACACTACTTTTTATGTATTTATTGCTTTGCGCGCGATTTTGTAAGCTGAAAGATATTATAGGTTTGTTTTGATAGTGTTTCATAATTAATTGAATACCTCTCGTACTTGCAATATTTGTGTTTTCAAAGAAGACGAAGCAATATGTCAGAGTGAGTGACTTTTTATAATGTATCGGATGAAGCTGATGACCTAAGCACAAAAGCAAAGGCCTACCCTAACTCCAGCAGGCAAGTGTCAAAAGTAGTGAGTTTCATGAAGTATGGAATGGTGTTGTTAGCCTTACCACCAAAGCAAAAGACTATGTACCTTACCACTAGCCATTAGTCCTTTAAACTTAAGGACTTTCCAACCTCCAGCAGACGTGCTAAATTAATGAGTTTCATGAAATATCAAGAAAAACTGTCCTAACAATTACCAAAGCTAGAATCTACCCTGCTCCGATGGAACACTGAAACTACCTACCTGTAATACGTGAACATAAGGTACTTCGTTTTCATTCACATACGAATCGTTCACCTTGTAGTGCTGTAGCCACTGAAGGATGGGCTGGGAGTCGCTGGCGACAATTTTACAGGTAAATACGGCATCCTGGCCCAACACGGCTGTCACATCTTTCACCTCTTCAATGATAGGTGCAAACGGTAAACGTTCTGTAAAAAGGAGATAAGATTTGAATATTAATATAATGTTCCATGAAAATATTCAATGTACATTAAACCTCAGTATAAATATGTTATTTATATTACTCGTATCAGGGCAACTCGTATAACCTACATGTTGCCATACCTTTTAACTCATCCTTAATAGGAGCAAAACTTGAAGTGGTATACGTTCTGTAATGGAGAAATCGGATTTGATATCAATATACATTTCAATCAAAATATTGAAAGTAAGTAAACCCTCGTCTAATACCAATTCATAAGAGGGCAAAGTCACTTATAAGACAATTATTCACATCCCCCAGCCACTATTAAATTCGATTATCAGGCAACCTCACTATTACGACCATTTTATCACCATTTGATAATAATACCAACCCACTATTAAAAGCATATTGAAATCATTTTTCAGACCTATTTTCGCCTAGCTCCTGCTGACTTTGCTAAAAAAAGCAACCTCACTTTGAAGATTTTTTTCAAGCCACTGCTGAACCTGTTAATCGGGTCAACACATGAAGATTATTTTTCAGACCCATTTCCACTAGCCACTGTTGAGCTTGAAAATGAGACCAACTCATTATTAATTATATGTATTAAGTATGCATCACTAAAGTCAATGCATTAGAGACAAATGGACTGACATGGTGATTCCTATATACGAGGCTGCTTCAAAAACCTCATCTAGAAAAATCGATATTGCTAAATATATTTGCCTACAATTATGCAAGGTCTTATAAAATTATCAACCACCACGGATTACATAGTTAGATGATACAATTTTGATACGTTAAGGGAAAAGAAATCAAAGCTGTTACCAAGCATCTTCATTTGAAAGAAATTTACACTAGGAAATCCATGATGACATAGTGGAAACACTAATGTGAGGATTTTAATTCATATTCAACTGTAAGTGGGTTACATATTTCACGTAAGGCAAGGAGAGCAGTGAGCCACGGACCATTCACCACATGGGGATGAATGATAGACATGTTACATACACGTATATACCAGTGTTGGGTCTGTTAACGGGGCTCACCCTAGCTGTATAAAAGTTTGCGCCAACACATTCGCCAAATGAGAAAAAAAATAGAGCCAAATTTAAGAAGTTGGAGCCAGTTTTAGTGCAAGCGGATCCAATATATTAACGGATAACTTTATTGTTTTTATATGCTGGAATGATATGTATGTGTCATACTTGAACTGTCAAAGACACGTTCACTCGGTGCATACCATATAAAAACAAGAAATGTTTGTAAAACATATATGCCCCCCCCCCCCCCCCCCCCCTTATATTTATATAGCTAGTCAACACAGCAAGGGCACCGCAGTTTTAATGCAATTAGCACCATGAAATCAAGTGAAAAGCATGCAGACAATTAACAAGAAGAATAATGTCTCATTTGAGTTTTACCTTGAATATTGCATCCAGTAAAGGTGAAAATGCTGAAAAAAAAATCTGGTGAAAAAGATCTGACCACGAACCTTTTTGATCAAAATCAATCTCGGCATTCAATGTCACAGTGACCTTGACCTTTGACCTAGTTACCCCTAAATCAAAAGGGGTCATTTACTGGTCATGCTTAATGTCCATACTAAGTTTGAAGTTCTTAGGCCCAGGCGTTCTTAAGTTATTGATCGGAAACAGCTTGGTCACCATTTTCAAAATCAAACCCAGAAAATCAAGGTCACTGTGACCTTTGCCTTTAACCTAGTGACTCCAAAAAAAATACGGTTCATCTGCTGGTCATGACCAATCTCCATATTAAGTTTGAAGTTCCTAGTCCCAGGCGTTTTCAAGTTATTTATCGGAAACAGCTTGGTCACCATTTTCAAATTCAAGCCCAGTAAATGAAGGTAACTGTGACCTTGACCTTTGACCAAGTGACCCCAAACACAATGGGTTCCATCTACTTGTCATGATCAATCTCCAGACTAAGTTTGAAGTTCCTAGGCCCAGGCGTTCCTAAGTTATTGATCGGAAACTGTTTGGTCTACGGACCGACCGACATGTGCAAAGCAATATGCGCCCTATTTTTAAGAAATATGATACCACGGAGGTACATTAAACATTAATCTAGGTTTTCGCAGCTCTAATGATACGGAAATAAAAACAAGACAAATACTGTTATATAATTTTATTTTTCAATTTCATATCAGGGTGCTACAGATTGTAAATGGCCATGCCGTATGAAATATTCTAGTTCAACAGAACATATAAAATTCATCTGGTTAAACATTTTTGTATTATTTATAAATGTAACTGTTAAATCTCATTATTTGTAATGCCACTGTCACAATTTTACCAAAATTCCAATGTTATTGCAGAAACTAAATTCTATACTTATCTTGATATTTACTCCGAAATAGAACTACAAATGATACGAAAAGTTGTAGCATCCATGCTCAAATAAGGAACACACATTTGCAGTTTCAATTGTACATGTAGTCACTTTAATTTCAATTGTCAATTTACGGTTAAGCGATTAGTATCGAGTCATTTATATAAATCGGTACATCTATGTATTTACCTGTTGAAATCTACCTTGGTAAACCGGTCAGTCAGTTTTTTTTATTGTTTTTTTAAAGTAACGGTGGTATTGAAACATTGTTGATGTTTTCACAAAATGGCCACCCTTGTGATGATTGTGCAATTGCATAACAGTTGGTAAAACAAAATTATGTAGAGAATGTGACAAATATAAACCAAATGTAAACAAGTTAAAATCTGCCGATATCATCCGAGTATTCTTTGCATAATTAGGAAAGCTCCCCCACCCCCTCCTTTTTCATACTGCCTCATATTTTGGGTATGAGCAAACTATTCGCAAGATAGATTTTCCGAATGTTTACCTTGGAGGAAATGCTGAAACGACTGGACATTTCGAGACACATTTAGATGGTTTTCAAACTGACCCAGCCAAATTCTTCCAGAGATTTCTGACCCAGAAGAAGACACTAATACTTACCCTTTTAGTTCCTAAGATTTATCTTGTATCATAAAAAGTCAAAATAGTAAAACATGTATTGATATGTTGCAGCGGTACCCGTCTTTCTCATGCTACAGATGTGTCAATACTATCACTGGCATGGCTATATATATATATATATATATATATATAGATAGATACCTTGTTTTATTTACCCTCTGCAATGATGGTGTTTCTTAACATTTACATTTTCCGATTTTTCACATCGAAGTTAAAGATGTTATTTGTTTGTTTGAGTGAAAACAGAACATCTTATTGAGAAGTGATATAGTGTTAATATATAAGAGCGCGTGGCCGAAGTATTGGAACTCCATGTAGTCATTTTTACACGATCTTTAGACTTATTTATGACTGATGACGTAATATAAGACCAAATGAATATCTGAACGCTTTTCATTGTAGAAAATTACTTAGGGAAAATAGTTACGCAATTTTGTTTGTATAGAGGGAAAATAGCTGGTATATATATTATTTCTATTCACGGAATACCAATAAAGTTTCTGACTGAATTACATATGGGCCGCGTCATGGAAAACCTGTCTTAATGACAAAATTTTTGAATTTCTCATTTTGACATTTATACAGTGATCATTTCTAAACAGTTGTCTGGAAAAAAAAAATTGTTAACAAATCTCGGCGTGACTGCATTTTTCAGATGATAGGTAATATTACAATTTTACGTTGCATGATGTCAGACCAGAAGGAACGTAAAACTAGTTTGACAAACGAGTTAAATTCTGACGTATTTAAAATCCATTCCACATTAACAGTATAATCGGTACTTAATAACAACGAATACTTGCAATATTTTATTGATTTTCTCTTTAAAGATTCGTGAAATAATGTTTCATAGTTTATGAATTGTGACACTTACCTATGACGTCAACTTGGAACGTCCACTTAATACTCCCCAGTTTATTCGAGACAACACACGTGTAGTTCCCAGAGTCCTTCAAGGTCAGGTCAAGAACTTTAAGTTTCCATCGACGTTTCACATACTGCAGATAGACAGTTTGACATGGTCAAACATGGATACCAATGAAACTGTTCCTAGACTGTGTCATATGAATTACAAGAGGGCCATAATGGCCCTGGATCGCTCACCTGGTATCATTAGGCTGGGACCCCACGTCGGACAAAGTAACAATTCAAAACACATTTTATAACAAAATTTCCCAATTCAAAAAAAAAAAATTGATATATATATATATATATATATATATATTTTAAATTGTGAAATTTTGTTAAAAATGTGTCTTAAATTGTTACTTGTATCATGGGGGGTCCCATTCCGGTAGCCTGTGATTAGGCAATGTAAAATCAAGTGACCCCTGGGGCAGGGCCTATTTTGACCCCAGGGCCATGATTTGAACAAACTTGGTAGAGGTCTATTAGCCCATGTTACATACCACATAACTAAACTCCAGGCCTTGTGGTTTCTGAGGAGAAGATTATTCCAGTTTTTTCCTATATTAGCCTTTCTTTAATCAAGTGACCCCTGGGAAGGGGCCAATTTTGACCCCGGGGTTATGATTTGAACAAACTTGGTAATGATCTACTAGACAATGCTGCACACCAAGTATCTTAACTCCAAGCCTTGTGGTTTCTGAGAAGAAGATTTTTCAAGTTTTTCCTATATTAGCTTATGTTAAATCAAGTAACCCCTGGGGCGGGGCCAATTTAAACCCCAGGGTCATGATTTGAACAACTTGGAAGAGTTTCACTAGTCAGTGCTACACACAAAATATCTAAGCTGTAGGCCTTGTTGTTTCAGAGAAGAAGATTTTTTAAAATTTCACTTTTAAAATCTATTTTTAGCTCCTGCGACCTAATTACGTAACAGACCGGAACCATTTGAACATTTTATAGGGGATCACCTTAGGAACATCCTTGCAAAGTTTGATCACTTTCCCAACAGTAGTTTCAGAAAAGAAGATTTTTAAGTAAATTGTTGACGACTTACGACTCACGACGACGGACGCCAGACAAAGGCTGGTCTCAAAAGCTCACCTTGGCACTTCGTGCCAGGTGAGCCAATAAAATGTTTTAACTCTCAAATCTGATCACCTTAGTTTAACATCTGCAAGGTTCCACAGTATAAATAGAACATGCTCGCTTAATTGATTATTTACAATGAAGGTTGAACATTCTGGAAACTAATCAAAGACTCAAGACAATCTCTAAACGGTTATCTTTTCATAATAATTAAACTCAGTGTGACATATTAAATACTGGTTTAAGATCAGTGCGACTAATAAATACATGAGGGTCCCCTGGTTCCATGCCTTGTAAGGAAGACCAATGACTCTCAACACTCCAACTGGTAGGAAAAAACACCATTTTTCAACTGTTGTTTTATTGTTGTTTTCACAAAACGTTCTTTACTCAACCCCAGTCATATTGAAATATTTTATCTGATAACTTTTTATTATTTCCAGCTTACGATTGGGGGAGAGAAGCTGCCTGATGACAGAGAAATCTAAATCAGCAAGAAAGTTGAAAGACTTATCAAACTTATTGTAACTATTTTTAGCGAGAGACAAATATCAAGTATAGTAAGTTGTTTACCATTTTAGTTTAATTTTGCATAACGTGAATACCATTTTTTCCAACCAAATCAGAGTTCATATAGAACTGCAGTATCAATAAAACAAATCCAGGCTTTTCAAGACTGTGAACCATGCAAATCTACTGGGCATGAATATGATGTTCCAATCAAAGAAAGAATTCAGCATGAGGCAGCCGTGTCATTTGGCGCCATTCTCGGCCATTCCCTCACTACGTGCCTTGGCTACGTTAGTCTGGGAGGGGTCAAATGGTTAGCAGACTGTGAAAATCAAAGGGTCAGAAACTCAATTTCCACTCAATGTGGCTCCATTTTGACAGCACTTCTCACATTCTGTTTATGTTCCAGCAACTGGTTTCGTATAAATGCCACACCAACCGGTTAATGCTATAATCCGTCAGGCCCGGATAGCAGCCGGACCAGTTAATATCATTTTTTTACCATTTCCTCTTCTCCATGATACTACTGTGTTTTTAGAGTTAATATTATTTAAAAGCTGTTCCTTCCATCCCCGGGGCAGGTGGTACGCTAAATGAGCAAACAGCAGCAGACAAAACAGATTGTTGGCAAATCACTGCCTATAAGGTAGACTGCTTCCCTCCCTTTAAATGTCACCACTTTGTTCCAGCAATGATACATGCAAAAACTGATTGTGGGAAATAAAAAAGGTATCATTATTAGCTTTTCAATCTCATTAAGTAAAGTTGTTATATACTATTTTTATCACACAAATAAAAATAAAAACAGTTTTCCAGTAGTAGTTGCTTTCATTTTTTCCTAAATTGAATTACAAGCTAAAAAAAATCCCTGAAAGCAAGAAACCTGGAAGGATGTTATTATTTTCATAGAATGTCACAGCCAGGCTCAAACACTGAACCTTCATGTTCATAACCTTGAAATTTCACCTGAACTTCCAGTCGTCCTGATAGAAATATATATCAAGAATGTGCAGTAGCAGTTGTACCTTGTCTTCCTGTAGTATGAGCTCTTGTCCATCCTTGTACCAGGTGATGGACGGAGTTGGGTATCCCCGGACATCACAGTTCAGGCTAGCTTCTTTGGTGGCCTCTGCTGGGACGTAGTTGACCGAGTCCTTCTTTTGTGACCATTCTGGGGCACCTACAATAAAACCAAGGCAACATTATGATTTGATTTGGGCTATGTTTTACCCTTACCATGCTAAATTTCTTATTTTAGGCTTGTCTTTTCTTCATTTTGAACTATACCATTAGTTGTTTACTGGGGTGCTTGTTGAAAATTTAATAACTGAATAGCAAACAGTGCAAAACATGATCAGATTACAAAGGCAGTCACAAGTGCCAATAGCATTGTAAAGGTTACTTATAATATGCAGTAATAAATGTATAGATAACATATAAACAAATTGATACGACAAGCATGCAAGGAAAAAACCTACAATACATGTACAGTCTTTATAATGCTTAAGAAGATGTTGAACGGTAATTCTAAACAGACCTGTTACATAGTAGGGGCGGCGGGGCAAATAATGCGGAATACATTTATCAAACATGGTTTATGAGTACAAAAAATGGACCTCTCGGACTCTCAGCTCAATGCAAAAGGCTATGACATGTTAAATATTTACAGAATCAAGGGGTTATCTTCCTGACATTATTGTCATGGTTTCATTTAGTGGCACTTAGCTGCTTTCATGTTCTATTAAACTTTGCAGGATTCCTGATACACGAAAAGCTTCAGTGCTGTCCAGTTTGTATTGTATATGCCCATCAAATGCTTGTTGTTGTTTTTTGTTGATGTTGTAGTTTTTATTTTTTTAAATTCCATGCATTGACGGAGAAACTTTAAAGAGATTCACGTGTCAAATTGATCAACACTTCTCCACCTGTTAAGAAAAAAAAGCGTTCATCATCCTAGAGATGTTATTCTTCATACCCTTGATAGGTCTTATAATACTTCATTTATATACAAATACAATAAAGAGCCAATATATAAAGCGTAGCACGGAAAATTATACACAATAGGATATATATATATACTCTGCCTACAGTAACACACAATAGACATCCAATAGCAACATACAAAAAGTATGTATGCGCGTAGTCTCAACCCTGGAAATAGGTGAATGAGAATGAAACTAGATCAGGAAAAAACTGACCCCATATACACAGGGTAGAGAGATAAGGTCACATTCCTGGCTGGCCGGGGCAGCACGCATATGAAAAAATAGAATACCCCACTGTCTAGACTATGCTGGGTTTGCATGATACAAAACTAACAAACAATACGAGCTGGCCATTTGTGGAAAGTGATTCTGCAGGCGGCAAACCATTTTTGGGAGGCAATTCTTAGAACCACAGACCAGTTCACTGAACCCATGAACCTAATTCATTGCCGCGGTGCGGGCGGTCAGTATATAAACAAAGGCGAAAATATTTTCAGTTCAAAGATGCTGAAAAGGTATTTCGTCTTATAGGTAAGCTAACTTTAATTATTTATTGCCGCACTTTCTAAATTAGCTTTTGGGTTTTAGCGTATTTATGTTAGCTTATATTTAACTGAATGGTTATATTATTTATAGGGATATTTAAGGTTATTCAAAAGATTATTATTGTCTCTTTTTATTAATTAAGATTGTGCTGTTGCAAGGAAATATTGTTATTAATTGTATTTTGTATGTTGAGTATTTTATTGATAATTGTCATTTAATTTCTATTTAAATATTCTTTCATGATATTATTCATGCTAAGAAATAGTAATAATTTTAAAATGTTATTTCATATATTTATATGCAATTTAGATATTATTTTTAGTGTAAAATGTTCTTGCCGTGTATGTGTATTTATTATGGATTGTTTTAAAATAATTATATCAATAAAAGAAAAAAAAGAAAAAAGATGCTGAAAAGGTATTTCGTCTTATAGTTTTCAGATGAATCCCTAAACTTAATAGAGGTCCGAGGAGTCCTCTAATTCCCCAGGACTACCTCGCGACACATGGTGGAGAATCACGGATTAACGCATCAGGTGGCGAATGTGATTTTTACCGGACGAAACGCAACAATGGATATTTCCCGGACGCAACATCGTGTTTTAACCTAAATGGATAATGACGGATACAAAGAACATGGCTAACAAAGGTACAACACTTTCATTACACATACCAGATTAGTTCTGCAAACTTTATTATCAGTCACTGACATCTTCTAGCTAATTTTTGTGTATTCCGTCAAAGAAAAAGCGAGAAATGGACAAATACGCAATTAATACATTAAGATGCAGTCTGACATAGACAATATTGAAAATAGTGACAACAACGGGTCACCTAGAAATAAGCCAAAATCTAAACTTTTAGACAGTATAAAAACCCTTAAAAAACGCCATAAAAAGCTTAGAGAGGATTTTTACAGAACTCTAGGCTCTTCTAGGAGTAAAACTCGGGTACTTTATTAACACCTCCACAAAGCGAAAGTGTAAATGACCCACCTAAATTAACCCCGCATATCGACGGCACTGTGAGAGACAGTACATTAATTAAGAAACTAACATTTTCTTCGCCGCTACAAGATCAAGAGGTGAATAACCCGTACACTACCTCATTCACGGATCGGCACCCTACAGAAACGCTGATAAACAGCTCCTACAAACAATCCATTCAAACACCTGCGGAAAATCTACTGAGGAAACCGTCTACACGCCCAGACCGCCCACAACTACAAGATAACAGTACCGTCAAAACACTGGAACCAGTGACAGTAAAGGAAACCAATGAACGTTTTGTAGAAAAACAATTAATTGACAATAAAATGGAATTTTCAAAAATGGATTATCCGGAACCTTCAGCAGCAACAAGCTTTCGAGGTAATATGTCTAATCCTCACAAATTTATTAAGTTAATCCCTTACACAGGTAGAGATAACGAGAGTTTTACTAGTTTTCTGTCTAGATTTCATAAATTCTGTCTGTTAAATGGAGTACCTCAGGAACACAAAAATGATGTTTTAATTTTTTATTTAGAGGGACCCGCTCAGACATACTATGATAACTTACCCGAAACTGTTAAATCAAACTTTGACGAGACAGTCAATGCCTTAGCCAAACGATTTCAAACTAAGGAACTTGACTATAATCTTATCTCTATTAAACAAAAACCGTTAGAAACTGCAGACGAATACATGACAAGGGGATTAAAAATGGCAACTGACATCAAACTGGACGAGAAAATTCTAATCTCTCTATTGGTCAATGGTCTTCATGATGATATTCGAACAAAGGTGTTACTGAAAGAACCTACATCACTGTCTGAATTAAGCAAATACATTAAGTTATGCGAGATGACAAACGCGTTGACAGTAAATACTATTGATACGAAATTTCAGGTATTGATTGATGAAATTAAGGGGCTGAAGACGGAAGTACATTCAAAAAATGACAGAACTTATGTCAATACCATGACTCCACAAAATTCTGCAAATAACTTTAGAAGGCCTTTCGACAAACAAGCATACCTTTTGAATACCAGAAACCAAAATTGGTAAATCAATACACTGCTAACCCAAGGGTTCAAAGATTTAACCCATGCTATAGATGCGGACAAAATTTCAATCAAGGCCACAATTGTCCAGCTTTAAATAAACAATGCACATTTTGCAAGAAAATCGGTCATTTCCGAAAAATGTGTCTAAAAGCAAGAAGTTGACGGAACGGTGTCAATGATCAGAGCAAATGTAAGCACAAGAAACAGAAATTTAATACAAAAAATGAAAAAACGCAACAAAGAAATACAATAAACAAAACGCATAAAAGATACAATCACGCAATATCTTTAATAACGTCTTTCCAGGAAAATTTAATAACAGGCAAAATAAACAACAGAGATACAGCTATTCTGTTAGACTCAGGAAGTAACATATCTGCTATAAGTCTCGAATTTCTTAAAACTGTAAATGACGCCAATTTTAAAATTAAACCGACATTTCTCCAATTTAAAACAGCTTTATCAGGATCAAAACATACAGTACAAGGGAAAGTAAACATACCAATTCAAATCAACAAAACAATTATCAAATATGATTTTTATATTATTTCAGGATTAGTTCATAATGTTCTATTAGGAGTGGATTTTTTCAAGGACTTTAATGCATTTATAAATTTTAGAGAAAGCAAATTCTGTATTCCGGATGTATTAAAAACTAAAATGCAAAATAATAAAATATATAACATCACTGCCAACAAAAAGATAAAGCTATCAGTTAACTCGGTTCGTAAAATTCCGGTTCACATCGGAAATAACTTTGGCAATGATACGTTCATAATAACTAGCAAGAGCGAAACTTGCCCGACAGACATACTATGTAGACAAAATAAAAATCAAACCAGTTTATTACCTCTTGTAAACAATTCACAGAAAAGACACGCAATTCCAAAAGGCACAATTATTGCACAACTCGAGAAACTTGAGGGGGAAGACAACATATTTTCAATACCTAAAACCAAAAATATCAAATCGACTTTAGAATCTGATTTTTCAAGAATATCTAAATTATTCAACATAGGAGATTCTCATAAAAACAATCCAAATTTGTTATCAGTATTGCAAAATTATGAAAACATTTTTTCAAATAAAGAGGAAGAAGTAGGGGAAGTCAAAGACTTTGAATGCAAAATAGAATTGTTACCAAATTCGATGCCCATTCGAAGTAAACCATACGCATTAAATCCCAAAATGAGAGAAATTGAAGAGAAAGAGATTAAAAAACTTTTAGACAAAGGTATAATTAACCTCATTTTTTGTGAAGAAAAAGAAAGTTTCAGAAACACAGAAACAAGAATATAGAATGTGTATCGATTATAGACTGTTGAACAAAATCTCGAAGAAGTTATATTTTCAATTACCAACATTGGAAGATGTCAAAAATATTATTTCGGACTCAAAACCTTTAATTTACTCCAAAATTGATATTAAAAATGCATTCCACACACTGCCTTTAAGTAAAGATAGTATACCATACACAGCATTTCGAACAAGTAGTGGTAACGCATACGCGTACAAGCGTCTGCCATTTGGAACACTTGTCAGTCCAGCGTATTGGTCCATGTTCTTACACAAAGTACTTCAAAAGTACTTATATAAATTTTGCATTGGTTATATGGACGATATAATCATATTTTCAAAAACAATAGAAGAGCACGTATTTCATTTGGAACAAATTTTCCGCGCATTAAAAGAAGCTAATCTACTACTTCATTTGGACAAATGTGAAATAGCGAAATCTAAGATCTCTTTCTTAGGAATGGTATTTGAGGAAGATACTATACAAATTGATCCTAAAAAGTTACAGGTAATCGAAAAATGTCAAATACCTAAAAATCAGAGAGCATTAAAGAGCTTTCTAGGAATGACAACTTTCCTAAGACGTTTTATAAAAGATTATTCTAAAATATGCGCACCACTGAACAATCTATTGAAAAAAGACTCAATTTATAAATGGACAGAGGAACACGATGACGCTTTTAACAAGCTTAAAAAGGCACTAGTTTCAAAACCTATTTTACAATTACCTGATTTCAATGAACCATTTATGCTTTTTACGGATGCATCAACCATAGCAACAGGTTATATCTTATGTCAAATGAATAAAGAATCAAATAAAATGCATGTTATACAATATGGAGGAAGATCATTAAAAGATAATGAACGAAAATATGGCAGTTCAGAACTTGAATTATTAGCAATTATATTTGCCCTACGAGATTGTAAGCACTACCTTTGGAATGTCCCAGTAAAAATATTAACGGATAATAAAGCGTTAACATATTTGCATACTATGAAAAATACGAACAGTAGAATGTACAGATGGGCAATTGAACTAGAAAATTTTGATTATGAAATAATGTACAATAAAGGATGCAACAACCCAGCTGACTATCTTAGCAGAATAGTCCATAACAAAATTCAAAATATCAACGCTGACATAGATATTGGCATTGAGGATGTTAAATACCTCTTCCAAGACACAACCCCTTCACCTCACACTTTAGCAGCCCTAACAAGAGCACAAAGTAAAAAGATAAGGGAAACGCATGAATCAAACAAATTAAAAAACAGTTCACAAAATAAAGAGATTGAACACCTCAGTTCCACAGATATGACAATAACTGACACCAACGAACCAAGTGTCATTCAATCAGATATCAATCAATCAGATAAAGATAAATCTGATGAATCGGGTATCGTTACCAACGATATCGACAAAAATAATAACTTAGACAGCTTCATTAGCCATATGCCAAATCATGATAAAGATGTTGATATGGCTCAACTGCAAAAGTCATGCCCAGACTTTAAAGACATTTATAATTACATTTTAAATAAAATCTTACCTGAAGACTCAAAACAAGCCAAAAGAATTGTATATGAAAGTAATCAATACCAAATTTCAGATGGAATTCTTTGGCATTTCTATGAACCGAGACGAAAGAAAGCAGCAGATACATCTATTATTAAGCAATTAGCTTTACCCAAAGTGTTACGTAATGATATTTTGTATTCCCTACATGATAATTCACATTTTGGTCTTGATAGAACATTTTATACCGTGAGACAATTTTACTATTGGCCAAGAATGTATCAAGATATCAAAGATTACATAATATCTTGTACCTCTTGCCAAGTTAATAAAAGGGACGCAACCTACAAACCAGCACCTCTTACTGAAATGCCGATACCATCGGAACCATGGGAAGTAGTTCATGTTGATATCATTACCGTTGCCAAAGAAAGTAAAGGCTATAAGTATGTGTTATCAACTATCTGCGCATTCTCTAAATATGCAATTTTTCTACCATTAAAAACACAAAATGCAGAAGAGATAGCGGAACAAATGTTTCATCATATATTTTCAATTTTAGGCCCACCTAAAATTTTAATAAGTGACAGAGGTCAGAATTTTATCGGAAACATAATGCAAGTTCTGTACAGCTTTTTCGGAATAAAGAAGAAAAACACAAGTTCTTTTCACCCCATGACAAATGGACAAGTGGAAAATGTTCAGAGAACTTTACTAAGCATGTTAAGAACAACAATTTTAGATGAAAAAGAATGGCCTGACAAATTATCTTCTGTTCAAATAGCATATAACTCAACAATATGTGCAGATACTACAAAGTATTCTCCATATCAGGTTATGTTTGGTAGACATATGAATTCACCAATCACAACCTTACTATTCACCGAAAATAAACCAAAACCGAAGACAGAACATTATGTTGAAGAATTAAGATTAAAGTTAATAAAAAAAAAGAAATCTAAACAACGGTATTTTAAGTTAGGAGATCTGGTATTACTAAAACAAAACCAAATTCCAAAAGACGCCTCTAGAAAATTATACAGAAAATTTTCTAAGGACGTATACTATATCACTAAAGTACTACCCCAAAACACGTTTATCCTACGAAATATAAATACAAACAAAGAAATCAAGTCACCAGTACATATAAACCGATTAAAGGAATTCATAGATCCAAGAGATCTTAGGCAACCGGTTGAGGACAAGGATTATTTCCATTTACAAAATGGTGAACTTCAGGACAGGCAAAATACAATTCCTGAAATACAACAGACCCAAGACTTGAATTCGCACAGCCATACGGCTGATACCAGTAATAAAACTAACCAAGGTGATAAACAAGATAACAAAAAATGGTACAGAGCGAAAAGATTGAAGAAGGCTAAATTCATAGATAATGAAAAATACTTCTTAGTACAGTGGTCAAACAAAAAATATAAAGACACTTGGATTAAGCATACAGACGTAAGTGATGCTTTGATCAGACAGTTCTATATCAACAAATCAAATAAACAAAAAAAAGAAAGGGAAGAAATAATATAATATTATATTCTATCATGGGCAAGCGTAATTAATAATAATATTATCAATAGGGTACTCGTCGGTTACCGCGGCGAAAGAAAAAAAATCCAATGGAGGAACATTGAGTAGCATTTTGCTAATAAAATAGACATTTAATGGACATCCGTTAGCAATGGAAGTTGAGACACATCTACTGCAGATGATACAAAATATTGAAACGCTATAGTAGCGGAGGTAAACGACGTTTCAAACGTGTTTAGCCATTCACAGGGAGAAATGTCTTCATTCATTCATGCAGTGAATGAGGAAATGAAAAATTTTGACGAATTCGTTAAAACTAGCGCCAATTTTAGGCGAGAAATACTCAGGGCAGTAAGTCAAGTGAATTTCAAGCATGAACAAACAGAGAGAATTATGATGATATATACGGAAAAATTTGCGCAAATAGAGTCACATTTAGATAACCTAATGATAGGTATAAATAACCTAAATAACGGACAGTTATCGTCTTATGTTATTACGGCAGATAAAATGACTGAAATAATTCAAGGTATATCTGCAAAGATTGACTCGATTTCAAATGATTACCATTTGATCTCAGATAAAGCCTCGTATTATTACAAAAATGCGAAGTTTATCTACGGCCAATATAAAGATTCCGTTTACATATCGATACTTTTTCCAATAGTTCGCAAAGGAAGATTCAAAATATATAAGATAGATCAATTTCCTATTCCCGTTAATGAGGATATCAAGAACAATGATGCCAATATTTTAACATCTAATCCTAGGTATTTCATTATTAATGAGAATGATCATTCGTTTATGGTATCAGGTGAAGATTTCCTCAAGGATTGCGAAGAATTTGGACAATTTATTTCATGTAAAAAGGAAATCGTAATGTATTCGGCAAGTGAGTCAAATTGTTATTCGGACTTATATCACTACAAAGATGTTTCGAATATCAATGCGATATGTGACTATAAAATGGTAAAAAATATGCTCAAACCGAGTCTTATTCCATTAGACTCAAGTACGGTTATGGCATATATGCAATCGAACGTTTCTGTTGATTGTATCGGAAAGAATACAGAGTTTATTACAAATTGTAAATTCTGCATAATAACGATCCCTTGTCATTGCAAGATCAAGGGTTTAAACCAATTCACAAATCACAATTTTGAAAATTGTGTATCAGAAAGGGATAATGTAGACGTACTTTATCCTATAAATGTACCTCTCCTATCGTATTTCTTTAACGATACGATCATAAATAATGTCTTATCAAACAACAACTTAACGGAGCAAATAGCGATTTCACTTCCAAAATACAAGATATTTGAACATAAATCGAGAGAAATACTCGATAAGTCAAAACGGATAGAGATCTCCTTAGATCACTTCGCTGAACAGTCAAAGAATAATGAAAGAATTTATGCTAATTTAGCTGAATCAATATACGACGGAAAAACGCAAATACAAACAAAACTAACAGCCTTTAATGTAGTGACTATCATGGGTATGGTTACCACTCTAGTAAATACACTATTTTTATACACACTTTATCGTAAATACAGAATATTAATGCTGTCTCTGACTTTGACAAAACAGATCACTGCCGCAAAACTAGAGTACATCAAACCAACGACGGTGTCGCCCTCTGAAATCTTTTTGCAGGGTCTTAGAGAATCCATTCAATACGAACATGGTATATTGGCATTACTGCTTATTGCTATTACTATCTCAATAGTTATTTTACATAAGCTATCGAAGGTAGGAAGCAGAAACAATAACAACATCATGTTACACCTCACAAATGGACTTAACTGCATCTATATAAACGTAATGGACATACCATCCTGCCCTATTGAATGGTCTTTTAAAATACCACCAAACGTTAGCGTTAGCATTACATCTGGATATGTCAACCAGAAAGTATGCTTAACAATGGAGGAAGCGTATATTCAAAACAAAATCACAAAGCAAATCATATCGTTACCTACTCTGATTAACGTAGATCCCTTGACTGCTCGACATATTCGTAAGCTTCTTAACACCACTTATGTGTCACAGTTGGAAATTCACCATGGTAATACCACTGCCTTGTTAAATACCAGCAACGATCATCCTGGTAATAGAGGTAATGTCCCACCTCCTGATTATAATTAGTTTAATTACGCAGGACTGAGGTGCTGGGTTTGCTTTTTTCATTGACGTATGTTTTCAATTGTTGAAACTACTATATTTTGCTTTTTATTATGTCAGATATTATTCAAATATTGAATAATAATCCCCGGAGAGTTTATTTCTAAGCACCAGAGAGAATACGACTATATATATATATATATATATCAAAAATTGCGGACTGCAGTTATTGAATTATAGTATGACAATAATTTTGTCCTATAATTCGGCAAATTACGATTAAAGCGATTATAAATATTCTCTCTCGTGTGGGGAAGTTTGCAGTGCTGTGGTGTGTTTTTGGTTATTCATTTTATTATTTATTGTTAATATATATGAATTGTAGAAATGGCCTTTGTAAAAAAGCAATGGAATCTTGAGAAATTAACGGAACACTCTGAATATTTCAAGCTACTTAAAAAAGAAAATACAACATAAACGAAATAATTGATATTTTTCGCTTGAATATGGTCCATTAAATAATTAAAACAATAATATCTCTTGTTTTTGGCAACTCAATATTCCATGCTTTTATGCCATTTGTTTTTTTTTTACTTTATGTCATATTTTGTCAAATATGTTTACGTATATGATTGTATTAGGAAAGTTTGTGTGTATTAGAATACTGCCGCAATTTTATGCTTAGATGTAGTTTGTCTTTGTATATTATATATCATAATTGTTGTTGTGTACTCATTTTGTAGTACGCATTTATATTGAGAAAAAAAAAGGGACTTTTTTCAAATAGGCATAGGGGAGATGATAGGTCTTATAATACTTCATTTATATACAAATACAATAAGAGCCAATATATAAAGCGTAGCACGGAAAATTATACACATAGGTATATATATAACTCTGCCTACAGTAACACACAATAGACATCCAATAGCAACATACAAAAGTATGTATGCGCGTATCTCACCCTGGAAATAGGTGAATGAATGAAATAGATGAAATGACCCCATATACAAGGTAGAGAGATAAGGTCACATCTGGCTGGGTGGCAGCACGCATATGAAAAAATAGAATACCCCACTGTCTAGACTATGCTGGGTTTGCATGTACAAAATAACAAACAATACGAGCTGGCCATTTGTGGAAAGTGATTCTGCAAGCGGCAAACCATTTTTGGGAGGCAATTCTTAGAACCACAGACCAGTTCACTGAACCCATGAACCTAATTCATTGCCGCGGTGCGGGCGGTCAGTATATAAACAAAGGCGAAAATATTTTCAGTTCAAAGATGCTGAAAAGGTATTTCGTCTTATAGGTAAGCTAACTTTAATTATTTATTGCCGCACTTTCTAAATTAGCTTTTGGGTTTTAGCGTATTTATGTTAGCTTATATTTAACTGAATGGTTATATTATTTATAGGGATATTTAAGGTTATTCAAAAGATTATTATTGTCTCTTTTTATTAATTAAGATTGTGCTGTTGCAAGGAAATATTGTTATTAATTGTATTTTGTATGTTGAGTATTTTATTGATAATTGTCATTTAATTTCTATTTAAATATTCTTTCATGATATTATTCATGCTAAGAAATAGTAATAATTTTAAAATGTTATTTCATATATTTATATGCAATTTAGATATTATTTTTAGTGTAAAATGTTCTTGCCGTGTATGTGGATTTATTATGGATTGTTTTAAAATAATTATATCAATAAAAGAAAAAAAAGAAAAAAGATGCTGAAAAGGTATTTCGTCTTATAGTTTTCAGATGAATCCCTAAACTTAATAGAGGTCCGAGGAGTCCTCTAATTCCCCAGGACTACCTCGCGACACCCTGCCAGTCATGTACTTGTGCAAGTACCTGCAGACATGGACAAGGCGTCAACATGTTGCACAGTCTTATATAAGGTGTCATTTATGGTGCTAGTGTCAGTCAAAAATAACTGATCCATATCTCATAACTTTTTCATTATTTGACACACGGTAATTATATTTGACATAAATTGTTGAACAATATCGTGTGCGTCATTTGCACGGGAAAACTAAGTAAACGTTATGTGACGTCATATACATGTGTCGTCATTATTGTAACATCATGGCGGAAGGTTCGTTCACGCTGACGCGCGAAGAACAGATTGTAGAAACTAGACGGGGGGAAAAGAGCATCTGAAATTTTAAAAGCTCTTGAGGAAGTTGCTTCACAGTATATACTCGGATACAGTACTATCAAGCGATGGATGCGAGAATTTAATAATGGCCGAACTGTCGTTAGCAACAATCACCTATGCGGAAGGACTTTGTCAGCAACAAATGACGAAAATGATGAAGATGTAGCAAAACTACCTGAGGCTGATAGAAGATACACATGAGATGAGATAGCATTATGAGTTAGACATGAGTCACGGGTCGCCATATCACATTCTCATTAAACAGAAAACACCAACGTGGGAATATTGCCCGATCACTCCAACAAAGGTATGATGCAGAAGGCGATGAAATTCAGCAAAGAAACGTTGTTATTGGTGAATCTTGAAAGCGATCGTTTGAACCTGAATTGAAGCGTCTGAGTAGCGAATGGCAAATCAAAAACTCACCGAAACCGGAAAATTCCGCCGAAGTCAGAACTGTCCCAAGATGATGATGATATCTGCGTATGATAACAGTGGCGTACTGACCTCACACAGGGTATTGACAGTTGAAACAGTAAGTAAAGAGTACTACCAGACGTAGTATCACATCGCCAAGAAGCAAAAAATCAATTCGTCAAATAGAAAGTAAAAGTTTCGATATTGCAGCTAAATGAACTTACTTTGTACATCTGGATTGTAACCACTCTTCAGGGGCTCTGATTCCTCTGTAAATAGAAACATTTCATTGGTTAAGCTGGATTTATCTCTGTATAACTATTACGTAATAATATATTCACAATGAAATAAAACCGCTGGCCTACTTCCCTCTATCTTTCTTATTAATGAATTTACCTGTAAATTGACCATTTATACGACACAGAAATGAGGTTAAAAATATGTTCATTTATTCCAATTATAGTGATGATGATGATGATGATGATGATGATTACAGCAGTGCTAATAAAAATTAACCCCAGAGTTTAATTGATCAGATAGACAAGTGCACTGACCTTCACTTTCCATGACTTTAAGAGTGAAGTTTGCCCATAGGATGCCATGTTCATTGGATGCCTTGCAGGAGTAGTTACCGCTATCTGACACCTGCAGCCTGTCTATCTCAAGGGACCTTGATTCAATACGAATCCTGGAATACAAAAAGAGTAAACATATCTATATTTAGCTGTCTATACTCAGTCATCATTAACATATATCATTTAGTTAAAGTCACTTTTGTAATTAAAGTAGTTTTGTAATTGCAGCTAAAAATCTACAACAGAAAAATATTCTCATACATGTGTTTTTCTCCACTGTTTAAGTGATTAACAAACTATGATAAATGCTTATATCCATTCTGGTCATGTCACTTATGACAGTTAACTAACAACTTTCATAAATTTCAGAGGTGATGCCACTTAAGGCAAATTGTTAAGATACAAGTAGACGATTGACCAAGACAACGGACTACGACGCCGGACGCAGGGTGATCACTATAGGTAATATCAAGCATGATAAACTCTGGTGCGCTCAACACAATACCTTTCTGATATAGACAGTTGTTCTCCATTGTAGAACCATTCAATGTAAGGTTTCGGGCTGCCCGTGACCTTGCATCTTAAACTGATGCTGTCATTTGCAACAGCAAGCCGTTCCAACAAAGGGGCTCTCTTGAAACTTGGGGCCTCACCCGCATCTGAAATATGAGCAAATAAATAGCGTTATCAAATTTTCACGCTAAAGCTCAATAAGCTCATATAAAGCATATACATGTATATATATATATATATATATATATATGTTGTGTGTGTGTGTGTGTGTGTGTGTGTGTGTGTGTAATTTTTAGCCTTCTGCATATGACGGTAATTTTTCAGGGATGGTTAATTGGCCAAGTGTCAGAATGCGGGATCATGCGGCAGCACAAAATCCCATTGAACTGAATAACTGATGGTTGGACTTTACATTGAAGACATATTTACTCTAAGTACCATCAGCCTAAATAAACAATTCAGGTCACTTAAATTTGTTTTGTACATTTCAAAATCAACTTGATTCAATATTTGATCACCGGACTTATTGCATAAATAATAACGGATGACCAGCCAAATCCCCTGAAAGGAAGTTCTTTTTCTGAGGTTTGAGACAAATGTTTTTCCAAATTACAATGAATTATGACAAACATTTCTGAGAAGAAAAACAAATATGTATTTATCAAGAGCTCGGTCTTATGTTAACAAGTAACAACGAGTTATAATGTGATCTTACACGCAAAATAAAATTAAATGATAACATTTAGTTTAAGACAAGAAATGTATTAATTTTTCTACATAGATTATATAAGAAAAAAAGAAATTAAAGGGCCAAGATTTGAAAATACTTACGTAAGTCATATATGTGCCATTCAGATTATCTGTAGGCCAATTTTTTTCTTTGGAAAGGATGTTTTATTTCTTAATTAAAAAGGATGATATTCTTGCCGTGCTGGAGGTGCCATTATGAAGCTTCTGTACTTATTCCATTTAAGATAGAAAATATAGTGCCTTTTATTGGAACATAGATGTGTTGCTGTTGTTTTTTCTCATGTTTTTTGTTTTTTTTGTTGTTTTTTTTTTTTTTTTTTTTTTTTTGTATTGCGAATATTGGGCATAAGTTATATATCTGCAGAAAAAAAGTCCCGATATAATACTCCACTTTTCAGATTTCTTTGTAGTTTCAGAATTTAAATAAAGTCGATATGTTCATTGGGTGTCGTTTCATGAGTTCCTGAATCGGAAGTGGTTGAGCCCATGCATACACGCGGTATTTGAAGGCCTAATAATTTCGTTTCTCATGCTAAAATATTTATGTCTTCATTCGTTATGACATGTTTCACTATTTGCAGTCAAATATAACAATATTTCCGATCTACTAGATTCATCTCTGAATACAACAAACATATCCCGAAATCTTTATGAATGAGCTTCTGAAAACAAGAGAAATGAGCGATCTAGAACGAAACAAGATATAACATACACATCAAACCAGATGATAGTTAACCCTGCAGACTACAGTCAAAAACCAACTAATATATGGAGAATAACTTCAGACTGTACGCGGATGGGCCAATTTATCTACTGAAAAGTAGTAGATAAAAAAGAGACCGATGAGGGAAAAATCTAAGTTAAGCTTATCAAGCTTAAATTAGAAGTCATCCTAAATTTGTCGCTAAACAGAAGCTTTGAAAATTCAAATTTATCGATTAATATTTAATACGCCTTTATATTTCTTATTTTACCACTCACAAAATAGATTCTTTATTTGACAAATCAAGTATATAAGGTGACTTCTAAGTCGAGCCAATAGAAACCAAAAAGAACTAAAAGCTAGTTCAAACAAATAGTACAAAGTAAGTTTTCTAAATTAGGGACACTGATAACAAATCTCACCCACAAATAAATGAATACAAGAGGGCAATAATGGCCCTGGATCGCTCAACTGGTATCATTAGGCTATGTAAAGTCAAGTGACCCCTGGGGCAGGGCCAATATTTTTCCCAGGGCCATGATTTGAACAAACTTGGTAGAGGTGTATTAGCCCGTGTTACATACCAAATATCTAAACTCCAGGCCTTGTGGTTTCTGAGAAGAAGATTTTTCAAGTTTTTTCTACATTAGTTTGTTAAATCAAGTGACAACTATGGCGGGGCCAAATTTGACCATAGGGCCATGATTTGAACAAACTTGGTAGAGATCCTCTA
Organism: Solen grandis; assembly: GCA_021229015.1. Lineage (NCBI taxonomy): Eukaryota > Metazoa > Mollusca > Bivalvia > Adapedonta > Solenidae > Solen > Solen grandis. Next base: position 28,101,253 of record CM037782.1, on the reverse strand, counting down.
GACAATGATGCACACCAAATATCTAAACTCCAGGCCTTGTAGTTTCTGAGAAGACTTTTCAAGTCTTTCCTATATTAGTCTATGTTAAATCAAGTGACCCCTGGGGCGGGGCCAATCTTGACCCAAGGGTCATGATTTGAACAAACTTGGTAGAGAGTAACTAGACAATGCTACACAACAAATATCTGAGCTCTAGGCCTTGTTGTTTCAGAGAAGAAGATTTTTTAAGATTTCACTTTTAAAATCTATTTTTTAGCTCCTGTGACCTAATTATTCAACAGACCGGAAACATTTGAACATTTTTTAGGGGATCACCCTAGGAACATACTTGCAAAGTTTGATCACTTTCCTATCAGTAGTTTCAGAGAAGAAGATTTTTAAGTAAATTGTTGACGAATTACGACGGACGACTCACGACGACGGACAAAGTCTGGTCCCTAAAGCTCACATTGACACTTCGTTCCAGGTGAGCTAAAAAGTAGCTACACGTATTAAATGTATGCAGCTTACTACAATGAGCAACACCCTACAAAACGCTAAACGAGTCTCTAGGAAAAAACACTTATATAGTCTTATGAAAGTGCTTTGATGTGACAAAAGCAGTTGTAATGGTTCTACTTCATTTCGGACCTCATGGCCTTTCACGGAGATAACTAAAGTTTCCTAATGTTGTATTAGGGCACCTTGGTTATCTTGGTAGATGTTAAATGCTACAAGACGTAGCGGAACCATTACAGCATAGAGCTATGTGCTGTACGTGTTACTACTTAGATCTAATATATATGTATTACAAATGTGACAGAATTGATGTTATATGTCTCACTTTCCGTACGTCTGCATAAGAGACACTTGATCCACTTTTATAAACTGACTCATTTTCATCAAGTACCTCCTTAACACTATTCAAGATAAAATGTCGAACAATACAAACTAGAAAAACACCAATCTGATAAGGGGACAAATGACCTCTGATTTTTTCAATTAAAATACCAAATAGTACAAAACTCCTAAAAAGAAATGAAGATAAACTCACTCTAGAGACTAGAAAGACCATAGATAAAAAAACAAAACTATAAGCAACACTGAATTACATAAGAAGGTAAGAGCATTGTCTGAAAGGAAATAAAATCAGGTTTGAAAGAGGTGCATTAAGAGAAGGTATTAAACATGGCCAATAAAGACATTGTAACATTTTGTAAATTGGAAAACATAAAGACAGTAAACGAAAACAGAACTCCAAGCATCCCTGAATTAAAGAAATACATGTAGGCATAGCACATTGGCTGAAAAATGAAACTCCAAAAGAAGTCCAACAAAATGTTCATTTAAAAGCAGAGATCTCTCCATACCATTTTAAGTCTAAATATATGACAGAGATGCATTTATTATAGTTAATAGAGACATTGTTTCATCTTGTGAGATGCAAACAAATAGAAAAAATCACAACGAAGTACTGATAAGATCTTCCGGACTACTTGCCCCACAAAATCGCTTTAACTAAAACCTTAGAATCTTAAAAAATAAACAATATTAGCGATCATTCCAACTACATTTAATTAAACAAACACACATGCTGACAAGGAGCTAGATCAAAAGTATTATCTTCACAATGACCCACGAAGAGGCCACACAAGAAATAACCTCTAAAGTTACAGAAGTCACGGCCTAAATTTTTTGCTAATCAATTCAAATTTATTTGTGATTTTCTATTCTCTATAAATATATCATATTTACAAAATAGATCGATATATTTGGCAAAATCTAAATGACTTCTAATTCGGATAGAATCTATTAAGACATTCATCCAGACAATAGAAGCCTACGCTCGCTCGCTAATGCCCGTTTCAGTCTCCTATTGTCTGTAGAATTGTCTTAATAGACTCTATCCAACAGACCGTTTCACCAGGGGTTCGGCAGTCCTTGGTATAATTCGTTAATTTATATTGACCAGTCAGTGACTAGTTAAAAAAACTCAAGTTTATGTTTACAACTCATGAAACCATGCGTGGAATTTTACACCAGAATATAGATAAGGTGATGAGTACTCGTTTACGTCTCAATTCGGACTGAAATAGTCAAAACATAGCCACCAATCTACATTATCAAAAGCCCAATATAATCTATTAGGTGACTACCTGAAATAAACTCAAACAAAGGGATTATGGTAGGTGGCCTTAAAACGTTCACCAGAGTACCAACAGCCTAATTAAAACAATTCAGGTCACTTTATTTTACATGGTAACCTTCAGCAGGAACCAGATTGAATTACAGATACAACGGATTCTAAAGTTTCTATACAGGATATATAAAGAATCTAGTAACCGACCCCTAGAGGCCTCGTTTTGAAAAGGATAACATTCATTTTAGCAATTATGGTAGCGGACCATAGGGTGTCAATTTGTGTCAAAAGAAATCAAATTCTATATTGAGCATATTTTTATAGAGCTAGGAAATTAATTAGCCAATATTACTCCCTTGGGCCTTTTTTCAAAGGATCAATTTTATTTCAGCAATCATGATAGAGGGCTTTGAGGATGGCCATAAGTTCCCAATGGAAAAAAATTATAAGCAGTGGCATCAAAGAAGAATATTTTTTGAAATTTTCTATATAATGAATTATTGAATGAATAATTTCAACTTTATTTGTGTAATTATTATAGAAGGCTATAAGATGGCCATTCTGACTGTTGGTTCCATAGAAGAGGAATTTTGATTTTTTTTTTTTTTGTATGTAGAGTTCTAGTATATATTGAAACTAGCCAACGCCTAGGGGTAAAGGATCAACTTTATTTTAGCAATAAGGGCCATAAGGTGACAATATGTGCCAAATGAAATTAAAATTCTTACCGCTGGATTAAAAAAAGACTTTTAGGGTTTTTTTTTTCTTTTTAAAATAAAAAAAAAATGTGCAGGAAGTGCTTCCATTATCTCGCTCATGGCTCTACCTAAAAAAACATCCTGGCATGAATAAAGTTTTTAAAAAAGCTTTGCATTTCTATTTAAAGTTCTCACCAATTTAACACTAATATAAAAAGGTGATAGTCTAGGGAGTAACATTATCAGAGAATTATGTCACAATATACCATTTCACCAAAGGATCCTTTCCAATACTAAAGAGATCTTTTATTGATATCGGTATTTTCAATAAAACACTCAGCTTAAATGAAACTGAGCTGGCTATCATAAAACGGCATGCCAACTTACCATTTCGTACTACGCCGTGCAATTGACTTTGACTTTTCCAATAATTTTGCGACGCTTTCCCTCTTACTGTAGAAAACAAAAGGCATTGTGTATGCCAATCAGAACGTAGCTCCGCCCCTTGGTTTCACCTGGTTATTGATTTTTGCTCAGTTCTTAGTTAACTTTCGTGATGGAAGTGTCAGCCAAGACGAACTTAAATAAACCATTATCCCTATAAAGGGTGTCAGCGGTGTGCTTTAGAAAAGTTTTGAAATGACATTCGAGGATTTTATATAATTCCTACATGAAGAAGTACCGCAATTAAAATGGCTAGATTTTGTTAAAAGCCACATGTTCGTAGACCATGATGACAAGAACAACTATCACGCTCAGTTTGACTGTAACTACGCCACACTGCTTTTGCTGTGTTTTATAAATTCAAGACACAAAATCACTCTTGCTTAAACACTCCGAGTTTAAGTGCCACCTATTTCGTTTGAAACTACGTAGTTATTTATTTAAACTCATCATTTTTCCTCGCAAAGCGTGATGAAACAGATTACACAACGTGGCATGTACCTGCAGTCAATTCATAGAAAGTGCGCACTTGATTCCTCTCGCTAAGGAGGCGTAGTTTATATTCGTCAACCGAAGCGACGTTCTATTTGACAGGCGATAAGGTTGAATGGAATATCAGTTTTTTGTTGAAGTGTAAATGGATAAAAGTCAAAGTCAATCGCACGGCGTAATACATTTAATGAACGGAATGAATCAATATTTCATTGATTGATTATACTTTTAGCTTATAAGATAATTTATTGTTGTTTTAAGTAGTAAAATTGTAAATCAAAAAGCAGTGAAATGAAATGTGTTAAGTGGGTTAAGAAATATTTTACGCACCAAACTTTTTGAACAGCCAAAAAAGTAATCGAGTTACATTAACTTTGACTCACCTGTTGGTATAATTTTAAGAGATGAGATGGTTGCTATACCTAAAAGCACGACGGCAGTTCTCAATAGCATGCCTTCATCCATTTCATAAAATCCTGAAACAAATTGAAAAAAATATATATTATCATTTATTTCATTTTTTTATATTTCGATATTTGGACATGACATTGTGTGAAACCATGCTTAACATCTCTTTTAGTCATTTACTCATGCAAATGTTGCTGGTTTGGTCATACGTCTTTTGTATATGAATGGTCAAATCTGACGACCGTAGTCTATGAGAAAAATACCATACTGGGTGTACCCTTCAAAGGAAGTATAAAAAAAAAAGAGTTGGTGTATTTGTGTGGTGCTCTAGTTTCTCTATGATGTTAAATTGGTCAAACAATTCATACTTTAAAATAGGATAATAACGAACAAATTAGGTCATTTGAAAACTCAGGGATAGGCATATTAGGCGTTCAGCATGGTTTGTCCTACTTTCGTGACCCTTTAAGTAAATCTGCGCGCATGTGCATTTGGATTTTAACGCTTAATTATTTTTAATTATTGAATGAAATCAAAAATAAACTCAAAGAACGTGAACAAAATTTAAAATGGCAATGAAAATATCATTCAGTACTTATAACTGACGTTTAAAGTCTAAGTATAATGCTATTTTTGTATGTTCTATAGTTTTTCCACAATTCGAAACCCTTGACCTTATCTCGGCTTTTCTACTTAAACGAAAAATAATGTCAGAATCATTGAAAAATAAACAAAAGAAAAACCTATAAAGTTGATATCCATTCAGTTTTCCTTCTTAACCTGCATAATTATTTATGTATCACAAATATTTGCATTAGAATTGTTTTCAAAACAGACGACACAACTATCTCTTATTTCCGTATTTACCGAGAATGCGGAAAGTTGAATCTTTCGAATCTTAAATGGTCACGAAACTAGAGCAAGGGCCGAGACCAGGAGAAAGTACAATTGAAAATTAATATAGGTTAGGTAAACCTATATAGGCATTTGTATAATGTATTCAATGAAAATTACGTTACCAAACAAATACATCTAATTAATGAAAGAAAAAAAAGTTTATAGAAAGAACGATAAAAAAAGAAAAGTGTCGTAAATGGTATATGTTGCAAACATTGATGAAGTTATGAACTGTATATATGATTGAGGGGATCGAGGTAAGAATAATCTCGCACTTTTGTCTATCATAACCACGAAGCTAAATAAAAAGTAACCTTTTAATGATAATGCATTCTATGTTTGTACAAATGTATGTACAAACGAAATCATTTCAACTAAATAGCATGTTTTTGTTTCATTTTAATTTGATAGACGTTTAATTAAAAAATAGGTCAGGAAAAAGAAAATAGGACTATAAAATTGAAAAAAAAAATGGATTTTCTTGTTTTTCACAGTTAAAAGTATTCTTCTTTTCGAATGTTTTGGTTGGTTCTAAAAAAAAGTCCATTACTACTACTATTGGTACTATAACAGGAAGTCGAGAATCAGAATAACATTTTTACACCCAATCTGGCTCTCATTATGAGCAGAGAACCAGAAGGGTTACGTGTTTACACCTTTTCACCTTAACACTGAAATCCTTCCGACTTTCTCTAGAAGTAGGGCCTGTCTAATTCTGCATTTTTTTCGAACTCGTAGAAACTGACGTTTTTTTAACTTTACATTATAATATAGTGATATATAATGAATTACATTTTGAAAAGTTTTTGTTTTTCAAACTCAGCAATCATTTATTCCCAATGACAACCAGAGAAATGGTATTTTATTGCAGAAAATCTGTTTTCATAACATGTCTATTAGTGAAAAAAGCACCTTTTCTCATTCGAATAGCTAAATGAAGTACATTTTAAATTGGAAAAAGAAATGTGAAGAAAACAAAATATTTTTTTTTCTTGATAAATTTCTCGTCATGTAACCCCTTTTCGGAAATTACAGTATATGGATATTATATATTGACTTGACAATACACTATGTTTTGTCACAATCATAGGAGACAACGTAATGGTGGTACCTTAACTAGAATAAGCTATCATCTAATTGATTTTTCACATAAGGTATGTGGTAGATTAACGGTACATTTCTAAATAACGAACAATTTTATACGCGTTTTATTTTTGTTACTTTATACGTACACAAAGTTGATAAATGTCTATTAAGTTGATCATTTTAGTCACTAGAATCAATTATTGTACATTTTTCGTGTTGCTTGACTGGCAATTTGTTTTAAGCATTTAAAAAAGGGGGATTGAGATTTACTATACTAGTATCTTTTTATATACGATTATCATTAATTAAACATTGATAATCCAATGTAATGATGCTGCAGTATGCGTCAGTTATAAATTTTAAAAGAAATTAATTTTAACAGAAGTCAAGAGTGCTTTCAGTATTGTTATGTATAAAGGCATATAAAAACAAAATGTTACTTACGCTCCGAATGTCCTCTTCTACTTAGCTATCGAAACACAATAAAAAAATATAATCTTATGTGGAGGTTATATATGGGGGGTCACGTTGTTTGCCACGTGAAGAAGCAAGTGCCCAGTCAAGATGACATTTCCGGTGTCAGTTTTGCTTTCAGAATGACATTGAAATCATGGTAATACTTTCAGTTTCGCAAAAAAAAAAAAAAAAAAAAAAAAAAAAAAAAAAACATGGCCCGATTACTTTTTTAATCTACGAAATAAAACTAACAACAGATAATTAATTTGCCATTAAATGAGTTTTGTAGTAATGTATTTCAGAGTCGTGATTTCCATATTTTATCAAAAGCCTTAGAATTTGTACCATTTTTAAAATGGTGTCATTAGTCATTAATTTCGTGAACATCTATGGAATCTACTGGCCAAAAAGGCTATGTTTTGTTGAGCCTCAAATTTCTC
>CM037782.1:28080694-28094113 GCA_021229015.1 Solen grandis | reverse complement strand
AATCAATCAATCAATCAGGGGTTTCTTAAGTGGCGCCCACTGAGGCAAGTTTTTATAGAAATAAATCTTTCGCTTTTTTTTTTTTTCTACGTAACGGGGGTGAAATATAGCTAATTGTGTGTGAACATATTAACAAAATTCACGTTAATATTACCAATTTAGTTTAAAGATTAGCAACACCAACTGAATTAAAGATCGGGCAACCTTTTTCAACTGGGGCTAGTAGATGATTAAATTAACTTGCCCCCTGACAAGTGAATGGCAAATCCTTAAGTAAACCCCTGATTTAGATGAAAATTTGATCGTCACCATAAGTCTGTTTTCTAATTGTCAGTTCACTAATGTCTTATTTTCACAATTAAACAAATTGCCCCTTTTCATTGCATTATACAAACACAAAACCTTTTGTTAAGAAAAAATCACAGAAAAAATATTTCTTTACATCTGTTAATAAACACTTACAAGAATTTTTTTTTTTTAGTGAAACAGGCCACTGGATCAGGCTTGGTTTAAAATATATCTCAAATAAAGATTTTCCCATCTCAAAATTTTAAAGATCTCAGACTCCCTATTTATTGACCAAAATAAGACTTTTTGAATATATCCTATTACTATGTGCTCTTTTTTTTATTTATTCTAAATTTACTGTTTTGGTGATACAGATTTGAGATTTTGATTAAAAAATAAAAGAAAGCTTTTTAAATTTCATTTTAAATTTTATTTTAACATACTGTCCCCGTTTGCCCATCGCCCCCCGGGAGCGGGGGGTCAGGGGTTCGACCCCAACCACAACATACCAAGTCGTTAAAAAGGTCAGGTAAAGCTCCCTTGCTTGGTGCCCAGCTAAAGGGTAGTTGTGTAACTGGTTAGCCGGGGCGGTAATGTGACTGGTGTTGTACATTATCATCCCAAAAATTCTATATTGTGATACGCAGGTGACAGCACATGTCGTCTCAAGAGATATCATCTCCAAATGACTGAGATACTGTTAGTGGACTTAAACCCCAAAAACAAAAATTTATTTCAATCTTGGAGAAAATTTATGTGTCTGAATGAATGACCACTGTACCCTCTAAACATATGTGCGGGTTTTCCTTAAAATCAGAGTAATGGTTTAGTTTAAATTTAGGCAGCAAAGGGTCTGGGGTTCTTATGTCTTCTTGTGATTTTTTTTCATTTTCTTTGAAATTTTCCCCAATTTTTTAAAATTTGATAACTTTGAGCCGCCAGGAAAGGATTTTAGGTGGAAAATTTATCACCACGCCCAAAAAACCCCTTTTTCCCTCAAGAGGAACCATGAAAAACCTATGCGAACAGCATAAAACCAGATCAGCCTGCGATAACTCGCAGGCTGATCTGGTTTTATGCTGTTCGCGCCCTCAGGGGTCTGGAAAAGAGGACTTTAAAATTTAAAATTTTGGTAAGGTTTAACTGTGGTTTTCCGCAGATCAGCTTTTGTGGTACCTATTAAGTTTTTCCCCAAAATGATCTATAGAGGGAAAGGGTTAAGAAAACCCGTTGTGAGTCAAATATGAGGGAAAGGGTTAAAAAAAACCAAATGTGACTAGGAATCGAACCCAGGATGCCTGGTGAGAAGCTAAGTACATTGCAAACTGATGTCTAGACACTTTAATTACAGGTTATAATAGAATAAAAAGTGTATTAAGATAATATCTCAACAACCTTAGTAGAGGAGAAAAACCGTCATGGCAATGCTTGGGAGGATATTTGATTAATGACTGTAGAAAATTTATTTTATCAGAAAACAAATTCAAAAGAAAAACAGATTATTACTAAGTTAAATGAAACCAGATTTCATTTGTTCATACAAACGGTAAGACTTTTTTCTACATTTGTTGAACACTGAAAGTGAAAAATTAAAAGAATCAAAATTCCTGCCTTTAACTTGCTTTTGAATGGCCATAACTCAAAACCTTGAAAAAAAAGCCTTTAAAAACCGGAGGGTATGGCAAAATAACAGAAAAAACATTTTTTTTTTTTTTTATCAATTTCATTTGAGTTGCCCATTTCTATAATCATGTACCAAAACAAATTAAGCTTTTCGAATTTTGGAAAAACGGACACAGGGATGCACAGCTTTAAAAACTTTCAAGGCTTGGATGTTTGCAAACATAAGTAGTTTAACACGTAGAAATTATAATTATGTTTTACCTTATGACGTCAATGATGTTCTTTTCTTAAGTGTAAAGAAAACCTAAACATATATTTTTTTTCCCAAAAACACTTTCAAATTATATGGAAGCGTTTTATACGCATCAATGGTTCGAATCTGGATTCCCACAGAACCATGCATTGCCTTTTGGAATTTTAAAAAGGATACTGGGAGTACAACTAGAGCCTAACATACACATTTGTGAAAAATTTTTATGAAAATCTGTCCAGAATTAAGGGGTGAGACCGTGTACACACTTTTTTACTGATGTCATATAACTCAGATATGGATAAAATTTCATTTGCATTCGAAAGTCATGGTTTGAAATAATCCTTAAAATTTTCATTGTTTGGGCCTTGGCAACACATTGAAAAATTTAAAAAAAATACAAGAGGAAGAAAAAAAGAAAAGAATAAAAAAAACAGTACAAACCCAATAGGATTTTCTGCATAGGCAAAAAATCCTAATAAATCATGAAATACTTATGCTTTTAGCTCACCGAACAAATCTCGGGTGAACTATTGTGAACCCGTAAACGTCGTCGTGCGGCGTCAACAATTTTTAGTGTTTACAAATCTATCACCTTTATTTCTTAAGCAATCATCTTCAAACTTGAAGACAATATTTATACCATAATGCTCGATTAGTTCGATTATGGCTGAGATCCGTCAATTAGGTCAGGAGTTTAGCCCCTTTTAAATTTAAAAAAATGCCATATTTCACTTGTTTTCACTTGCATCTTCATCTTTTGAGCAATCTTTTCAAACTTTTTGGCAATGCTTATGACCATAAATCTCGATTGAGTTCAATTAATGGGCTGAGATTCTCAATTAGGTTAGGAGTTATGCCCCTTTTAATATTCAAAAAATGCCATATTTCACGTTGTTTACACTCTAGCATCTTTATCTTAAAACTTTATGGCAATGTTTATGGCCATGTCTCGATTGAGTTCGATTATGACTGAGATCGGACAATTAGGTCAGGAGTTAAGCCCCTTTTAATATAAAAAAATGCCAGATTTCACGTTGTTTACACTCTAGCATCTTCATCTTTTGAGCGATCATCTTCAAACTTTATTACAATGTTTATGATCATAAGGTTCCGATTGAGTTCGATTAATGCTGAGATCCGTCAATTAGTTCAGAAGTTATGCCCCTTTTAATTTTAAAAAAAATGCCAGATTTCACTTGTTACACTCTAGCATCTTCATCTTTTGAGCAATCATCTTCAAACTTTATGACAATGCTTATGCTATAAGGTCTCGAATGAGTTTGTTATGGCTGAGATCCGTCAATTAGGTCAGGAGTTATGCCCCTTTTAATATAAAAAAATGCCTATTTCCACGTTGTTTATACTCTAAGCATCTTCATCTTTTTTTAGCAATCATCTTCAAACTTTATGACATTGTTAATGACCATAATGTCTCGATTGAGTTCAATTGTGGCTGGATGGGCCATTTAGGTCAGAGTTATGCCCTTTTTAATACAAAAAATGCAAGATTTCACTTTGTTTATTCTCTACCAACTTTCATTTTTTTAACAATCTTTTTTTAAACTTTAAGACAATGTTTATGCCCATAATCTCACAATCAGGTTCATCATAACTCATATTGACTTGTAAATTTAGGAGTTATGCCCATTTCACCATAAAAAAAAGCCATATTTCACTTTTACACTAAAGCATCTTTATTTCTTAAGCAATCATCTTTCTCAGGTGAGCGACCAAGGGCCATCTTGGCCCTCTGTACATAACAGTATCATATAACTGCCACCACAAAGTCGTATCCTTCTAGTTTTCCTGAAAGCTTTGTGTAATATAAAATCATTATTTATGAATAAATGTGAAATCCAGTAAATATTATAAGATGACAAAACATAGATCATATAACAGACAGTATAATTATAGCATATACACTTTCCACTGAAATTTTTCATGTATACTTTGTTTATGAGATCTAAAATCTTTTTCTTAACACCAACCTGTCTATTATGGCTTTAAAATTTGTTTTTACATTTGATTACGAAACAAGTTCTTACAACTTATACTGATCACTCTCAATGGCTCTGGTACAGGGGTTTTCTTAAGTGGAAACGCCCGCTTGCCTGTGCCGGTTAAAATCAACATGGACAATGATTTTTCCAAGGGATAGCCCGTTGGGCAAGTTTATTTTCATAACTGAAATTTTTCGGGTTTTTTTTATATATATTTTTTCTACATTATGTAGGGGGTGAGTTGCTTGCAAATTGTGTTTTGATACATGTTAACTAAAATTCATCTTAATACTACACATAATTAGTTTAACACTAACTAACTTAAAAATCGGACAGCTGTTTTCACTGGGGGCAAGTAGATGTTCAAAGTAACTTGCCCTCTGGGCAAGTGAAAGTCAAATCCTTAAGGAAACCCCTGTGGTAGTGGCTTATATGATATTTTTGGGAAGGAAATCAGGAGGGAGGAAAGCCTGTAGAAAACCCAAATGTCAAGGCCAGGCGACCACTGTACCCTCTCATTTACATGACCGGGAATTGAACCAGGATGCACAGGTGAGAAGCTAAGTACATTGCAACTGTTGTCTAGACACTTTAATTACAGGTTATAATAGAATATAAAGTGTATTAAGATAATATCTGCAACAACCTTAGTAGAGGAGAACTAAACCGTCATGGCATAGTGCTTGGGAAGGATTTTGATTAATGACTGTAGAAAATGTATTTTATCAAAAACAATATTCAAAAGAAAAACAGATCATGATCTAAGTTAAATGAAACCAGATTTCATTCGTTCATACAAATGATAGGACTTTCTATTACATTTGTCAAACACTGAAAGTGAAAAAAAAAGGATATCAAATTCCTGCCTTTAACTTGCTTTTGTATGGCCATAACTTCTATAAACCTTGAAAAATAAGCCGTTTAAACCTGGAGGATAGGCAAAAGTAAGAGAAAATCATTTTTTTTTTTTAATATCAATTTTTATTAAGTTGTCCTATTTCTAAAATCTATGTACCAAAACAAATTTATTGAAATTCCTACAAATTCGTTGTCACATAATTCAGTCTACCTTTGTAGGTTTTCAAAATATAAGGAATGATGACCTTGAACTTAACAATGTTTTTTTTCTGGAAATGAAAGTGACATTATTCCATAGGATCAAATGCTGCACCTTCAGTAAATATTCATGCAAATCAAACAAAAAATAAGGTCTACATGCCTTTAAATTCTTTTAATTTCAATAAAAAAAACAAACAACTTTGACCTTATGAGTAAACATGATGTCATATGACGTTCATCTTCTCAGAATGTAAAGAAGACTTAGAGACTTATTTCAGTTCAAATATTAGCTTTCTATTTTTCTGGAAGTGATTTTATATGTATCTGAACTGAAATTTGATGTCAATGTTTCTAATCTTGGATTAGCCTAAAACCTCTGCCTTTTTCGAATTTGGAAAGATAGACACCGGTAGGCATAAACTAGAGCGTTTCATATACATTCTCAGTGTTCTGCCCAGGCCGCGCCCTGTGCCATTGGCGCTAAATAAATGTAAATGAAACACATATATATCTCCACAGATGGACCATTTGGCTGCGAAAATTGTGAGCCGATCCGATCACGAAATAAAACATTTTAGTTCATAAATTTGCGTTGTCGAAAGTTGCCTTCATTTTGTACAAAGCATCGTTTTCATATTAACCAAGCGTCTAAGCGATCTCAAAGCGTAATCTTCTTTCTAGAGAGTTCAATTGCTGTTTTGATTGTGTTAGCCAATCTGTATCCTGTGTGCGCTTGGCTTCGGCGCTCTTTCCAAAATGGCAAAAGAAAAATGAATCTTATTAGTTTTCTTTAAATCGCAGACTACATGAGTACAAAAAACTAGCCAATCTAATGAAAACAATGCATCGTGTACAAGGATGCCCACAACCAGTGTTAGTAGCGATTTAAATTCTTCCCCCAAAATGTGCCCCCCACCCACCTCCTCACATCATCTGCATCTGATACAGACAAAAAGAAAATGGCAACAGCCCCAGTTATTGGTGGTTAAATGAATTTACATGGTTAGGATACTGTGAAATATATCAAACTCTATGGTATGTTAAACTTCTGAAACATAAGAAACGCTCTATGACTACACATGCATATAGAAATTGAAAACAAGCAAAAATAAAAGTTACTCAAAAAGGCCCTTGGTTGATATGGCCCATAAAATTTCAAAATGGCCACATTTTCTTGGCTCAAGGGCCATGTGGTTACATAGTTTTTGAAGGCGGGCATTTTTTGAAATTATGATGAAAATTGGTCCAGAAATAATGGCTGAACCACATACAAACTTTTTTTAGACAACGTCTTAGTTTGACGTCATATGAGTCGTAGCATAAGAAAATCAATGAAATGAAATATTCAGTATCATAAATATAATTATGCAATAAATTTTTCATGCCCCTGGACCTTTGCAACATATAGAAATTTGTACATATATAAGAAATTCTTTTTGACCTTTTGATGTCATATTATGTCAAATGACATTCGTCCTCACAGAATAGAAAGAAGTCTTAGAGACTAATATTCAGTCCAAATATCAGCTTTCTAACTCATCTGGAAGCGATTTTATATATATTTAAAATTTTTGACATCAGTGGTTGAATCTTGGATTTGCCATAGAACCTTTGCCTTTTCGAATAGGAGAGCCTGTAGAAAACCCCATGTCAGGCCAGGGGGACCACTGTACCCTCTCATTTACGTGACTGGGAAACTGAAGCCGGATGCATGTGAGAAGCGAAGGGCGCTGCCACTACGCTATCCAGGCACCCAATGGTTATGAAAATTCATGTACTTAGGTCAAAAAAAGGATGGGATAATTCAACTGCTAAAAAGTAGGTGTTTTGTGTAAAATTTGCCTTATCAAATTATTAAAATTACGAAAGGGGATATAAGGGTATAGTTCCAGGACTGGTTGGCCCGGTGTCAGGATAATATGATTTGGTGTGGTATCATGCCGCATGTCTACCCTACAAAGCTGCTGTTTAGGATGAAATTTCACCAATGGAAATCAAATCTTTTATGAAATAAAATTTTGTATGTTTCAGATCTTTGATTATTTATGCAAGATAATCTCCATTTTATGCTAAATTTTATTTGATTATTCATAATTGTTCAAGAGTTTTAAAGTTGGATCCTGTTTCCAGTAATGATGTGTAGATTTTGAATATGCAGAAAATAGATAAATTTATAATTCCATTTTCAAGTTAAAGATATTTAAATTTCAGATATGATAAAGTTGTCATTTGTATATTATACTTCATTAATCTCTTTGTCTGAGTTTGTCACAATCCAGCAGAATTTACACCATGCGCAGGCCTTATAGATGTCACCTGGATATAACAGACTGTGTGATTGATGACATGTGCCATGGTTGTATATTCTTTTGATTAGATTATCCCATGCTGAGAATTTAGCTATTTAGGAAATTTTCACTTGCTGCCTTTGTCTTCACCTAAAGTGAATTTTATTGGTTGATAAGGTATAATCTGCTTCCTGCTTTATGACTTTGGTGTTTCACCGAAACCATGTGTGAATGTGGAGAAACGAGACTGAGATTAGAACTAGAGATTAAAATGAGAGACAGAGAGGATTAGAGATTGAGATATTAAGTTAAAATTCTAGAAAAACTACATTTTATGTTGCTTGTCTAAGGAATACCTAGGACGTTGTTTGTATTTCCAAATTGTGTGACTTTATGTGAATACTTTATTTGAACTTAATGTTATTTTGAACTGAAATGTTTAATTATAAAAGTAATCTTTGAAGCAGTGGACTTTATCTCGCACACAAAACTAACAAAGTCTTGCACATTATATTGGTGAAACATAAAAATTTAATGAAGGAAATTGAATTTATGGTGAACTAAGGGGTTGTGGCTGACGGGGATAATTACCATGCCCAGTTCCAACTATGAAATTCACCATACATTGGGTGGGTGGGGGATCATGATTTGATGTTAAAACACTAGATTACTGGATTTTTAACATAATATATTAGGCATAATAGTCAAATCTCAGGGGGATCCCGACCCCTGAGATCCCCCTCTGGATCCCTGCATGAATACTTTTAGGTACTTATCTATATTATAAAGGCTTAAAAACAATAGGTCACTAGGCTTATTTCTTTAAGAAAATACATTTTAAGTTTGCGGGTGGGGAATTTACTAAAGGTAAATTTAACGAGGGAAGAGATAAATATTTATTTTTATAAATACTTATAGGTCTGTAAACCTACTATCCAAATCCCATTTACATTTGACTCAGGAATAATGTATACAAGCTGCAGATTCAGTTCCTCTTAATCATTTTTACTTTAAATGCATCACAGCAGTCACAGTAATATATATCAAAGCGCTAAAGCACTGAAGTTGTGTTGTGTCAAGTGGAAGAGGTTTTAACAAGCTGCAAATATGCAGGGTAACTTAGTTTTTCCAAATATTGAACTTATAATAAAAATAATAAACGATTGTTCATTGAAGGCTATTGAAATATAGGAGGAGTAAGAGTGGCAATGTGCTAATGTTTCAGTCTGTTGAAACAAATAGTTTATTAAATTTACTGTGATAAACAAAAGAAATGTGATAATACGGTTTTCTTTGCACTATCAGCGCTTTGATTTGTACTACGAGCGACAGCACAGTTTATATTTCTAGATGCTGTGGCTTGCTACTGTGTCTTTAGTAACTTTGGATAGCAGATATGCACCTGTATCAGCCATTCTATAAGGCAAAGAATAACTCCTGGAGATACCTCTGATGTACCTGAGATAGTAGATGTGATTATAAGGAGGTTATATGGTTTTTTTTTGTAATTCAAGCTTTCTATATGGACCATTGAATCATCACTAAATAACCGAAACCTGATCATCCACCATCAAAATTCAGGCATGAGCAGGGTTTTCCCTGACGCACAAATCATGCGTCTCAGACGCATTATCTGAACGTTGGGACCCCCAAAATAAGATATTGTGCGTCTGCTGGACATACCTGTCAACATTTCAGAATGGCAAGGAGTGAGATTTTTACGTGTCGCGAAGACCGGAATAGGGAGTGTGGGTTGGGAGAATTTTTTTTTAAATGCATTAAATTATGCATTCTGGTGCCTTTTGAGATCATTAAGTATGAATTTCCTTGTGTCCTGTGTTACCATGCTTTTACAAAATTTAATAAGAAAAAATTAAAAACTTCTGACACTACTTGTATGGAGCTCGACTTCTCTGCCTTGTTGTGAATCACAGTCTGTCCATGTTTCTTCACATCATTCTTGCCGGCATGTCCAACTGAAAAGCTCCTGAAATGACACATATGTATACATGAGGTTTGAGTAAGCATTTATAAGTATATTACTCAGAATATATCAATAGAAAAAGAATTACTTTATTTTAAAAAATGTGAGGTCAAAGGTTCAAATCCTACAAAGAACTGACTAAAACAGATCTAGATCTACCTAAAATTTTGATGTCTTTGACTTTAACAAGTCTGGATAAATATTGCTAGATCTAGATCTATTATATAAATTCAGTCAGTTTTTATATATGATTAAATATATTGGTATGCAATTATATCATTCTAATCATCATATAGTGGCTGTTTTATATGTGAATGACCGATTGATAACAGTAAAAATACCATGTAGACATTCGATTTGTAATGTACTTTCGGTTTAAAAAATAATTGTGAGCGGTCTTTTTTCACGGCGATTTAACAAAGATTACAATAATCAGTTAGTACTTTTATTGTTAGAAAAGAAGGAACGTCGAAAGTATGCTTCAGTGATTCTAATTAACATTTAAGTGTCTGTTTACAAATCAAATGCTGTTGCCATAGTATCAAATGTCGTTTAGATGGCGCATGCGCAAAAAGTGGTATCAATAATACGCTGACGAATAAATTTGGGTAAATCCGCGTTAATTTGATGTTTTTTGCTGCACTCCATGTGTATTACTTTCAAAATATGTTGTTACGTCGAATATTTTAAACATTCGATATATAAATTTTAAATACAATCGATATATAAATTTTAATTACATAGAAATACCATTCAATTATCTTAAACCTACGACAATAAAAAAATGAAACGAATGCAACATACCTCCTACACAGTTTGCAGAAAGCAAAATTGGGTCCTGTGTCAGATTTTGAAAGCCAGGAAAATTCCAGTTCCCACGCGTTGTTGTACTTTGAGGCATAACTCTTTTTCTTCTTTTCTGGAGTCTTCATGTTTTGCAGTCGACATTAAGTGCGCGAATGGTGATCATGCAATGTCCGGGAATTTAAGTAATAGTTACCGATAATTCCCGTATATGACTCGGAGGGATTCGGAAATTCAAGCAACATTGTGATTGGTGGATTTTCTTCGGGAAGCCCTGGAATGCCCTGGGATATACGAGTATAAGCAAGACCGGCGAATAACCAGTTTTGTGACGTACCCTGTATATTGGAATGCCCCTAGACAAGCGTCACAGGGTGGGCTGTATATTGGGGCTTGCATCCTGTGTTGTTTTAACGATTAGAGAAGGTAAATTAGACAAAATTTCTGACCCACAATGTTTTTGGTATTTTTTTATAAAAAATCGTGAGAAATGGCCAAAAATCGTGAAATCGTGACCATGAACTTAAAATCGTGAGAATCACGATTTAAGCGTGAGACTTGACAGGTATGGCCTGGACGCAATCTCAATTCAGCGTTTGTCCATTTTTGTCTTTAAAAGATATGCATAATTTTAAATTGAAAAAAAAAAAAAACGAGAAAAAAAAAACGTCGGGATTTTCAGAGTAGCGAGGTAAAACAGACTGTAAGAGGGATAGTCTGGAGTTCCTTCCCCTGACACTACGTTATCGGGACCTTTACTTTAGTAAAGTTCGGGAACCAGACCATAAGAGGGATAACTACAAGGGGAATTCCCCGGTAGACTGGTACTGAGTTATGACGTAAAAAAATTACAGACTGTGTCTCAAATTATTAACATCCAAACGCGCTGCTAAAAATCGATAATTAGTCACAGTTGCAGTCGTTGCTTAGGTAAACAACCATGGCTCAAAGCAAACTGACGAACTTCTTTATGTCGTCTGCGAAAACTGCCGACGAAAACAAAAGGGATTCTGATTCTGATGGCGCTGAGTCTAGCCCTAAAAGTAAACGTATTAAATATTCAAAATCATTTCAATCTGCTTGGCTAAAGCAGTTTTCTTGGTTAGAATTTACTGATGACCGAATGCACTGCAACCCGTGTATCAAAACAGGCCAAGACAATCCATTCGTAAAGTAAATTTTCGCAAATCAACGCTTGAGAGGCATGAAAAGTCATGGCCTTTTTTTAATCTAATTATCCATAGCATCATAATAATTATAACAGTACCCAGGTCTTAACTTCATGCACAATTCTCAACACTGCCCCCTTTAAAGCTAATAGTTTAACTTAAAACATGAAGCTCAGTCAGGCAACACTTGTATACACATATACTATAGTTAGTACCTTTCACTATTCTACATCAATATTATTTTGGACCCCCAAAATTTGATTTGGACCCCCTAAAAAGAAATCAGGGGTCCAAGAGACCCCCATTTGCAACTTGGAAGGGAAAACCCTGCATGAGCCACTTTTGCATTCGAAATAAACTATATTCTTCCGCGTGGTAAAGTGAGTTACCCAACATCCTAGAGAAAATAGCTCTTCTGTGCTTTTATACTACATACAGTTTTTGTGTCCTGTAAATATTTATTTTTTACTCAAAATTGAGTTTTCACTACTTTGGCTGAATCTCAGCATATCTGTATTGTAGATTTCTGTTTAATCGTTCTGTCATTCATACAATATTGAGAGGTTATTCGGTTTTAAATGTAGAGAAACGGACCCTCAGAATGTAGGTACTATAGTTGTGAGACAACTACAACAATATAAGTCCTAGCACCGGCTCATATTTGTGGTTGGTAACAGTACTGAAAACTTTGCTGTTGAAATAGAACACACACCCTTTTTCTATGTTGACAGTTATATTTACATTCATAGAGGAAACCATGAAAAGACCTATGCGAACAACAAAACCAGATCAGCCTGTGAGTAACTACTCACAGGCTGATCAGGTTTTATGCTGTTTGCTGCTCCTCATTGGTCTGGAAATGAGGATTTTGTAATTAAATTTGGTAAGGTTTAACTGTGGTTTTCTGCAGATCAGGCTTTATGTGGTACCTATTAAGTGCGTCAAAATGAGTCTATATGAGGGAAAGGGTTAACAGAGATGATATAAAATCTTCTTGTGTGTGATAACAGAAGCTGCCATGATGGTCTATAGCAGAAGATATTTGTCAATGTTGGCTTCATCACTTCCCTCTTCTTGTTGGATTCTGTTGCTTGCTGTGAGACAAATAATTAAAAATAAATAGCCTTACATGAGAACCCAACCCCACCCACATTTTTAGTGTAAGACTTTGATGTGGACGACCAATGAATCAATGGCGATGACATGACACATTTTTTGAATGATGTCCAAGGGCACTGTATACCAATGTTGTTGAACGTCACGCCCCAAGCAACATATTGTTAGGGACATGGGATGACTGGGTGGCAACTGTACGTCACACATATATTGAATATTACTGAAGCAGAAATCAATACAGAAATTCATTATTTGTTTGAGAAGGAAGTTTTGTGCAGTTGTTCTTTGTGTACTGGTGTGTTTATTATAGTATTTCATATGTCATAAGTAAATATGTACAAAACAGCCTTTAATGGGTTACAAACATGAAACAGTTAAGTGACAGGGAGGTCATGTGGAAGACAAGGATTTAACTATGTTTATGACCCTATCCGTATCTCTTGACATTGAGGAGATTTGGTGTTACAAAAAATCTTAATAACTCTAGATGAGCTGTCATTTTTTCGTCAAATCAATTTCTATGTTATCCTGTACTTCATGAATTGATAAGTCATGTACAAATTTATGACATGATGAATATTAATTTACTGAACTTTATTTAGTATTATTTTGCCATACAGACTGTGTAGAATCTGAGCTCAATATTGTATGAGCAAACAGAGGTGACCCTGACCTGACAGCAGTCTGATCTTGGTCTGCTCTGTTTGCCATTGCATCTAAACTATAGAGACTGTATGAGGTAATTATATGAGGTATATGAGGTAAAATAGTTAATCTTTATAAGTATGTCTTGTGATGCATGTGATGATTAGCAGATTATGTACGAAATCATTTT
>CM037782.1:28030594-28080594 GCA_021229015.1 Solen grandis | reverse complement strand
TATTGATTTTACGTCGATTTGGAAACAAGTTCTTACAACTTATACTAATCCCTCTCGACGGGTCCTGGGTTGGATCAGAACTTGCGCCTGGGAAGGTCATGAATAGTTCTTGCCTCCAACGTGGTTCGAACCCACAACCTTCGTATCCGTAATCGGATACGTTACCATAGGACCACGGCGCCCTCGGTTAGGACGGTTAGGATCTCGGGGGTGCGGGTCCGGCCCACCAAAGCCAACGCCGACAACCACGCCACCTGGGAAAGGGCAGTGAAATGGACTGCTGTCGACTTCGGGTTTCGAGCGTGTCTGATCTTCCGGGTCGACATCCTCGCAACGAACTCCGAGGGGGTGGAGCTGGGGCCCCTCCGCTGCTACACCAATTACCCCAAAGTGCACACCGTCTTGGCGGCCAGCAAGAGGCCGACACAGCTGCACCCGGGCGCCCTCGCCCTTTCTGATCTATTGCCGCCATCAGAGAGAGTCTCGTGGGTTTGGAGGGCCAAGAAGTGCCACGCGGTTAGGGTGGACACCTCGGTCTACACCCTCTTTGAGGTCCCCGAGATAGCGGAAGGCCGGAAGATCTTCACGCTGTCGGCCAGGAGGCAGGAGAGCCGTCTCCAAACGATCCTGGACGCGGCGAGCGCGGAAGAGTGGCGGTGGATCGCCTGGAGCAGACCCAAAGTAGACCAAGCCCGGCGCAAAAAACAGCTTGACCAACAAGCCGGGGAACTCGAATACCTCTCCCTCCCTGTGGAGAGACGGCGGACCTACGAAGAAGCGTCGAGGGAGACGCTGGAGGCCGTCGAAGACGCTCTAGCCGCCCCGACGACGTGGAGGGTCGCGGGGCTGGCGGGACACGGGAAATGGGAGGTGCTTGGTTTCCGGGAGACCAACACCGCGAGAAATTTCTGCGTCGTCTTTTGGGGCATTTGAAGGACCATGATTATAATTCAATGATGGATGAATTATTTTTATCCAACATATTTACCCAGAATGCAATAGTTATGTAGAGCGTATAGCAAATATTTGACAAGATCAAAATGTGAACCTATCAATGATATGAACCCTAGCAGGTTTTTTCCCCCGATGGAAGTTAAAGTGTATTGACTGCATAATAATTCATGGACATGGTGAGTCTATTTAGAAAAGGTTTGGACTGCATTTATTAATTATAACGTTTTTATCTTTTTATATTTTTACAGTTTTGCTGTTTTTAGCTCAGCTGATTACTTGTACTCAGGATTGACTTTTCTGATCAGTCTTCCTCCCTGTCTGTTGCAACGTCAGCAATAATGGAGGCCATAAGTTTGGCCCGATCTTCATTAACTTATCAGAATGTTCGTCTCTGTGATATCTCAGATGAGTTGGGAATTGGATCATCTTTGGGTCAAAATATAGGTCACTGGTTCAAATCTAAAAAAAATCTCAGAAAAAAGTGAACACACTATATGAAACATCTTTGCCCCCATCTTTCATTTAACTTGGTCATAATGTTCATCTTCCTGCAATCTTGAATGAGTTTTTAAACTGGGTTACGTCAAGTCAAAAAATAGGTCCACAAGGCACATATTATAACCACTTTGTGAACTTTCTATTATTCACATTTTTGGCCCAAACCTGATGGACATTGTTTGTCCTCCAATGAATTCGAAAATGGTTTTTGTGGGGTCAAAATTTAGGTTGTCAGGGCGGCGAATCTTAGAAAATACTTGTGATGCCACATTTTCGCTCAACTTTTTTTTTTAAAACCGGGGTTCATTGGTGTAACATGGACATTTTCAGGGAAGAGAATATTGGACTTCTCCCAACAGTGGCATTGCTTGCATTACATATTCCCCTTCAGTTCTCGGGTTAGAGGAATTTTAATGTACGCAAGAATAATTTGCCTTAACAAACAGAAAAATCAAGCCGTCTGCTTGTTTGCCTCTTTAATTAATATAACATTTTTAATTATATAAGATATGACACACTTTATCTGTTTTCTCCTCCTCCCCTCTCTCTCTCTATCTCTCTCTCTCTACGTACATGTTTTTTTTTCTTTATTGCTTTGCTACGATTAATGTTTCAATAAATACGGTAAATGATATGTTGTTGTTGTTGTTGTTGTTGTTTTTCTTGGAATATAACAAGTACAGTAAAACCTCACTCTGCGACCAACTCATTATCACGACCAACTCAATATTACGGGCACATTTTGTCGGACCCGAATTTTTCTCTATATATTTCAATGGTCGCTCACCTCATTAAAGCGGGCAACTCAATATTGCGTAAAAAGACCACTAATCGTAAAATTAGTCTTCTTTTGACCTCAATAATGCGAACGATGGTCCTGTGAAAAAGTTGATTCAAGTTGTCATTTTACGACATCTGATTTCCGGTACAGGTGAAGGTCGCACGTGCCGTAATTCGGATGTTTTGATAACACGGTAGATAAGATTCGATGGAGAGTGAAAACAATGGGTGAGATGGGTAATATTACGTAACAGAGAGCAATCTTGGGATCTACGGATGTATTTCCTGTCAAGCTAATGAGTATTTGTTATATGTCCAGATGAGCTGCCCCTGATTAGCAGTAACAATCACCGTGACGCGTTTTGACAGTCGTTGATTGGCACGAAGACTTCCCACGAAAACTTGACTAAAATAGAATTAGATATCCCGTCATATTAGTCAATCACTTTCATAACTACTTTCCAAAGACTTTGATTTAAAACTGAAATTAAACGTTAAGATCTTTAAATTCAAAAGAAATTATCTTGAATCAAAACAGCAGGGAAAAGACAGTTATATTAAAATTTAATTTTAAATGTGAAAAAAAGTTTTATAAAAATAATCAGGATTATATTTCATAACAAAACTATTTAAAAACATTAAATGATTCAAGAGATATTATTTTCATCTATCAAATTAAAACAAGTATTGAATTTGATCAACATTGAAATGAAATATTTATGAAAAGACCAAACTCAATAATGAGACCAACTCAATAATAAGACCACTTTCAGATGGACCCAATAGTGGTCTCATTATCGAGGTTTTACTGTATACACATTTTGATGTTTTTATCATTAGTTATTATAAAAGAAAACAAAACATTTAAAAACATGTGAATATTGTACATTATTACCTGTCCGAACATTCAGCCAAAAACATTCCAACGATCATTCGGAGAACCTTAGTGATGAACTCAACGAATCGATTAATCTTATAAAAAAAAGATATCATATAGCTCAATTAATCAGTCCGGTTAATTTTCCTTGACTTTTTTCATTTACTTAATAAAGGTATTATATTCATATATTTGAGATTAATTTTCTAAACAGATATAGGATCGATCCCTATGGCCGAGTGGTTAGAGTGTCCGCATCGGCATTTGGGAAGTCGCTGATTCGATCCTGTGTCGCGACTTATCAAAGTTGTAAATAAAACGTTGATGCTCGGCATATAAGATTAGTTTCAGGACTGTGACTGGATGTGGTATTATGTCACTTGTCTACAGCGTGATACTGCAATGTTAATGTTCTTAACGTAGACACAAATCCCAAAAAATCTGAAATATTGTCGGTAGGGCGTTAATACCCTCCTCCTCTCCCCGCCCCCCCCCCCCCCCCCCCCCCTATTAATTAGAAAAAAAAATCGTACGGAAAAATTAAATAAATATGCAGCCTCAATGTTGCGCAAAAACTACCACATTAACTTTGAACTATATTTTCAGAAAGCCTTATTGGCCTAAAACTTTCTTCGGGAAACCTAATTCCCTATACTGGAATCCGACGGAAGCAATTTTTCTCATGAATGGCGTCAAATTCGAAACTGCTAGTTCAGCATATTTATGTCTATTTCATAATACATGCTTCAGTAGATGAATCCATATCACTATCTATCTCGCATTATATATATATATATAATATTGTTATAATATTGTTGTATGAGTGGTTTGCTTCAATGCAATATATTTGGGAGTGTCACATTAATATTTTATCAGTAACAAACATGATACTATTAATACACATATACAGGTTGCGTACAAATGATTATCTAAAACCAGTTTTTACGAGCTTGTATTCTTTTCCAGGGCACCTTGTCTGTGACAATACATTCATCTTTTACAGGATTAACATCATTGAATCGATACTAAGGAATGGAAACTGCTCTAAAATGATTTTTATAATGCCAGTTAGGAACTTATTTTTCGGCTGCGCCATGTCTAAATTGAAATATGTAATCGCAATGAAATTATAGCGTGGGTAAGCACATTTGTATTGGACATACGAGATGCTTTCCGATGAGATCGGTAGTGTGTGTTGATTATATAAGTCTGCTTTCACATGACCAATATTTTCAATAGGATACTGGTATTCCAAACTATTTATTACTAATAATATTAGTATGTAAAAAAGGGAGCACTGAACAGAAATAGCAAAAGAGCTTGACCGAAACTTTTCAAGAATGTGAATCTTTTTTATTTTGTAATTACCCTAAGAACTTTTTATTTGTTGAATGTAAGGTTTAAACTTATTTATTTTACGTCGATTGGGAAACAAGTTCTTACATTATATTATATTAATCCCTCTCGACGGTTCCTGGGTTGAACCAGTACTTTGCGCCTGGGAAGGTCGTGAAGAATTCTTGCCTCCAACGGGGTTCGAACCCACAACCTTCGGATCCGTAATCAGATACGTTACCACTGGACCACGGCGCCCTCAAACCATACAAACCATACATATTGTTGAATGTAATGCGTATCAGTTACTGCTTTTACACTAAGGCCTTTTGTTGTCCTTAAAATTATTGTTTGTTTGTTGTGTTTAACGTCCCACCGATGTATACTTGAGACAGATATAGTGTTGCCCCACTACAGTATCACGCCGTTGACATGTGGGGTGATACCACGCCAAGTCACATTATCCTGACACCGGGCCAACCAGTCCTGCAACTACCCTTATATACTGAGCGCCAAGCAAGCGAGCTATACAAGTACCATTTTTTACGACTTTGGTATGTCTAACTACCGTGACCGGTCCTACTTA
Organism: Solen grandis; assembly: GCA_021229015.1. Classification (NCBI taxonomy): domain Eukaryota; kingdom Metazoa; phylum Mollusca; class Bivalvia; order Adapedonta; family Solenidae; genus Solen; species Solen grandis. The sequence continues at coordinate 28,075,564 of CM037782.1, read as the reverse complement.
AATGAATCTCAAGAATGTGCATCAATCAATGTTATTGGACTTGGAGTTATGGTTGTCCATTTAATGTATTTTATGAATGTGCATCAATCAATGTTATTGGACTTGGAGTTATGGTTGTCCATTTAATGTATTTTATGAATGTGCATCGATCAATGTTATTGGACTTGGAGTTATGGTTGTCCATTAATGTATTTTATGAATGTGCATCAATCAATGTTATTGGACTTGGAGTTATGGTTGTCCATTTAATGTATTTTATGAATGTGCATCAATCAATGTTATTGGACTTGGAGTTATGGTTGTCCATTTAATGTATTTTATGAATGTGCATCAATCAATGTTATTGGACTTGGAGTTATGGTTGTCCATTTAATGTATTTTAAGAATGTGCATCAATCAATGTTATTGGACTTGGAGTTATGGTTGTCCATTTAATGTATTTAAAGAATGTGCATCAATCAATGTTATTGGACTTGGACCTATGTTATCCATTAAATGTATTTTTAAGAATGCGTATCAATCAATGCTATTACACTTGGAGTTATTGTTATCCATTAAATGTATTTTTAAGAATGCTTATCAATCAATGCTATTACACTTGGCGTTACTGTTATCCATTCAATGTTTTTTAAGAATACGTATCAATCAATGCTATTACACTTGGCGTTATAGTTATCCATTAAATGTTTTTTAAGAATGCGTATCAATCAATGCTATTACACTTGGAGTTATTGTTATCCATTAAATATATTTTTAAGAATGCGTATCAATCAATGCTATTACACTTGGAGTTATGTTATCCATTAAATGTATTTTTAAGAATGCGTATCAATCAATGCTATTACACTTGGAGTTATTGTTATCCATTAAATGTTTTTTAAGAATGCGTATCAATCAATGCTATTACACTTGGAGTTATTGTTATCCATTCAATGTTTTTTAAGAATACGTATCAATCAATGCTATTACACTTGGCGTTATAGTTATCCATTAAATGTATTTTTTAAGAATGCGTATCAATCAATGCTATTACACTTGGAGTTATGGTTATCCATTAAATGTATTTCTAAGAATGTATATCAATCAATGCTATTTCACTTGGAGTTATTGTTATCCATTAAATGTATTTTTAAGAATGCGTATCAATCAATGCTATTACACTTGGAGTTATAGTTATCCATTAAATGTATTTTTAAGAATGCGTATCAATCAATGCTATTACACTTAGTTATGGTTATCCATTAAATGTATTTTTTAAGAATGCGTATCAATCAATGCTATTACACTTGGAGTTATTGTTATCCATTAAATATATTTTTAGGAATGCGTATCAATCAATGCTATAAAACTTGGAGTTGGTTATTCAAATATATTTTTAAGAATGTGCATCAACCAATGTTATTACACTTAGACTAATGGTTATCCATTAAATGATTTTTTAAGAATGTGTATAATCAATGTTATTACACTTGGAGTTATTGTTGTCCATTAAATGATTTTTTAAGAATGTGTATCAATCAATGCTATTACACTTTGAATTTTGGTTATCCATTAATTATTTTTTTTAAGAATGTGTATCAATCAATGCTTTTACACTTGGAGTTATAGTTAACCATTATATGTATTTTTAAGAATGCGTACCAATCAATGCTATTACACTTGGAATTATGGTTATCCATTTAAGGTATTTTTAAGAATGTGTATCAATCAATGATAATACACTTGGACTGATGGTTATCCATTAAATGAATTTTTAAGAATGCTTATCAATCAATGCTATTGCACTTGGAGTTATCGTTATCCATTAAATGTATTTTTAAGAATGTGTATCAATCAATGCTATTGCACTTGGAATTATTGTTGTCCATTAAATGATTTTTTAAGAATGCTTATCAATCAAAGCTATTGCACTTGGAATTATTGTTATCCATTAAATGTATTTTCAAGAATGTGTATCAATCAATGCTATTGTACTTGGAGTAATGGTTATCATTGAATGTATTTTTTAAGAATGCGTATCAATAAATGCTATTGCACTTGGAGTTATAGTTGTTCATGAAATGAATTATGTCATTAAAATTATGAAGACTAAAGTACATATGATACAAATAATCAGTGTTTAAAAGGAAAGGAATTAACGCAAAAAAAAAAAAAAAACTAATGGCCATGCCCAATGTTAACACGTCTATTCATATATTGTAAACAATTATGTGTTTATTTGATAATGCTGCCACTATATGGGGAGCAGTGGTAGGGCAAGCGCTTCGGGACTGAGAGGTCCAGGGTTCAAGTCCTACCGAGGGCACTGCCAATTTCCGCATTTCACCTCACCAAGATGTAAATGGGTACCTGAGAGGGCGGTATAATTTCATAAGTGCCATAAGTGGAGCGAAAGACTACCAGAATAGCCCGATATATCCGATGATTAAGGGTAAAAGCTGTTGAGACGTTTAACGTGCCCAAGGCATGAAACGTAGACCATAAAATGCCTTGACGTATATGAATGGGCTTTGTTATATCTTTCGAAATAAACTGTAAACAAAAATATAATTGTGTCCAACACCTTTAATGGTTGTTTCTCCTTCTTCATCTATGTAAACGACAACTGATATTTAAAGTACGGTCGAGTTTCCATTTTCAGAACAAGCTAGCATTACTTATTGAAGTATAACGCCTTAAGAAAGCATCTACTCATCAAGACCAAAAGAATATACATAATTTGATATTCAATTCTTAATCCTTTGTGTAAAACAATAAATGTCGTTTGAAATATCTTAAAATAACTCACGAAAATGTATGAAAATGGATAACATTACTATACAAATGTTCCTTATTCGTCATTATCAAACGAATAACATGAGAAGACTGAGTTTAAAGAGCCTGATTCGTATAGAGAACACTAATTAGGAAGATATTTATTGAAACAATTTTGAATTTACGTTATTACTTTTTTATTTATAGAGTAATACGATCATTAAAGTTTGAAAATAAGATAGTGTTGACATTTCAAACTATAAAGATGGTTTCAGTTTCAAAGAATTAGTTTTGTTTTAAGTAGAAATGTACATGGCTATGTTTCTATCAAGCATCTTTTTGATGAAATATACGAACACCTATACTTAGGAATACCACTATTTTGGGGAAAAATAGAGGAAATTCGAGTCGTCAAATATTCAAAAATGAAAAAAGAAGTCATTATAAATGTGTTGAATCCTTTGTAAGGTCTTTACTTTTGTTAACTCTGAAAATCAATTTAAGTTGAACAATGCAAACAAATTGGTTAAAATGTTCTCTTTATTTTTGCCATACATATTCAATCGCTAAAATTCAAATACACTATAAGCGTCTACAGCTTAAATTTGAAATGCAATAAAGGATAAACTAACGACTACGCGTGGTGGAAAAAATCAATTCTGTTATTGTAGCAGCGTTTCGGCAGGAGACGTGTGCCAAAACGGTTTAATTTTTTTCATTTGATTTACAGCAATATTCAGTCGAAATTATTGCAATTATAGAAATTATTATAAGCCCGGCTCTCAGTATTTAAATTTAAAGTGTTTTTGCCAGTCAATGTTTTTGCTACAGCAGTTTATGCAAACATTAATTTGTTCATCTCCTTTCCGATTATTTTTAATTTTTACCTTTTCTTCATTTTCACCAGCATTTCGATGTACATGTATTATATGTAAATTTATAGACCTCTATCGTGTTCAACTTTAAATGATACGAAATGTATAATATTTATTAAATATATTCCTACACTAAAATGTGTGCATATATTGAAATGTGCTAACTTCAATGACATTAACTTAAAGATATATTACGAATGTTTATCTTTATTTTTCTCGAAAATGAAACACGTCAAGAAAAATGTAAAGACCTTCAAGAAACTGTTTATTTGGACTTGTGAATTGCGTGCATAAATATCAAAATCGATTTGGTTCGGCGTATTATCACCGAATTTACTGTTAATTATTCGAAAAATGGCTATGGACGGAAACTTGAGAGTTTTACGTATTTGAATCTATTTCTTTTTTACGTCAAATGTTTTTTTCCCACATGTTATACATAACTGAATGACCGATTAAAATGTGTTATGTTACCTATACTGTATTTTTACCAATATGATTTCTGTTAAAGCATTAGATATGAAACATGTATCCTATATTACATGATTATTTCAAAGTAGGCTAAAACAGTATCTTCTGCAGTTTGCTTAATTTGGCGACTGTTACTATGTTGCATGGCGGAAAGTGAATAGTTTTATGCATTATCTGATAATTCCTGTTGGCGATTTCTTGTTGTGTATATAGTTGTTCACATTTTCGCAAGCAAATGAAGCATGCATTTATGCATCAGATCTTCAAGCACATGCACTGACGGTGATATAAGAATATGGAAAAAGTAAGTAATCGCTCTATGAAGTTGATTTCTTCCAAAATTCATATACTCTAGTATAGGATAGGGTATCCTTAAACATAAACAGGAGTCTTCCAGATATTTCTACAGAAAATAGAAGACCAAAGCGAGCGTAGGCTTTTATTTTCTGGAGAAATGTCTAAATAGATTCTATCTGACTTAGAAGCCGCCTTAAATTTGTAGTAAGCAATTGATTTTGCAAAATAGACTGATCTATTTTGAAGGAAGAAAATAGAAATGTATTCCATTAAAATAAATCGCTGATAAATTTGAATTTTCAGAGCTTCTAATTGGCTACAAATTTTTGGTGACTTCTGTGTAGTAATCGAATTATTTGATGATGAGTTATATTGTGACTCAGGAGCTGGGGGTCATACAATATCGTAGCCTTGACAAAATATGTTGTCAAGAACGTCGTTAATTTGGGGGCAATTTGTGAAAATATGTACCTTGTGCTACACTTTTTACTTCATTAAGATTCTACAAACTTAAATTGCATGCAAAATTCCTTCATCGAATATACGCCATTTTATATCAGTTTATATCATAGAAAACCATGAGTTTACTTAAGAAATCATCTATGTATAAACAGGATTACAGTGTCTTATCTCGAAGGTAATCACCAGCAACGAACAGTATATAAAGCTATAAGCAGACTGATCTAATTTCACGCTATTTTCAAATGTTATTTCCCTTAAACACTTTTATGATAAATGGTGAGTATTGTATACATTCATTCTCCAAAGAAAGCCAAAGTCAATGTGAACTAATCAGTAGCAATCCTTAGTAGATAACTATTTTCAAAAACCGTAATTCACATTAACAGATAATTGATTTTACTCATATTTACGGAGCACATAACCAAAAAGACAAAATATAGGGATACACAAGAAGATATAGTGTTTACAGAAAAAGTACTAATGGATGCTTTCCATTTAATAACTATTCAAGAATCATAGAACTTGATTTTGCCATTGAAAACCGAGTCGGATTTCTTGCAGTTATAACAAAAGTTCTGATTCTGTCGTCTTTTTGACCACACAGACAGTCTTGAAGGAGTGTTTCTTTGAATTCAGACAACGCAGATAGCTCGTATTTAATTTGGAATCAGTCCATCACTTTTAGTGTCAGGGGAGTCTTTAATGAAAGAAAAGAAAGAACATAGTGTTATGTCTCCTTCGTAAATAAGCAATACTAAGCTGTTGTTTTAAATGAAAGGTTTTCATTTCGATCAACTTTTATGAAACAATGAATAACTGGAATTTTGTATTACTGTATTTTTACTGTATCTGATATCCAAGATGCGGCCTTTATTATGTTTCTCTATTAGAAATAATTTGAAAGTAAAACACTCTGCGTTGAAAATTGTGAGACAATAGTTATGGGTTATGCATCAGGTAATTTGTGACTTTTGACTAACATTGACAGAGCAATTCAAACAGGAAAACAAACTATCAGCAGATCAAGAAGGCTTCGTAAAAACCGTTAACCTAATGGATTCCATGTAATCGCACAGATTTTGCCTCTACGCTGTAAACACTAAACTATAAAAGATTAGAAAGGGTTTTTCATCTCTAATCGATTTAAATATAATACGTCAGTAATCGACATACGACATCTAATGACGTAAATCATATCCACTCGGAAGCTGTTTTCTTCTCTTGAAAAATGGACAGACAGGGACTATTGGTAATTTAAATTCATCTGATTTATAAGCAAGTTTTGCATTGCTTTCATGACTACACTTAAATTTCTCATTGATGATACTAATGGCGATGGACGATTTATTAGTTCGATTGTTTGCTTGTTCATTGTGTTTTAGTTAAACTCTACAGTGTCTAACCTATTTTGATACTATAGATGACTAGTTGTGCTATCAGTAGAGTATGAGTATCAATCGTATGTGGCTATCTCATGTGCATAGAAGTTTAAGTGCACGAATACGAATTAATGTTTTTTTAGCATAAAAAAGACTAACTACTTATCAACAAAAATATATACTACTCAAAGTTTGCTAAACACCAGAAGTATACTCTGCAGAAAGAAACTTTTTCAATCCTTTACTTGGAAGTATTATTTTTGTAGTAAAATGGACAATTTTTGTTATTAAAGTAATGAATCTTTAAACATTTATCACGGCAATTTATTTATTTTTGTAATTGGGTCTTTTAATTATTAAGAATCAAGATTGTCAAAATTAATTAACAAATGTCATTAGATTAAAATCTTTATTTTAGTCATTAAATTATTCTTCTTTTTTTTTTCATTAAATCAAAGGGTTGGATTTGTAAAGGATGGTTATGAAATTTCAAGAGATATTAACAAGTATAACAGAAGTTATGGTCATTTCAATTTCCCAGTGACACGTGATACGTGATGCATAGCAAACTTTGATTGACATGTCTTTGCAGTGAACCATTATATCTCAGCTATAACAGGATCGTAGTTTCGTTTCCACATGTCTGGAAATATATATATATATATATATATATATATATATATATATATATATATATATTTGTATTTATGGTCAGAGTTGAAGAGTGTGCAATTTTTGTTTATGCCATTTTGCAAGATATTTTGGTATGCCGTAGATTGAACCCGCGGTTTCCTTTTCCAGATATGTTCCTAGAACGGATTTTTTTCAGTTTAATATTCTTCTGTGTCGTACGTTTTATTTTTCTTGTTGACGAATACCCGGATTTTCAGCTGCAAAATAATTAACGGATATCTGCAATGCTGTACGATTACTGCACATATAAATAAGGCATGAGTCATTTACTTTTGGTATAGAGGACATTTTTCCAATTTTGTTATTAGCATAAAATCAATTAGAAATAGATTAGTGACATTAAGTCTACTACCGAAAAACAATCACGAAACGGAGATTTCCAGAAAATCGGTTGTTAACCCTTCACCACATGAATATTGATGTAAAAATATAGGAATTTGCGAATAATAACTTAATGAACTTAAAATGGAATATAAAGCAGTGATTTTTTTCCCATGAAAACCGTGAAGATTCTGATCTTCAATGATGAATGAACAAACAGGGGAGACTGATCAGACAGCTCCTGGAAAGAGCTTCTGGTCTAGCCTGTTTAAAAATACGTCAAAATACGTCTATTGAAACACAGAGTTAATATTGAATGTAGACGTCTGGTTAATTTACTGATTTTAGATACTACTTTAATTCTCCTAAAAATGAGCAGTGTTTTACTTACTGACGATTTAAGAATATACATATTTATTTAGAATAAATGCAACTCGCATAGGATGTTTAGTCGAAATTCACCTTAAATAAAGATACACATATTTTATGTATATGAAACTTATCTTTTTTTCACAAAACGATTTGCGAATTTCTGAAGAGCCAATAAAATTCACTGTCATTTAAACTGATTAAAACAAAACGGTCCTGACAAAAGGTTACTTGGAGGTCATATAAAATGTAGCTAGTTGCACCTGACATGTTCGTGGTGTTATTTTTTCATGTTGTTGTTTGGTTAGGCCTTCTAGACATTAAGATTATAATATCATTGTCGATTAAATTCTTTCGAAATATTAAGCATTATATCAAATTTTTCTAGTATGGTCCATTTGGTATATTTGTATTTTTTGTCTTTTGGCTCACACCTTAGTTATAAAGGCGGTGCGTGCATGGTCCAGTGCAACTACTCGCTACGTAGAAGTTAGTTGACTGTTCTTATTATACAAGTTCTAATAAAATATTATAATCTCCCTTGATAGTTCCTGGGTTGGACCAGGGTTTTTGGCCTGGAAAAGTAACAAAAAATACCCTAGTCCCTACCGACGCTTCAACCTGTATCTTGTAATCGATATCGGAATGGGGGGAGGGGTACAGACCTCAGTCATTGTGCAATTCTTGCAATCATAATGCTTTACGATGCTTTACGGCAAAACCATTTGGTATTAATTGGATCACTAAAGCAAAGAACAAGACAAATCAAGCCAATGAAATGTGCCCGTTTAAATTTTAATTTTATTTCTAAGTTTTGGGAATCGGTCGATAAATAAGCCCACCTTTCTGACTGATTATGATTAATTAGTGACTTTTGTACTAATACTTGCAAACTGTTCTCTTATATCGAACTGTACAAAGAATTCAAAGCTTCTGTAACTTATGGTGAATATTTAATACATATCAATATAATCTGAATGTCGTTGGCTATTATTTGTACTATATAATCATTTTGTCAAGATATTTCTCTTTGCAATGCAGTACACAACGGACAGACGGCGTCGAGCTATGAAATCAGATAAAAAGCTTACGGTTAAGTTCTTACCAACCGAAAACCGCTTCTCTGTCTAAAATTTGGGGGAAAAAAATGCCTATTAATATGTTGACGAATAAAATCATCCCCGATCAGCGCGATCTTTGAGAACTAGTCGTCGACGTACTGATTAATCGGTCCAACATTACATAACACTATGATGCACACAGTCCTCAGCAATTATCTTCTCGAAACTAAACTAAGTCTTTATTTTGTTATCCTATTTTATTTCTTTGTGATCATCTTAAAAAGGTATATTGTCCTACTGAAGTCATTTAGAAAAGAGAATATGCGTTTGATCAAATAATTCCTATTGTAGTACCTGAAACTGACACAAGGAAAAGTAAATCAGAGAGTAACTGTAATTGTTTATAATAAATGATGCACCTTTTTCAAATTAAGATTTAATTGATGATAATAAAACTTTTTAGTGCAATCGGATAAATTGGCACACGATGCAAAATCTAACATATGAAGAAGTGAAATAACGGTAAAATATATCATGTATTACATTGTTTCAGCTACCTTTTTCGTGTAACCAGGTGAGGAAAAATGTCCAGAAAAGGAACGGGACTCCCTTGCTCCCGAACCGCTATATCAAACTGATAAGCTACTTATAGGGTCTCAAATTTGAAATTCGTCCCCGAATTAAAAGTAGTACTACTTTGAACATACGATCAGGCTGTTCCATTAGAAACACAATTGATACTGTAAATTTGTTTTATAAAACAAAACAAAAAATAAATAAAAAATATAAACTCTGAATATATATCAATTTTTCGACACAAATTCTAGGCTGGTGTTCAGATTTTTTTGCGGATTTTGGGTCTTGATACATTGTACGTACAAGAATCGTATATCAGAAATCAACATTCTTCTTGATATTTACGGTAAAACCTTACTAACTTGAGCGATAAGCTTTTAAAGAAAATAGATCAGATGGATCCCATTTATATTTATACGAAATAACATTGCATTCGGGAAATGATACAGTACGTGTAAAGACAGTGAAATCGAAAGGGGGACAATCGCACTAAGTTGAACTGCTGGACTTTCTGACGTCACTGCTTGCTAAATATGCTAAATACACGTCCTTCCCAGAAATATTGTCCTCAAATACACGTGCAGTAAATAAATCCAAAATAAAAAATAAAAAAAAAAACGAACACAAAATATTGTTTTACACTTGATAACATCTGCATAAAAAGATAGAAATAGAAACTAGTTGGCTGTGTTATTTTCATATTGAAAAAAAGAATAAAAAAAGAAACATTGTCCAATTGCAAGACAGATAATTTGCATATTCAAATTGCACTTATTTTACGATTTTCCTCATTTGCATAAACATCCAGTGGCGAAATCACCATATTCTGTCTTAAATGATCAATGGCCCTGACAGATTATTTTGAATTACAACAATTCCCATTTAGATATAATAATTATCTACAGAAGCAATGTATCTTATTTCCTAGTGTATGGATTATCCTTATAATTTCATGGTGTAAATATTCCAGAAGGCATCCAACCAGAGTTGCGTTATAGTTTTATGAATTTCATTTTCACTTCCACCCATGTATATTTTTTATCTTTGTGCACTTGAATAACCTCTTTGAATGATCAGTCTACAATATAATTTAATATTTTTCTGTAAGATGGTGCAAATCCTTAGAACTGTAAAACTGTCTAATGTTTGTTTGTTTGTTTGTTTGTTGGGTTTAACGCCCCACCGACAGTATTTCAGTCATTTAGAGACAATGTCTCCTAAACAGAAATAGTACTGCCACACTGCAGTATCACGCATGTGGCATGGGTTAACGCCATATACACCATTTATCCTAACCGGGCCAACCAGTCCTGCAACTACCCTTATATGCTAAGCGCCAAGCAAGGGAGCTATAACAGTACCATTTTTACGACTTTGGTATGTCGCGACCTGGGATCGAACCCACGACCTCCCGCTCCCGAGGCGGACGCTCTAACCACTCGGCCACCGAAGACGGTACGACTGTCTTAAGTTAATGTACTCCAGAAAATCTCGTATGTTTAAAATTATTTTTTTCATATTTCTGTAAAATTATGATATATTTACTGAAAAGCTATGCAATTAGTTTAAGCTTACCCTTTCAACGCCCGGCTTAGGTAAAATAACGTTGTTATTAAGGACACTTCTCATCTTTATATTATATTAAAATTAAGGTGAAAATTAAAAACAAAATATGTGTAATACATAAGACTAAGAATACCCAGTGCCCAAAGGTGAAATGAACGTATATTTGCTAAGCATTTAAAATAGATTATAAGGACATGGTCGTTGGTTACCATCTTTGTAACCGTTGTTGTTGTTGTTGTTGTTGTTGTTGTGGTGGTGGTGGTGGTGGTTGTTGTTGTTGTTGTTGTTGTTGTAGTAGTAGTAGTAGTAGTAGTAGTAGTATTGGAGTTTACCGTCGCTGCGATAGTATTTCAATCATATAGCGACGTCCAGCTAATTACAGGTGGAGGAAGACCCCGAGTACACAGAGGTACCCGGGTAGAACCACTGACCTACCGTAAGCCAGCTGGAAGGCTTCCTCACATGAAAAATCCGAAGTCCCAACCGGATTCGAACCCACAGCGGTGAGGGGCTGAGAGATTTGTAGTCCACGACTGTAACCGCTCGGCCACGGCGGCCCCCTGTAACCTTTGATATACATGTACGTGTATATGATACATGATGGATGATTAATTTTGAAAAATGTATCATAATGTAACACATAGTTTAATGGCCAATTATGGAAGTGTTATGTTACCTATATTTTATTTTCACCAATCGGTTACTATTTTTTGTTAAAATATTAGATATGAAATGTTCATCCTATTTGACATGATTTTTCTAATTAGGCAAATAACTGGAATGGGATAATGTTATACACTGCATGATAATCACGTAATGATTCCTGTTTTCAATTTCTTGCTGTATGTATACATATTTTAATTATATTATTCTAGCAAATGAAGCATGCACGTATGTATCGTGTCTATTGATAAACATACACTTTTTAAAAAGAATACGGTGATATGACGTTATGTATATGTACATAATGTGCATAGCAAGTAAACACCCTAATATTTTGAATTCCTCCAATATTTGTTTACTCAAGTATAGGATAGAGTCTGTTAAGACATCTCTACAGACAATAGAAGAGCGAAGCGAGCGCAGGCCTCTGTTGTCTGCATTTGCAAACCGTTGATTTTGTCAAAAATGATCAAAAAACTATCTTGCACATAGCAAAATATAAAATAGAAAGGTGTACTTTTGAAATAAATCGCTAATAAATTTGAATTTTCAAAGCCTTTAACTGGCTACAAATTAAGATCTTCTAGGTAGTAGTAGAAGAATGATTGGATGTTACAGTGTGAGTAAGTCTGGTAGTCTTGACAAACGTCATTGAGTTGGAGGCATTTGTGAAAAAACGATTTTATTTCATTAATCAGCAAACAAACTGAAGTTGCATTCAAAATCCCTTCATCGAAAATACGCCATTTTTCATCACTGTATACCATAGAAAATAAAGAGTTTACTGAAATATTTCTCTGTATGGACATGATTACAATGTCTCATCTTGATGGTATTAACTATAAACAAACGGTATATAACGCCATGTAGCAGACTGATCTTATTCCATACTTTTCGCTTATGTTATTTTCATTGAACCTTTTTTTATCATAAATGGTGAGTTTTGACTCTACATTCTTCCGGACCAAAGAAAGCCAAATTCAATGTGAATATATCCGAAGCAATCCTTTGTACGTAACTGTTTCAAATATCGATATTCCCATTTACAGAAAATTGATTCATTTTATATGTTCGGACCACATAGGCAAAGAGAAACAAGGGGGGAAAGGTGGCCCTGAAGACGCTCACCTGAGAAATATTGCCCTGATTGCATGTTACTATAGTATAGCATAGTAACTGTTGTACTGAATACATAAGCCATACAGAAATACAGCAAGATCTTTTCATTTCTACAAACAAAACAGTACATGTGGTCAAAATTTGAAGGTTGTAGTATAAAATATCCTAAGTAATATTAAAAGGACCATAACCATTGACTTTATTGGTTGATATCAGCCATAATCGACATTGCCTAAGAGATTATGGCCATAAGCATTGTCATAAAGTTTGAAGACGATTCCTTTAGAAAGATTCTTGAGTGCAAAGAAGTGAGCATTTTTATATTAAACAGGCCATAATTCTTGACCAAATAGGCCGATATCAGCCATAATCAAACTTGGCCTAGAGATTATAGGTATAATTACTGCTTGAGAAATATAGCTGCTAAGTGCAAACGAAGTGAAATCTGTGTTTTATTATAGTAAAATGGCCATAACTTTTGACCTTATTGGTCGATATCAGCAATAATTGAACTTGGCCGAGAGATGAGGGTTCTAAACATGTTCATAAAATTTTGAAGATGGCTGCTTAAGAAATATAGTTGTTAGAGTGGAAACGAAGTGAAATCTGACTTTTTTTTAAATATTAAATAATAAAGGGTCATAGTCTTGACCTAACTGCCGATATCAACAATAATCGAACTTGGCCGAGAGATTATGCAATAAACATTGTCATAAAGTTTGAAGTTTTAATATAAAAAGGCCACAACTCCTCACCAATCTGGCGATATCAGCCATAATCGAATTTGGCCCAAGGGTTATAGGTATAATCCTTGTCATTAAGTTTGAAGATGATTGCCTAAGCAATGAAGTTGCTAGAGTGAAAACAAACTAACCGTGGACGGACGGACAATCATCGATCCTAATAGCCTATCCTGAGCAAATGTGCTCAGGTGAGCTAAAAAAGAAGGGAGGATAAGCAAGACATTCTAGTGTGTACAGAAAAATACTAATGGGTGCCTGCCATTAACTAAACAATTCATTAATGCCGTTATTATCACTCTTCAAATATAACTTTATTCTGCCATTGAATGCCGAGTCGGATTTCTTGCAGTAATAACAAAGATCTGATTCTGTCGTCTTTTTCCCCACACAGAGTTCCTGAAGGAGTGTTGCTTCGAACTAATATAACGCAGATAGCTCGTAGTTCATTTGGAATCAGTCCATCACTTTAAGTGTCAGGAAGTCTTTAATGAAGAAAAAAGAAAGAGCATAGTGTTTTGTCTCATTCGTTAATAAGCAATACTAAGCTGATGTTTTGAATGAAGGGTTTTCATTTCGATAAACTAGTATGGACCCATTAAAAGACAGAACTTATGAATAACTGTATTTTACCATTAATATCATTGTTGTTATCGTTTTAAGTGGTTTAAGTAGTAATGAAGCAAAAATGGCATCTGGTACCAAAGATTCCGTACAATTTTCCGGCGTTTTATTCTTTTATTTTTTTATTTTATTTTTTTGTTGTTGTTTTATGTCCAGTAGAATTTGAGTAAAATATTTCGCCTGAAATTGTAAGACAATTGTTTTAGGTTATGTACTAGTTAATTGATGATTTTGACTGACAATTAGAGCGCAATTTAAACCGGAAAACAAGCTATCAGAAGATCAAGAAGGCTTTGTTAAAGCCGTTTACCTAATGGATTCTTTATAATCGAACAGATTCTGCCTCTACACTGTTACACTAAATTATAAAGACTAGAAGGTTTTTTTTTCTTCTAATCGATTAAATAAAATACGCCAGTAATCGAAAACGACATTTAATGACGTAAATCTTATCCACTCGGAATCGTTTCCCTCTCTAGGATAATGAACAAAAAAGGACTATTGGTAATTTTAATTCAACTAATTTATTAGCATGTCATAAACTACTTTAATGATTACATTTACTAATGATACTAATGGTGATGGACGATTTATCAGTTCGTTGGTTTGCTTGTTTGTTGAGGTAAACGTTCATTCTAAAGTATCTCGGTTAGTTCGATACTAAAAACTACTAGTAGCGTTATTTGAAGTATATGGGTATAAAACACTTTTGGCTCTGCCGTGTGTATAGAAGTTAAAATGCATAAATAGGAACTAATGTTCTATTTGCATAAGATAGTTTTTTTATCAACTGAATACATGTTTGCAACGGATAATTATACCTCAGCTATAACACAAAGAAACATTAAGCAAAACACGGTTTACAGAACATCTTTATATAAATGTACCTACCACTGATTGTGTTGTGGTGATTTATTTTTCATATAGAATAGCGCAGGGAATAGCTGTATTTTTGCTTTAAAAAATCTTCAAACATAAGGCCAGAGTTTAAGAGCGTGCAGATTTTGATTACCTTCAACGGACTATGCCGTTTTGTATTATATTTTGGTATGCCGTACCTTTAGGTAGAACTCGCGGCCTCCCTTTCTGGAGAAAGTTTGTAGAACGGAATTTTAATTTAACACTCTTTTGGTTTAAACAATATTTATTTGCCATATGATACATTTAATACATGTATACATTGTTACGAAATAAAGCTAGAATTGGAAAAAAGTTGATTTACAACTTATATAAATCCCTCTTCTAGGAAAAAAACAGTACGTTAGTGCGCAAACAGTTATGTTTGGACACAAGAGGCAAACACGTTTATTTTTCTTTTAAACAAATACAGAGATTTTCGTCTGAAAAATAATTAACGGATGTCTGTAATGATATACAATTCGTGTGCATAAGAAAAAGGCTGGGTTTATTTGCTTTTGACATTGGGGACATTTTTTAATATATTTTGATATACCAAGTTGTATAAACTATCATGACAGCATTAGAAATAGCTTATTGAAATTAAGACTTCTGCTGAACCGGAGATTTCTAATGTACCGGTGATAAGCCTCAGTCCTGTGAATCTTAATGTACAAATACATGCATATGCCTTGGCGAATAATAACTTAATGAACTTAAAATTCATGAACACTGTAAAATTTGAGCTTCAATGATGACTGAACAAAATTGGGAAGATTAATCAGGCAGCTCCTGAAACGCGCTGTTTGTCTGCCCTGTAATACGTCTGTTTGAATGAAAGATGTCCTCTTTGATGATGGTAGATACAAGTTTTCTTTACCACGAACAGAGCAGTATTTTTATATCCGATTTAGTAATACAATCATGGGGCAGGTATGAATAGCGAAATGGACTCCATTACACGAAATGGACCGAGAATAGTGAAATGGACAGTTTATCTTAATACTACGGCATTTTTTTGTAAAATATTTAGTGGTTTAGATAATAATTGATTAGAATATATCAATAGCTAGAAGTCAGACCAAAAAAATATTTTTTTAGATAATATAATAAGATTTGCCCATTTCAACGAAACCGATCCATTTATTCATCATTGTTATTCTGCAATATTTAGATGGTAAATGGTATTAATGAGTTCAGCCGACAATGACGAAATGTATATTGAGAATAAATGCTACTCTCATAAAATGTTTGATCGAAATTTAATTAGTATACTTTACAAATTGCAAAGGAGAAGTAAATACACATAAACTTATCATTTTACGAATTATATTCGTAAACAATTATATGTCATATTTGTTCAAATAAATAACTGATGATTTAGACGTTCATTATGACATAAAGCTATTTTGCATCGTAAGGTAAGTATGTTCTGAGCAAAATCAGAACTCCCTGAAGTACAAAAATGACTAGTATGCCACTGTAACTTGCCTAACTTTGAAATAGCAGGCTTTTTATATACAAAAACATCAACAAACTTTATTGCATTACACATACAAGATGTTTAGAGCAAACAAAAAGAGGAGGCCATGATCCATTCCAAAAGAAATTATTATTATTTGTTGTTGTTGTTTTCACGTGAAATTTTTTTATCTAACTTTATAAGTAGAACCTTACACATGCACCAAATTATTACTGAAATAGGCTTCATTATATATATGTATGATTTAAAATCGAATGAAAACACGACATTTTTCCAAAATAATGCCCTTTTAATATCCTTGAGTATGTTTCTCAAATTCTGTGATAAAATCTGAAAATCGAACAAAATAATCGTGATGCATACAAAACAAAACAGGCTTTATACACTGTCCTAGTAATGATTAATTTGATTGTTTTGTTGTCTTTTTTAAGTGGTTGCACATAACATATTCAACACGTTAATAATGACTTCATTTTCCGAAAATCGAATATTTCCCGACTTTTATTTTCCTAAATGTTCCAAATAATAATAATAAATTTTTTTTAGATTAAATGGTATTCTTAGTATATTAACTAACATCGGGGAATGTTGATTGAAAGAAAATATAACCATGTACATCTGAACGTAGAACATGACTTTATTTCTTTTGCACATAATACTTCTATTGAAAAGACGCGTTTGAAATGCCAAAAATATCAGAGTTACAGAGGTTAATGCTCGAATTACTCTGGAAATGAAAAGATAAGGACGTAAAACCAATAAAAGTGTTTCAGTACGAGCACAATATATTCGTCATGATCCATATTTAAATATTTTCATGAGGTGATATGTTATTATTAATAACACTAAAGAATATGTATTGTTTAACACACAGGAGCAAGTGCGACACTGCAAATTAACATTAAATAAAAAATATACATTTATGGTATGGTTGTATTTTTCAGCGCTGCCCCATGGCGCGATATTTCACAGAGTAATACAAACTTGTTCTAAAAACTGAACTCCGTAAAATATCAGTTGTCGTTGACATAAATGAAGAAGAATAGAAATACTTTATTCTGACAAATTTCTTTTGAGGTTTTGAAAATATCTTTTCAATTGAAAGAAATATTCAACCTTGATACGAGTGCCTATAAAATTGTCTCGCTTAAATTCTATTCTATGTTTGGTGCTGGGAATTGGTCAGTCAGTCAACACATTCTTCTGATTGACGATGATAAATCAGTGACATTTACACTTATAATTTTAAACTGTTATTTCATATACAGCCAATACTAAGAATTCAAACTTTCTGCAACTAGATGGATATTAAAACACGTCAAAACAATAGGAAATATCTTTAGTATTAATTGTTCTTCGATCATTTTACTCTTCGCAATGTCCTCGGATAAATCATTTTAAAGCACAATATTTCAGTTTAGATCAAATAAGTATTTACAGAAACAATGTATCTCATTGCCTAAGTTTAAATTTTATTTTAAGTTTTATGGGCATTACAAATCCAGAGTGCATCACACTAGAGTTGCGTTACAGTTTTATGGATGTCATTTTCGCTTTTACTCATGACAATTCTCATCTTATAAGCACTTAAGTCACCTCTGATAATGATCAGTTAATTAAAACACTATCATTGTATAAAGAGAAGCAATCCTTTGGCATTTTATATTGTTTTCAGAACTGTACACATGTTTTAAACTGATGTACTTTAGAAATGTTTGTTTGAAATTAATGGTCTCATATTTCTGTGAAGTAATGATATATTTACTAAAATACAAAAAGAAATGGTAAGAGCTAAACTATTTTACCCTTTGTAAAATAACAGTGTTAATAATACCGCTACTTGCATGCACTTCCGATTATTTGTTACCCAGAGATTCGTATAACTATAGAACACATTGATAACAAAGATTGAAGCAATGTATTGCCTCACATTGTAGCAGACTATGACTATTGATAAAAATTAAAACACAACCTTATTTATTATTATTATTATTCAATTATATTTTTCTCTCTTCACACTATTCTATTTTGTTTAACGAATTGATTTTCAGAGCTTTCTGGTGACAGATATTCTGACGAACCTGTGCATATTGAGTTATCTGAAATCACAAACGCAATCCCTAGAGGTGAACATTATATAACACTATATCATAGACTGTTCTGAGTTCATACAATTCGCATAGGTTATTCTCCTTAAAAACACTACACGCATATATTCTTCCAGACCAAAGAAAGCCAAATTCAATGTGAACTAATCATTGACAATCCTTAGTCCCCAAATATTTTCAATTATACCCATGAACAGAAAATTGATTTTTACTCATGATCTCGGTGCACATTGGAACAAAGACAGAAATACGGGGATAAGCAAGAAATTCTAGTCTTTACAGAAACATACTAATGGGTGCCTTCCTACCAAACAACGCTATCTCTCTAAAAATGTCATAGAATTTGATTCTGCCATTGAAGGCGAAGTCTGATTTCTTGCAGTAATAACAAAAGACCTGACTCCTTTTTCGAGAAGAGTGTTGATTCAGACCTATAAAAAACACAGACAGATCGTCTTTAATTTGGAATATGACCATCTCTACAGTCTTTCCTGAACGCAAAAGAAAGAATTTCTCTTCCGTTTATAAGGAATCTCAAACTTCTTTTTTTATTTCCGTCATACAGTCGATAATTAGAAATGTTAACACCGTTGTTTGTTTTGTTGTGTTGTTGTTGTTGTATATTTCAAATAAACAAAAATCACATCTTGTATTTAAGATATTGTGCCATCGTTGTATTTGTTGTTGTGATGGTGTCGTTGTTGTTGTTGTTTACTATAGCATTTGATTAATATTGTTTCATTAACTTTATTACTGTAAAACAATTATTATGGGAAATGTACTTGCTAATTGTGAACGGGAACGCATTCAATGAATGCGTTGTTATAGCCGTTTATCTAATGGATGCTATATGATCAAATAGATTCTATACCTACGCTGTAAACGCAAAAATATAAAAATTCAAAACGGATTTCCTGTCTCTAATCGATTTGAATAATACACGTCAGTAATCTGCATACATTTAATGACGTAATTATTATCCACTCTGAAGATATCATTCCCTTGAAAATAAACTTTCGGTAATTTTAATTTAAATTTTTATTGTTCAATTGTTTGTTCGCTTGCTTGTTTGTTGAGTTACACGTCCAACCTAAAGTATCCCTGTTGGTTTGATACTAGAGAGGACTAGTAATGCTGCCACGTTGCATTATAACACCATCGGTATGTGACATGGTACCACTTCTCAAGATATTTGGATACTAAAGATGACTAGTACTGCTATTAGCTGTATATGAGTATAAATTATATGAGGATCTGCCGCGTTTATAGAAGTTCAAGAACATGAAAAGGAATCAATGTTCTCTTTACATAACCTACCTTCACTTATTATCACCAAGAATACATTTTTCTTTTGCAATGGGCAATTTTTCCTCAACCATAACAGGACAAATTAAGTAATACATAGTTTACAGAAAACCCGATATTATGCAGTGGATTTGTTGTGAAAATTTATTTAGAGAAGGAAATGTCTGCATCTTTATATAAAATGTCAGAGATAAAGAGCGTACAAATTTGATTATCCTGAAACGAACATTTGTATTATATTTAGGTATGTCGTAGCCGTAGAAATAACCCGCGTCCTCCTTTTCCGAAGATGGTTCTTAGAACGGAATTTTATTTTATTCTGTAGAAACGAGAGGCAACAACATTTTATTTTTCTTGTAGAAAAATACACAGATTTTCGGCTGCAAAATAAGTAACGTTTATCTACGGATATCTAATTATTTTGTTATTAGTATTAACTAAAATGACAATAATCACAAATAGATTGATATTGACATTACATCTACTACCGAAAGACAATCACGAACCGGAGATTTCCAAAGTACCGGTAATATTGATGTATGTCTTATTTAATATTGACTTAATAAACTCAAAATGGTATATGAAACATTGGATTGTTCTCTGGAATGAAAACTGGTTAGATTTTGAGCCAAAGTCAAATACAATGTACCCAGATGCACCTGACATTCTTTTGTTTGTGGTGATTTTTTTTCCTTCATATTGTTGTGGTTTGATAAGGTTTTCTATACATTAAGATTTTAAAACTGTTATCGTTATAATCTTTCGAAAAAATAAGCATTATATCTTATTATGAATAAACTCTCGATGAAACGTTCCTTTTTTAAGATGTCTTTCATGTGACCAAGATACATAGAGTTTACCATCCAGTGACCAGATATGAGATATGGCTATATGGGTTGGTGTAGCTTAATAAACACACACTACCGATCTCCTTAGAAAACCTTCTCGTATGTCCAAATCCAGTCTGCTTACCATTGCCTTAAACAATACGATTACAGATTGTAATTAAGACAGGGCGCAGACGAAAATATTTTCCTAACAAGCGTATTGAAAATCTCTTCGAACATGAATGTGTCTAAGAGATTATACGATAGCATGTCTGGGCTCGTAAAAACTGAATTTAGATTATCAGTTGAATTCAACCTGTATTTGTATATTAGTTGTATTATTTGTTCCTGATAAATGTGACTCTACTTCCAAATATATTGAATGGAAGCAAACTGCAAGTACACAACAAATAGTGTAACAATACAAAGTATTATCATGGTAAACACTGATATGGTTTCAAGTTTTATGTTTTTATTTTCAAATTCAATTGGGGCTATTGAGCACATAGTGAGACATCATGTAATATTAACTAAAGCATTTGTTATGAATAGATCTCCATATCAGGAGCGTTTTTAATTTACGTCAGTCATGAGCAGCGATGATTCCATAGGATTTAAGTGTGTGTGTCCTCTTGTGATTCTTTCGTCATATGTACTTGTACTTATCTCGTAACAAACCGGAAAACATTGTAAGTAAAGTGCTTTTCGTGATACGCTGGAGGTTTCCTGAATGCTAGGAAATACTGTACATCTGACCACAGGAGTTTGAAGTTCTATCAATAAATATGTGCTCTAGATCTAGTAAAAAATGAGTCCCGTATACTACATAATAAAAAATAAAAGGAGTGCAACGCCTTTTCGCCACCCAAGCCACGTTTGGTTGAATTATCCCTTTCCCTCATAGAGGAAACCATGAAAAGACCTATGCGAACAGCATAAAACCAGATCTGCCTGCGAGTAACTCGCAGGCTGGTCAGGTTTTATGCTGTTCGCTGCTCCTCAGTGGTCTGGAAATGAGGATTTTGTAATTAAATTTGGTATGGTTTAACTGTGGTTTTCTGCTGATCAGGCTTTATGTGGCCCTTATACTGTTATCTGACAAAGGTTAAGAATCATTAGGACCTATATGTAGGGCACGATATTTTGCTTCGCATGTGCTGTATCCCAATAAATTATTAAAGAATTAAACTTACAGCAGCTTCATCGAAAAAACATACTGCTTGCGGCAGCTTAAAAGTTTCTGCTAATATGTAGGGAAAAATTGAAGTGCTACGGACTTCGATCATTGTGCAGTTATTGTAACCATGATGCTTTACGGCAGTACCATTTGACATTAATTGGATTACTAAAGTAATGAACAAGACAGACAAGTCAAGCCCAAAGGAGATTGGGGTTAGACTGACATCATCAAGATGTGTCTGGAAATGCTTAGCGATTCTGTACCAGTCATAGATAACTAGCTATTAACCGCTGCAATATGACCGATAAATGTTTTCTCTATATTTTAGGCTTAAATTTTAATATTCTGATGATGCCCTAAATAGTAAATTTTAAATAGAGTAATTTTTTTCTGCCAGTGCGGAATCATTTAATTTTTTAACAATCTTGATTCAAAATTAAGAACTCCCTGCAGTAAAAAATGATTAGTATGCCACTATGACTTGCAGAACTTTGAACAAGTAGGCTTTTGTCTATACATACTATGGATCAATTAATCATAGCTATTTCCCATTGTAACTATACCCGAGGACCTTATTAAAGCCTCTTGCATAAAACTTAGATATTTAGATCATTTTTTTTCAAGGAAAATTTGCAATCTTACTTGATAAGTAAAACCTTACACAGACTCCAATCTGTTACTGAAATATGCCTCATTACATATAGAAATGATCTTAAATCGTTTGAAGACACGACATTTTTTCCAAAATGATGAAGTCCTTGCGTATAAAAGGTTAAAGTGTTTGTTTATTATAGTGTCACCCCTATTGAAAGGGCCACCAGTTTTGACTTATGAGACACCTCTTTGCTTTTACAAGTACTTCCCCGGTTTCCTCCTATATGCCAGGCACCAGGCAGGAAGACAACCAGTAACCATTATTTAATTAGCTCACCAACCGGCCATATCCGAACGTTCCTCTGCCGGGAATCGAACCTTCGACCTCCCGCTTCCACGGCGTATGCCTTAACCACTAGACCACGGGATCGGTATCCTTGCGTATATTCACCAATATCTTGAATTTAATCTCATTCAAATTAAATAATATTAATGCTTCAGAACAAATCAGATTTTAAACGCTGTCCTAGTAATGGTTAATTTTGGTGATTTTGATGATTTTTTCTATGTGATTGCACATATCGAATTCAACAAGTAAATGATGATTCTATTTCCGAAATTCGAGTATTTCACAACTTCATTTTCATACACTTTCCAAAAATATTAAAAAAATAAATAAAACAAGAATACATGGTATCCTTCGCATATATTTTAATTGGGGAATTTTGATTGATAGAAGTGTATATCTTTACTTAAAACGTAACTTGAACATTCTATATCTATATACATTTGTATATATATATATGAGACGTATTTGAAATAAATATCTTTGATTTCAGAGGGTAATGCTCGTATTTTTCCTCAAATGAGAGATAATGACGGTAAAATCAATAAAAGTGCACCAATTAACAACTGCTTAATCAATGGTATCTATATGAACTATGTACATAAAGCACACTGTCAGTGACTTTCCAAATCTTGTATTCGTCATGATCCATATTTATAAAATATCTTAAGGTGATATGTTATTATAAGTTACTTTAGACATCATGTATTTTGTTTAACACAAAGGCGCAGGTGCGACATCGCAAATGAATATCAAATAATGGATTTATTTCTGGTCTTAAATCGTGGACGGATGTGTGTTTGAGCGCTGCCCAAGGGCGTTCATACAAACTTGTTCTAAAAATGAAAATCCGTCTAGACTTTAAATAACAGTTTTCGTTGACATTTAAACAAATTAGGTAGAGGAATATATTCTGACAAAACTCATTAGAGATTTTGAAAATATCGTTGCAGATGCAAGAAATATGCTTATTTGATATGAGAGCACATGAAGTGTGACCGCTTAAATTTAATTCTATATTATAGTGTTGGGAATTGGTCGATTAATCAGCCTGCTTTTCTGACTGATTTTCCACACTGACTGATTAAGAGTAATAAGCGACTTATACATGTATACTTATACTTGTAAACTGTCATTTTATTACAACCCATCATCGGAAGCCCACGAGCGCTCATTCCGTTACTTCATACATAGCCACGCCACTATTCGCAGCCCCACAAGGTAGTGGGGATTTTTGGACCAATAGAAACTCTCGGACTTAGGCACTTAGACAAACCTTTACCGACTTACAAATGGATCTCCAACTGAATATGAAAAATCAATATTCTTTTTGATACCTACATTGCAAAGTTTAATAACTTATTTGATACGCTTATTCAAAGAAAATAAATAAGATGGATCCCATTTATATCTATACGAAATAACAATGCATCCGGAAAATGATACAGTCGGTTTAGAGGCAGTGAAATTGGGGGAAATTCGCACTAAGTTGAACTGCTGCACTCAATGATCTCACTGCTTGCTAAATATGCTAATATACGTCCTTCCCAGAACGATTGTCCGAACTAGAAGAAAAATAGAGAATCGAAGAAATATTGTTTTACACTTGATAACATCTGCATAAAAAGATAAAAATTAAAACCAGTTGACTGTGTTATTCATTCATATTTGAAAAAAAAAAGGCAGAATAAAAAAGAAACATTGTCCAGATGCAAGACAGATAATTTGCATATTCAAATTGCACTCATTTTACGGTTTTCCTCATTTGCATAAACATCTCAAGGCGTAATCACCATATTCTGTCTTAAATGATCAATGGCCCTGACAGATTATTTTGAATTACAACAATTCCCATTCAAATATAATAATTATCTACAGAAACAAAGTATCTTATTTCTTGGTGTATAGATTATCTCTAAAATATTATGGTGTAGACATCAAGACGGCAGCCGACCGGAGTTGTGTTAGAGTTTTATGAATTTCATTTTTGCTTCCACCCATGTACAATTTTCACATTTTTGCACTGAATGATCAGTGTTAATTCTAATTAATCAGATAATTATTCAAAAAAAGGCAAACTGCTTTAGCTACTGATTTTTTTTCAGAACTCTACTACTGGTTTAAATTAATGTACTCTAGAAATGCTCATATGTATAAAATTAATGTTCTCTTATTTCTATGAAGTTAAGATATATTTACAAAAAAAAATGTGAAGATTTAATGAAAGCTTACCCTGTCAAAGACTGGCTTGGTAAAGTCAAAGACCGGCTTGGTGTATTAGCGTTGTTATCAACGCCGTTTCTCATCTTTATATCATATTAAGATTTACGTGAAAATTGAAATATACATGCATAACATATGAGACAATGACTACTCAAAGGTGACATGAACCTATATTAACAAAGCCTATAAAACAGAATTATATATGTTGGTTACTCTCTCTCTCTCTCTCTCTCTCTCTGTAACGTTTGAGATATATGTACATATATGATATATAACTATATCGAATGCATTTTTTCTCAAAATTTTGCAACACTCTCATACACTAAGCATGTCTTTGTCAAGTTTTATTCATACACTAAGCATGTCCGAGTCAGTTTATATTCATACACTCATATGCATGTCTGAATCAAGTTACATGAAATATCGTAAAGTTTCTATGTATGTGTGTGTTCAGAAAATGTACTTATTCTGATATATGTAAAAAAATTCGACGTCAGCTTTTTACTCAAATTCTTTTTTTTAAGAGCTGACTACGTGAAGTCCAAGGGACACTACTCTGATCGAAAAAAATCTTTATAAACGTCAGCGAAAAAAAACCTAAACCCTTAAACAAACAGATCAGAGATCAGATTTATTTTGATTTAAACTAATGAATAATGATGACGATCATCATCACTTAGTCTACAATTTTTAGCCACAATATCTTCCTAACCACGACTATGATGATGGTGATGTTTAAGGTAAAGAAGTATTCGGAATACCTTGCCCATTTTACGAAATAACTGAACACCGACGGATATGGCCGAGTAGTTGCGATTAGTACAGAGAATAGTGACAAAAATATGAAGCAAAGTGCACAATGTACTGAGAGATTTCGACAAGATTTATATCATGGTGTAATAGTTGTAATTCAAACTGCAGCGTTAACTTGACAGAGGCAAAGGTCATTTGACGTCAAAAACTCGAAACGTATTGGTAAGCCGGCTGAACTCGCTCTAGTTTTATGATTACCCCGTCGGCAGCCTCTCTTGAACTTTGATTTGTTTTATAATAATCCAGAGTGAGGTTCCATTAAAAGATTATATACATACGGTTGTCATGACCTTACAGTCGCATTAAATTGATACGCTACTGAGCGCGGAAGGATACAGTACGGTAAAATGGTTGTGATATTTATGCAAGTAAACAATTCCTGCTTTTGGTTTAACGCTACGTAAGACTGGCGGCCACCGACAGACTAATTACAATCTAATATATCGACGCAATAATTAAGCTCCTAAAGGAATATAGTTTGCATTTATAGCTCTATAAGACGCTAGTGCACATTTGACATAATAAATTTTACCGAATTGGACATGTACTAGTCTTACAGACATAATACAGCTAGGGGTGACATCCTTTGGGCATACTTGAGGAACTGACGTCATATATATATAAAAGAAAGTCATATTCGAAATCAAATAAGCTGGTAATGCAGCAGGTAGTAACATATGTCTACCAGATTATATGCAATAGATACATCGAGGGTAAATATTGGCCTCAGCGAGTGGCAATTGTCTTCGTTATATTAGTTTAAATTTATTTATTTTACGTCGATTGGGAAACAAGTTCTTTCAACTTATACTAATCCCTCTCGGCGGTTCCTGGGTTGGACTAGTACTTTGCGCCCGGGAAGGTCGTGAAGAATTATTGCCTCCAACGGGGTTCGAACCCACAACCTTCGGATCCGTATTCGGATGCGTTACCGCCGCAACATGGCGCCCTTCGTTATATTAATATCGTTTAATTAATAGCATATGGTGCAATACATTGTTCCTACATCAGTAAATATCCCTACTCTTGGCGACCATTTCGAAAGGCAAATGCAATAGATTTTTTTATAAATTGCATAGAAGAAGAAATTTCATAATTCTGCCAATTCATATTTTTAAGATGAAATATTTCTATTATGTATATATGCACAAACAGTACAGAAAGAAAGTGTTGGTCCATCCTCAAACAAAATAAACAGTGTTATTTTATTGGTTTAATGGTTTTACCTTTGAATTTTAAATTTATCAAAATATTATTTTCATATTTAACATTATTAATTTAAGCTGTTCAATTTGACATACATTTCAGAAAAATAGACTGAAAAATAAAAGCGCAGTGGTGATTTGAAAACAGCAAGTAGTCTCAACTTTCTGCCTGCATAAACTTAAACCTCTCAAGATGGCTGCCAAAAAGTATCTTATCAGTATCTATGACATCACACGGGAACTATGTATAAGATATGGTGGTATTGTTTTGGTATGGTTTATGTCAATGACGTAATGAAGTGGTTATTGTCTTAAAGGTGAATAGCATTTCCGTATAATGTTTGCGTTTATTCCATTATTGTTAATCCCTTAAGTTAATTCATCCATTATTGAATTGCGATCATGGTTCATCAAATGATCATTGGATTTTTAAGCAAATACAAACATTCATAGACTTAAAACAGCGTTTAACTCCAAGTCATTGGATGATAGTATCTGCATCGAAGTCTTTTTAAGCATTTGAAGGATGATTATTATAATTTAATGATGGATGGAATACCTTAATCTAGCTACAGTTAGTTTACTGATAACTGATAGATAAATCTAAAAAGCAAAATCACGAACCTATATTTCGATGTTTCAACAAGATTTATGCTCATATAATTATGCAGATTAAGAAACAAGAAATTTAAGCTATTCTTTCTCGATGTACCCTGGGTTTGCCCAGTACCTTGAGCTTGGGTATGTCATAACGATAGAATTCGATTCCACAGCCTGGGGATATGCAGTCATGTGCAATGACATTGGGCCACAGCGACCTTGATGTATCAAATTACTATATTTATTTTTATATAACACAAGAGACAGCGTACATTCAAGGTAAGTTAATTAATATGCTTTCCTAGAAAAAAGAATGTATATTTACAATTTATCATACTATTTATTCTTCCCAACTTGATAACTTAATAATATGTTACTATACATAATTATATTTGTCTGAGACGCACGTCTACATAGAAACTGAAATTGGTATTATATGGAAATGGATTTCTTTTTTAATTTTACAATTCAAAATACAACTTCTACAGAGGAAATGATTTTAACATTGTGTACAATTTAGACAAAAAGTTGCTAAAGCTTTTAAAATATAATGAAATACAAATGTATCTGATTGTTTGTTTGCTTGTTTGTTTGTTTGTTTATTTGGTTTAACGACAGCATTTCAGTCATTTGCACTTATATCTACTTGAGAAAGATAATGTGCTGCCACATTGCAGTATCACGCCGTAGACATGTGGCATGATACCACACCCAGTCACATTATCCTGACACCGGGCTATTTAGTCCTAGAACTATCCTTATATGCTGATCGCCAAGTAAGGGAGCTATACAAGTACCATCTGTACATGTATTTTATACATAGGTGCAGCTATAAATGAAAAATTGCAATCACAAATATACAGGTCCATTTGTAATTATACAGTAACAACTTTATTCGAGATACATTTGCAAATGTAATAAAATTGATAAATCCAAACTTAAGACTGCAACTAGACTCGTATGACACAGTTTCACTGTTTAAAGTTTTAACTTATTTATATTAGTTTAAATATATTTATTTTTACGTCGATTAGGAAACAAAATCTTACAACATATACTAATCCCTCTTAATGGTTTCTGGGTTGGACCAGTCCTTTGAGCCTAGGAAGGTCATAAAAGGTCCTCGCCCCCAACTGGGTTCGAACCCACAACCTTCGGATCCGTAATCGGGTACGTTACCTCTGGACCACGGCGCCCTCATAGTTTCAGTATTACAACTGCGTTTCAAAGAAAGCTATTTTTTTACGAGTATATTCACAGTTCTATAAACATCTCAAATATTTGCTATTGTATATACACAGTTGTAGTCTTATCTCAAATTTATAAAGAGGATGATAGTTGCACCTTTTGTAATGTTCATACTGAGACAATAATCCATCTGTTCTGGCAGTGTGAATATACTAAACATTTCTGGCATCAATTGAGAAACTACATAAATAACAAATGCAACACCCAGTTGGAAGAGTGGAAAGTGAATGAAATTTATTCGGAAAAAGCAACTTGGGTAGAGCTGTAAACACAATTCTGCTGCATGCTAAATATTTTATATATGGTAAAAAAATGAAAAATGAATTACCAAATATTGAACAATTTAAACATATAATTGTGAAAGTTTATAGTGTTGAAAAATATATAGCAATAAAGAATATGCAAATAGATAAATAGAAATCTTAACGCTCAGTAAACTTGTTGACTAAGTTAACATACTGTGAATTGTATTTATATATCCATTGTTCATCTATGCAGGGTGATAGAGATGAGTGTATTTTAAGGAGTCTGGAAGAAAACAAAAATCCAACGTCGGAGATCTTTAAAATCAGTAGGTTTTTTTCATTTTCTTTGTGTTTTTATACTTTTAACTTTGTTTTATATTTTTTATTTTTTGCATGTTAGGGTTACTAGGAATACTGTGTGTCACAGTTCTTAAATATAGATATTTTTTCACAAGTAATACTTTATTAAAACTATAATGAAGAGATTTTTATAGATCATAAATAGAAGAAATGTTATGATTGCAAATGTAAGATTTCAAATGAGTATATAGTAAACTATATTTGGAGGATAGTATAGAAAGGTTACTGATCTATATATATATATAAATAGAGAGAGAGAAAAATACGTAATGGAAAATACTCTGTTTCTATGTATATGGGATTTAAGAACGTGGCAAACATTTTTTTATTTTTGAAGCAATATGACCGGTTATAGACACAAGAATTAGAATTTACTTGTTAAGTCAATATAGATTAATATGATATTGATATGTCATTTGTAAGGTGCCATGGAGGATGACCCCGACCTCATGGTACCTAAGACGGGGAAATAAATGGGCTACAAGCTGGTAGCTGAAATTAAAAAGAAAATATAAAGAGGTTACGTTAAAAAGAATTAGTATTTCGTAAAGTTCGAATAAGTATTTTGTTAAATCGAATTAGCATTTAGCAAAAACTAAGTTGTTGGGTATGAAGCCCTAACCATTCGACATCCGGACCGTTTTAATTTGGTTTGTATTACTATAGGGACTGGACTGGACATTTTGCTAATACAAAATAAGATTTCATCTATATGAATTAGATTTGTTTTTGCCCAAAGCCAAAACATGTCTGAAGCAGTCAGTTATAAACAAACCGACTTTTTTTCACAGGTTGATAAAATAAAAAGTAGGCTAAAAAACATACACCGACCTATTGCATTTCCAAATAATCTGAAATCGTTTGAAAACACGAAATAAACAGGTTTTCCAATGTGGGACGTTTTAAAGGTATTCTGGCACAATTCTAACAAATGGCCTTTATAGACGACTGGTCACTATCCAAACGTAAAGCTCTCTCTCTCTAGACATTTCTCATACACTGGAATTTCGAGGACTAGCTGGCTTCGTCAAATATATCAGAATAATGTGACTGAGTATCATGTCAATTTGTGCATAGCGTGATATTTCATTGAAGCAGCACTTCACTTGATCCATGCAGACAAAATACCCAAGTGACTTAAACACCATCAGTAAACACAAACAAAAACTTTTGTACGTAAAATAGACACTACAGATAGTCCTGCGTCAGTATCTGATATCCAAAGAGTTTGATGTAGGCAATAATGCAGTTATTTCAGAAGCCGTCATTCACATTAATTCTCATGACGAAAAATAACATCTATCGAGCTGAGTGAATAAGGAATTCGGTCTAAAATTTCCCGAGGGAAAATTTAAAACGATTTCAAGCTATTCTCTATCCTCCAAATATTTATTTATTTACGTTTTATCACTAAAGCTCCCGTGGTACTATAATCTATTGCGAAATAAATGTGATCTTAAATTTCGTGAATAAATCATATATATAGTCGAATGCTTAAAAATAATCAAAGCGCAATATTAGAATGTCTACGTAGAATATTTAAATTTTAAACTTATTAATTTTACGTCGATTGGTAAGCAAGTTTTTACAACGTATACTAATCCCTCTCGACGGTTCCTGGGTTGGACTAGTACTTTGCACCTGATAAAGTCATAAAAATCATTGCCTCCAACGGGGTCCGAACCCATAGCCTTCGGATATCCGAGTGAAATCTTTAAAACTACATATTTGTTTTCTTGGATTTAATGTCCCGCCCACAGACCTTTTGTGATTTCTGTCTCCATGAGACCTCTAAACGATACAAGGATGTATAGACAATAGTCACAATACTAGGCCATCCAGTCCTGGAACTACACGGTACCATATGTCGCAACCGAAAAGAGAATCCACAACCTCCCGGTCACGGAATATGTGCTCTTTCCACTCGTCCGCTGGGGACCGTATAAAACCACATGAACGTCTCTGTGGTGGTTTATGGCTTCACTATAAGATCTCCATAAAACACAAGGTTATCTGTCTAATGTCTGGGTACAGTTACGAATGGAGCGATTGCCTCTGTATCGTACTTGGTAATAGCACCAGAATGAAACAAGGTGAGCCCTTGTTCGAACCTACCAGGGTTTAGGCGGGTTTGTCATGTTCTTTTATGTTTGTTTGTTTGTTTGTTTGTTATTCGAATGCATATATAGTTTTATATAGCACCAGGTCCCTGGTTCGAAATTAGCCATGATTTTAGAGTTTTTGTGTTGTTGTTTGTTGATGTTGTTATTCTGTTTTGTTTGTTGTTGTTCTTTTTGTCAATGTTTCAAAGAGTGTCTGAAAACAATATGATTTACGTCGTCAAAAGTATTGATTGAACCAGAAACAGGAGGTAGATTTTATTTTTAACAGTTCACGCTAAGAAATGACAGTGCACATTTCTCCAGTTTTTTCCGATGAAGTTGACCTTTTTCTCCACCAGCTTGGTCCTCTATAGTTTTCATAAAAAAAAATAAAAAAAATTGGGTGAACATTTAATATAAATGTCCCGTTTTCGGGAACGCCAGTCCACGACAAATCGCCTTTTTTATAAACTCGTCTGAAATTTATAACAGCAAATATACATACGATTCACTGTGTTCCTTGTTAGCGATTCTATTCATGAGATACAGTGTTTCAACTGTTATTTGTTCTGTT
Organism: Solen grandis; assembly: GCA_021229015.1. Classification (NCBI taxonomy): domain Eukaryota; kingdom Metazoa; phylum Mollusca; class Bivalvia; order Adapedonta; family Solenidae; genus Solen; species Solen grandis. Next base: position 28,043,484 of record CM037782.1, on the reverse strand, counting down.
GTATTTGTTACACGCTTTACTCAATGAAGTGAATTTGTGAATAACGTTATAAATTTCAAACTGTGCTATAGGTTCCTCTTCTCTCTCTTCTTCTCCTAAGCTTAACAGAAATATTCAATAAAATACAACGATGTTACCTTAGAATGCATCATATGATCTGATGACTACTATTTGATTCCGTCGCTCGACATATTCGTCAATTAGACGTCATAATTACAGTGGAGAAACAACGAATGCACGAGATCGGGTAGAACACCGTCTAGAAGCAAGCTAAAGCTTCTCATAAATCGATGACCGAGGGATTCGAACCACGCGTGGGCTGATGGTTAATCACGCTTACGCTTCGCACGAGCCAGATTATTGACTTATCATCAATATTGAGATACGTATGCTAGTCGATGTAACAAAACAATATTTATTAAAGAATAGCCATTTGTAATCAGTTGTAATAAGTTGAATAGACAATATCCAGTCTCGTTTATAACCTAACCTTTCACCAAAGTTAGATTCACGTATGTGAATGTTGTTAATGATCGTAAGGAGTTAAAATGGTTTGCTGCTGATTAGTCACAAACTGTCTTATAATATATATATTGTAGTTTCCCTTAAGCTGTCGTTTGATTATTCGAATTTACTAGCAACAGAAGTAAGTAACGCTACCATTACCTATACACTGTCTACAGTGCCATAAATAATTCATTGCAATCCTAAATCTTTCAATAGCAAAGCTACATCGCACGAATATATCATTCAATCTAAACATATATCGATTCGAGGCGGAGTGGGTTACTCTTCGAATTCGATCTCGAAAACGAGAGAAACAATTTATTTAGCTTATGAAATAATTTAGCTGCAGATATAGATATAATCATGACTGGTATCGGAGACGTCTGACATTCCCATTTGTTTCTTTGTTTATTATTGTTGTTGTTAACGACAGTAAATTCAGCTTGGATATCTACTGAAAGTTATGGGCTGCCACCGCAGTATCACTCGTAACGTGTGGGTGATATCCCAGTCCATATTCGTATAAAACAATACCATTTTTTAGCGATTTTGGTATGTCGCGGCCGGGGATCACAACCACGACCTCACACTCCAGAGACACAATTGCCCATTTTACTTTATGTGTATTAATGGAGAAACAAAATTGATTTTTTTATTCAAATGGTATTCGTATAAAACAAAAAGCTATGTGCAATGTATTAGGTCGTATTTATTTCGCATTTAGTCATGTTAAATATATACAAATGTATTTGGCTGCGCGTAGAAGACACCATACACTCTTACAAAAATAAATAAAAATAAATACATTCTTTATTATTTTCACTGCAATACCTATCCCTTCATATTGGTGTGCCCTCACAAAACACCAATACAAAAGACATAATTCATTCGTATCCTTCTTCTTAGATGTCATTAAACCTTTTAACTCGTGAAACCGAACAAGATAAAAAAAAATAACCCAAAACCTTGGCATTTTCATCGGAAACGATTTCTCTCTGGGTTTTGTTGTCTTTAATCCACGAGCGTTTAGGGAATAGATGCTGCTTTTAAAACGTGATTTATTTGGAAAGTATTAATCAAATAGTGGAATAGAAGCTTCTTTTAGATAGCATAAAATGAGCGCTTTGACAGATAGACAGACAGTATATTTTATTGGCATAAACGTTTCAGCTTTTTGTCATATAAGCAATAATATAAAATTATGATGTAATTATCTGATCACTGTGGGAGTAAAATACAATATATATGATGCAAATGGGTGCCTAGAAAGCGTAGTGGTAACGTGCTTCGCTTCTCACCAATGTGTCCCGGGTTCGATTCATGGTCACGTACGTGAGAGGGTACTGTAGTCGCCCGTCCAGACACGTGGATTTTCTCCGGGCTCTCCGGTTTCCTCCCACAATAATGACCACATACGCCGCCACCCGAGCCATCGAGAGTGACTATTGTAAGTTGTGAGAACTTGATTTGTAATCGATGTAAAATAAATGAAGTTTAAACTTTATGATGCAAATCACATAATTTAAGTTATAAAAGATGGATATATCGAATAAAAGTGATAATGATAAAAGATAATCATTTTAGTGAAATACCACAATGATACTAATGGAAGTGTCACGCACGCATTTGTCATTCAGGACTTGGATGATTAAATGGTTGTGCCAATTAAAGTGGTAAAAAATAAAGTGTATAGAAAACAATAGTATACTTTTGTTTCCATACCTGTTTCTGCTTTAATATCATGTTATTAAATAAGTAAAGAAAAATAATATCATAAAAGAAATCGAACATTTATTAGAAACTGTAGAAGGTGGTTCATGTCAATGGACAAATAATTATTAATTAATTAATTAAAACCATCGACGACTTGTACATAGTGAAGAGATACAATTCAATTTATAAATAACACCTAAGCTTAACGACCATTAACGTTAACTTGTAAACCCCATTTGTCACAATATTTTTAAAGATCCAGTGCTGTAACTCCTTTGGGTTATTATTATAAAAATAATGATAGAATAATATTATGATTGCCTTGAGATACTGAATTAATTATCTCATTTTGCATTCTCAATAAATCAGGCAAAATTTGTCGATGAAATTATCTCCCCTTGCTTTAAACAAAATTGCGCAATAAAAATAATCTGAGAGAAAATTACATCCCCTTACATAAAACTTTAGTAAGTTATAAATGTCTCTTAGAATCTTATCATTTTCAAGTAACTTCTCTCTTATATCAATATTTAATCCAAATCACATTTAAATACAAAAGACAAAATACACCTAGTTCAGTATATTCATACGACCGTTGGCCCATCATTACTCCTGTAAATAACGATACTAATTTTAAGCAATTTCTTGGTAATTATTGACGTCACGAAGGTCATTCTGAAAACATAATTAAGTGTTCTGCTGTTTTTTGTGTTGGTAGTTGTGTTTTTGTTCTTTTACTTTTTTAACTTCTAACACTTTGGTCTTCCAGTTCAAATCGTGTTCAGACATATATTATCGGCAGTGCCTCTAAAACGGTAACGGAATTGAATACTATCTCCCTGAAGCCATGCCGCTGAATAGCTTTTGTAAAGCTATTTCTTGTTCCTGTATTTTTTACGTTAATGATTTTTTGTTGTTGACAATACCAGCGATTGACATTAATTATGCGCGTGGATGATGCCACTAGAAGCTGTTTTATTTGTTCAAAAATATATAAAGATCTGGCAAAGGACAACAGAAAGTCATTAGTTTTCGCGAGATTTGGACAAGAAGACTGCATGAAGTACAGAAAGAAATAAATGAATGCAATTTGATTTTTTCATCATTTTTTTAAAAGAATTACATTACCATTGAGATAAGATACAAAGTTACGATGTAATATTAAGCCAGTTGTACAAAGAAAATGCGGAAAAAAAAAACTTTGTATAACGTTTTAACTTTAAATATCTACATTTTATACAACTCTTTAATTATGGCATATGTCACGTTATAAAAGAGACACTATCAACCTGAGCCGTCATAAAATATAAGTTTGTTTGCCGTGCTCCGACCGACTCAACAGAATCGTTACCGACGAAAACTTCTCTTTAGTCCCAGACAGAAGAGTTCGCCAATATCGGTCTTTCCGTTAATTTTTCTCATTCCTTTCTTTCCGCTGTTTTCATACCACTTTCAATCGGATGTCCTCCATAGTTTTCTTTCAAACATGTTTAACAAAACAACAAGAAAACTTTCGGGCCAAAGGACTATTTTTGTTGCCATGTTATATCAGTTTCGCTTTCCTTCTGGTACTTACTTCTTCACTTAACGCAGAAATACACAAGGAACCAACAAGCATGTAAATAAAAACTGCATTTTGAGATAGCGAAACCGTTCCTTTGAATGACGGTCGCACCTATTGATTTTCGCACTGGCTGATGAAGGTGATTTCAGCATTCTTACAATAGGACAGGAAACAGGCCTGTTATTTGTAAATTCGTGGCAAGTGGCCGCTAATACAGGTTCATGGCACGAATATCATTAAATTTATTAAATGAGTGTCGAAAAGTGGTTCTTGAGGATGTCATTAAGCTAAAATGGTTTGTGTTGCCTTGTAGTGGTTCTTCAGGATGTCAATCAGCCAGAATGGTTTGGGTTGCCTTGTAGTGGTTCTTCAGGATGTCAATAAGCCAGAATGGTTTGAGTTACTCAGCAGTTATTCTTGAGGATGTCAGCCAGCCAGAATGGTTTTGGGTGCCTAGTTGTAGTTCTCGAAGATGTCAATAAGCCAGAATGGTTTGGGTTGCCTTGTAGTGGTTCTTCAGGATATCAATAAGCCAGAATGGTTTGTGTTACTCAGTAGTTATTCTTGAGGATGTCAATCAGCCAGAATGGTTTTGGTTGCCTAGTTGTAGTTCTTGAGGATGCCTAGTAGTGGTTCTACTATTATACTCTAATTACAGATGGGTACAGAATGATATATCCCCCCTATAGATAGATAGATAGATAGATAGATAAGACGTATTTGAAATAAATATCTTTAATTTCAGAGGGTAATGCTCGTATTTTTAAAATCAATAAAAGTGTATCAATTAACAGCTGCTAATCAATGGTATCTATACGAACTATGTATATAAAGCACACTGTCAGTGACTTTCCAAATCTTGTATTCGTCATAATCCATATTCATAAATTATCTTTAGGTGATATGTTATTATAAGTTACTTTAGATAACATGTATTTTGTTTAACACAAAGGCGCAGGTGCGACATTGCAAATGAATATCAAATAATGGATTTATTTCTGGTCTTAAATCGTGGACGGATGTGTGTTTGAGCGCTGCCCAAGGGCGTTAAAACAAACTTGTTCTAAAAACGAAAATCCGTCTAGACTTTAAATAACAGTTTTCGTTGACATTTTAACAAATTAAGTAGAGGAATATATTCTGACAAAACTCATTAGAGGTTTTAAAAATATCGTTGCAGATGCAAGAAATATGCTTATTTGATATGAGAGCACATGTAATTTGACCGCTTAAATTTCATTCTATATTTTAGTGTTGGGAATCGGTCGATTAATCGGCCCGCTTTTCTGATTGATTAAGAGTGACTTATACATGTATACTTATACTTGCAAACTGTCATTTTATTTCAGATTTTACTTGGAATTCAAAGCTTCTGTAACAAACTTCATGAATATTAATTACATATCAATACAATTTGAATGTCTTTGGTTATTATTTGTACTAACTGATCATTTTCATAGTTTGCAAGTCAAAATATAACTTATTGCTCTGTGTTGCACGACGGACAGGCGGTATCGAATCAAAAGTAAGCTTACAGTTAAGTTGTTAACAACCCATCATCGGAAACCCACGAGCGCCCATTCCGTTACTTCATACAAAGCCGCGCCACTATTCGCTGCCGCACAAGGTAGTGGGGATTTTTGGACCAATAGAAACTCTCGGACATACGGCACTTAGACAAACCTTTACCGACTTACAAATAGATCTCCAACTGAAGAGTACTCATTTGTGTAAGCAGCATTTTGACTGGTCAACGTACAACTTAAGAACGATAAAGTGCTAGCCAATAGACAGATGTAATAGGCAGCCGTGGGTATCCGACGCTGTTACCAATCAAAAATCGCCTCTCTGTCTAAATTATTCGTTGGCGGAAAAAATCATCGCCTATGGTTTATCCTCGCGGTCTTTCTCGACGTTCTGATTAATCATTCCAACACTAATATATTTGCTCGGAAAATTGCTAGATTTTTCGTTAAAATGTAATGCACGCAAAAGTTTACGTGCTTAAATACTTTCATAGTAGTACCAAAAATTGACACAAGGAAACGTAAATTAGACAGTAACCGTTATTTTTCACAAAAAATAATGCACCATCTTGAACATTAATAATATACATTTAATTGATGATGATTCTAATTGTAATTGCATTAATTGGTACACGAAGCAAAATCTATCGTATGGAGAAGTAAAAAATCGATAAATCACGTATTACAATGTACATCGTTTAAGTTACCTTTTTAGTATACATGTAACCAGGTGAGAACAAATATACAGCCAGAAGGTTTTTTGAAATTTGTCCCTGAATACGTTGTTAAATTGAAAGCGCAATATGCATGGAAATTAAGTTTTATAAAACAAAACTCTGACGAAATATTTATATTTAGACACAAACTGGAGACTGGTGTTCAGTTATTTATGCAAAACTTGGATTTCTATTGATTTACACAAAAAGCGTAAATGAGAAATCAATATTCTTTTGATACCTACATTGCAAAGTTTAATAACTTGTTCGATACGCTTATTCAAAGAAAATAAATAAGATGGATCCCATTTATATCCATACGAAATAACATTGTATCCGGAAAATGATACAGTCTGTATAGAGACAGTGAAATTGGTAGGGGGAAATTCGCACTAAGTTGAACTGCAGCACTCAATCACCTCACTGCTTGCTTAATATGCAAATACACGTCCTTAACAGAAATATTGTCCTCAAATACACGAATAAATTCAGAACTAGAAGAAAAATAGAGAATTGAAGAAATACTGGTTTACACTTAATAACATCTGCATAAAAAGATAACAATTTAAACCAATTGGCTGTGTTATTCATTCATATTTGAAAAAAAGGCAGAATAAAAAAGAAACATTGTCCAGATGCAAGACAGGTAATTTGCATATTCAAATTGCACTCATTTTACGGTTTTCCTCATTTGCATAAACATCTCAAGGCGTAATCACCATATTCTGTCTTAAATGATCAATGGTCCTGACAGATTATTTTGAATTACAACAATTCCCATTCAGATATAATAATTATCTACAGAAGCAATGTATCTTATTTCTTGGTGTATAGATTATCTTTAAAATATTATGGTGTAAACATCAAAACGGCAGCCGACCGGAGTTGCGTTAGAGTTTTATGAATTTCATTTTTGCTTCCACCCATGTACAATTTTCACATTTTTGCTTCTGAATGATCAGTATTAATTCTAACTAATCAGATAATTATTCAAAAAAAGGCAAAACGCTTTAGATACTGATTTTTTTTTTCAAAACTGTACTACTGGTTTAAATTAGTGTACTTTAGAAATGCTCATATGTATAAAATTAATGTTCTCTTATTTCTATGAAGTTATGATATATTTACAAAAAAAAACAGTGAAGATTTAATGAAAGCTTACGCTGTCAAAGACTGGTTTAGTAAAGTCAAGGACCGGCTTGTTAAAATAGCGTTATTATCAACGCTGCTTCTCATCTTTATATCATATTAAGATTTAAGTGAAAATTGAAATATACATGCATAACATATGAGACAATGACTACTCAAAGGTGACATGAACCTTTATTAGCAAAGCCTATAAAACAGAATTATAGAACCATAATGTTGGTTACTCTCTCTCTCTCTCTCTCTCTCTGTAACGTTTGAGATACATGTACTGTATATGATATATAACTATATCGAATGCATTTTTTTTTCTCAAAATTTGGCAACACTCTCATACACTAAGCATGTCTTAGTCAAGTTACATGAAATATCCTAAAGTTTCTATGTATGTGTGTGTTTAGAAAATGTACTTATTCTGTAATGTGTAAAACATTCGACGTCAGCTTTTTTACTCAAATTCTTTTTTCTTTTTTTTAAGAGCTGACAACGTGAAGTCCAAGGGAAACTACTCTGATCGAAAAAAATCTTTATAAACGTCAGCGGAAAAAACCTAAACCCTTAAACAAACAGATCAGAGATCAGTTTTTTTTTTATTTAAACTAATGATTAATGATGAAGATGATCATCACTTAGTATACAATTTTTAGCCACAATATCTTCCTAACCACGACTATGATGATGGTGATGTTTAAGGTAAAGAAGTATTCGGAATACCTTGCCCATTTTACGAAATAACCGAACACCGACGGATATGGCCGAGTAGTTGCGATTAGTATAGAGAATATTGACAAAAATATGAAGCAAAGTGCACAATGTGCTAAGAGACATCGGCAAGATTTACATCGTGGTGTAAAAGTTATAATTCAAGCTGCAGAGGCAAGGTCATTTGACGTCAAAAACTCTAAACGTTTTGGTAAGCCGGCTGAACTCGCTCTAGTTTTATGATTACCCCGTCGGCAGCCTCTCGGTGCCTTGAGCTTTGATTTGTTTTATAATAATCCAGAGTGAGGTTCCATTAAAATATTACATACATACGGTTGTCATGACCTTACAGTCGCATTAAATTGATACGCTACTGAGCGCGGAAGGATACAGTACGGTAAAAAATGGTTGTGATAATTATGCAAATCAACAATTCCTGCCTTTGGTTTTACGCTACGTAAGACTGGCGGCTACCGACAGACTAAATACAATCTGGTATATTGTCGCAATAATTAAGCTCCTAAAGGAATATAGTTATGCATTAATAGCTCTATAAGACGTTACTCTATAAAGGAGGCTCCCTTGATGGAGCTGCTAGTGCACATTTGACGTAATAAATTTTACCGAATCGGACATGTACTAGTCTTTCAGATATAATACAGCTAGGGGTGACATCCTTTGGGCGTACATGAGGAACTGACGTCACATATATATATATATATATATATATATATATATATATATATATAAAAGAAAGTCATATTCGAAATCAAATAAGCTGATAATGCAGCAGATAGTAACATATGTCTACCAGATTATATGCAATAGATACATCGAGGGTAAATATTGGCCTCAGCGAGTGGCAATTGTCTTCGTTATATTAAACTTATTTATTTTACGTCGATTGGGAAACAAGTTCTTTCAACTTATACTAATCCCTCTCGGCGGTTCCTGGGTTGGGCTAGTACTTTGCGCCCGGGAGGGTCGTGAAGAATCACTGCCTCCAACGGGGTTCGAACCCACAACCTTCGGATCCGTGATCGGATGCGTTACCGCCGCAACATGGCGCCCTTCGTTATATAAATATCGTTTATTAATATCGTTTTATTAATAGCATATGGTGCAATACATTGTTCCTACATGGATGCGTTATCACAAAGATGATAATTATAATTTTCCAAACCCTTGGCCTTTAAAGGAAATGCAATAGATTTTTTTATAAATTGCATAGAAGAAGAAATTTCATTATTTCTGCTCCAAACATCAAAATGTATACACCATTAAAAAGATCTTGAAATTCATATTTTTAAGATGAAATATTTCTATTATATATATATGCACAAACAGTACAGAAAGAAAGTGTTGGCAAATGTAATAAAATTGATAAATCGAAACTTTAGACTGTATCTAGGCTCATATGATATAGTTTCACTGTTTAAAGTTTTAACTAATTTATATTAGTTTAAACATATTTATTTTTACGTCGATTGGGAAACAAGTTCTTACAACAAATACTAATCCCTCTCGATGGTTTCTGGGTTGGACCAGTACTTTGAGCATAGGAAGGTCATAAAAGGTCCTCGCCCCCACAGCCTTCGGATCCGTAATCTGGTACGTTACCTCTGGACCACGGCGCCCTCATAGTTTCAGTATTGCAGCTGCGTTTCAAAGAAAGCTATTTTTGTACGAGTATATTCACAGTTCTATATGCATCTCAAATATTTGCTATTGTATATACACAGTTGTAGTCTTATCTCAAATTTACAACGAAGTTTCGTTAAAAAGAATTAGTATTTCGTTAAGTTCGAATAAGTATTTCGCTAATCGAATTAGCATTTTGCAACAACTAAGTTGTTGGGTATACAATTAAGTTTTCACCATTCGACATCCGGGCCGTTTTAATTTGATTTTAATTATTATAGGAACGGGACTGGACATTTTTCTAATGCAAAATAAGATTTAATCTATTTGAATTGGATTTGTTTTTGCCCAAAGCCAAAACATGTCTGAAACAGCCAGTTATATACTAACCGCCATTTTTCACAGTATGAAAAAATAAAAAGTAAGTTAAAGACATACACAGACTTTTTGCATTTCCAAATAATCTGAAATCGTTTGAACATGTTTTCCAATGTGGGACGTTTTAAAAGTCCTGTGGTACATTTCTAACAAATGGCTTTGATAGACGAGTAGTATCTATCCAAACGCAAAGCTCTCTCTAGCCATTTCTCATATATTGGGAGTACCAGGACTAGTTGACTTCGTCAAATATATCAGAATTATGTGACTGAGTTCAGTATTATATCAATTTGTCTATAGCGTGATATTTCATTGAAACAGCACTTCACTTGATCCATGCAGACAAAATACCCAAGTGACAACACCATCAGGAAACACAAACAAAATCTTTTTCACGTAAATTAGACACTACAGATAGTCCTGCGTGAGTATTTGAATTCCAGAGAGTTTGATGTAGGCAATAATGCAGTTATTTCAGAAGCCGTCATTCACATTAATTCTCATGACGAAAAATAACATCTATCAAGTTGAATGTATAAGGAATTCGGTCTAAAATTACCCGAGGGAAAATTTAAAACGATTTCAAGCTATCCATTTTCCTCTAAATATTTATTTATTTACGTTTTATCACTAACGCTCCCGTGGTACTATAATCTATTACGAAATAGATGTGATTTTGTGAATAAAATCATATATAAAGTTGAATGCTTAAAATTAATCGACGCGCAATATTAGAATGTTTAAGTGGAACCTTTAAATTCTAAACTCATTAATTTTAATTCGATTGGTATGCAGCCCTCTCGTAGATACCTGTTGGTTGGACTAGTGCTTTTCGACTGAGAAGGTCATAAAAATCATTGCCTCCTAGGGGGTCCGAACCCACAGCCTTCGGGTATCCTAGTGAAATCTTTAAAACTACATATTTGTTTTCTTGGATTTGATGACCCGCCCACAGTCCTTTGGGACAACTGTCTCCATGAGGCCTCTTAACGATACCAGGATGTATAAACATGTATAGTCACAATACTAGGCCATCCAGTCCTGGAACTACACGGTACCATATGTCGCAACCGAAAAGAGAATCCACAGCCTCCCGGTCACGGAATATGTGCTCTTTCCACTCGGCCGCTGGGGACTGTATAAAACCACATGAACGTCTCTGTGGTGGTTTATAGCTTCACTATTAGATCTCCATAAAGCACAACGTTATCTGTCTAATGTCTTGGTACAGTTACGAATGGAGCGATTGCCTCTGTAACGCAATTGGTAATAGCACCAGAATGAAACAAAGTGAGCCCTGGTTCAAAGCTAGCCAGGATTTAGGCGGGTTTGTGATGTTTTGTTTGTTTGTTTGTTTGTTATTCAAATTTATATATAGTTTTATATAGCACCAGATCCCTGGTTCGAAATTAGCCATGATTTTAGAGTGTTTGTGTTGTTGTTTGTTGATGTTATTCTGTTTTGTTTGTTGTTGTTCTTTTTGTCAAGGTTTCAAAGAGTGTCTGAAAACAATATGATTGACGTCGTCAAAAGTATTGAATGAACCAGAAACAGGAGGTCGATTTTATTTTTAACAGTTCACGCTAATAAATGACAGTGCATATTTCTCCAGTTGTTTACACGATGAACGTGATGACCCTATTTGTTTCTCCGCCAACTTGATCCTCCATAGTTTTCTTTGTGCTTTTCATTAAAAAAATAAATGGGGTGAACATTTAATATAAATGTCTCGTTTTCAGGAACATCAGTCCACGACGAATCGCCTTTTTTATAAACTCGTCTGAAATTACGGTAATAGCAGCAAGTATATAAACTGTGTTCATTGTTCGTGATTCTTATATTCAATTGAAGATACAGTGGTTTTCAACTGATTTATTTTGTTCGTGTTGTTATTTGATACACCTTGCTTTACGTCAATGTAAGTGAATTCTGTGAATAACGTTACTAATATCTCTTTCCAAACTGTTGCTATATTAGGTTTCTTCTCTCTCTCTCTCTCTCTCTCTCTCTCTCAATGCTCAACAAGAAAAATTATCAAATACTAGATTAAAAACAGACTTTATACCTTTAAGAACGCATAAATACTGATCTAAATTATCCCGCCGTAGACACGTGGGGTGATGCCATTTTTAACGATTTTGGTATGTCTCGGCCAGGGATCACAACCATGACCTCCCGCTCCGGAGACATAGCCCATGTTTACTTTATGTGTATTTATTGAGAAACAAAAGTGATTTTTTTATTCAAATGGTAAAACAAAAAGCTCCGTGCAATGTTTAAGGTCGTACTTATTTCGCATTTAGTCATGTTAAATGTATACAAATGTATTTTATATGACCCATGGCCACGCGTAAAAGAAACCATACACTCTTACAAAAATAATAAAAAATAAATACATCCTTTATTATTTTTACCTGCAATACCCATCCCTTCAAAATGGTTTGCTCTCACAAAACATTAATACAAAAGACATAATTCATTCGTATCCTTCTATCCTTAGATGTCTTTAACTTTTTAACTCGTGCAACCGAACAATATAAAAAAAAATAACCCAAATCCACGGCATTTTCATCGGAAACGATTTCTCTCTGGGTTTTGTTCTCTGTTATCCACGAGCGTTTAGGGAATAGGAGCTGCGCTTTAAAACGTGATTTATTTGGAAAGTATTAATCAAATAGTGGAAAAGAAGCTTATTTTAGATAGCATAAAAGGAGCGCTTTGACAGATAGACAGACAGTATATTTTATTGGCATAATCGTTTCAGCTTTTTGTCATATAAGCAGTAATATAAAATTATGATATAATTATCTGATCACTGTGAGGAGTAAAATACAATATATATGATGCAAATGGGTGCCTGGATAGCGTAGTGGTAACGTGCTTCGCTTCTCACCAATGCGTCCCGGGTTCGATTCATGGTCACGTACGTGAGAGGGTACAGTGGTCACCCGTCCAGTCACATGGATTTTCTCCGAGCCCTCCGGTTTCCTCCCACAA